>OX411741.1:42870333-43579333 GCA_948252205.1 Orthosia incerta
ATTGCCAGTTTGTTTATTTGAATGATTTGAGTAAAAGTCTACTAATTTTTTATACTCTCTTTAAGCTTATATTATATTTGGACTTAAAAATCGTATACATAAATCTGGATAGTCGACATTTGACAGATCCATTTGATCGATAGTCCGGATGGTTGGGTTTCTACTGCACAATATTTCGTATTTCTATTATCTGCATGAATATATAAAAAATTGAGAGACCATTTGAAACTATGAGCCCTAACTGCAAGATGTAATAGAACACCGTAAACTATAAAGCGAAGCTACTAGTATGAGCCGAATATAATGGCTTATGATAGGATTCACTCCTCCTCCTGTGCCGGCCCGTTGCTGTTCTCCTGGGACTGCGGTACACTGCTTGTCCTGAAATTATTATGGAAAATATTACTTAAATAACTGCACAGGACATGCCATGCAAGTGTCACTATCAAGTAGTATTCAAATGACTGCCTTAACCTTAACCAGTGCAGTAAAATCATTCGTGTTATACAAGCAGTACTGATAGTCTAACTAAAATGGCAAAGAGAAGAAAAAAATATATTTTTGTAAACGGTAATCTCAAGAAGTGCTGATCCGATTAACAAATAGTACATTACTGCAGAATCCAGTAAGTAAGCCTTCCTGGCCAAGTATGAGTTAACCGGACCGAACCGCAGGTGAGGTCCGGTTATATACGAGGCCAGGATGGCTTTCTTACTGGTTGAGGCTTGTATAATGCTTTTCTCATAAATTACCGAAAATGTAACAACAAATTCGTTTAATTAATATTCAAGGTTACATTCATATTAGGGCAATTACTGATAGATATTGTGGTCGATTTACCGGAGGCATTTATATTTGTTTGTTGTACATCTTGATTAATGGACTCAAAAATATGTCTCTCATAAAATGTCATACCAAAAAGAGAGATAGATATATATTTGGAGCCTCCCTCCTATAACCATGTTATAATGGCGAAACTCTAATCTGTGTCTGGCTGGTACTATGTTTTTTTTTTTAAGCAGATCTAAAGAGGTTGACCTACTGTCTAGAGATGGGCGTTGAGGATGACCTACTGTCTAGAGATGGGCGTTTCGTTTGATTCGGTTATGAAACCGATATACAGTTTTATACCGATATCGAAAACGGTTTTCAGAGATCGATATCATTTAGTACAGTTTGTATAAGATAAAATGTTATTTAGATGAGCAAACTATCAACGAACGCGAAATAATACTTAGAAAGAGAGGTAGCGCATATGGTTCCTATCGTTTGTGAAGTTTGGGTTTTGTTCGTAGTTCGTACGTTTTCGCATTGTTACGGTTTTATGTTTTAACTTATTCGTTCTCGCACGCTAGTAAGGTTTTTATTAGATACAGTTTTTGTAATATCGGTTATTTTGATATAGATATCGATATGGTATGATATCTAACACATATCCGATATAAGTTACGTTTTGACATATCGGACCAATCCCTACTACTGTCCAGTAAGTAAATTACATAATTACTTACTGGACAGTAGGAGATTCCAAATTTAAAATCTCGCTTCTTACTGGACAGTTGTGAATAAGTCTCCGGTAGAGTTCATTTTCTGGATACTTTTTAGAGATGTTATAACAACATTACATACCATTTTTGAGAAAATTCTTTTACTGGTGGCAAGTTACACTGCATTCTATCAGGAACGTAAGAGTCATAATTATGTCACATCATTTTACTATTGTGACAGTACCAACGTAAGCTGTACAATGTTACAAGTTCGGAATAAATGGCGATATTATTATTATGCCGTTTGTTTTATTTTCTATGTTATTTACATATTTCTTTGTATATTCTTTACTAGCTTCTGCCAGCGGCTTCACCCGCATGAAAATTGTTTTATCATCCCAAGGGTGCTCAGGAACGTAAGAGTCATAATTATGTCACATCATTTTACTATTGTGACAGTACCAACGTAAGCTGTACAATGTTACAAGTTCGGAATAAATGGCGATATTATTATTATGCCGTTTGTTTTATTTTCTATGTTATTTACATATTTCTTTGTATATTCTTTACTAGCTTCTGCCAGCGGCTTCACCCGCATGAAAATTGTTTTATCATCCCAAGGGTGCTATTCCAGACTATAATCTATCTCTGTGCCAAATTTAATCCAGATCCGTTCAGCGTTTCTGGCGTGATTAAGTAACAAACATACATCCATCCATTCAACTTTCGCATCTATAATATAAGTAAGAAGTAAGATCTTATTATTGTGATTTACATACCTGTTCATGTTAATAAACCTCGCGACAGACGTGTACTGCGTAGGGTCGTAGTCGGGCGAGAGGGCGGCGCGATCGCGCATGTAGTTGCGCATATACTCGCGGAATGCCGTGCGCATGGTGGTGTTGTCCTGTGGCTGCGCCTGCGCCGGGGCCGGCCGCTCTACAGTAGCCTCGCGCAAAGTCTCTGCCAATATACATGAGCTGGTTAATAATGATTTTAAACTGGAATTTATCTACGATCCAATAGCCTGAAAACCTTCCAAGCTAGTCATTTAAGTACTGTCCAACATCTAGACTCTCAAACTTCAATAACAACACTTCAATGTACAGTTTTAATTTTAAATTGTAACACCAAATCCATAGGGCCGATTTTTCAATTGAGGAATAACAATGGCGGCTTGACATATATGGAAAACGACCGTATTTATTCATCTGTTCAAAAGTTATCTGACTATTGAATAATTTGCTCTTACAATAAACATTCTGCAGCTTAGTATACAATTCTCACATATAAAAACATAAAAGCTACTTTAATTAGATTAAAGCTTGTAGCTCACCTTCCATGAGTCCACTGAGGGTAGTCGGTGGTCGATTCTGGCGCAGACAGCGGCGCTTGCGCGACGGCATGCCCGAGATGTAGGCATCGCTGTAGGGCTCCTGCGGCTCCACACTCTGGCTCTGTTGGTCACGAGTGAACACTGGCACCCACTCCTCACCCCAGTGCTGCAGAATCATCAGCGGAGGGACCTGCATAGCGCCCGGTACAACCAAACATTAAGCAGTGCATGTGCAACGCGAACTAATACAAATGTGCCAATATCTCCTTCGTTACTACACAATTACGCTAACTATTATACTTTTTCGCTTTCACGTTTCCTCATCTACCGATTACGTAAGCACGATATAACAGCTCCAAGTTCTTTCGACTTGAAGTGGGTGCTGGTTATTTATTCGGAACAATTTAAATACAGTTGGAATTTAAAATTCTAATTCGGTGATTTGAACATACGTTATTACTATCTACAGTTATGTGTACGGTTTTCGCTTGTTGGGTTTCTGTGTGATCATGAATTAGTACTTACGAATCGTATGTTTTGGTCAGTCGCGTTGCGCGTGGGAGTCGCAGGCTCACTCCGCTCCTTCGGAGCCCTAAATAATAACCACAAGTTAATTACATGTCCAGCAAAGCATAGTTTGCCACTAAAAGTGAACCTTATGATATCAAGTCACCCCTATTGAGAACTAACTTTTAATCAGCCATTAGTTTAGTTGATTTTAAGAAGATACGGCCAATTTAGATGCATATAGTAATTTAGCCTAATATTGATTGGGAAGATAAAATCCGTCAATTGGTTACAAAGATAAATCTATGAATGGTGCATAATATGAATAAATGATCAGTAAGCCTTCGGTAAGCATATAAATAATTTGTATGAACACAAAAAGGAGAAAATCTTGCATCAAGGCCTGTCGAGACTTATTTAGAAAACGGCAATATACGCCCATAGAGAAGTGTCATACTAAGCTATCGGCTGATTAAAATCTTTAGTCTGAGGGGTACCTTAGAACTCACATAACACGACTGGGGGAAGTAACGGGCGACTGCGGTGCGGTGTTGGAGGAAATGGTGCGGGGCGTGCGGGTGATGACGGGGACGGGCGTGGCGGCCAGCGACGTGGTGGCCTGGGCGGCCGGGGCGGCGGGCGGCGCGCTCTTCTCCGGGGCGGGCACAGCGCTCTCGCTCACAGCAGCGGCAGTGGCCGACGGCGACTCGGTCGCTGGCTCTTCGGCCGCTGGTTGAGGCGCTGGCGACACTTCCATCGGAGTCGGTTGCTCCTCCTCTTCATCGTCGTCTTCAATTGTGATCGGCTGAAATATCACCCACAGTAAACGTAAAACCCTTTGGCGGCTGTGAACTGCGCAGTTACCCCACATGATTTTGTTACTGCACAGCGACTCGCCTCGTCTTTGGAATCAATATCAAGATTACATCGACCTGTAACTGGTTTTTTTTTCAAGTTAAATATTTATTGCATCTTAAGAAAAGCTTACCGATGAGATTGAAAATCCTCGCCGGCGTACCAGATGCTGCTGAATGTGGGCGCAATGTGAACCCAAAGTGTTGATGATGGCGTTCAGATTTTCATTGGCAAGAACGAGAACCACTCCTTGAATGGATTCATCAAAGTAACGGATCCTCATATCCTGTTGAAACGAAAATCACATTATTTCCATTTCGAAAACTTAGAATCTTAGTGGTATAAGCCACTCGTCAACGATGTATCAAGTTACGGCAAACGATATCTATACTAATATTATAAAGCTGAAGAGTTTGTTTGCTTGTTTGTTTGTTTGAACGCGCTAATCTCAGGAACTACTGGTTGGAATTGAAAAATTCTTTTTGTGTTGGATAGTCCATTTATCGAGGAAGGCTATAGGCTATATAACATCACGCTACAACCAATAGGAGCCGAGCATAAATGAAAAATGTTGCAAAATCGGGCAAAAATATTCCTTTTTGAGAGCTTTTGTTGCGTGCGCTGCGTAAGCGGTTTAAGTTACGCAAATATAATGTATAATGGAATTGTTCTTCTTTAAAAGTTCTAAAAATAGGTCTGCGACAGCATATGTCTATCTTTTAATATTGACTCACAATAGCAGCTTTTATGTTCTAAATTTTAATTAGATCGCCGCCGCCGGTACATTCGTATAGTAGTAAGGGTAGGTAGGGTAGGGTAGGGTAGGGTAGGGTAGGTGTAGGGTAGTTGTAGGGTAGGGTAGGTGTAGGGTAGGTGTAGTGTAGGTGTAGGGTAGGTGTAGGGTAGGTGTGGGGTAGGTGTAGGGTAGGTGTAGGGTAGGTGTAGGGTAGGGTAGGGTAGGGTAGGTGTAGGGTAGTTGTAGGGTAGGTGTAGGGTAGGTGTAGGGTAGGTGTAGTGTAGGTGTAGGGTAGGTGTGGGGTAGGTGTAGGGTAGGTGTAGGGTAGGTGTAGGGTAGGTGTAGGGTAGGTGTAGGGTAGGTGTAGGGTAGGTGTAGGGTAGGTGTAGGGTAGGTGTAGGGTAGGTGTAGGGTAGGTGTAGGGTAGGTGTAGGGTAGGTGTAGGGTAGGTGTAGGGTAGGTGTAGGGTAGGTGTAGGGTAGGTGTAGGGTAGGTGTCGGGTAGGTGTAGGGTAGGTGTGGGGTAGGTGTAGGGTAGGTGTAGGGTAGGTGTAGGGTAGGTGTGGGGTAGGTGTAGGGTAGGTGTAGGGTAGGTCTAGGGTAGGTGTAGGGTAGGTGTAGGGTAGGTGTAGGGTAGGTGTAGGGTAGGTGTAGGGTAGGTGTAGGGTAGGTGTAGGGTAGGTGTAGGGTAGGTGTAGGGTAGGTGTAGGGTAGGTGTAGGGTAGGTGTAGGGTAGGTGTAGGGTAGGTGTAGGGTAGGTGTAGGGTAGGTGTAGGGTAGGTGTAGGGTAGGTGTAGGGTAGGTGTAGGGTAGGTGTAGGGTAGGTGTAGGGTAGGTGTAGGGTAGGTGTAGGGTAGGTGTAGGGTAGGTGTAGGGTAGGTGTAGGGTAGGTGTAGGGTAGGTGTAGGGTAGGTGTAGGGTAGGTGTAGGGTAGGTGTAGGGGTAGGTGTGTAGGGTAGGTGTAGGGTAGGTGTAGGGTAGGTGTAGGGTAGGTGTAGGGTAGGTGTAGGGTAGGTGTAGGGTAGGTGTAGGGTAGGTGTAGGGTAGGTGTAGGGTAGGTGTAGGGTAGGTGTAGGGTAGGTGTAGGGTAGGTGTAGGGTAGGTGTAGGGTAGGTGTAGGGTAGGTGTAGGGTAGGTGTAGGGTAGGTGTAGGGTAGGTGTAGGGTAGGTGTAGGGTAGGTGTAGGGTAGGTGTAGGGTAGGTGTAGGGTAGGTGTAGGGTAGGTGTAGGGTAGGTGTAGGGTAGGTGTAGGGTAGGTGTAGGGTAGGTGTAGGGTAGGTGTAGGGTAGGTGTAGGGTAGGTGTAGGGTAGGTGTAGGGTAGGTGTAGGGTAGGTGTAGGGTAGGTGTAGGGTAGGTGTAGGGTAGGTGTAGGGTAGGTGTAGGGTAGGTGTAGGGTAGGTGTAGGGTAGGTGTAGGGTAGGTGTAGGGTAGGTGTAGGGTAGGTGTAGGGTAGGTGTAGGGTAGGTGTAGGGTAGGTGTAGGGTAGGTGTAGGGTAGGTGTAGGGTAGGTGTAGGGTAGGTGTAGGGTAGGTGTAGGGTAGGTGTAGGGTAGGTGTAGGGTAGGTGTAGGGTAGGTGTAGGGTAGGTGTAGGGTAGGTGTAGGGTAGGTGTAGGGTAGGTGTAGGGTAGGTGTAGGGTAGGTGTAGGGTAGGTGTAGGGTAGGTGTAGGGTAGGTGTAGGGTAGGTGTAGGGTAGGTGTAGGGTAGGTGTAGGGTAGGTGTAGGGTAGGTGTAGGGTAGGTGTAGGGTAGGTGTAGGGTAGGTGTAGGGTAGGTGTAGGGTAGGTGTAGGGTAGGTGTAGGGTAGGTGTAGGGTAGGTGTAGGGTAGGTGTAGGGTAGGTGTAGGGTAGGTGTAGGGTAGGTGTAGGGTAGGTGTAGGGTAGGTGTAGGGTAGGTGTAGGGTAGGTGTAGGGTAGGTGTAGGGTAGGTGTAGGGTAGGTGTAGGGTAGGTGTAGGGTAGGTGTAGGGTAGGTGTAGGGTAGGTGTAGGGTAGGTGTAGGGTAGGTGTAGGGTAGGTGTAGGGTAGGTGTAGGGTAGGTGTAGGGTAGGTGTAGGGTAGGTGTAGGGTAGGTGTAGGGTAGGTGTAGGGTAGGTGTAGGGTAGGTGTAGGGTAGGTGTAGGGTAGGTGTAGGGTAGGTGTAGGGTAGGTGTAGGGTAGGTGTAGGGTAGGTGTAGGGTAGGTGTAGGGTAGGTGTAGGGTAGGTGTAGGGTAGGTGTAGGGTAGGTGTAGGTAGGTGTAGGGTAGGTGTAGGGTAGGTGTAGGGTAGGTGTAGGGTAGGTGTAGGGTAGGTGTAGGGTAGGTGTAGGGTAGGTGTAGGGTAGGTGTAGGGTAGGTGTAGGGTAGGTGTAGGGTAGGTGTAGGGTAGGTGTAGGGTAGGCGTAGGGTAGGTGTAGGGTAGGTGTAGGGTAGGTGTAGGGTAGGTGTAGGGTAGGTGTAGGGTAGGTGTAGGGTAGGTGTAGGGTAGGTGTAGGGTAGGTGTAGGGTAGGTGTAGGGTAGGTGTAGGGTAGGTGTAGGGTAGGTGTAGGGTAGGTGTAGGGTAGGTGTAGGGTAGGTGTAGGGTAGGTGTAGGGTAGGTGTAGGGTAGGTGTAGGGTAGGTGTAGGGTAGGTGTAGGGTAGGTGTAGGGTAGGTGTAGGGTAGGTGTAGGGTAGGTGTAGGGTAGGTGTAGGGTAGGTGTAGGGTAGGTGTAGGGTAGGTGTAGGGTAGGTGTAGGGTAGGTGTAGGGTAGGTGTAGGGTAGGTGTAGGGTAGGTGTAGGGTAGGTGTAGGGTAGGTGTAGGGTAGGTGTAGGGTAGGTGTAGGGTAGGTGTAGGGTAGGTGTAGGGTAGGTGTAGGGTAGGTGTAGGGTAGGTGTAGGGTAGGTGTAGGGTAGGTGTAGGGTAGGTGTAGGGTAGGTGTAGGGTAGGTGTAGGGTAGGTGTAGGGTAGGTGTAGGGTAGGTGTAGGGTAGGTGTAGGGTAGGTGTAGGGTAGGTGTAGGGTAGGTGTAGGGTAGGTGTAGGGTAGGTGTAGGGTAGGTGTAGGGTAGGTGTAGGGTAGGTGTAGGGTAGGTGTAGGGTAGGTGTAGGGTAGGTGTAGGGTAGGTGTAGGGTAGGTGTAGGGTAGGTGTAGGGTAGGTGTAGGGTAGGTGTAGGGTAGGTGTAGGGTAGGTGTAGGGTAGGTGTAGGGTAGGTGTAGGGTAGGTGTAGGGTAGGTGTAGGGTAGGTGTAGGGTAGGTGTAGGGTAGGTGTAGGGTAGGTGTAGGGTAGGTGTAGGGTAGGTGTAGGGTAGGTGTAGGGTAGGTGTAGGGTAGGTGTAGGGTAGGTGTAGGGTAGGTGTAGGGTAGGTGTAGGGTAGGTGTAGGGTAGGTGTAGGGTAGGTGTAGGGTAGGTGTAGGGTAGGTGTAGGGTAGGTGTAGGGTAGGTGTAGGGTAGGTGTAGGGTAGGTGTAGGGTAGGTGTAGGGTAGGTGTAGGGTAGGTGTAGGGTAGGTGTAGGGTAGGTGTAGGGTAGGTGTAGGGTAGGTGTAGGGTAGGTGTAGGGTAGGTGTAGGGTAGGTGTAGGGTAGGTGTAGGGTAGGTGTAGGGTAGGTGTAGGGTAGGTGTAGGGTAGGTGTAGGGTAGGTGTAGGGTAGGTGTAGGGTAGGTGTAGGGTAGGTGTAGGGTAGGTGTAGGGTAGGTGTAGGGTAGGTGTAGGGTAGGTGTAGGGTAGGTGTAGGGTAGGTGTAGGGTAGGTGTAGGGTAGGTGTAGGGTAGGTGTAGGGTAGGTGTAGGGTAGGTGTAGGGTAGGTGTAGGGTAGGTGTAGGGTAGGTGTAGGGTAGGTGTAGGGTAGGTGTAGGGTAGGTGTAGGGTAGGTGTAGGGTAGGTGTAGGGTAGGTGTAGGGTAGGTGTAGGGTAGGTGTAGGGTAGGTGTAGGGTAGGTGTAGGGTAGGTGTAGGGTAGGTGTAGGGTAGGTGTAGGGTAGGTGTAGGGTAGGTGTAGGGTAGGTGTAGGGTAGGTGTAGGGTAGGTGTAGAATAGGGTAGGTAGGATAGGGTAGATACGTAGCCAGTTGACGGGAGCGAAGCCGCGTGGGACAGCTAGTAACTAGATAAAAAACAAAAATGTTCAGGAATATGTTGTCCTTGTCTGGACTTTGCTGAATTTAAGAAACATCTTAATGGCTGCAAATGACTAAGCCAGTTTTCATAGAAAAATGTACGACCTCCTGAATCATCATTAGACATTGGATTATATGCACTATCAAAATGCCAAAATATACATGCAAATATGCACTAAAAAGGGCGAATTCATTAGAATTCACATTTATTGTCACAATATATTTAATTATCACTTGTAATTTCTGTGACAACATACAAAGAAATATTTTTCTAGATTTTCTAGAGCAAACTTGTGACGTTTGTTACTTTATATTCATTTGTAGGCTGAAAATAACCTCTACGGGTCGGTTCACATCTGACGGAAGATGCGTCGAGCGTAGTCAGCTAAGTACAGTAAACGCGCTAACGCATCATCGGTTGAGTGTGAAAGGTTGAATGTTTTATTATATATTTGTCTGTTCTGGCGTTACGCGACCGATGATACGCGACGCATCTTCCGTCAGATGTGAACCGACCCTACATCTACTGAAATTATTAAAAAGAACATGAAATTTGGCAATTTCCGCAGAAAACTTTCAAGCCAAACCTAGGTTTTTATAGTAATAATAATTGAGTGCTGTTCTAGCACTCAATTATTAATACAACACTGGCAACACATTTAGTAACTGAAATAAGCACTATCAAAGATAAACACTAAAAGTGCAAAATAACTTTAGTTTCGGAAGGAACTTTATTTTAGAAACAGTGTCTTTGGTACTCCTTATTTATCTCGGTTCGACACCGACTTCCTAAACCGAGGTTATTTTGCACTTCTTAGTGTTTTGCTTTTGAAGTCGGTTTATTTTTTTGTGAAATGTTTTATAATTCTCTGTTTTTAGTTTTATTACAATATCACTAAAACCTGGGCAAGTTCTATAGAAAGGTACCTAAAGGAATGACAAAAATACCCATAATAACTTGATTTACACATTCGTGCTGTTTGTCGCTAAAGAGTTCGGTATATGTTCCATATCTTGAAAACTGCTGAACCGATTTCGATAAAGCTTGCACTATTCCCTAAGTTGAGATACCTAATTTAATAAATAAATTTTGTCACGAACCAATAAGTAGTTTCGGATAAATGCGTGTACAAACATACACTTATGAAATTTGGCACAAATGTGAAGCCCAGTTAGGGCAATTCCAACAATATTACATAAATGATGTATGTGTCGAATTGATTACAACCTTTTTTTGAAGTTGGTAAAAAGTACTTAGACATGCAATAACGCTATACAATTAGGGTTATATGCATTTCCATGTGCAAACATGCAAATGCATATAATCCGATGTCTAATCATCATCATTCAATATTTTACTAGCAATATATGATACCAAGAATCATACCAAGAAAGTCCTGTAAAGCTGTCTCAATCCGTCGAGTCCTTCAATGCACAAGTGCGAAATCAGTGTGCAGAAATCAGTATACAGCCGTGAGAAGATGGCGTAGAATCGGGCTGCGTACATATCTCCCATGGATTCCGACGTGACGGCCCCAATCAACGCTGGCAGGCGAGCTCGGAACAGCGAGCGGATCGAGCAGAAGATATCGAACTCGTCGCGCATAGGCGTGATGTTGTCCTGTGTACGTTTTAATAAGTTATTATTTGTTGACGTGACGACTTAGAGGCGTTTGTGACGGATTGGTACAGTGAAAGGCCCAGCCCAGAGATAAACTATAAAATAATAGTACATTATGGTACAAGTGTGCAATGTTGGTGATTACCGCTGAGGCACTATTTAGACCTGAGCCGAAGGCGAGTGTCTTAAGAGAGCCGAGGGCGGTAATCATCAATACACACGTGTTTCATACGACGTTTTTCAACACACTTGTGAAGAAAATAATACAAAAAAATCATTTTCAACAGTAAAAACGATTTGTGTTTTTTTTTTCACAATGGCGGGTAAAATTAATCTGTTTCCCTAAGCGCGCGCATTTAACAATGGCGATCGGCCATATACTAAAAGAATGAGTTTTCTTTTTTTTTTGGCTCTTCGTGGATCGTGTTTTAGCCACGTACAAAATAGGGAATTTAAATTTTTCTTAATTACAGAGCAAATAAAATTTATACTTGAGTGAAAGTTTTATTTATT
Organism: Orthosia incerta; assembly: GCA_948252205.1. Classification (NCBI taxonomy): domain Eukaryota; kingdom Metazoa; phylum Arthropoda; class Insecta; order Lepidoptera; family Noctuidae; genus Orthosia; species Orthosia incerta. Next base: position 42,881,461 of record OX411741.1, read on the forward strand.
AAGCACTTACAAGTTGAAATTATCTATTTAAATACGAAGTTGCATGAAATGAGCAAGCAATAGGTACATACATTTATTTGTACTATTGAGCACGATCTTTTTTGTATCGAAACTTTTTTAAGAACAAAGCAACTCAACCAATAAATTAAAAAAAAAACTATAGCTCACTTGTGAATAATAGCAATGAAAAAGTCACAGTTTGATAACAGGTATCATTATGTGCCTAATTGCGGTGAAATTAGAGCCACTTTATGAGCAAGTGTGTTGAAAAAAGCATTATTATTACCAGAGTTATCCACATCAGTGCAAAGGTTCCTACTCTCCTTCAACTTCTCTCTATCCAGGGCTATTTGGAGCCAGTCTTTATCAAAAGAATCCACAACTTATCTGTCATCCCCATCACTTGCTGGGCTGGTCGCGGGTTCGCTTGCCCATTGGGTTTTTGCATGTTAGACGACAAATTACCCTATGGTTGTATGTCAAATACATTTAGCCTAATTCCATTTTTATCGTATAAATTCGTTTGTTTTTTTACATTTTGGTTTCGACTTCATTGTTTGAGGATTATGATTTCAGTGAATATAGGTATATAGAAAATTTGAATTATAAAAAAAAACAGATAGGTAAATACATTGTCATTTTTAATTTCATAGACTAATCAGTCAGCTGCTAATGACCTTATGTTTTTTTAATGTTGCCAGCGCGGAGCATAGTTTTGTAGTCCTATAAGCGATTCACCGAATCGATGTGACATGACTCCTCAATTAAATTTTACTTATTGGTGTAAATAAATGTTTTATGAATATAAACGTAATATATTTATTTAACAGCACAAACACTGCACAAACTTAACACACGGTAAAAGTTTCAAAAATCAACAATAAAATATATGCGATCGATAGACTAAAGTCCGATTTAAATCAGTAGAAATTAAATAAGGTTAAGCTGGTTTAATTTTTTTGCCGTGAAATAGTTCTATTTTAATTAGATCTACTTCGATTTTCGATCAACTTTCGATCACTCAGGATAAGACACTATTTTTATGAAACGATAAAGTGTCAACCCTCCAAATGTCAGATAAGTCTACACTAAAAATTTAGAAACAATGACGCATAATTGGCTAACTGTAAAGATTCACTGTCTTGTTTTTTGTCCAAAAGTTGAAATCAAATACCAGTGCAAAAAATCACGAATTTACTGCGAAGAAAGAACAACGACAAAAGAGGGATGTGAATAGAGGATTTATTTATTTATTTTAAATTTAAAGTAAACGTACCATTTCATTAATAAAATCGCTGAACTCGTTGACGAAGAAGTCAGTGACTCCTACAATGTTGTTCTCAATATGGGGATCAGCGTGTGCGCGGGTGGTCAGGTTCTGTATGTAGTTGCGTAGCAGGACGCGTAGTTGCATAAACTCGTGCGGGATCAGCACGGCCTCGCCGTTCATCGATTGCAGAGGCTCCGGGATGAACAAGTGACGTGCCTGTAAACAGTCGCACTTGTAGTATGACCTAGCCAACTAACATCAGGGGACGGAAGGAAGGCAACCAGATATTCAGAGGTAAACGGGCGACAATCAACATGGAAATCACAATTCAATGTTTGGAATTATATACTATATTTGCCATTGGAAATTGAGATAATTTATGTAAACAAAGAAATGTCTAGAGTCTAGATAGTAACTACAGTGACACAGCCATGATAAGACACTGGTGTAAAACATTTTGTGAGCCTATGGAAAACACACCTTTTTGCTTTTATAGGAGCTTTTATAGTGTAACCTGTCCCGGTGTCTGTAATTAAAGCTTGAAAGTTAAATTTGACTCACTTCCCAGTGTCCGATTGAGCTGAAAATATGCAAACACGCTTGTTTCTCGTGTCATTGCAATTTTTAAATAAAAAGCATTTTTTTATTTTATACTTAAAATCTTGTTTTTGGGTCACTTTTCTTGAAATTTCTTTGTTTACATATCCGAATTTTAAATTTGATCGTTACTTCTACTTACAACTGTCAGCAGGAAAGCGCAGAACCAGGACTCCTGGGACGGGGCACTGCTGAGCAGGCGCACAATAATAGTCATGTGCTCCTGAAAACAAAAACAAATATCAATCATCCGCTAAAAGTCAGTGTGGAATCATTAGCTGAAAGTCAGCGTGAACTCATCAGTATCATCCTTTTAACGTTCCCACTGCTGGTACAAAAGCCTCCTCTCTTTGAGAAGAAATGGGCCTTAATCCACCATGCGGGCCCAGAAGGCCCGCAAGGTTAGTGAATGTCACATGTCTTGAGTGTGAACTACTTGATACTAAACTTCTGAAACAATGCGCACACCAAATATCTAACTTCTTTAAAATATATTTGACTAAATTATTTTTAACAATTTCCTCTTTTACTTGTGTTTGTGTTTTGTTGTGTCATTGTGAGGAATATTTTTTTTCTATTATATTCTAAATATTTTGTGACTATTTGGGGCAGCCACGAATGCAACCGTTTTTAAAACAGTGCAATTTTTTGTTGCAAACTTTACATTTAGCCAAAACAAGACGATTTTGTGTCGCACTCGACACAAAATCGTCTTGCACAAAATCGCAATTAATCACTGTTTTTTTTTTGTCAGTAAATAAATTTAGGTGGGTCTGTGACCGCTACCTACTGCAAAAGCTATAAAGGCGAATTCTTGAGTAAAGCCACCTCGGCGACACTGGAAATGTACCGTGCCGGTGCCACAGCTCGGAAGTCTGTCTATTTTCAAATATATATTTTTTTTATTCTAGATAGACTTGCGCTAGACCACTATCTCACTTGATGGAAAGCAATGATGTGGTCGGCGGTGAAGCACACTTGCCTAGAAGTAATCTATTCTCTCTTGATTTAAAGATCACCAGGTTAAATGATGTTTGTTTCTTGTGCGGTACTTACGTCGTTGATGTGATGATTGCGGTGCATCAGATACTCGATGTTCTGCGCGGCCGCGCGCTCGACGCGAGCTCGTTCTGCGGCGACAAGCTGCTGCTGCTGCTGTTCTCTGCACAACGTTTGCAATGTATTAGTTATTATGATATGAAATTATTTTGTGATTTAACCTCAGTCATACATATATAGTGTGGCAAGTTGAAGCGGCCTGGAAAGGCCGCTTACGCCCTAGAGGTTAACCGCAGGGGCGGCTAACAGCGCGGCTAGCCGCTTTTCCATGTTAATATGCAACCGCTTGTGATCGACGCACTTAACCGCCACTAAATTTTATACGCACTGGCGGTTTAGTTGGCGGCGAGCCGCCGTCACAGACTACTACTGGGACATAGACAGGCAACTGTCCCTTTAAATGCAGCGCCATCTAGTTTTTCGAAACAATTTTTTTTTTAAGCTTATACTGTAAACCTTCAATCATCCAAACTAAACGTTTGGATGATTGAAGGTTTACAGTATAAGTTTAGTATAAGTTTGGATGATTGAACCTACCCTACCTACCATACCCGCCCTACCGATCCCAAAGAATGAATTTTACGCTAATATTTTAACATTACACACTTAACATTTTGCTACTTTGGGTTACATTATTGCAATTTTCATAAGGATCTCTAATTTTTATGAAAATATATTATACTCTGGAATAATGTAGCTTTCTACTGGTGAAAGGATTTTCAAAATCGGTTCAGTAGATCCAGAGATCACAAACTGACAATCTCAAAAACTTTACCTCTTTATGATATTAGTACTAGCTGAACCCCGCGGCTTCGCTCCCGTCAACTGGCTACCCTGCCAACCCAGCCTACCCTGCCTGGTGCTTACCCTGCCTACCCAGCCTACCTTGCTTAAGGAAAGACTGCAACTTGTCATCCTTCTAGATGTTTTTTGTTTAGCTTGGTGCCTTTTCACATTTTTATGTTTTTGGTGGGATGATTATTATACCATTGTTACATCTTGTTACCTTCCAATCTTCGTCGTATGTGGCGTCGTGATCTTTAATGGATATTTGATGCTCTTTCTACCCTCTCAGGCATGTAAGCATATGATATAAGTTAACACGAATCGTTTAATTTATGTTTGTAAACTCATACTACCTACCTACTCCTTCTTAAATTCAGAATTAATATAGTAGCAACCCTAGTGACTCTGACTAGTTTAGGTATCAATTTTCTATGCCACTGGTAATTGTGGTCCTTCTGTAAACTCTATTTTAAGCTCCAGAAAAGTGTCATTTGATGTAAGCGATGGCCATGGTCGAAATGCCAAAATAAAAGGAATTGATCACATGACAAAATTATGAGCGTTTGACACGCCCATATTTTTTTGTCATTATTTCAATCGCTATCGCCACGCTTTCGATGTTAGAAAGTCACTTGTTTAGAGCCTTCACGTCACGAAATTTCGGAATCTGCTTATTGTAGCTACAAATTTTGGTTCCAAATTAACACAAACAGATCGGCAATTGTCAATTCGGACTTGCCTATGACATTTCAGGAGGTATAAAAGATCTGTCCGGATACTAGAGTGCGCGCAAGATAAGTCTGCGCGCGACGGGTGGCGTGGTTAATGTTGCCAGCATAACTGTTTTTTTTTCCTTCATTTAATCAATAGTCATTTTTCATTACTCGAAACATAAAGTATTTTAAGTAAAGCATAATTATTAGCTTTTTCTACTTGCATAGCTAGATGAAAAAAGCTTCATGAAATGATTGTAAATCTTTTATTGAATACTTAGTCATACAATAACTACTACTAAATTTGGTTTAACAATGGTCCTGCAGTGGCTAATACCGTCAATTTCAATTCTTTTTTAATTTCTTATTCAACAATTTTTGAAGGAGCTGCTGCCACATAACCCTGTTGAGTTATTTGGATGACGGTGCGTTTAGAAACGCCTAAAACAAAATAACTATGATGCATTATATTACATAATGCCGGTCCTGTCCCGCTGCTATATTTATGTACCACACAAAAACCAATACTACAGGCACCGGTAGTACGAAAATTTTTAAAATTTTTAGTATAATGGTATCCCTAAAAGTTACCTGTCAAATAAGCAACGCTGGCTATATCTTTGTAAAAGGGTAAAAAAAATATTTAAAAAATGCCCATTATTGTCTTGTTCACTTCAAGGAAATATCCCTGCCAGAACTTTAAATTACTTTTGACATAATGATGGCGATTATTTACTTCGGAAACGAATAAAAACACGGATTAAAACCATAGATTTAGAATATTTTTTGCTACGCAAAAAGATACACGAAGCGTGCGAGCGAGAAATCCTAATCAAGTACAAACCGCCCAAGAGAAAAAGAGAGAGTGAATGACGTACCGATATGTCATTTTTTTCGCGAATAAGTACCCCTAGCGGCCCATCTGTTTTACGCCGCGGTGAATGTCTTGCATTTAATAATCTTTAGATTTAAATTGATAATATTAATTACACAACTATGGTGACTTGTTCTGTGAGTGAATGTGACGTTACAAGACGAAATAACCCCAATAAATACACGTTTCACAGGTAAATACAATTTTGTCCTTGGATTGTTTTGAACCATATTTTGACGAATTTCTGCTAGTAATCGGCTCAGAAAAAGAGTCTTACAATAGTATATTGATTTCCAATATTTTATATAAGTATATTTCGTATATATAAACAAAATTGGCGAAAATATTATGTAAAAGAGTAAATTGTTTGTTTACGCTAGGGCTTGACAAAGCGGTGACGTCATGAGTACCGATAAAAACTTAATCGTTTTTAGTGACATCATGACATGAATACAAACTTATTTAGTCAGGTTTTGTTAAAATAGATTTAAGTTACGATTGAGATGTTTTTATCGAAACTGTACTTAAAGTTGCATGTTTATTATATTAGCCTTTATTTTTCAAAAAAAAATCGGAGAGTTTTGATGTTTTGTTACTTTGAGTAGGTTTAGGAATGTCATTATATTCTTCTTCTTAGCGTGTCGATGGCAAATATAAAAAGTTAAATATTGTGTTTGGCCCAGAATTCAGCCACGGCAATATCATTCAGTGACGCAGTCATAAGGTCTTCGTAAGTACAGGTGACAGGGCATGCTACGCTCTCCGTGAGATGGGCCATGGTCTGCGGAGAGATGCTGCATAAGCACTGAAGACTAGTGCCATCAGAGAACCCCCACCTGAGGAGGTTGTCTTTGCTGCGGCCAACCCGAGTGCGGAGTCTATTTAGGGTCATTATAATTGTATGCATTTATTAGTTTTACAGTGGCTAGAATACATCATCAGTGCTCTGCTCATCAGCAATTTTTTCTGTTGTGTAAATAATAATATATAATATTTATGTACCTACAGATTCCCAAATAATTCTGTTTTAAGATATTATTATTGTTATTATTCTGTTTTCATTTAGCGATTTTATAAATAGATGCGTTCTGCAGAAAATAGCGCTTGATAGCTTTCATAAGCAAAATGGCGACCGCGTACGTCAAATTGTCAAGTACCTTGTAAATTGTCATTTTCATTTCAAACGGTTATTTTCACCGAACTTCTGTGTATTGATAAAGTTTTTTAGTACGAATGTCACGATGAATGACCGACTGTATTTTTTTATTTGTATTTTAAATAAAAATAGTTAAAATACTGTATTTTACATTTTAAATTCCCCATTCTGCTTGGTCTACTGTACAGAACAGTCGCGTTACGCGTGTTCTAATTAAAAAGTGCAAAGTGTCAACGCAGCGAAACATTACACTTCGGCCGGTGGCCGCGGGCCGCTACGATGACGCAATCGTCGTCGCTGCAAGGCAAGGTAATGTAAGAAGAAAAAGAAGAAAATGCTAATCTTCGTAAAATTATTCAAAAAATGCAGACTCAAATTGACGAACTGCAAAAACAAATTATGAGTCTCACTCATGAAAGAGAAGCTACATCCGGTAAAACTCAAGCTATCCCAAAAGAGCATTCGACCCAATGCTCAGAATACTGCACAGATGAAGAAGACCTGGCAAAGGAAACCGAGTGGATAAGGGTTAAAAGTAGAAAGAAAAGAAAAATGAGCTCGTCACCTACTCAAGCGGAAGAACCTCAAAAATCAGACTCAGTACTCACCAAGAACGTTAGAACTAAGAAGGTCCCACCCCCTCCACCTATAATAGTGGATGGTATTGAAGATTATCAAACATTCTTCGATACCATAGCAACTACTCTCCAAGGAGATGCATTTAACACTAAAATCATGAATGGTAAATGTGTCAAAATCAATGCCCTCAATGAGGACACCTATAAATCGCTTAGAAATATAATAACACAGAGTGGCCATTTGTGGCACTCATATGAAAACAAACAGGAAAGGCCTATAAGAGTAATGGTTAAAAATCTGCATTACACATGTAAGCCAGAAAGGATCATTGAAGACCTTCAAAACAAGTCTTTAAAAATATTAAATGCAGCTAATAAAATCAGCTGGAAGAAGAAAGAGCCTCTCAACATGTTCATGTTAACTTTTAACAATGAAAATGAAAATCTACGGTATAAAATCTATACTAGGATGTAAAGTTGAAGTTCAGCCTATCAAAATATCTAGGCTCGTACCACAATGTAAAAGGTGTCAGGCGTATGGCCACACGCATAAATATTGTTCTAAGGAACCGCGATGCGTTAAGTGTACAGGAAAACATCTCACTCGAGACTGCAATAAACCTGCAGAGGAGAAGCCAAAATGTGTGCACTGTGGTGAAGCACATCCAGCTAACTACAGAGGATGCTTAGTTGCCAAAGAAATGCAAAACATAAAAAATAAAACTATCAAAAATTCATCAGCGTCTGCTCAGCAGCGAGTTGTTACAAAGAAAGCACCAGCACGTGTTAGAAGTGAAGAAATTACTTACGCACAAGCCACTGCTAAACCAGACCACTCAATAAACACTGTGAACAATACAAACCAAACACCATCTAACTTGTCAGAAAAATTAGATGAAATTATTAAAATTATGTCATCATTTGATGGCCGACTACAGAAATTAGAAAAAGGAGCCAAGACTGGCCTTGTTAATAAATCAAATAAAAAATGAATACAACACTTAAAATTATGGCATGGAATGCTAATGGACTACTTAAGCATCAACAAGAACTTCAGGTAGTCCTAAATATCGAAAATATTGACATATGTCTGGTGTCAGAAACTCACTTCACCAGACAATGTCAAATTACCTTCAGAGGATATAAAGTGTACCATGCATTACATCCTAGCAATAGTGCCAGTGGTGGCAGTGCAGTAATAATAAAAGAAAATCTCCATCACCACGAAGAAATGAAGTACGAACATCCAGAAATACAAGCAGTATCAGTAAAGTCAAGTGTGACCTTTACCCTCTCACGATAGCTGCATTGTATTCCCCTCCAAGACACTCCATAAAACAAGAAGAATATATAAACTTCCTAAGTCAACATGGGCAGAGATTTATTGTGGGCGGTGATTTCAACGCCAAGCATAAGCACTGGGGATCCCGACTCATAAATACCAAAGGCCGGGAATTATATAGAGCCATACAAGAGTTAAACTGTGAAGCTGTATCTACAGGGAAACCAACCTACTGGCCCACAGACCCTAACAGGATCCCGGACCTAATCGATTTCTTCATCTGTAAGAATATATCTAGAGGTGACTTTATTATAGAAGAGGGTCATGACATGAACTCGGACCATTCTACTATTCTGCTGACAATAAGTAGACGTATACTGCATAATGAGAAACAACCCATACTAGTCAACAAGTTTACAGACTGGGATAGTTTTAGACTAGACCTAGATAATAGAATAGAATTAAGAGTTCAGCTCAAAACCCCTGAACAATTAGACTCAGAAGTTAGTAAATTTATCATAAATATACAACAGTCAGCTTGGAAAAATACACCTGAGAAACCAAAACTCATAAAGAGAACTGTGTACCCTGAACACATCATGAATCTTATTATGCTAAAACGAAGGCAACGAAGAAGATGGCATCTAACCAGAAGCCCTCAAGATAAAACTGAACTTAACAATTTGACTAAACGTCTTAAAAGGGAAATAATAAGTCATAATAACGCGTTAACGAATAACTATTTACGCCAGTTATCTGCTGATTGTAAGTCAGATCACTCATTATGGAAAGTGACAAAGAACATAAAAAGACCCATCACACAAATCCCTCCTATAAGGGCAGAAAATGGGAAATGGGCTATTAGCAATCAACAAAAAGCTGACAGATTTGCTCAGTACCTGGAGCTCATATTTCAACCCAACGTGGAATCTTTGAACTCCGCTGAAATTATGAACTGCCCACCAAAAGTACAAAGTGACACCTCAGAAATAAAGCTCGTTACACCAAAAGAAGTATCAAATACGATTAGATATCATATGAACCCAAGAAAATCACCCGGCTACGATCTAATAACAGGTGAAATTCTTCAAAATTTGAATCGCAAGGCGATTGTAAAACTGACCACTCTTATCAATGCTGCATTTCGATTAAAGTATGTACCTGATCTGTGGAAAGTAGCTGAAATAATCATGATAGCAAAACCTGGCAAACCACCAGAGGAACCGACTTCATATAGACCAATATCTTTACTACCAATAATAGCAAAACTTTTTGAGAAACTACTATTAAAAAGGCTCAAACCAGTTATAGAAAATGGCAATCTTATTCCGGATCACCAGTTTGGCTTCAGAGACAAACATTCAACTATTGACCAGGTTCACAGGATTACCAATTATATCGAAACAGCGCTAGAAGAAAAGAAAGTTTGTTCCACTATATTCCTTGATGTAGCACAAGCTTTCGATAAAGTATGGCACGAAGGTCTCATCCACAAACTAAATAGTATGCTACCGAGACAGTTTACGGACATCCTCGAATCATACATATCAAACAGAGCATTCCGCGTTCGATATGAAGACGCCTACTCAGAGACAAGGCCCATCAATGCTGGCGTGCCACAGGGAAGTGTATTAGGTCCGATCTTATACCTACTGTACACCAGTGATATCCCAGTTACAGAAAATAATCCTATTGCCACTTTTGCCGATGACACTGCTATTATGGCAATAGGTAATAATCATGAAGAAGCTGTGGAAAAAGTTCAAAAAGCGGTTGATCAAATTCTAACCTGGACTAAAAAATGGCGAATTAAGCTTAACGAAAGCAAGTCGATTCACGTTGACTTCACCAATAAAAGAACACAACATTTTCCTGTATTTATTAATGGCCAACAAGTTCCATACTCTAATACAGCTAAATATCTTGATATGAATCTTGACGCCAAGCTGCGCTGGAAAGAACACGTCAAGAAAAAGAGATCTGAGTTGAAAATACGCTACCAGAAAATGTACTGGATACTTGGAAGACACTCCCCACTATCAGTACACAACAAAGTCCTATTATACAAACAGGTATTGATGCCAGTATGGACTTATGGTATCCAGCTCTGGGGCTGTACCAGTAAGAGCAATCGCCAGATCATCCAACGTTTCCAAAACAAAGTACTCAGGGACATAGTTAATGCACCCTGGTACATTCGGAACTGTGACCTACATCGAGACCTAAACATGGACGTCGTGGACCGAGTAATACAAAAATACGCAGAAGCTCACGAAAATAGACTTCATCACCATGTGAATGTTGAGGCTATCCAGCTTCTTGACATTACTAATATAGTAAGAAGACTGAAACGGACGAAACCGTTCGAGTTAGTGTAGTTTTTTTTTTTTTTTTAGTGACAAATAAACAAATGTAGTGATAAGTGCTGCTTTCAAAGAACACATGAACAAAGTGTCTTCGCCTTAATAAAAACTAAGTAAGTGTTAATGGACGCATTCTTAGAATTATATTTACGTAGTAGTTTAGGTGAAATTTGTTTACTAATTAGCCAATAAGGCTAGATTGTAATTGAAATAAAGTATTCAAATTTGGTACTTTATCAGAAAAAAAAAAAAAAAAAAAAAAAAACATTTTAAATACACGACTTAAAAATATTTTGTATTTCGTATTTTAAATACATGCGAGATATTATTTTGTAATTTGTATTTTAATTAAAGCAAAGCATGGTTTTTGCCACAGAACAGAGAAGACAGTAGAAATCGCATATAGCTTTATTAGTATCGGAACCAGCGTACCCAAACTCACACATATACAGATTAATTGTATTTCATAACACTAAGAAATCTTTGGTGTGATTGGTAGTTTAATTTTTTGATGAAAGTAGAAAATATGTCAGTTTTATATAAACCACAGCTTTATGACAATAGAGTTGGTTTATTGTCTACTCTTTTTGAGTATTTATTACTTTTTTCGTTTAAAGCGCACACGGAATAGTTTAATGAGCAAGTTACGCTACCCGCCGCTAGATGTCACTATAATAAATTCATTTAATTTAAAGCCGTATTTCGTTACTGATAAGATTTATATTTGCAAAATGAGGTCATTACTACTCGTCCTCCTGTAGTGATGTACCACGGTCGTTGACTTATTTATCGACATTCCGTTTTATTTTCAAACAAAATACAGTACAGTTAAAAAAAAAAACGTTGCCCTACTAGGAATTTCTCCTGTATCGTGAGTGCGTTTACAAAAAAAATAATTTCACATACACAAACACCCAGAGCCGGAACAACTATTTGTAGATCATACAAATATTTGTTCCGTTCGGGAATCGAACCCGCGACACGCAGCGCAGTAGTCAATCGCTCAACCACTGCGCCAACCGTGCGCCCAATAACTAGAGTCGATAAATATTATTATGTTTGTAATCAAGTTTTTATATAAATTTATGCCAATACTTACAATTTATAGAAAGTTAATTAAGATATTTTATGGTAAACTAAACTGGTTCTCCGAATTTGAAAATGATTCACTTGATACAAAGATGGCCGTATCTTTGTATGTGGTGTTTTTGTTCTATTAATATAATTATAGAATACAATACTCTTTATTATATGCACCATATAAGTTACAGAAAGTATAGACGAAGAAAACATTACACTGGGTGGCACAATGGGCGGCCTTATCGCTAAAAGCGCTCTTTTCAAGACAACCTTTGCATGGATTTAAAAAATGAAAGGAAAGACAGTACTGTAGGTAGTCTTTGGTGTACTCTTATTAATTACTAGCTGTGGCCGCGGCTTCGCTCCCGTCATCTGTTTGCCAACCCTACCCTACTTACCTTCCTGCCTACCCTACTTACCTACCGACCATATTTGTTTCTATAGTCATCAATCTTTCGCGGAGCGTCTTAACACCGTGATTCAGAAAATGACTTCAAATTCACAACGCCATCTATCGAATATCGAGTTCAACTCTCCGAGTATCTGAATTGCGTGTGTTGTGATAATTTTACTTCTTGAACACTTTAAATTCATCTAACTTTTGATAGAGTGAACCGAATGCGATGACACAAAAACTAAGTAATTCTTCAAGCTACGCACAATGTTTATGTATAAAAGTTATTTACATTGGTTTCGTACATGTCACGTGATGCGTGCACAAATAAACAGACAAAAATGCCGGAAATAGGTTCTGTTGGTTATCCTTTAACACACTGGCTATTTTTTTGGCAATATTTTCGATGTACAAAAAATACTTTTCTACAGATTTATTATATGTATTGATGATTGATGATGCGATAGACTACACTACAAATGCAATACGTCCTACTGATATGGGAAGCTTACGCTTTCGCCTGCGGCTACACTCTTATTATGATTAGCTTGACTAACTTCCTTAATGAACTGATGAAATTTAGGTCTATACACCAGTAGATCTTAAATTTCAGACTAACACATAAGCCAGTTTTTAACTGACTTAAAAAAAGAAGGAGGTTCTATGTTCATGTGTTATTATTATTACACTTTGTTGATTTTGAAGGCTGTTGTCTTTTTAACCGACTTCAAAAAAGGAGGAGGTTCTCAATTCGTCGTAATCTTTATTTTTACACGGCTACAAGGAAAGGCTTATGTTTTTCGCGCGTAAGAAGATTTTTTCGAATATTGTAAGTTTCAAGTATCGATAACTCATTATCGATATTGGTAATCTCTAATTGAGTAGCTGAATGTGACATGTGCATAGTTGGAATCTTCGAGAACAATGTTTGAGTTTTAAAGAAAGTAGACCTTAAGTTTAACACCATAAAATCAAATTTTACTTGTCTTGTTTAATAAAATATTGTTTTTACATTTTTATCGAAATAAAATAAATTAAGACTAGCCGATGGTAAGATATACCTACATTTGATACATTTTTGGTTCTGCTATCATGTTTACATTCTAAAACAGCACAATAAGGCATTTTTGTATATTTTTTCAAGTTTTTGTCACCGTGACGGTTGAACCAAGACTGATGTGCGTAGTGTGTGCGCGGAAGGAAACATATGCAGAACTGTGCAAAGCTCGGGGTACGCGGGCCCCACCCACTTGCGACTTCTATTGTAGTAGGCGTTTTTTTTGTTCTGTGGTTTTTGCCCAGCAATCGTGTTTCTTATGGTGTTCACCAAGTATCGATATCGATATTGAACATGGACTTTTTATCAACATTTTTTTAACTAACACATGGACAAATTCCCTCTCACATTGATTTTATATTTTTGGTTTCGTTTTCCATCTGACTCTGTGTATCTTGTACATACTATATCTATGATTAAAACACACTCTCTTGACACCTGACATATTTGACAAACGATTAGTTCCGATTTTGGCCGCGCGCAGACTTATCTTGCGCGCTCTCTATCCTGCATTTTGTTAAGCAATATTTTAAATGTCTGGACGTTAAGAGACATCTTGACCATTGAGTTTGTTTCTTAATTTTTTTCTCTGGTGTGAGAAAAATCTGATGGGAAATGTCGAATCCCTCTAGTTTTTATTTATTTGACGTGTAAAAGTGATTTAGAGAATTTATTTACAGTAGGTAATTAAAAATAATTTTATCTACCCTCCCAACGTAATGTTCCAAAAATGAATTAAAAATTTTTTGTATAAACATGTACTTTTTATTCGTGGAACGGTAAAATTAAAAAAAAAAACCATTACAGTACAACATTTTCCTTCGATTTTCAAACAACTGCATCATAAAATAACATTTAATTTTTATAGCACACTTTTACTTTTTAATTTATTGGCGTTTATGGGCTCCTTGACTTTGTCGAAAAGTAGTGTCATGTCTATGGAGGCGTGCGGTGCGGGTGGCGGGCAATTTTGATCACAATTGCAAATTAAAGAGTAAAGATAAAGTAGTGTATGCAACGGCATATAATTAGGTATTAAAACACATGTGATAAACCCACGCTCGTGTTTTAGTAACCTTTATTATATTACCATTGCATAAACTACTATAATTTCACAAGTACCTGCGGCGTTGCAGACGACGGCGGGCATGCTGGCTGTCACACTGCAGGAATCTATCGTAGATCAAGTTGGCCAGAGAAACGGCCTGCGCGCGCGTCGTGGTCGTGGCACGACGCAAGTGTAGACTCGCTGTAAACATATAACTTTTTATTTTCCAAGTAATAGACAATAACCACTAAATTGCTACATTCATAGCCTATATTTTCCCACTAACAGAACAGAGAGAGACTAATTAATACACAACCATCAGTGTGGGTTAATAGATCTTGCACTGTCTTTGAATTTTACTTTTTCTTTAATATTTTGGTTACTATATGGAGAGTAGGTACTGTCACTAAGAAAAAATAAAATGAATGTCTGCCTGGGTACGACCCCGAGCTATTTTCTGTTACAATTTCTTGAAAATACACAAGCCAATAAAAAAAAGTTCAGCTTGCCAAGGCACCAAAGAATAAGAACAACAAACAAACTTACGTCGAGCATTTTGTGTGTTCGATTCCTGAGCTGCGGCAGTCGGAGCCTGCTGGCCTGTTCCGGCCTGAGGAGCTGTTGCAGCCTGCTGGCCTGTTCCTGCCTGCTGGCCTGTACCGGCCTGACCAGCCTGAGCGACTGAAGCGGCATTTGCGGCCTGTATGGCCGCCATGGCTTCCTGGGGGGTCCATACTGGCAATTGGTTCGCGTTGGCCAGTGCATTTATAACTGGCCCCAGCGGAGTCGCATCAATAGGAGTTGCAGTCGCAGTGCCGTGCGGAGTCGGAATGTGCAGGGTGACACCTTCCACCCCGGGCACCAGACCCTGACGGATCACTGACGACACGATATTTTGCAGCAAATCAGCGCTTGGCGGCCCACCCCACGGCATCGGGGCGAGGTATACTAGGGAGTAGAAAATTGTATGTTATAGGAAAAAAATAGCAGAAGTTTGCAGTGATTTATAAAAAAATGCAGGCTGTATACAAGACAATTTAAGAGTGTTTGATATTAATTTTGATGATTGAAAAAAGTAAATGCTGGTTTGATAAAACAAGTAAGTAGTATTTACCTTCGCCAACGTTGGCGTTGGCCTGTGCCGGCTGAGAGGCATTGCCCGCAGCAGCATTGCCTGAAGCAGCATTGCCTGTAGCAGCATTGCCTGTAGCAGCATTATTATTATTGCCAGTGGCGGCGGAGCCGAGCCCGACGGCGCCCCCCTGCGGTATCTCCTCCATACTCATCACCACTTCTACTCCACCAAGACTGCCATTTTGGCTCAATCCCCTAAATAAATTCTCAAAATCTACGACAAATACATGAAAATTAATACAATGAATTAAATTACAGGCGAATTTATAAAGCAATCTATAAACTGGTTTACAATTTACTGATCTAGATACCGCAATAAAGTAATGAATTTACCGAAACATCTTTACATTAACATTTCTGTTTCGATTAAGTATTATTTACATCTTTATATTTATTGTGGATATTGTTGCACCACAGACAACCCCATGTCTTGTCCAGGGAATCACTGTCCATTCCAGTTTGCCTGAAAGAGATCGCGGCATGTGATAAACCACCCGTTGTATGTTTTTTTAGTATAGGTTAAGTTCCTTTGTTTCTGTATATTCTGGTGAACAATAAAGTATATATAAATAAATAAACATTGAGGATCGGCTGTAATTTCATTACTCTATTGAAGATTGAGCCGGTGGCATCTAATCGTAGCTACAAGAAAAGTATAAGTGATATTAAAGGCAGATACACGCGAACGCGGTGAGGAGGTCCCCTTAACACAATCACTTACCGAGCAGCACCTGGCGCCGGTTGAGCGGCTGCGTGGCCGGGGATGGCTCGTTGTGGTCCCGCACGATGGCCACGGCGTTGGTCAGCCCGTTCAGCAGAGCATTTTCTAAGGGGAACGCAATTGGGACCCTCGTCTCTATCTCTACTTGATACGTAATGGGGTCTGGCTGGATGTTTATATTAACAGTCGGTTGGGTAGTCCTACCGGCGTGAGCAGTGGTCTGGCCGCCTTGATTGCCTGGTAAGTTCGAGCTCGTGTTGGTATCAGAAGCGTTTGCAGAAGTCTGTGTGGCTGGAGCACTTGCATTTGAAGCGGCGGTGACTGTCGCATTGGTGGCTTGTGGCTGCGCTGCGGGTGTCGGAGGCACTGTCGACACTCGCACCAGTGTTGGTGCAGCTGGCGCAGTTGTCGCTGATGTCACTGTCGCTGAGGGCTCTGAGGGCGCTGTGGACACAGTGGTCGCTGTGGTCGCTGGCGGCGCTGATGGCACTGTCGTGGCCGCTGAGGACGATCGTGGAGCTCCTGGTGGCTGGTGTCCTTGAGTTGTTGTGGGCTGGGGCGAGCGCCGGTTAGACACCACATTGATGTGAGCCTACAAAACAACCCATATTTAAATAATAATACTGAATCATTCGCGAAATGAGGTTGATAAGGGCTATAGCAGACCTGGTACTTTTACTCAAGCAATCGCCGAAACCGCAGCTTGGCCGATATAAAGTCGCCAAATACGATGAATCTTTATCATGTCATTTGGTGCAAGCATTCATTTCAGTGTTGTTTAGAGTTAGTTTAAAACGGGCATTTAGAAAAGTATGATGTTTGCTAAGGCCCTGTATGTGGGCGGCACGTACCTGCATGGGGATAGGGTGTCGCACCACGCTGGTCTCAGACGTAAGGCGCGGGTTGCGCTGCCCAACTTGGAAGTTGATGTCGCTGACGGCGTGGTAGGCGTGCGCGAAACTGTGCATTATGTCCGACACCATGTCTACGGTACGTTGTGCGCTGACGCGTTCTTCTTCGGTGAATACTGGCGGCTTTGGGATTTAAATCGTTGGTTATATTATTAGTGTTACTCATATTGTGATACGAAAATATATTTGAATAAATTACTGATATAAATAGAATCGATATTGTAATGATTAAATTGCTTTTATGCTATTTTTCTTGCTTGACTCTTTTTTCTTGTTCTTATCTTGGATAACTTTTATACGTACAAAAAGAACAAATCAACCATAAATTGGAAGACGTTGGTGCCTGTGATACAATGATTTGCATTAGTTACTAACAATTCTCTTTTTCTATGTTTACTAGCAAAACTGTTCAAACTTTTTGATCCTGTATATATGTTTCTTCTGAATAAACGATTATTGTATTGTTTTATTGTTATCCTCAATATATAGTTAGGTAACTCGGTAAGCTATCATCCTATTGCTTTTTATTAAGTCATGTGGACCCAACGATTTTTACTAAGCGATAAGAATGAACATTGTGCATTGCATTGTCCTGTGCTTATAAAATATACTATATAATAAATAAATTTATATATAAATAGCCTGTTTCGTCTCTCTATAATACAAGGGCATGCGAGACATGTAATCTCTAAAGTTCTTCCAATTAAATAATACACCGTGAAGTGAAAACTTAGGTGAAGTGAACATGAAGTGAGTTGCATTGGAATGTGTTTCCTGGGTAGAGAAATTATAATTCTATTAAGTCCGTCAGTGAGATAATCAAATAATATTGGACATGTATGTTTGTTCTACCAAATCAATAAAAATTACTAAATTAAAGCGCATCGAAGTTCAGGAGTGGGGGCTTGTGACGTCACTAAGGCAGTATGAAGTCTACTAGCGGTGTGACGTATCAAGATATTTCAACGCATTATATCGTCATCACTTTATGTATACGTGTCAAAAGAAAAAATACGTGTCAAATATTTTTTATTAATCTTCCTGACGGACAAAAATCTATTAACAGCTCACTTCACCTAAGACCTATCTATTAACAGCTCACTTCACCTAAGACCTAACCTAACCTTTTTTACGGAATAGCACTACTGTACAGTACGCCAGAATATGAAAACGCTACTAACCTCAGGATTATTAGCAGCTCTTAGCATCCTGATGTAGTTGGCTCGGTAGGGGGCGAATTGTTCTTGAAGTGTTTCTAATTCTTCGAGCAATTGCCCCAGGTCACGGGGTCGAGAGTGGCGAGCGCGCAATGCACGGATTGCCCTGTAGCTCCTTTCGTGGGGGGGGCGCAATTCATATAAATGTATCATAACATCAGTCATCATACGCTGACGTCTGATATTTTGATAATTAGTAATAAATGTGTTAGTAAATAGGAAATGATGCGCGTAAATCGGAATGGACAGGGCAATTTCGTAACCATATCTTAAGCGAAGTTTCGATTGACTAAAAACGCCCAGATGTTGACTTCTGCAAGCAATTCTATGGGCGGTTACGCACTGAATCCGATCTGTGTCCGTGAAATTTCTTTTCCGAAGTAACCGTAGTACTTTTATTAGGAACGCTTACGCACTACATCCGAATCTGTCAAATTTAAAACATTTCGAAACTCAAATCAGGGACACGGACGGATAGTGCGTAACCGCCCTTATCGTGTGAACGGTAAGCTCACTTCCGCAAATACTCTAAGAAGAACTGCTAACAAAAGTCAACTGCTGCACGTATTGCTGCTAATATAAACTTTGCTTTATGAATCTGTGTATTAATAATTTATTTTTAAGATCGTTATACAAATTTTTCTGGCATTTCCGATCTACAATGATGGATGTTATGTTAGTAAGAGAAACAGCAAGTTGATAAAGCTTTTTCCTGGCGTCTAAGAATCCGCAATCAAATCGAATTTGACGAGTTTAAATTGACATTAAAGACGAAGCAAGTTTAAAATTGACAAAAAATTTATGCAAATTCGATTTTCTTCAAATTCAAAGATGCCGGAAGAATGGACTGACAAATTAAACATAGAATGTCAAGTAGGAAATCCACTCCTTTTTGGCAAACTTCTAAAATATATTGAACAAGCAGTAGAGGGGAGTGTAATTTCAAATTAGACTATCTGGGCATAAATGAAGGCTGGATATGAAAAATGCTACCAATTATAAGCATAAGAACAGTAAGAACAGGGGGGTGACCATAAGCTCTTAGAGCGGTATCAATTTGAGATCGAGAAAGTGACAGATGTATACACGTCAGATACATCCGTCCCTTATTCGATCTAAAATTGATACCGCTCTAAGAGCTTATGGTCACCCCCCTGTCCTCAATGATGACAAGTAATTGTTACAATACCAACATTAATTACAGATAACCTTTGTTCTCAGGGAAGTTACTAAAAAAGTCAATCATTAAGATCAAAGCTTATTTCTAACGCTTTCCCATCAGGCGAACAAACAACCAACCGGATGCAGCTGAGTACCAGTATTTTTAAACGACAAAAAAAAAAGGAGGTTCTCAATTCGACATGCATATTTTATGTATGACCACGCATACATTTTTAAGGAGTGGTCCGATTTCAAAAAATCTTGTTTATCCTTAAAGCTCGACTCTTGCGGCTGGTATTATTGCACAAATCAACAAGCATCTACCTCTTTCACACGTATTGTCGGATGAGATAGCGTGCATTTTAACTCCGCGTACAAAATAGGTCGTGCCCGTCGACTAGGGCCAACCTTAAGAAATCTTGCCAAAATAATAGTACTTCATATTAAAATTAGTGGTAATGATTGATTAATTTGTAAAGTGACTTTCCTGAGTATCCATCAAGTTAAGTCAACAAAGAAGTTTGATATACAGGCCAGAAATTAACTTCCTTAAGCCAATGTTCATTGTTTTATCGTGGTAATATTATTTTTATATTTAAAAACAACCTGATAAAAATAAAACACGATTAATGATACACGATTAAAATTTGATTGTGTTAAGCTACCTGCATAGTTCCTCTTTTGTTGGCTGGAGATATAAATTACTAAAATAAATCAGAATGATTATTTAGGCTAGGGCAAAATCTGTGCGAAAAAACGATTCGGATTTTGCGCTACACTCTTTGGTCGCAATATCTCATCGACGAGCATTTTTGCTGCCCGCAGATATGACGCTTACAAACAGCTGTGCTTGCCATGATGAGACAAAGGTATGCGCGTGGAATTCAACAGCGTTTTTCTCTCAGATTCTTCCCTGGCCTTATATATAAGACGAGTACACACCTTCGTCGTGCATTCTGAGCTCGGGCGGCTGCATCGGTGGTTTCGTCGCCGTTTTCGTCAAGTAATGGTTCTGGCTGCATTCAATAATACAAAAACAAGTTTAAGTATCATAAATATTTTCATTTCGATGTTAATAACATGATGTTTATGATAACAATTTCACACCAATACAATGATGATATGTTATTTTTTTTTATCAATATCTACTTAGCTTACTGATGATTTGCAAAATGTCTGCTTATTTATCAATGAATCAGAATCAGTAAGTAATGACTGTTATTTATTTCTAGATATGATGTTAAGGTTTTACTTAGTACATTACAAGTAAAGAGCCTGTAATATGTCGAGCCCGTTGTTAATTACATATTGATGATTATAATACTAAATTAAAATAAAAAAACAAACTTATGTAGATTATTAATCATGATAATTATTATTGCTACGAGTTACATACATACTAAGAGATATATCTATGAAACAATATATCAACTAAGCCTTACATCATAAGCTCACTAGGGACTTTCAGAGGCGTTACACAACAAACGTATCCACGTAAGAAAAATATGCTGTAACACGATGGTGAAACAATATTATTGAGATTCTTCACCAATAATTTATTGTTGTAAAATATTTTGTATTTGTTATCAGGTTCATACCAGATTCTAGGATAGGTTTGCAATTACATTGATACAAATGTTGTGAAATTAAAATTATAATTAGTATAATTCATTTTATTTTCTTTATCATGATGTTGGCAGTGTTTTTATGAATCATTGGCTTGTAATGAATGATAAGATTCATCTATAATTTAGAAAAACTGGCTAGGGCCTAGCCTGATTTCCCTAGCCGCTAGGCTAAATAACCGCGAAAAAACGTTCCCGAAACATTAAATCGGTTACATAACTGCAGAATAAACAATTTTAGATACTATTACTTATACAAAGAGTTAGCCACTTCGTACGTGGATATGCAGTACATTATATAGAGCGCGCGCGATTGGTTGGTCAATCGACCCAAAGATCCACTGATCAATCGCGTCGCGCCCACGTTCTGTTAACTCCCGAATACACTTGCGTACATTAAAATTCTGCCCCTTGTTTTTGTTGAGTTTTAATATTTATTTTCAATACAGTTGTTAAACATGGCGTACTTTCAGAGGCTATAATTATGATTCGAAAGTTAAATCTTACGCATAGGCATCTTTCTGTTACGCGGTCGTGACTTTTGTTTACGAGCTCGATCATTATGTTTGCAGTTTAGTTTTAAATTTATAAGTCAATTTTAAAAAGTTTAGTAGCAAGAAGTTTTCAAACATAGAATAAAATGGGATAGATTTTCTACGAGGAAAAATTAATGATTCCGTACGTTTTAGCATTGAATTCTCAAAAGTCTTATAAATGGTTGTTTAATATATTTAATTACCAGTTTTAATTTAATTATTTTCACATCAACATTTGTCAAAAATCGAATAGGCAGTATAGGCTATTTAGTTGAAAAAAAAATATGTCCAGTTGCAAAAACGCGCCATAAGTCAATTTAAAAAAGTTTAGTAGCAAGGAGTTTTCATACATATAATAAAATGGAATACGATTTTATACGAGGAAAAATTATTGATTCTGTACGTTTTAGCATTGAATTCTCAATTTTTTTTTAAATAGTTGTTTAATATGTTAATTACCAGTTTTAAGTTAATTATTTTCACATCAACGTTTGTCAAAAATCGAATAGGCTGTATAGGCTGTTTTCTTTGTAAAAAAATATGTCCAGTTGCAAAAACGCGCCATATTGAAAATTTTATTTTTTGTGAATAAACAAATCTAATTCTTTGATTTGTTTTTACTGTTTCTCACAACTGTATTGAAAAACGTCGTGTGATACACGGGTGTGCAGGTAATTGCAAACTCGTGTCATTAAAAACCCTCGCCTTCGGCTCGGGCTTGTTAATGACAGCTTGTTTGCAATAACCTACTTTCCACCCTTGTATCACAATGTACTATTGTAATTTCATCCAAGGGGTAACACTTTTCTACGGTGGACGCCATAAAGTGCGTGCGAGCCCTCACGACGGGGGCTGCAGTGGCTCGGGGTGGTGTCGTCTTGGCGGCGTCTCTGATCATCGCCAATGCATTCAACACCCTGCCCTGGAGTTACACCAGGGAGGCACTCCGGTATCACCGGATCGGCTCTATCTCTGTCGCGTGGCCTAGACCTATTCGACGGCTCGGCGGACAAAGTGCCGGCAGGATCTCATGGTGACATGGCGAGAGCGACTGTCGCAACCCAGCGCAGGGCAAGCCACAATTGCGGCGATAAGGCCCCTCTTTGAGAAGTGCCGTCACGGCGTCCTCACCTTCCGCCTGGCGCAGGTCCTCACCGGAAACGGCTGTTTCGGAAGGTTCCTGTTCAGGATATGGCGGCAGGAAACGCCCGGGTGACACGGTGGAGGTCTGACCCGCTTTGGTGGAGCACCGCCATGGCGACATCTCGCGTCCGGCCCTGGTTCAGGCCATGGTACGGGGCGAGCGGACATGTGATGCTGTGACCTCCTTCTGCGAAGCAGTAATGCTCGCGAAGGAGGAAGCGGAACACGTGAGGGAGACGCAACGGAGGCGCAAGTAGATTCCCGGCCACCGTTGGCGCGGGCTTGCGGGCGGCGAGTAATGAGTAGCTCGCCGTTCAATAAGGACCAGGCCCGAGTCGACGAGTCAAAGAGATGTCAGCAAAACTGACGGGGTCAGCTAGGGCCGATGCCTGTCTGGGTCGCGGATAAATTTGAAAAAAAGTAAGCGCGGCCCTGGCTCAAGCAACTGAAGGAACACGGGTGGGTTTTAGTCAGTAAAAGTGTGACACACCCTTCAACCTCACCCAGAGCGCAGCTGCATAAACCTCACATGGAGTTACTGCCTATAATCTTTCACAACCCTGTTGTATCAAGAATCTGGTAATGATTTTCATAACTATAGTTTTATAAGAACGTCCATTGTGTTACAGCTCGATTTATACACCACAAAAATTATGTTATCAATAAAACACATGTCATGCTCGACTGCTCAAACCGCAACAACAAAACAACAGTTTACCTCGTCGTGCTGCGTACCGCTTGGTGGTTCAGTATCCATTTGCTCTGAAGGACTTTCACCGGTTGCTGGTGAACTCCTATTTTCCTACAGTAGGCACATTGACAACATAAACAACTATGAACGAAAACAATTCTATATATTTCATAGAATGTGTAATAGAAATACATAAATATTTTAAAACTACTGATGCGTTTTGTAGATTCGATGTTCACCATTGATAAATTATTGTAACTGGTAACATTCATTCTTAAGTTTGATCATCGAATCTGCATAGGTAACGAAAGAAATTTACTCGAAATTTAATAAAACAAAACAACAACATGCAAAGAATTCGGTATGTAAGTATTTTTCAGGTATTTTTTATTTATAGATTTAATTATTTTAAGCAATTAATTTCAATATTTCGTTTTTCCAAGCTGTAGTTATTCTATTTAACACACTTTTATTAGCTTGGTATGTATGTATCTATGTATCAATGTAACGGAATCTTTGAACGTGATTTCACCCCCTTCAAAACGTCGTATTGATTTGAAATTTTGCACACTTATCAAGGGCCGATGACAATGCAATAGCTTAAATAGTTTGTCCCATTATCCTTACCAGGATCTTCAGGATTAGCGACGTTTTAGTTCAATTTACCATTAAAGCATGTTTTTTCAGTTTTTAGAACTGCAATTTATTTAATTTTTGTTCGTGCTGACATCGTAAAGTAGTCTGAATGGCATAGGACTTGACGTTGACATTGAACCTTGACACGAACAAAACAATGGCCCACTTGCCCGAAAGACTTAAAACTCGGAGTTGGTTGCTAGCGCGAGGTTAAATTGACAATAGTGTGTGACGAACATTCAATTTAACCTCGTTTTGCGTCTAACTCTGGGCTGGGTTTTTCGTGCAAGTGGAAGGCTCACAATACAACACAATTATTTCATTACAGGCAATGAAAATTTCTTTTATAGGATAATTTATGACGACATTTAAAGGGCAAGTAAAAGTCAAGTGATTTTAAGTATTTTTGCGAAAATAAATACGATCTTACAATTTTAAGACCTAGATAATAGAAAAATAAGGCTTACAAACCTAAAACCTCGAAATGGTTTTGGAATCGGCATGGGTTAAGTTTTAGTGTTCCGTACCCAAAGGGTAAAAACGGAACCCTATTACTATGACTCTACTGTCCGTATGTCTCTCTGACATCTGTCAGGCTGTATCGCATGAACCGAGAGCTAGACAGTTGAAATTTTCACAGATGATGTAGGTATTTCTGTTGCCGCTATAACTACAAATACTAAAAACAAAATAAAATAAATATTTAAGTGGGGCTCACATAAAAAACGTGTTTTATGGTACGGAACCATTCGTGCGCGAGTCTGACTCGCACTTGGCCGGTTTTTTACTTTACATACCGAATTCAGGTCCATTTCCAAATATCATGCAACAATTCAAAGGGATGCATCAGGTAGTGTAGTTTTGAAACAATGTAAACTAACATTTGAAACTTCCTTAATACTGTAAAATAACAAATAAAGTCTTTCGAAATGTATAAATCTCAATACAGTTTAGTATTAATTTTAATAAAATTAGTAATCAATTAATGAATTTCGTTGTTTCTACAAATCGAAAGCGCCGAATATTTTCCGTCAAAAATAAATCTGAATAAGACAATACTTGCTTCACCCAAGTACTTCACTGTCCAACTGTACATTTTTTAGACTTAGACGGTAAAATTTTGCCTTCATGGTTAATTCAGTATCCCCCATGAAAAATGTGGATAATTTTCTCACATGGATCGATACAAGGCGATGTAGCGTTAGAAAAGGGGAAGGATAGACAGGGACATAACACGATACAGCCATTACTGCAAACACTAAGTGTTACAATTACTTTTCAACAGAAAAAATACTTCTCTACTACACCTTATTTGTATTGTAATACGATGCATTATTGTAAGTTGAAATACTATAAATCTTACCTCTCCTAAGACATGTGCTCTAAGGGAGGCGAGCGATGATTTGATCTCAGCAATCATCCGCCGGATGAACTCGAGTCGGCCGGTGGTAGGCGACATGGTCATGGCTTGTTGTTGCTCCATGAGGAAATCAGGAGGTCCCCCAGCGAGCGACTCGAATGGTAACAGAAAATACAGTTTAGTATGATGTTAATAAAACCTCGTGTTCACAAGAAAGCATTATTTGGAGAGCTACTACTGACGTACGTGACACAGAACGAGTGAAGAGTATCGGAGTGGATCAGTGGACAAATTTGCTTTCAGTTATCCAAAAAATCTTCAAAGACATATTAGGGTTTATTTATAAAAAATATAAAGAGTGGTGATTATCTGTGAACAAAAACCTCAAGATTGAATTGCTTATTTCTTAAACTATTTTCCGTACTCACCACTTCATTTCCTAACATATTTATGAAGCTCTGGGGAGTGACCATAAGCTCTTAGAGCGGTATTAACAGATGAATACAAGTCAGATACATCTGTCCCTTATTCGATCTCAAATTGATACCGCTCTAAGAGCTTTTGGTCACCCCCCTGGTGGGAAACCAGCCAGTGGATTGACTGGATGTGAAAAATTTGGTTGCCCAACACTAAGTCCAGTATTTATATTGTGTATAAGCTACTAGTGAAAACGATACATTATTATAACAACCATTTATTTAAACCAGTCCATAAATGTTAATAATAATTGCCTAATACATTAAGACAGTAAGTAGTCATTATTATGCCGGGTACAGAATGGTGAAACCCATCCCAATTTAGGCAACAAACACTTAAGTGGATTTTTTCTTTTAGAGAATGTTGCTTTAAATTAATAAATCTATGAATAAATCTGCACCCGGCATTAGATAGCAAAATAAAGCAAACAAGAGACTAACCATGAGCCTCCTAATCTGTTGTTGCATATTAGAGGTGCCATTTTGATTTTCAGCGCGCGTTCCTTCTCCTCCGGTGGCATTGGGAGCACTTGGAGCGGGCCCCGATCGGGACTCCGGTCCGGGAGGTGCACGCTGGACTAAGTGCACTACCTTGCCTGCGACACCTGCAAACATACAATCATACGTTATTTTCCATTATTACAGTGAGCCACCAAAAATGTTGGGCACCACTTCATCATCATTCTTCTTTTTCTAGCCCTCATCGCACAATTTATTTGGCAACAGCGCAAACACATCTTGTCCCATGCTTCCGTATTCGTCATTATCTTTTACACTTTCAATCTAGTTGCTTCGATCTTTCCCTACTCTTATTAGTCACATTTCTTATACTCAAAACTTTTCTCAGTACACATCACATGTCCATTCCATAACAACATATTTCCACAGATTTGTTCAGTCACCGGTGCAACTTGCTGCCTAATTGAGTATCGCTTGCGATATCAATTTACATACTATAAAAGAAAGTACACCGCCGCGTCTGTCTGTCTGTAGGCGGTAAACGCAAAAACTACCGAACGAATTTTTCATGAGGAAGGTTTAGGGCGTCTATGTGTATAATTCACTGAGGTTTTGTGTAATTTGGCTGAAATTTGACGATGATAGTTGAAGAAGCCGGAAAAAAAGATGTCTAGTGGGAGCTTCACTACTACTTCAGACATCTAACCCACATACTCGACGCAACAGGCTGATACGACAAAGCGTCTGAAAAAAAAGTAGGCTTATATGCGAAGCCGGAGCGGGTTGCTAATTAAAACTAAATTAATGTTAAACTGTACCATATTCGGAGAGTTTCTTCTCGTCCTGAAGTACTCTGCCACAAAATATGAGTCGCTGTAAGCTGGGCTCGATACCCATCTGCTCCCTGACCTTTTCCTTAAGCTGCTCCACGGTGATCTGGAACGATTAAATTATAACATTGAACTCTATTATTCAACAGTAGCTGAATAAAGACATATTCTTATGCATGTAATTTTACTATTTATTTTATTTAGTTAATCTAAGAACCATAATAGTAATAATAGGTCCGCCACCTTCACGTCTGTTTTTTGTTTTTCTGTTCACGATAGAATCGTCAATATTGTCATAAAG
The DNA here is from genome assembly GCA_948252205.1 of Orthosia incerta. Lineage (NCBI taxonomy): Eukaryota > Metazoa > Arthropoda > Insecta > Lepidoptera > Noctuidae > Orthosia > Orthosia incerta. Next base: position 42,908,919 of record OX411741.1, read on the forward strand.
TCGATGTCACAGAGTTATTATAAATATGACACTGACAAAATATAACCGATTTGTTTTATATTTCATAAAATGACCAGTCCAATACAATGATTCTCGTTTGATATCAACTAGACATTGTTGAAAGGTTTATTTGACTTATGTATTATACTGTGACTAACATAGTCTTATAAGCAGTAGTCTGCTCGTTGCAGATCTTCAAAACAAAGGAATGAAAGTGTCCTAACTTGATAAAGGAGATAATTTGATCTGACTAAGGTATAAACGATACGGCTGCACAATTGTGGTATGTGTTTAACTGCAAAAGACTCTCCTATCAATACTTAATCTAGAAAGTTCTAGCTTCATCACCGTCTCAGATCTTATATGTTTCACACCACGCGCTAACAACAAACAAGTAGGTACTAACAACCTTTCAAGATTGCCTCTGATTGTAGATCAAACATAACGGTTTGAGGTTTAATTCACGGTAGTAACGTTTAATGCATTTTATTTTCATACAAGTCTCATAAGAAAAGTCTACCAGACTTACATATAGAACAAACATCCAGTATTATTTTGAAAATTGAAGAAACTAAAAACGCAAAAATAAATCTTCTAAGAACATATTTGGTATTCATTATTTAACATTACAATCGCGCAGAGTTAAAATGCATAACATGATACGCAACATTGGGATAACGGCAACATAACCATACATTGTAGACTATACGCCGCCAGCAAGTTTAATTTAGCCGTTATTGATTTCAGGCGTCCGCCCTAGCAAATTGGAAATGCATATATAGGCAGTCGAATGAAGGTGTAGGAGACGAAGGCAGGCGGGGTACAGGCGTACAGCCGCCGCCCGCGTGAAATTCGGGATAGTCATAGCTCGGGCGGTGGACCTGGATCGATACTGCCCAGCGCAGCTCTCTATATACCAATCTACAAATTATGCATCCAGATACATAATTGAAACTGAAGGCTATAGAGATACGACCACGCCCGAACGCTACCCCACTGTAGGGTGCCGGGCGTCGCGTCGGACAGCACGCTAGCCATATAAATTTGAGTACTCGTACGAAATTTTCGTCATAGGAATAGCAAACACGTGGTTCACTATCAGACACCGCCGCAAATACAAATATTATCTATAGGACCTTTGACCTTATAAACAAACCACAATAATAATAGTTTGGTGGTTTTGTTATAAATACATAACTCAAGCTTATTATTGAGAACGAAAATAAAGTCTTAATAACATACCTATTTAAGTTAATGGAAATTTTGAGAACATCTTAAATAACTTATTTAAGTTAATGGAAGTAAAAATAAAGTAAGGATTTTGCCGCATGTCAAAGAAATTATATACGTAGTGGTTTATCAAAATTACGTCATTACGTACTTATAAAATATTAAGGTTGCTTATCAAATTAACACACTATGTACGGAAGGACATTTTAACTGTTTCAAAAAATAAATATATTTAAACATTGTTGTTTTGAAAGTTTTTTTATACAGTAAGAAACTCTACAAAAAAAAAAACTTTCAAGGTTCCCGTTTGTTTCCCGGGCCCCATTTATTTCGTTACTAGCCTCAACATGGCTTCCCAAAGCGGAAATAAAAGAGAAAGTACCAAAATTACATCTTGATAAGTTTTTATTTATACTGTTCGTTTCATCTTGTGAAGTTGTTATAAAACGTAGTGCTAGTCTCAGTCCCTATCCGGCTGGGTCTGCATTTAATCAATAAAGTAACATATACAAAGGTGTAGTTGGTACATTGCGCCGAGCATCTAGATTCTGAAAATTGATGCATGCGCAGTATGATCGCCAAATCGATGGAACGGAGAGGATGAGGCGTCCCCATGCGGCTTGCATGGAATCAAATTAATGGAAGCTCGGGTTCGAAGCTTATTAATATGGATGGCGCCATGGCTACATACACGAAAACAAAATAAATTTACAGCAGTCGCAAGGATAAAGATTGATGCTTTACAATATACAATGGCCACTAATAAACCATTCACAAAGGTATATATTAGAATGAAGATCAACTACCTACATTATTGAAGTTTGAGTAAAGGGCCCGAAAGCGCAGATAAATGAGGGTAACTCCAAATTGAAAAGGATATAGCCAAACAAGTTTTGTAACTTTAAATCTAAGCATACTTTAGAAAATAAACTTCAATAAAATAATACAAACTCTGTTTTGTTGCTAATAAGAAAAAGTTCGCAAGTTTCAATAATTTCGTAAGCAGCAACCAAACATTTGGTAAATGCTATGAAAAAAAAAAATTGTGTGGTTGTACTAGAGGTGCACAAAAAGTAATACAGGCGCGTATGTTATGTGTTCTTTTAAAAAGCTACTATTTAAGATGACTGTGAGTGAGCTTACTGCATCTTGCAGTTGGCTTGCAGCCAGTTTCAAGTCGGTCAGTAACACGAATCAGCAGTCGCGTTGCATAAAATGAAAACGTCACTTCTTTCATCTTATCTTGAGCGATACCAAAACGAAATTGAGCCTTTTTTCGTCAAACATTATTTCTGAAATTAAACCAGGTAGTTGACAAACTAAACAGGCCAAGTGGCCTATTTATTACTTAAAATTAAGGATTTTCATTAGTTATTTTGTTAGATTTCTCAGGGTTTCTAGATCTACCTTCAATCATTTAAGATGGAAAGGGTGTTTTGATGGACACATTATATAATGATGACTTAATCTTTCGTATAGTGTAATTAAAGTACAGGACGTTCTTTTATCGTAATTAAGGTCAATGGATTTGTTCAATAATATGATTGGCTGTTGTATTGTCACTCGATCTCAGAAATTAACATGAGTTAGACCCAGTTTTTTTTAAACTGTTGTTAAGTCAACCAATGGTCAATTAATATGCTAACCAGTGGTTTAAAATTTCGGTAAAATTAGTTCATTCATCATTTGTTTGAGTAATAAATGGTTAAATAATAAAATCGCCAACTTATTTGACCATTTGTGAGGCTAACAATTGATAATAAAACGCATTTCACCGAATTTTGTAACTATTGGTTAGCATATTTAACCATTAGTTGAGTTAGCTAGCGATCAAAAAACTGAGCCTTGGACATCACTCCGTGTGCTAAGTTTAACCTTTTTTTGTGTTGATTACCATTTCGACATCCGTGTGTTTCAATACTAAAATAAGTAAACAATCATTTAAATAATTTGAAATATTGTTGAGCCTATAAACGCGAAGATTTATAAACACGATTCAGCTACAAGTGTAACTTTTATGGTGTACAATACAGTATATTCTATTCTATTCTTACTTTGGCGAATGCATTAAGATCCGAGAAAACAATTTATTTCTCAATAAACAGAATTTTCATATACCTAAATTATTGGAAGTTCTAATAGTAAATTGTCATATGTACTGACTTACTGACCCAGTGACTTATAACCACGCTCAGCACTAAAACATAACATTGCATTTTGAAATTCCAGTAGAACAAAAGATCTTAACTGAAGAACAACAAAATCAATAAATTGAAGTACATACTACCGTAGTACACAAGAAAATCATATATTTTTTGTGTAATGCAATATCTCAGTTCACATATTTCAGGCACTTGTGACTATCAAAATGAGAGAGATTGTACTGAAAATAATAATACCCATTGACAGAATGATATAATTTTTCCTGAAGTATATCAGTAAAAAGTCCACTAATTCACTATTCCATATACACTAAACAGCAAGTAGCAGAGCGGCCATGGCAAAATAAAGATAATAAACACGAAACATTACAAAAAAAAACAAAACGCAGAAGTAGCAAAAATAAAACAAGGGATACCACACATTTAAGACATTTAGAATTAAATTAAACACATACTCAGCCTAAAATATCTTGGTACCGAAACTGCATGAAATAATTTTACAGATATTTTCAACCTAGAGCAATATTTTCTAAAGCTTTTGCTTGCCTACATGTTTCTTTTGTCACATGCATTGCTTGCCTGAGCGGGGTTCCTAGGCCCAAGTAGATAATGACTACTTCAACAATCAATGACAAGAAAGTGGAAATCACTTTGATCTACATATTGCAGCAAGCATCATTATCCATTATCATGTATAGTGATATAAAGTGCTATCTATCTGGTCTTCCTTGTCAAAATCTGTGCAATTAGTCATATTCATGCAAATTGTTAAAACTGATTGGTCTCATGAATACCAGACTAACAACCAGATAGGAAAGGTGTGAGCAGAAGCCTGCACAGTAAGGTGCATTATCCAGTTAGGTGCCCGTGTACAACAAACTGAATGGGAACTTTTAAGTAGACAATCAACTCCATAATACAACATACTCAAACAAGCAAAGTGCAGTCTTCCGCTCAGATAGTATTGGCTCAAGCTATCGTGATAAGATGATGGGATGACATTAAAATTTTCATTTTAACTACCTATCTATCTTTAGAAAAAATAAGTTTCTTAAGACATTAAGTCTCAATATTTTTTAAGAAGTCTCTCAGAAGTCTTTTTTAATCAAATCCGAAACAAGGTGGACGAGACCCTACATATATAGTAAATTTAAACAAGTTGGTTGCAAAAATATTGAACTTGGTTTGCCTTTTTGCATCTCCTAATTTTCTGCTTGACTTGACTTAAGATTCTATTTTGTCTAGCTGGGTCGGAGGGCTTCCACAGTAGTCCTCTATCACGACAGGTTGTGGTTCACGCTTTACCTAAGTCTAGGTCATTGCGATGCTCGACGCTTCTGCCAGTACGGTGTGTCGCAAGGTTCGACTGGGACGGCCACGCATTCTTTTCCCTTGGGGATTCCAATCCATGGCCTGAAATTGATCGAAACACCGCAGGAGCTTGTGACCAATCAATCTCCACTTACGATACTTGATCTGGCGGTAAATCGAGCTCTCGTGGCATTTCTCCAATGGCTCAATGTTAGAGATGTTCTCGGGCCAGTAAATACCGAGGATGCGAAAAAGACATCGGTTGACGGTGACCTAAATTTGGTGTGAAATGTCCTTTGTTACCTTCGACGTTTCGCATCTGTAGAGCATCACGGATATGACATTTGACACGAATATTTAAATTTAAGCCTTCGGGTCAGTTGCCGCGATTGCCAAACAGGTCTCAGTTGTGCGAAGATAGCTCGGGCTTTGGCGATCCGAGAAGTGATGTCCTCTTCAGTTCATCGCCTCCGATATGACGCTCCCAAGGTAAGTGAATTTGTTGACGCATTCCACTTGTCTAACGGCCTTTAAGTAACGGTGTAGAACTATTCTTCAACTCTGTACGCAACTTCTAAGTCTGCCGAATTTTTATTTTAGCTCCAGTTTTCGCTGCCTCCTGGCGAAGTTCGTAAAATTTTGCTTGCATCGTGTTATGACTTAGCAGGCATAGGTCGTCAGCATCGGTAAAATCCAGGTATTCAATACGAAGCGAAATTCAGTTGAGAACGACTATGAAAAATGACCTGAAAGAAGGTAGCCCTTGTACCAGCGAACACTGCGATTTCATCAGAGATGCCTCATCTCTGATGAAATTGCAGTGTCGTGAGTCACCTTGCAAGAATAATTTATGTAGATGCTTGCCAATAGGTGAACCACTTTAAAGTGTCAAAGGTGTTTATACAACCCTTTGAAATTGCTGGTGTTCACATCGTGTTGAGTACAATCAGCAACATCATCTGCCTACTGCCTTCTATCTGCATGCGTACTGTAATAAATTGCCTTGCACTTTTGACGGCACGGAATATTGAGGTCAGCTCGTTCAGCATCACAACAGGTCTCAGGCTGTTGTAGATGTAGCTACCTTCTGTTCTTGATGAGGCTCCATGTGTGTTGTTACATCCTCTCGAGAATAAATTGATTTGGGCCCAAGCATGACATAGCTGGTTTCTGTATAGGCTATTTAAATGCAATTCCACTTCTTGTCCAGTGAGACTGTAGCATCTTCTAATCCGGAGAACTGTTTAAATAGCTCAAGCTACAACGCTTTACAGGTGTCTGGGACAAGAAGTCTCACATCAAACTTTCTTCTCAATTTGCTGGCACCTCCAGTTGCATGGGGACCTGCTACCTTGAGGCTAATTGTCTCATTTCAGCAACTACCTAATGATGGTCTATTTATATCACTATCTATCATCGGTGCTCCTGCAGTTGCGGACAACATGATCATTGTCCGTGGTTCCTTGTGGTTATATTGCTACGTAGAACGCCACTAATACCATACCATAGTGAAATACAAAGTATCTGCAGTTGACAAAGTAACTCCTATATCTGTATAAAGAACGGGCCAAAGAAAATATAACTTTTCCGAGCTGTGGAGATTTTTTTACTTATTCCTGTCTATCAAGCAGCTCTGCATATTGAGGCCCTCCTTGGCAAATGCTGGGCCCTGGACATGCAAGGCCGCAGAAGGCACGTGGATTGTGTGGCGGGTGGATGTGTGTTAAATAGTACACACCTACATGCTGTACTTAGCATACGGAACCAGAAAAATACTAAATAAACTTTGATATCGAAGCTGAAAATCTATCAGTGCATGCTGTGGTGTTTTCAATTTTGTTTATGTATCATCATGATATTTTGTGAGCCTTTTTGTCACTGTCGTTTATACTAAAGGCGGTGTTGTTGCAATCCATGTGGAACAGCAAAAACATTGCTGTGTCTGTAATAAACTATGCTACTCCATTTATTTAATTGAATATGGCGAAAACAATTTGAAAACTTTTGAGATGGACTATATGACCCATTTATGTATGATTGTGTTAAAATCATGCAAAAACAGCTGAATGAACTTTGGATTATATTTTACACACAAGACAGTTTATCACCTGGATTAATGCATATGACACTATTTTACCTATTAACTTGGTATACTGATCCTGTGGTATAATAAAACACTTGTCATGCGGGCAGAACCGTGAGTAGAAGCTAGTATTTTATAATATTATGAGTGGATATATCAAAGAAACCTTAACTAGCCCAAGACGTATGATATTTTTTTGTATTACCCTAAATCTCTTATGATATTAGTGATACTAGCGAACTATCTGCCTTCATACCATCCTACATACCTACACTATAAATATTGATTAACCAAACCAGAGTGTATATATAGCTTTAAGAGCTGTACTGCATAAGTACTTATACATTGCTACTGGTGAGTACCTGCAAGATTTACACCATTGATATTTGTAACATGACATTGTACATAGAGCAGAATTACGATAATAGGGTCATAATTCGAGTAAGGTGGAATTGGTGGAAGTATAATGGCAAAAAAGCATATCTCAAAAACATTTAGGTTTTTTTTGTCAAAGTTACTTACCTCATCTTCAACTGAGAACGCGTGATTATTGGAATCTAAAGTCTTTATAGTAAACTCAATCATTTTTTACACGAAACATGAACGCCCATTGAAGGGAGATAAATTGACGCGTGCCTAAACACATAAAAACCACGTTTCAGTTTATCCACTTTCACACTCGAGATATTGCACTATAATTATATCGATTACTCAAGCCTAACACAATGAATTTTTTACATAAATTGCTGACGATTTAAAATAATTTTTAATCGGATCGGAATATGCATTTGATGCCTGATGGTGACAGCGATCAAAAGGCAGACAGTAGAGTTGCCAGTTCACAACTTTTAGAAACTATAAAATGTAAATAATGTTCAATATAGCTAGATACTTGGGTCGATGTAGGTTGACGGCGAAATGCGGAACTACATTTATTGAAATGTACTGAACTTGACAGATTATCTGACATTTGTTAGGACAAGTAGCGCCATACCAATAGACCAAAGTATACTGGACATTTGGTTATGATGAGACTATGAAAATTAGGATCAGTAATAACAAATCAGTTATAATATATTTGATTTAATAAATTGTGCAATGTAAAGCAAAATTTTTAGTAGAGTACCACTGTTTTGTTGAGAAAAAAAAACATAAATCAATACCTGCGCGAATCGATACAAATAGTGTGCGTAGAAGTTAATAGCAGTTATTTTTTGAAAAATAAAACAGCCATGATAACAGCATGCTATAGATAAAGTACAAGAAGTTCTTCCATAAAAAATACCACCCCGTTGTAAAAACCTATTTTTTTTAGTTAACGTATGAACAGTTTAGTCGATTTATTATTAAAGCGGATCTACACTTGCGTGGCGTGGCGTGGCGCCTCCTGACACAGTTGATTGGCTACAAAACACGTTGTGTTATGACGTAGGCTGGAACAGAGTCGTTTGATTGGCGTAGCTCGCGCCACGCCACGCCACGATACGTAAGAGTGTTTCCGCCTTTATTGTTCATTGAACTGAGTTTACCCTACTATATAAGCCATAGAGGAGATCTAGAATACCTCCCATATTATTATTTTACTCTTTGTAGAATACTCAATACGACTGACTATAAACGTTTGTTTGCCGAAAAGGAGTATCTAGAGCACAGAATGTTAGACTTTTAAGAGTGCGCAGATGAGTTTCGGTTCGTTTGTCAGGTTTATTTTCATTCGAAAAATATACAAACATGTGCGCTTCACAGGAGACTTTGTATGAGCATACTGGTTTCCGAATCGAAATTCCAAATCAGGAAAGAACAACGGACACGGCCCATACATGCCATGACCCGACTACAAAATGTCGCGAGCATGAATGATGTTTATATTAATACGTTCCCCTAGGCACAATCATCAATGCTAAATTTCAAATTTAATAGCAGAGGATCAAAGAACTTAATATATAAGTATTTCGTAACTTTTGAAGTTATGATGACGTGTGAAATAAATTAACATCATCAATTTATTATACAAGAATCTATTTTTCTGACGTAGCAAAATCATACACTGACAAATGTCACAACCATAGAGGCAGGTATATATCATTCGTCCCTATCCTAATAAGCTACGACATCTCCTCGATAAGTCGTCGTGGCTTCGTGGTGGTGCGCCCACTGCGCCTTGCTGGTGCTCTCTGCAATACAGCCGTGGACAGTGGGAGACCAGGTGTCTCAGCGCTGGCCTGTCGTGGAGTGCCCGCTTGATTCTGTGTGTCTGATGAACTTGGAACGATGTGCTCCAACACATTTGGATTTATAACAGGCGAGTCTTGAGTAGTCTGGCAGGAGGACCAAATTGATGGTTGGGTTAGTTGCGGCGTTGGGTGAGGTGATTCTGACTGCTGACTGCTAAGTGTGGATGATGGTGATCGCTGTCTGATAGGTGTGGAAAAGGTTAGTGAATGAGGCGTAGGTGTGGATGGAGGCAATGGGCGAAAATGAGGTGTGAACGGATGTGCTAGTGAGTGTCCAACAGGTGTTGACAAAGGTAATGGGGCAAGATCAGTAACAGCTGGACTGATTGGGTCTGCTAATCGAGAACGCACATGATCTGCATGATATCTCCTCTCTACACCGTCTGAAGTGTTCACAGCGTAAGAATATTTGTGCGTACGCCTTGATATTGTAGCAGGTACCCATCGGGATCCATCTCGGGCACGAACAAATACGCTGTCACCTGCTTTAAAAGATGGAATTCGTTCCTCGGACTCAATGTTTGCCTGTATCTGTTTGTGTTGCAGAGTTCTTTTAGGGTTAGGCCGAGCGTTGTCCAGAGCACAATGCAACCGACGCCCAAACAACATTTCACCTGGGCTCTTACCGGTGGCACTATGGGGTGTTATACGGTAGGAAAATAGGAAGTTTTCTAGCCTCCTTCTCAGGGTCATGCCATCGCTCGCACTTGATGACATTCTAGTTTTGAAAGTACGAACCAAGCGTTCTGCCAGGCCATTAGTCCTCGGGTGATATGGAGATGACTTAATATGTAGGATACCCTTGTCTCTGCAATAATTTTGGAATTCCCGGGAGGTAAACTGTGTCCCGTTATCCGACACCAAGAATTGTGGAAACCCAAACGTTGTAAATATAGAGTCTAACTCTTCACACAGTTTGTTTGTATTTATTTGGTTCATGGGCTTGACCTCAATCCATTTCGTGAGTGCATCTGCTAGAACAAACCAGTATCTTCCCTCAAATGGTCCCGCAAAATCGACATGAAGTCTTTCCCATGGGTTGTCAGGGACGGACCAGGAGTACACAGGCAACTCAGGGTTGTTTGGCCGGTTTTCTTGGCATTTACGACAGTATTTGATGTATTCTTCAATATCATCGTCGATCGATGGCCACCATACGTAAAAACGAGCGAGTGCTTTCATAGCACAAGTTCCTGGGTGCCCTGTGTGCAGGTATTTCAATGTAGCCTTCCTGAGCGAATTCGGAATGACTAATCGACCCTGCCACATCAAAATTTTATTTTCGATGGACAATTCAGTGCGTTTTCGAGCATAAGGTTTTAAAATGTCTGAATATGAATTTTCGCGCCAGCCTGTCTTAATGTTCTCCGATATTTGTTTGAAAATGGGATCATTCCTTGACGCATCCCTTATTGTCTCTTCTGTTAACGCTATATCTGAAACACTGTTATGTTTTAACTGAGCTATTATTCTGTGCACTTTCAATTCTACACGGGACGGTCTCTCATCAGGATTGGGCATCCTGGAAAGGTAGTCAGCTATAAAATTAAGTTGACCTTTTGTGAAGACGATATCATAGTCATAGCTACCAATGATCAAAGCCCAACGTATTAAGCGATTATTAACAAGCTTCGGTAAATTGCGCTGTGGGCCTAACACGTGAATCAAGGGTTTATGATCAGTGACGAGTGTGAATTTTGTGCCACGTAAGTATTGGTCAAACTTTTGGATGCCGAAAAATATGGCTAATGCTTCTCGATCAATAACTGAATATTTAGTTTCCGCTGATCTCAGTTTCCTTGACGCAAAAACGATAGGTTGAATTTGATCATTCGCTTTATGAAATAATACGGCACCCACGCCTTTTTCCGAGGCGTCACACGCTAAAAACAACGGACGCTTCTCATCAAAGGCCACAAGTGGTTTTGAATCACTAATCAGCATTTTGGTATTTTCAAACGTTGTATTTTCTTTATCTGTCCATCGCCACTTATGGCGCGTGCCAGTTAGTGCATGCAGATCCGCGCAGAAGCTGTGCAGGTGAGGTATGAATTTCTCGTAGAAATTTACGAGGCCAAGGAATGACCGCAGTTCTTGAGCGTTAGTAGGCGGTGTCGCTTTTGTTATTGCTTCAATCTTCGATTTAGTTGGTTGTATTCCTTCCTTGCTGATTGTGTGTCCCAGGTACTCGATATCTGTTTGGAAGAATGAGCATTTTTTTAAATTGACTTTTAAACCAGCCCGTTGTAATTTGTCAAACACAGTGGACAATGTTTCCAAATGTTCAGCGTCATCCTTCCCTGTTAAGGCGATATCATCGAAATAAATCGCTACGTTTGGTATACCACCGAGTAGTTAATCAAGGTAGTGTTGAAAAATCGAGGGTGCTGTTGATATTCCAAAAGGCATCCTATTGTATTGGTAATATCCTTTGTGCGTAGATATCGTTAGGTACTTTTTTGATTCTGGGGCGATCTCGAATTGCAAATACGCATCTTTTAAGTCGATTTTCGAAAACTTAACTCCGTTTGCAAGGTTTTGACGTAACTGGTCAAATAGCGGAACTGGATGAGCGTGTGTTACCATGGCAGGGTTAATAGTGCTGCGAAAGTCACCGCAAATTCTGATTTGGCCATTTGTTTTGACCACGTTGACTGTGGGAGTTGCCCATTCCAAGGGAGTCAAATTTGGATCAACTTTGGTAACTATGCCCTCGTTCACTAAACGCTGAAGTTCTCTTTCTATATTTTTGCGTATCGCGAACTTAACGGGTCGTGCCGGGACGTGTTTAGGTACGGTACCATGTTTGATATGGATGTTAACGGCGTAATTCTTAACTTTTCCTAGTTTGTTGTCAAAAAGAGGCGAGAAAGTGTCTAATACCTGTTTAAGTGTTCCGGTATCTCGTGGAGTAGGCTTAACCGAATAGACAGGTTCTGGAAACGCCATGTCGTACAATTCGCTCCACTGGAGACCAAAAAGCATGGGGTTGGCGTCTTTCATAACGACAACGGGCAAAATTTTCTGTCTTCCAAGGATTTCAACAGTACATCTGTAAGTCCTTTTGGTTTGAGCTTGAGGTTCCCATAGGCACGTAGTTTCGGTGCCTTTGTTAATGGGGGTGCCCCAATACGTTTCCAAAATTCTGTGCTAATGATGGAGTATACTGATCCCGGGACCCAGTCCATCGTACAACTGACACCGTTGAGTGTGATGTCAATGCGTTTGCTGTCCTTGTTCCTTTTGCGTTCAACCTTGTAAACATCGTCACTATCGTATGAACTTGTAGAAGATTCTGATAAACACTCGTCGCTGTCAGTGTTCCTAATTTTATGTAATTTGTTTTCGTTTTTTATTGCTCGTTTCTTCCCGGACTTGGTGCTCGTCAAATATGCTCGCCCAGTCTTGATACAGCAATCTTCAAAATGCCCTTGCGTTTGACATTCCTTGCAAATATGGTCTTTTGCCTTACAATCGCCCACCTTATGCCTATCATATGCACCGCATCGGCGGCACTGGTCTAGGCCAATCCTGCGTAAAGACGTACTCCGTTTGTTGTAATGTGCCATGTTGGTTTTTGTTCTGACTTTGTTTGTGGCAGCAGGTAAACCGAAGTGAATGTCACCCTCAGCAAGCTCTCTAGACTGAGCTACTGCAAATAATTTGGCAAATGTAACTTCCACAGCCTTTCCATCGTAATGTTCTTGTAGGTCGGGCCATTTCTGTTTCAGATCCACTTCTAGCTGCGGGTGGTTTATGCCGGACGCAAATCGATCACGCAGGAGACGTTCAAACAAGTCATCCTTGTAGCCACAGTCGGTGGCGAGTTTCTTGAGCCTGTTAGCGTAGTGTTCCATAGTCTCATTGCAGTCTCTCACGCAATTCCAAAACTCAGTTAAAGCTTTGAATTTTGTTGTTTTAGGTCGATGTAAATCGAGTAGTTTAAATTTTACGTCTTTATATAGACTGTTTTCAAAATTGGGTATTAGTGCTACTTTGATGTCGTGGTAGACTTCTGGAGTTAAGCAAGAAAATAAGAGTTCTTTCCTGATGTTGTCTTCGCTTACGTCCCAAATATCGCATTTTTTTTCAAAGAAATCTAAAAAAAATATCTACCGACGTAGTAGCAGGGTTAAACGAATCGCACTTAAAATTTTTAATAATTGTGAGTTTGTTACAATTGTTGTTGGTGTTCGCCGAGCTTGTAGACTCCGTACCAGATGTTGCTGGTGTGGGTGCCGCCGCTGTCGGTCGCTGTTGTTGTAACACGAGTTGTTGCAAAACGTCTGATAATTGCTGTTGTTGCTCCCGTTGTATTTGCACAAATTCTTTAAATTGTTCCGCGTTCATTTTGACTACTTAATCCTCGTCGCCAATGAAATAAATTAACATCATCAATTTATTATACAAGAATCTATTTTTCTGACGTAGCAAAATCATACACTGACAAATGTCACAACCATAGAGGCAGGTATATATCAACGTGTAATAAGTTTACATCCATGACTACAACCTCAGCTAAAACCACAAAAAAGAACAATGGCGAAATCTTAGCTGACTTAAATTTGAGCGTCTGAAAGTGAGTTGTATACGAAAGAAATTCTATTTATATTCTTTATCTGAGGTTTGTATTTATTCCAGTAAATGAGTTAATACAGTTTATGTAGGTAAGAATACTATGGTGTAGTAGAAATAAATGAATTACTTTCAATTAATTATTGGCAAAAAGACTAGTATCAAAGTCTAAAAAATATATATTAACTTTCTTTTGGTTGTTGACGACGACTTGTTGATTTGCCCATAGACTAATAATGATTTGCCTTTACAAAACCCAAATTGCTCAGGTGTGAAAATATTTATATAGGTTTATTATCAAAATTGTTATATATATTATTCACTGACCTCTATCATACAAGTACGCTGGACTAAATATATTAGATGAAATGACAGTTGATTTTTGTCCCGAATCAAAGCGCCCCACTCGAGGTTCTCAGGAACTAAAATTGACACATTTAGAGATAGGTTAATCCCGATATTTCTCAAGATTAGGTAATACTAATATATTCGCCTGGAAATATTATATTATTTTAACTAATACCAGTATATGAGTATTAGTAATATTTTTAAATTACACTAATATCAAAATAGTAGACTTGGCAAGGCGTATCACTCATCTACTGTATTGACTTCTCATAATATGTTGCAACTAAATATCTCATATTGGTATTAGTGATGAATGATTTATGAATGCCTAATAATCAGTAATAATATGTTAAAAAGCAATGTGTAATACTAAATTCTGGAATCATCATCATGATCATCCACAGTCCGACTTCGCCCACTGCTGAGCACAGGCCTCTCTCTTCTTGTATCAATCACCTCGTTCCTGTCTGAAATTAATTCTGGAATAATATCATGATAATTATAATTGTATTAACAAATGTTTTTAAGTCAAACAATTTATATCTGCATCTGAAACAGAGTTGAAAACTGATATAAGTCTTCACGTCGCTGGCATGCGATGTCACTCTTATTTGCACCTTAACACTACAGAGACAGGATCTTAGCGATGAGAGCGAGAAATATGTCCGTTGTAAATTATTATCCATCTCATTCGTACGCAAATATTTGTATGTATGATGTTCCAACCGAGTGAATCCAAACTATTGTAAATGCAAGTATTAACTAACTAGTATACTTGAGCGAGCAGATACTAGTTTGTAGCTTTCAATCTGATTGAAAGTATTTTTCAGTTAACCTTTACAGCAAGTTTTCTATTACTTAGAAATGAATCTCAATTAAAATAATTGGGATTTTCTTTTGCTCTTACGTATTAAAGTATTCTCACGTATTTTTATACCGAAGGCTATGTCCCATCTCTAATATTAGTTCCATGGAATCTCACGTTAAGTCACGTTGCTATCAGCGCCAAAATGGCGAAAATCTAATGTCTTAATTTTGTCATCGATAATATGAAGTCCAGCGTACTTGTATATTAGAGGTCAGTGATATTATTATAAATTACCCTTTCAAAATTGTTTGCAATAATTGGTATCATTGCAATGTATAATTATATATATTGTAAGAAGATGAAATTTTATAGACCAATAGCTTTTGGTCTTTAAGATACTATTATTCTTTACTTACCACACTGGCTATTTTTTTTTTAAATATTTTCGTGTACAAAAACGATTTCTCTACAGACTAATTATTATTATATGTATTGATTATTGATGATGATGATGATATTGATATTGATTGATTTATATTATCTTGCTTTCGTATGTATTCGGCAACTAGTAATCCATTTGTAAGTAGGTACTTCCTGGCATCCGATTAAGTTGAAACTTTGCATACTTATGTTACTTTGGAAACGTGGAAATAATATATTACCTACCTACTATGTGAGACCAGCTCCAACATGAGCTCTCATGATGGTGCTGGAAGGTGGGCAGAGCGCACAATGGTCCAACTGAGGGACTAAGTGCGGCAACCAAACCCCTTAACATAGAACATAGGTGGGCATAGCAACGCCTCTACCAGACATGATCGTGTTTGAGCTCATTGGATGTGTATTGACAAGTGATAGTGATAATACATGTCGTACTTTTTAGTCCATTTAAAAATATGATTTCATTTAATTATGTCTACAGTAGATTTATTTTTTGTCTAAATGTTTACAAAATTCTAAATATGACTCAGCGTCTCGGCCCTTCATAGACTCATAAATGTATGTAAACACCGAATTTACGAAATTGTATGTGTGTAAAAAAACCGAATAAATATAGGCAAAGATCGCATTGTTTTCTTATATCCATGATATCCCAATAACATCGTTACTAACATCTCATCTTATCCATCGATTGTTGTGCGATAGTGGTGGCAAAAACGAAATAGGTAGGGATCTTCTACCCAGTCCGCAGAAAAGTGTGAGAAAATGTTTTAAGTAAGAGCGAGCTACAAATTCTAGCTCGAAAATTTCATATGATGTGTCAGGTTTTCTCTTGAGCTTTCCATACAGAATTATGTGGTTCTTTGTTGACTTATGCAGAAAGCAAGGATACAGTAGTTACCGGAACGAGGTTGAACATAACATAACTATCCACCCCGACGGAAAAAGGGGGGTGTTATAAGTTTGACGTGTGTACCTGTGTTTTTGTATTTGTGTATCTGTCTGTGGCATCATAGCTCCTAAAAGGATGAACCTATTTTGATTTCGTTTATTTTGCTTGAAAGGTGACTTTATCGAGAGTGTTTTTAGCAGCCATATTTGATAAAAATCGCCGCCGTTCTAAAGATAAGGGCGTTTTACTGTTTGAGTCGGTCTGTTTTCGCAAGATATCATGTTATAATTACGTGTTCATAGATTGTCGATCTAAGCGTGTACTAGATAAATTTAATATCTAGCATGAAATAAAAATGTGTCGGACTTTTTTTTTTTTAATTTTACTTGTTGTATTCTGTCACTCTCACAGAGAGGAGGCCTGATGATGATGATGATGATGATGATTCTGTCCCTGTAAGATTTTTTTATTTGCTCGAAAATTATAAACAAACAAAAAAAGAAGAATTGATGAGGTAATTTATAGCAATAATGAAGGATGAGGATAAAATTTTTGGGTACCCTTATATGTTACATCGAGGTTGATAAAGCAATTCTTAAATTACAGATTGCATCTTGCTAACTGAATAAATATAATTTGGCCTTGTTTGGAATGTTATTAAAAAAAAGACTGAACATTCGGGTTCCTCTCGGGAGCGGTAGATTAACCCTGTTGCCCCCTCTTGTAGTCCGCCAGTGCTTTAGGGTCACCTTAGGAAAAGCGCGTTGCCATCCAAGAGATAAGTTGGTGTAAACTGTGCCCACGTTCGGTGAAATGGTACACTTTTCACCAAAGCTGTACGAGGAAGTTGAGGGTTGTAGTGTGGCAGCGAAGCGTAGAGGAAGCCGGCATCCAAAACAAGTAACTCGAGATAGACCTTACCTACACATATTGCATCGTCTCCGTTAAGCCCCGTTTCCACCTCCACAGCTGTTCTATATAAGGATAGAATAAAGAAGTTAACTATCCTAAAGACAGAACTGTAGAGGAATATAGGGATCAGTCTAACCAATGAAGCACGCATTCACACAGATGGCTCAAAAACAGACAACGGTTCAGGTGCTGGCGTACATTGCCTTGACCTCAACATTAACTTTCACTTACCACTAGGGACACACAGTTCAATTTTTCAATGTGAATGTGTCGCCCTAACACAAGACGCTACTGCTATAAAGCGCTTAGGTATCCATAACTATGGAATCAGATTTCTATCCGATAGTCTGGCAGTGCTCAAAGCCCTAGAAAACAAACAAACCAACAGCAAACTAATCTTTGAATGCCACCTTGCCCTGAAGAGTATATCGACATCCAATCGAGTCACCCTACAGTGGATCAAGGGACATAGTGGATCTTTAGGCAATGATGCCGCGGATTAACTTGCAAGGAGATTCGAGGTTCTGAGATGATAGTGCTAGGCCCGTACCCACTTCTCGCCCTGCCCTTCTCATAAATTCGTGCATGGATCCGCCAAAGATCAACCGAACTGCATAACAACAGATGGCCACGGGCTAACAGACTGTAGACAGTCAAGAACGGCCATACCGAATGTAAACCCGCGACTAACCAAAACACTTCTCAGCCTAAGTAGAAATAACCTCAGAATAATCATAGGGAGGCTCCAGAGCCTTGAACATCGGCGCCAAGTTGCCAGTCTGTCGGTTTATTATCGGTTACATTTCGGGGAGTGTGCGATGGAATTGCATGAACTAATTCTTTCTAGCCCGTTCCATCATCGGACTACAAGACGTACGGCGATGCGTCATCGGTACATGGTGGACATCCCACCTATACGCACCAAACGTTTTGGCAGTACTTTCATTATGCGTACAGCTAAGGAGTGGAATTCCCTCCCAGAGTCTGTATTTCCTGATAGCTACAACCTGGGAGTCTTTAAGTCAAGAGTGAATAGGTTTCTTCTAGGTAAGCGTGCTACATCGTCGACCACATCATCACTTACCATCAGGTGAGATAGTGGTCAAGCGCGAGCCTATCAATAATAAAAAAAGGGACAATTACGGGTCATTGTCCTCTTAACAAAATCTTTCTAACATAGGCGCCACAGACAGCCCACTTTGTAGGGGCTGTTTTAGCACCGAGGAATCAGCTGCCCACGTCATCGTGGACTGCGAGGCCGTGGTTTCCCAACGTGAAGAAATCCTCGGAACGGTGATGTCGCTCCGCGAAGCCTGTGAAGCCCCCAGGAAGCTTCTGCGCTTTTGTACGGAGATAGGCTGGCTACTTTAGCCGGTAACCCCACGCACAACGGACCAAATGGGAGTCTAAGTGCGGAAAAGGGAGTCCCTCTTCTATCTTCTATCCTAAAGACCCACTTGTGCCATCATACTGTTTTTTGGTTCGTTTTTGCTCATGCATACCGCGCTACCACGGGGAGATAGTGCAGTTATGTGAGACTCCAAACCACTAAAAAGCCACGGTGTCCTCCTGTGCCGCTTATGCCGGAACACGGGCACGCGTAAGCACTCCTCCTCGAACCCGCCGTGGCTGTCTGTTACCGGACTGTTCTTTGAGGAGTAGTCCCATCACTGGCGCACCAGAACACATTGCACGTCGTGACCACCCCAGGGACCAATCCAGCACATAGGCGCCAGACGACCCTTTGGTCCCGTTGTGACAGGTCAGGACAGTGGCCCCGCCACCTACCATTTTTCGGCCACAGGGGATAGGGAGAGCGGCGACGCTATACCGACACTCCCCTTCCCCTGTGGTCCCACTACATCCGCCATCAGACGGTGGCGACCCCGTGTATGCCACGGAAGATAGGGAGAGCGGCGCACTGTAATACCGGCACTCCTCTCCCGCCTCGGCCTCCAACCCTCAGCCGCGATGCCTCTTATACGACATCGCGGCCCGCCTCACTTGCGAAGTCGCCCAAGCGGCACCGCAACCTACTTGTTGGCCGGTTATCGGCAAAAGCCTTGACGAGTGGTCATTCCTTGGGTTCTTCTCCGCTTCACCGTGGGGGTCCAAATTAAGCCTGCCCCCCGCGCCTCGACAATGTGGGAAGGGAACCCACAAACCACAATGCGACATCCTGAGTACTCTAATCAGGTTATACGGCACAATATGTATCGCATATTTTAATTTTACCTCGTGTTGGGTTACCATCCGTTCGGATTTGTCATTTGACGTCTTGTCCGGACTTTGTCCGCCCTTCTACTTCATCCGGTTTTTCACTTAGATGTCAAATACTCATAGTTTAGTTGCGGTAAAAACGAGTGTTAGTTAGTTATTTCATCAAAATGCTTTACTTCATTGAGGACTTTGTTATCCATATAATAATTGAGCCTACAATTAACTCAAAATCAATTAATTCTACCTTTTTAGGGTTCCGTACCCAAAGGGTAAAAACGGGACCCTATTACTGAGACGCCGCGATCCGTCTGTCTGTCTGTCTGTTTGTCCGTCTGTCACTAGGCTGTATCTCATGAACCGTGATAGCTAGCTAGACAATTGAAATTTTCACAGATGATGTACCCCTTCGATAACAACAAATACTAAAAACAGAAAAAAAATATATTTAGGTGGGGCTCCCAATAACAAACGTGATTTTTTGGCCGTTTTTTGCGATAATGGTACGGAACCCTTCGTGCGCGAGTCCGACTCGCACTTGGCCGGTTTTTTTAAATGAATCCATTCATAAAGTTTAGCCAGAAAATGCATAATGTCCGGACATTTTTTTTAATTCCGTCAGGTTTTTCAATTTTCAAAATTGTCGTGTTAGCAACTGAGTTAAGTTTTTTGGTAAATTGGGCCTAAGAGGATCAAACACAACAAATACATCACATCATTTTTACGCATCGTCGCACATAACAACTGTTTCTAATATCTGTAAACAGAAACCTATTACCAACAGAAATCTAGACTGTTCTTGACGCGACGAGAACTGGCGACGGGACGACGACGAGCCGAGAAACACTCGGACCCACTGTTCCCAACGCAAATAGTACCTGTTCTAGAATTTTCGAGTTTCGACTGCAAAAGACCTACACAAACTTTCGAGAAGATAACTTCTGCTATTCGATACGAGATGGCGCCAGCTTTTAATAGTACATTATGGTACAAGTGCGTAATGTTGGTGATTACCGCTGAGGCGCCATTGAGACCCGAGCCTTTAGGTGAGGGTCTTAAGAGAGCCGAGGACGGTAATCATCAATACACACGTGTATCATACGACGTTTTTCAACACACTTGTGAATAAAATAATACTAAAAAATAATTTTCAACAGTGACAACGAGTTGTGAAAAAATTTTCGCTATGGCGGGGTAAATTTAACAGTTTTCCTATGCGCGCGCATCTAACAATGGCGATCGGCCATAGACTAAAACAATGAGGTTACTTTATTTTTTTTAGCTTTTCGCGAATAGCGTATTAGCCACGTACAAAATGGGGAATTTCAAGTTTTCTTTATTGCAGAGAAACAAAAGTTATACTTAAATGGAAAGTTTTATTTATTAAACACGTACAAGTTGAAATTATCTAGTTATATTAATACGAAGTTGCATGAAATGAGCAAGCAATATGTTAGGTTCTAGCATTTTGCTCAATTGTTTGACTAGAAGACATTTGCCACATTTTATGTATTTAATGGATATCATGGAAATAGTAATTACTACCCATATCATGTTATGGATATAGTAAGTACAACTTCCATGACAGGAATAGAAAGGGATTAATATCGAATGGAACACTTTTAATTGATTAACAGTGTTACATTTTATTATCTTGAAAATACATAAATTTTAACTGGATTAGAATTAATGACTTATTTTATTAATTTTCATTGGATTGATTTGTGACACTTTTAAAATTAGTTTAATTTAAAAGTAGGTATTTAAAATGAAGGCAGGAAACCATTTAAAAAAAAACTATAACTCACTCGTGAATAATAGCAATGAAAAAGTCACAGTTTGATTACAGGTATCATTATATGCCTAATTGCGGTGAAATTAGAGCCACTTTATGAGCAAGTGTGTTGAAAATTTGATTTATTCACAACATAACTTTTTACATATTATCGTTTATAATTCAACATGAATTATGTTTTTTTATTAATCTTATTTAGCTAACTGGTCCCATTAAATAAGTAGGCAATATCAAGCGAATGATGCCAGTTCATATCCGTTTCCTACACCGAAAACCTTATATTAGAGATAATAGGATATTGATATTAAATAATTATGTTGGTGTTGTTATGGTTAATACCAAATAAAAACCAGCCAAGTGCGAGTCGGACTCGCGCACGAAGTTGTTCCGTACCTTTATCGCAAAAAAATCACGTTTGTTGTATGGGAGCCTCACTTAAATATTAATTTTATTTTGTTTTTTAGTATTTGTTGTTATAGCGGCAACAGAAATACATCATCTGTGAACAGCTGTCTAGCTATCACGGTTCGTGAGATACAGCCTGGTGACAGACCGACAGACAGACAGACGAACAGACGGATCGCGGAGTCTCAGTAATAGGGTCCCGTTTTTACCCTTTGGGTACGAAACCCTAAAAATCATTACGAGGATTTTTGAAAGTATCATTCTGCACAGCTCCATCTAGCATAATGCAACCGAAGTTTTAGAAGAGGATGTTGCTTTGACTTCGTACTACTACTAATACTATTTACTAGATGGCGCTAGTGGTAACTTTAACAAAGATTCCGCCCATGATATATGGTGCTCCCACACCGCTGTTCAAAAATGTTTACAAACATTTTCTAACACTACATTTACTGACAAATGTTAGGAAAATGTCTGTCTAGAAAAAGTTTACTAATGTTTGTAAACATTTTTGAACAGCGGTGTGGGAGCACCTCAATCTCCGCCGTTATTCACCGGTAAGTGTATATTTTTTGTTTATCCTACATTGTCCCACTGCTAGGCAAAATGATTATCATAGTCAAAATCATTCTGCATAGAGCTTGCATAATATTACTGTGAATTACAGATATGAGTAAAAAGAATAATATATTTTTTACTTCAAAACAGTCTGTATGATAATTACAAAAACAACAGCCTCAATAATGCAACCGCATTTATAAAACTTGTATGAGACCAGCAGCATTTGCTTTTATTCACAGATTGGAAATGTTACAGTGTTTTTCTTACACCTCCAATGTTCTTAGAATAATTTTGTTTTGTGGCATATTTATTTATTTATTATATACTTTATATACTTTACTTTTGCATATATATTTGCAAATCCAAGATACTTATTTAATTGAATCGTTTCTCCGGAAATCGTCGATATTCATTCCCTCGGAGCTTTTCATGTTTAATACAAGCCAGAAACAAGAATGGTGACCACCATTCTTGTTTCTGGCTTTCAGGACTTGAAGTGGCTTGTATTCACAGTCTATCTACAATAGCACTTCTTTATGCACTTGATTGATGAGTGATCATGAACCAATTTGTAGGTCGGTACAGTAATAACAATACTCATCATTTTACTTAATCTAATCAAAATAATAGGTATCTATTTGATAAGTAACTGTTCAGTTAATACGAAGTAATAAGAAACGATTCTAAGCGTATCGCTTTGTTGACCCTGGCCTAAAAACAATATCGTTTGCAGAACCGGTTTTCAATAACAGGTAACAAAGGTAACTAACAAAACCCTGCATGACTTATCTACAGGGAAAGGGGTAACCAGTTTTTTTTTAATGTACAATGTTTTTGATTAAGGCGCTTTAAACGCGCCCTATTAACGCAGTACTAGCCGTGCGCCCGCTCGATGGCAAAATATCAATATTGAACAAAAAAATTAATTGGAGCAGCTCTAGCCTTTTTGTCCTCAACGTAATCTTTAATGGCATAAAACGCTTTCTGGCATAACTTACGTTTAATGACTGATAAATTTTTTTAAGACCAGATCCTGTACGTGGCTTGGAAGCTTATTATAAAAGCGTACACATTGACACTTAAGCGAGCGACCTATTTACTTGATTGAGCCTTGTTGTAGGTACTACAAATTTGTGTTTGTTCCTTGTATTTATGCTATGGATACACTGTAGGTATTTTTTAAACAATTTTATATTTTCATAAATATACTGAGAATTACATTCATTACATTTATCTCATAGAACGCATTCGCCATAGCTGACTTCGAATGACACTTTTGTCTACAGCCTCAGTTCCACTTCTCCTTTCGCAATTTACCAGAGATTTCAAAAATCGAAATTTAGCCCACGAGAACGTAGGTATTAGATACCAGAATAACAGTTCCTATGTCCTGGCAAATGTCGTCCAAATCCATTCAGCTGTTGAGGCGTCATAGCACGACAACAAACATTTAATTTTAAACATATAGATTTTAACATTAAATTAGCAGGATTAGAAGGCAAGAAGCAGACGAACAAGTACCGACACCACACAATTTTTGATAAACCAATGTTTATTTTAATTTTACAAACTAACTACTGCCAGCGGCTTCGTCCGCTTGAAAGTCGAAAATTATCCTGAGGGAACATAATCGCGGGATAAAAGTATCCTATGTGCTTATTTCAGACTATAATCTAACTCTGTGCCAAATTTTATCCAGATATATCCAGCCATTTGAGTGTGAAGTATTTACAAACACACTTACAAACTTTCGCCTTTATAATATTATATAGTGTGATAAATAAATATATGATTCTTACCTCCTACCTACGCTCACTGAACACCTGAATCTACAAAACCTGTTCCACATAGCGACAGAATGTTTCAAAACAATGTTATTGGCCATTATATCAACACCTTTTTATCGCGCTCTATTGTTAAACTAGTACCTAGTGGTAAAACACAGTATAAGGTCATCATCTATCAATATCTTTTACGAAGTAATTATGTTGGATTACATCTGAGATCAATATCTTGCTAATCCGATTAGTAGTTATGTGTATTCCGATGGACTGTGGGCACAAGTTAGGGCATGTGCCATTATAGTACCCATATTGAAACGTGTTTTTAGTCATGTGGAATGCTTAAAGATATGTAAGTACATTGACTTATAATAGAACGGACAGGTCGGACCCAGCGTTTGTTTGACGCCACGATTTGACACACTTTCTTTGCGGGATCCAAGACAGTTGAAATCATTTATGTGGGACTCGTCGCGCTTCTGGGTCTCGGTATTCTTTTCTGCTCATGGTCCGGGAGGTACCGTTGCATTTTAGGTAGTGTTTTTACGCCGGTCGATTGTCATATTTTTCATTGAACCAAGCGTCAGCTGACGCACATAGCTGCGGCCGGCGTACTATTGTACGCCGCCGCCGGCTGAAACTATTTGCATAAATAGTTGACATCATACTGAGCTGAAGAAATATCGACGACTACTCGCATGATTATGTTAACATTTGTTAACTTTTTATTTCGTGCATTATTTTTTTTGTTTGTTTTATTTTTTTCAATTTCGTACGACTTATTGTCGGGCCTACGTTGTCCCCCCATATCCAAGTACTAATGCTGTAACATGGAAATATTTTAAACAAAAAAATAATTAAAAGAGTAACTATGGAGTTTCTTGCCGGTTCTTCTCCATAGGAAACGACTAACCCGAACCGTGCACCTTTTGTCGACGTTTTATAAGTGCCCATGTAGGCCTATGTAAAATAAAAATATTTGATTTTGATTTTGATTTTTGATTACTTGTAAAAAATCGGCCAAGTGCGAGTCGGACTCGCGCACGAAGGGTTCCGTACCATTATCGCAAAAAACGGCAAAAAAAACACGTTTGTTGTATGGGAGCCCCACTTAAATATTAATTTTATTCTGTTTTTAGTTTTTGATGTTATAGCGGCAACGGAAATACATCATCTGTGAAAATTTCAGCTGTCTAGCTATCACGGTTCATGAGATACAGCCTGGTGACAGACGGACAGACAGACAGACAGACAGACGGATCGCCAAGTCCTAGTAATAGGGTCCCGTTTTTACCCTTTGGGTACGGAACCCTAAAAAAATCACGTTAAGTTATGTTGTCGAAAACTATCAGTCAGCTGGGTGCGGGCAGGGGAGTTCTGTCACTGAATCCTGAAAGATACTGAGCATTGTTCGAAAATAATTTGTATCTTTACTGCGTCAGCTGACGGTCTTTGCTCCGCTACACACGCAGCTGATTGTTGTTTTTGTACTTTTAATTATTTAAACAATCACTTAATTAAATTACATCCGGCGTACTTTATTTTATGGGATTTTTACAAGCTCATGCGATCAGATGACGCATATTCCCTCCTCCACGATGCATTTGACAACTTGTATTCAGCTCAGTATGATGCCAACTATTTATAAAAAGTTTCAACCGGCTTAGGTACTATTACTTTTTTATTCACCATTATTGCAACTGGGCACCCACACCCACCGCTACTTGTGAAGCTGACGGTCGGTTCACTTATTAGTCATATAAGATCAACTATCGTTGTCAATATCAGCCGGCATACTATGAGTTTTCGTTTTGTATTTGCAACGCTACCGCCCGGACTATCACTGTTTGTTCTGGCTTGTAGGAATTGCTGTGGTTGGGAATAGTGTCGCCACACTTATATATTTGGGATAGGCCCATGCACCGGCTTGTCCTGAATATATAAGGGGTACCCGTACAACGGTTCAACATGCAAGACAGCTAGGTACATAGTCCTCCTGGTGATTATCGTGACAAATTGACAATGCTGCAATGTAGCCGTTCTAGGAACAGGAAAATCATAAATTAGACAAAACTATTGTCAGTATTGTCGCATGGGACGGCGCGAGAGGATTCGCATTATATAGCCATTCTATCCTAGCCAAAGCCAGGAAAATACCAGAGATTGTATCTATCAGTTCTATGTAAAAACCATTCAGTCTATACTATATAAAATGCTTAGTAAACCCGTCTATATCTTTACTCGCCTAGACGACACTGCACTAGGTACGATTTTTTTATCCCACCTAGCTCCCTGTAGGTAGGATGTGCAGTATATATTAATGAATTGATTCGCCTGACGTCAATGGGGACGAGTGAGCCGCAAATTGGATCGGGGAGCAAGTGCATCAACTGGATAAGTGGAACGCGAGGGGACGTGCGCAACGGCCTCGAATCACCTGCTGTTAACGAATATGATCGGCAGCATCCGACTCTATCGGACGGCAACTAAATCACGCTCTTGGCGACATTGGAACGGAAAACTCGAGAGGCTATCATCCAATAGAGAAGAGTCTTCGTGACTCTTTTAGCCTTCACTGCTGATCTTTATTTGTTGTGAAGCTATTATTTTCGCTCGCTGATAGATTACTAAATAAAATGAACAACTGATTGTTTTTTTCTTAAACTTGAAATGGCATTGGATGACAGATAAACTACATATGAAATTGGCGTTTTGTAAGGGAGGAACATAAAGTCGTTTTTTTTAAAATATAATATATTTATTTAATCAAAGTATGTACCATCCCTTAACTAAAAAAAACATTCAGACGGGCATCCATAACATCTTTGAAGGCGCTTTGGACTGCCCCATCGGAGTTGAATTTATTCCCTTGCAA
Source organism: Orthosia incerta (assembly GCA_948252205.1). Lineage (NCBI taxonomy): Eukaryota > Metazoa > Arthropoda > Insecta > Lepidoptera > Noctuidae > Orthosia > Orthosia incerta. The sequence continues at coordinate 42,935,549 of OX411741.1, forward strand.
GAAGTTATCCAAATTTCGAAAAAAATGGTAATCTTTTGTAGCAAGGTCCGGGGAGTACGGTGGATGTCTTAGACATTCCAATTGAAGCTCCTCTAATTTGGTAGCCGTCTGTTGTGCAGTGTGTAGTCTAGCGTTGTCCTGAAAAAGCAGTGGCCTAGAGCGATTGACCAGCCTCGGCTGTTTAGCATCAAGCTTTTCAATCATGGTTTGCAGTTGCTGACAATAGACATCCGCCGTAATCGTCTGGCCAGATTTAAGAAAGCTGTAGTGAACGACACCGGCACTAGTCCACTAAAAGCTCACAAGTAATTTTTTTTGAGTAAATTTTCGCTTGGGGCAGGATTTGGCTGGTTCACCAGGGTTCAGCCATTGCTATGAGCGTTTTCGACTATTGTACAGGATTCACTTTTCATCGCAGGTAATTCGATTTAAAATTCCTTCATTATTGTGCCGGTTGAGTAATGTAATGCAGCAGTCGACGCCCGTTTGTCGGTTTGCTGCACTCAATTCATGAGGGCCCACCTTTCAAGCTTTTTCGCCTTCCAAATTTAATTCAAGTGGATTAAAACAGTTTTATCATTAACACCGCAGCCTGCAGCTAACTCGGACGTGGTTCGCGGCGCTTCCACAATAACCTTCAATTCTTCATTATTAACTTTGGTCTCCGGCCGTCCACGGGGCTTGTTCTGCAGGTCGAAATTTCCAGAACGAAAACGTTGGAAACAAAAACGCACTGTCGTTTCTTTTGCGACACCGTCGCCATACACATAATTATTCCTTCGAGCCGTTTCTGCAGCACTGGAGCCACGATGGAACTCGTACTCGTAAATAACGAGATATCTCAAGTTTTCCATTTTGTAAACTGACTGGCGCAAAGAAAAAACCAAAAGAGGAAAAAACAAATGAATTACGGTTTTCAAAACACAAAAGCATGAGTAAATAGCTGTACAAATTTAAAATTGGTATTCCAAACCAAAGAGGAGATATTTGAGAACAAAGTGGCCAGTACGACAAAACGCCAATTTCATAGGTAAGGACTGATGAAAAGATTCGGTAATAATTAAGTTCGCATTTCAGACCCTTCCGCTCAGATAGACAACTAAGCCTTGATAGAAAATACGTTATCCGATTTTCTTTTCTTACTTTGTTGAACAAGCAAAAAACTTGTCGACGTCTTCGTCGACGTTCGACGTCTGTGACGAAGTCTTGTTAAGAAATTGTTTCACTCGATTTACTACGCTGTGAAATAAAGTTGGTGAGTTTTACTTTGTTCTAACCACGGGCTCACCGCCATAACCTGTTTCACTTATTGTTTCAGAAAAACCTAAACATCGTTTTTCCTGTTGTAACTAATAATCATACTACTTAATTTATGTTTTCTTAATACGGGTATTTTTGATTAATACGAATATGATATGACTCATTACAAAAATCTTTTGTCCTCCTTTCATTGTAGTTATTTGGCCAAAATACCAACCGCTGATTGTTTTTATTGTATTAATTGGGCCAAAACCACCGTTTCAAACCTCAAAACGTTGGCAATACCAGTACGACACCAAATCACCGATTAATCATTATACATGTTTACACCTATACTAGATCGTTATAGGTATAGTGACGCCAACGTCCATTAGGTCAGGTAATCTGTAATTAATTATTATTTTCTTTATTGTAATAACATTAAAATGATCATTTGAAACATGGAAACGTTTGGTTCTTATAAATTTAATGTTTATGTCGGTGGATGCAGCTCCACGCTGAAGTGTAGCTGTGTGTGAAGTTTAAGTTTTACGTCTGTACTTACTAACACTAGCTTTTAGGGTTCCGTACCGAAAGGTTAAAAACGGGACGCTATTACTAAGACTCCACTGTCCGTCTGTCTGTCAACTTCAGAGACACAAAGATCTACTAAGTCACAGCGGATCTTTGTGTCTCTGAAGTTGAAAACTTAACTTAACTTATAAATAGATACAATTTAAACTCTAGCTATAGTTAGCTAGAGTTTAAATTGTATCTATTTATAAGTAGGTAATGAGTTTATGAGTGATCTAATTAAGTACATTGAAAATATGTGTGGCGAAAATGTGTTTTCTTCTAATAACGCAATTATTTTATCTTCGGCAATGACTGATTCGACAAAAAATATTTAATAAATTCATATTTTTAATTAATCGTTTTAGCTGTATCAAGGTATATTAGTTAAATAATAAATGGAATAATAGTATTTTACGTTTACCAACTTGTAACAGAAACCGTACCTACCTTAACTTACCTACTGATAACAAATAATACTAATAAAAAAAACCCGATATGTATAGGTAACATAATTTATCGAGGAAAATCCAAAATAACCTTACATCTGTGCCTCATTGGTACACATTTAATGAATTACTGTAGATGAGTAGCGAATTTCAACAGCGCAAACATCCGAATCAGATTTTTGTGCAAAGGTGATACACACTAATGGACTTACCTAATGGCGCGATGAAATATAAATTGCGTCGATATAGGCGATATCGCACACGTACCGTATTTTCTAAGGAAATGTTAAGTGCAAATGGATCGAATTGCATCGCATTGCGTTCCGTCCGGAATTTGCACGTATGTGCAATTTCGCTTAGTAAAAATCGCTTATCAGTGTGATGATATCCATCGAAACGCGTCTACCCATCAGGAAGGTCGCTAAGGTTCATGGACCTTTCATACAGCACCTGTAGCCAAGTTGACAATCTATAATCGATAACGCTAGTAGAAAACGAATATATGTATGGGAATGACACATCAGAACGTTAAGGTTACACTAGTCGACGGCACGTCGACGGCAAGTCGACGGCACTATTTTGTGCACGGGGTTAAAATGACTGCTATCTCATCCGACAACTCGTGCGAAAGAGCTAGATGCTGTTATGAGCAGTAAGTAGTCCGCGTACGAATTAGCATTTTTGCAAGTTTGTAGCGAAATGGATGATGATTTAGGACGAAAACGAGCGCGCAAAATTTTATAAAAAGAGCTTTGGGAGTCTAGACATCATGAAAAACAACTAAATGTATATTTTCAAAATAAAATTATTTGCATTGTTGAACTACTAATCTACTCCTGTATGGAGGCCGTTTTGCAATTTTCCTTCTTCTTATGGTATTTATTATCGCGCTTCAGTTTTCAGAGAGTCGTTCTACTCCTGATATACTTAAAAGTGAAATCGAACACGCAATAGGCTCTCAAAAATCAGACAAAACCCCTGGAGAAGACAGCATAACGAACGAAGTATTATAATCCCTCTCTGAACCATTACAGGTCCCACTTCAAGTCCTATTCAATAATATACTTGAAACAGGAGAAATTCCCCAGCAGTGGTTTAACTCAACCATCATACTACTGCATAAAAAGGGTGACAGAAAGGATCTAGGAAACTACCGGCCTATCAGTCTAATGTCAAACATGTATTAAATTTTCTCAAAAATACTTTTAAATAGACTCTCAGTACCATTAGATGAGCAACAACCGTACGAACAGGCCGATTTTAGAAAGCGCTATTCGACATTAGACCACATACATGTTGTTACACAAGTAATAGAGAAGATTAAAGAGTACAGGCAAACTTTATATATATGCTTTATTGACTACAAAAGGCCTTTTATTCTATAAATCCCATGCTTTATAGAATCAAAGGCCTTTTTGTAGTCAATAAAGCATATATATAAAGTTTTCCTGTTCGCACCATTGCGATCTGGCATTCTCTCTTGCAACAAGGCGTGGATAAGAAGTATATCACTCTACTCCACAATATTTACTCCAACAGCTGTGCAAAGGTGAGGCTAGAAACAGAAGGGGATCAATTCCACATCGAGAAGGGCGTTCGGCAAGGTGACCCCCTTTCGCCTAAAGTTTTTTCTGCTGGTCTAGAGTCAATCTTTAGAAACTTAGACGGGGATGGCAGAGGTCTTAAAGTCGACGGGGATTATCTCAGCCATCTTTGTTTTGCTGACGACATTGTACTTTTTGCCGAAAACCCTAGCGACCTGGAAAACCGGTTAAAGGAATTAACACGTGAAAGCAAAAACGTAGGCTTGAAACTCAACACCGAAAAACCAATATCCTAACTAACGGAGACAGAAAAATAATTTCAATTGACGGTAACAGCATAGAGTATGTAGAAGAGTACATTTACTTAGGACAAATGGTTTCATTTAACGAAATTCGAAGACGCATATCTTTGGCATGGAAGAGGTATTGGAGCTATAAAGAAATCATGAAGAATAAAGCCAGACCTGGTCATTAAAGAAACACGACGAAAATGTACTTGCCATATGTAAAAGAAAAATGGAACGCAGCATGATGGGAATAAAGCAGAAAGAAAGAATCAACAACAAAATTATCCGACAGAAGACAAAATTAGTCGTCGTAAAAAGGATGCCGCTACTTAAGTGGAACTGGGCTGGTCATGTCTGCAGGTTAGAGAATGGTCGATGGACCAAAAAAGTAACTGAGTGGATACCAAGAGATCAAAGCAGAAGTAGAGGTCGGCCCAGGAAAAGGTGGGAAGACATATTTTGGGAGAAAGGTGGACCTGGTTGGATGACTAAAGCTAGGGACAGGAATCAGTGGAAGGAAATGGGGGAGGCCTACGCCAAAGAGGCGAATACTGCTTAATGGCGTGATATACACTCGTACAAACATTTAAATTAATTTAGGAAAAAACAAAATTTAGCAAATAGAATCTAGTGTAAGTAATTATAGGAAATATTTTTGTAAAGTAGTAGAATTTTTATTGTATTTTTATTTATTTTTATTATGGTATTTATTGCCGCCCAAAAATGCGTTAAAATTTGTGTTGAAATATGGAACTATCGACGTTACGTTACGCTACGTTTGTATGGAAGAATCATCGACTATAGTGTAACATTAATTCGCGTGTTCAGGCCATACAAATAGAAGGCGATAACGATTGTAGAAAGAGATTCGATACGAAACGTTTGTAACTTGGCTAGGGGGGCTGGTACTTTACACATTAGCGAACTCATCAGGTACAAAATAACTATAGGTACCTCAAAGTAATACCACAATTAAAGTATTTAGTAAATTATTCAATATACAACGAAGTTACAGGGTCTTAACTCTCCTGAATGGTTTCGTGAAAAGTATGGTACGGTTATGTCTTTGTTTGCTCGACTTGTTGGTGGAAGATACGCAACATATGTCGATACTTGCGCCATCCCATATTCCTGGCACGGCGGGCTGTGCTGAGGGTGGTGTTGCAGGTGCAGAAAAGCGGGGTAATTATAGCAACTGTATTTTAAATTTTAAGTTTCAGTCGTTTAGGGTTCCAAAAGAATGGCGTCGCGTTCAACACTTATTACCAGATTACTACTAAGAAAAGTTGCCATGGGGATATTCTTATTCATGGTCCAGGAACAAAAAATTAAAGCATCTGAAGTAATGTCCTATGGGTTTCCTCTTACTAACATGGTCCGAAAGTATACTTCGATACTTGCAGAAAGTAAGAAAATACATTTATTTTACAAACTTAGAAACACACCACACAATAAGTTTTCGGACAAACAAAACAAAAATATTGAAAATAAATAAAACAAGTAACATAAGAGGCTGAGCCAAAAAGGTCCAGGGGGGTGACCATAAGCTCTTAGAGAGGTATCAATTGTTCATCAAAATCCCAGACAACTATAGTAGGTACATAGTTGCCTGACGCTGGTTTTCCACTGTACCAGGACAATGCTATCATGATTCCGTTGTGAGAAGGAGATAGTGCTATTCGTCCTTATAGCTCCGTATCTGTCTGTCACTGGCATTATGTTTTAATATATCGAACTGCAGACCCTGAACGGCAGAGATCTGCCATGTATTTCAGTAAGCCGTCCCATCCCAGTAGCTTTATAAACCACACAACAAATCAAATTTTCATCAAATCTTATTTTGTTACTAACAACCACAGTTGCTAGTAACAAAATAAGATTTACGATCACCTATGGCAGTTATACTAAGTACTTAGTTTAGTATTCGTATCTCGTTTATGCTTCACGTTTATTTATATCTTGTGTTACATAAAACCTCGTTTACCAACACTGTTTCGAAGAAAAGTACTTTTTCAACACACTTGCTCATAAAGTGGCTCTAATTTCACCGCAATTAGGCACATAATGATACCTGTTATCAAACTGTGACTTTTTCATTGCTATTTTTCACAAGAGAGTTATATTTTTTTTTTTATTTATTGGTTGAGATGCTTTGTTCTTAAAAAAGTTTCGATAAAAAAAAGATCGTGCTCAGTAGTACAAATAAATTAATGTACCTATTGCTTGCTCATTTCATGCAACTTCGTATTTAAATAGATAATTTAAACTTGTACGTGCTTAATAAATAAAACTTTCAAATATAAATTTTATTTGCTCTTTTTATTGTAATTTTATTTTTATTGTACGTGGCTAAAACTCTATCCACGAAAAGCCAAAAAGAAAAGAAAAGAAACCTCATTATTTTAGTCTATGGCCGATCGCCATTGTTAAATGCCCGCGCATAGGAAAACTGAGAGTTTTTGGCGGGATTTTTTCGAGTGAAGTTCAACGGCTGTTTATATTATTTGCAAATTGATTCCTAGTGGATATTGTGATATAAAATTGGTGTAGTTTTGTGTCTCAACTGCCTACGCAAATGGACAATATGTGAAATCATTGACAGAAGCGATCTCAGGATAGTGGAGCGGAGAATTTTATTGTAGTATTGACTACCTCCGCTAAGCTTACTGGGAAGGCTGACTTAATACAATTTGCTGCCAAATACTCCATAAAACATTAGAATCTGTTACATCCGTATTCTAATGCATACTAAAGAATGTTAAAATTGCACTGAAGACTAGGCAGCATGGTCTCAGACCTTAGCCTGTTGCGTCAGGAACAAATACAAAAAAAAAGGGAAAACTGATTATTTTTGCCCGCCATTGCGAAAAAATTTTCACAACTCGTTTTTACTGTTGAAAATGATTTTTTGTATTATTTTCTTCACAAGTGTGTTGAAAAACGTCGTATGATACACGTGTGTATTGATGATTACCGTCCTCGGCTCTCTTAAGACCCTCACCTACGGCTCGGGTCTCAATGGCGCCTCAGCGGTAATCACCAACATTGCACACTTGTAACATAATGTACTATTATACCATTCCCCCTCTAAAAAGCTTATTTTATCCACTGAAAACAGTGAATAAAAAGCACTTTTACTCACTGTTTTGGTGTTTGAATTTAGAACACACCAATATATATTCGACGTCCATCTCAATGCTATAAAACCTCCATGCGCATAAAATACTCTATACAAACTTCTTGTGCAATGAATATTCGACTTTCAAACTCCTTTATCGATTTGATTTTCAGTTTGTTAATGTTTAGGATTTTAATAATGATTTTCATTTTAGTCTGGGATGTTTAGTGAATACTTATTTGGATTGTAATTCTAATATTAATTGCATTGGTGTTAATTAATTACAATTATGTAACGTACGGAGGTGGTCACTGGCCCCTGAAACACAGTTGCTGTAACCTAGCTCTGCTTTAATTTAGAAAAATGTGAAAATCTGAGTTTACACATTTTTAAAAATTTTGAAGGTAATAAATCTTTATTTAGTATATTTCCTTGTGATTTTCACTTAAATCTTTCTTTTTCTCGTAGTCATGGTATAAAATATTGTATGCAACTCTTGAATAAAACGGATTTATATCGAGGGCCATGAATCACTCGCGTCGCTCAGGATTCTAGCACTTGAATCACTCGCTATGCTCGTGATTCAATCATCATGAATCACTCCCTACGGTCGTGATTCAGTTGTTAGAATCCTTCACTTGCTCGTGGTTCATCTATGGCCCTCGCTTTAAAACCGTGCTTTATTCACTAGTTGCATAATATACTATTTTTCATGATTTGATCGGCGGTGAAGCACGCTTGCCTAGAAGTAACCTATTTACTCTTGATTTATCATCCCCAGATTGTTGCTCGTATCAGATAACACAGACTTCGGTAGGGAATTCCAATCCTTAGCTGTACACATCCACCATGTACCGATGGCGCCTCCGTATTCGCCGTACGTCTTGTAGTCCGATGATGGAACGGGAAGGTATTATTAAATAGAAAGGTACATATAATAAATAATTAGAGCAGTGGTGGCCAAGTGGTATCGGCAGCGACTTACAAGTCGTGGGTTCAAGCCCAGGTAGGCACTTTACTTTGTGTAAATTATTTCATCACCACTGCTCTCAAAACGGTAAAAAAAAAACATCGTGAGGAAACCGGCATGTCCTAGAACCAAAAATTCGAAGACATGTGACATCCACCAACCCGCACTGGGCCCGCGTGGTGGATAACGGCCCATTCCCTCTCACAGAGAGGAGGCCTGTGTCCCAGCAGTGGGAACATTAATAGGCTGATGATGATGATGATGATGATGATTAAATAATTAAGAAAAGTACACAATCATATTGGTATGAGAAATTAGCCAAAGCCAAGGATCGGTGACCTTCAATATAGCGTAGTACTTACATCACAGATGAATGGAGGAATATACAATAGATAACGAAGAATATAAAGGCAAAAAAGGAGGTTCATAATTTGAAAATAGTACATTATGGTACAAGTGTGCAATGTTGGTGATTACCGCTGAGGTGCCATTGACACCCGAGCCGTAGGTGAGGGTCTTAAGAGAGCCGAGGACGGTAATCATCAATACACACGTGTATCATACGACGTTTTTCAACACACTTGTGAAGAAAATAATACAAAAAAACAGTAAAAACGAGTTGTAAAAAATTTTTTCACAATGGCGGGCAAAATTAATCAGTTTTCCTATGCACGCGAATTTAACAATGGCGATGGGCCATAGACTAAAATAATGAGGTCTTTTTTTGGCTTTTCGTGGATAGTGTTTTAGCCACGTACAAAATAGGGTATTTCAATTTTCCTTTATTACAGACCAAATACAATTTATGTTTGAGTGAAAGTTTTATTTATTAAGCAAGTACAAGTTAAAATTATCTTTTTAAATACGAAGTTGCATGAAATAAAAAGCACTTTTACTCACTGTTTGGTGTTTGAATTTAGAATACACCAATATATTATATTCGACGTCCATCTCAATGCTATACAACCTCCATGCGCATAAAATACTCTATACGAACTCCTTGTGCAAAGAATATTCGACTTTCAAACTCTTTTATCGATTTGATTTTCAGTTTGTTAATGTTTAGGATTTTAATAATGATTTTGATTTTAGTCTGGGATATTTAGTGAATACTTATTTGGATTGTAATTCTAATATTAATTGCATTGGTTTTAATTAATTGTATTTATGTAACGTTACGGAGGTGGTCACTAGGGGCTAGTGTTAAACACAGTTGCTGTTACCTAGCTCTACTTTAATTTAGAAAAAATATGAAACCCTGAGTTTTCACATTTTTTTTAAATTTCGAATGTAATATAACTTTTGTTTAGTATTTTTCCTTGTGATTTTCGCTTAAATCTTTCTTTTTCTCGTAGTCATGGTTTAAAATATAGTATGCAACTCTTGAATAAAACGGATTTATATCGAGGGCCATGAATCACTCGCGTCGCTCACGATTCTAACACTTGAATCACTCGCTATGCTAGATTCTATTAGATTTTATAAAAAGAAAAGAAGAAGAAGAAAATAAAGAGATGACCCAAAGGCTGGCTAATACCTTGGTCAACGGATAATAGGTAAGCATTGCCATACAATGTGGCAATGCTGCCATTCTTTTAGGCACAATACCAGTGGACAACGATGTGGAAGACTTTATGGAGGCCATAGTTTAGTCTAGTTTATTTTTATAGGCTTAGTTAGGTAGTAGTTTTTGATTTAAGTGACATGAATGTATGTTTGTTAATGTTCCCTGTACTACAATGGACAGGCGCCTTAACAACACAGGCATCTACACTAGCCACACAAATCATTGTTAATGCATTAACCAAAGATGATAAACAATAATAGTGCTTAGAGAATCTTCTACGCCGCTACTTATCATGCAGCGAACATATCAGTTACTTATATGCCGCCTATTTATATAATGATTAGGTACTACTGCTTTAATGTATGTATTACTTACCTGAATAAGGTACATATTTATTATGAAACATACAGATAAGCCTATCTATGAAATATATTATGTAAGTTTTACTTATTATTTCATGAAAAACGAAATATCATAAAATAAATATGTAAAGACTTTAACTGCAGTCGGTTTTTAGGAAGTCTGGAACTGTCTACCTGGATATGTGCCCTACCTACGAGTATGATCCATTAGCCATCAAAGCAAATGTGAATAGACATCTTCTGCGCTTGCTCGCACCATCGTGAACCTCGCTGCGCTCGCTCGCACCATCGTGAACCTCGTCCATCGCTTACCTTCAGGCGCGATCGAGGTTAAGGGCGGGCTTAATCTAATCTATCTAATATATATATATACCTTTTTAAACGAGCAATTCTTGTACCTAGGTATATATATAAACATCTCAGAAACGGCTCCAACGATTTTCATGAAATATAGTATGCAGGGGGTTTCGGGGGTGATAAATCGATCTAGCTAGGAATCATTTTCAGAAAACGTCGTTTTCTCTTTTTTCACCCGAGCAGAGCTCGGTCGCCCAGGTACTAGGAATATATAAATAAGATCATCACCATCAAAACCATCATTTGAGCCGAAAGATGTCCACTGCTGGACATAAGCCTCCCCAAAGTGTCCGCTACATGAATCGCTCTTGCAGATGCCCGCAGCCTTAAGCAGCAGCATTAGTACTTAAGTGAATTCGGCAAGGCAAAAGGCAAAGATAATGAACAATCGACCAATCAAATGGACGGAAATCCACATCGCGTCTTTCATCTCGCGTGTCATTGTTGATTTTTCGTACTCTTTGCTCTTTGCCTTGCTGAATTCACTTACGCAATAAGGCTGCAGGTCATCGGTCCACCTATTGCAAGGCCTTCCAACGCCAATAAGATCTTGTTTTTTTTATTTATTTTAAGCCTTTAGATCAAAAGTTAGGCGTATTATCGTTTCATATCATGAATAGGCCAGATTATAAATAAGCCATTGGTTGATATCACGTGCTTAGGATTACGGCGGATAACGTACAAGAAAACTCGTGAATACAGATTGTTTGAAATACAATTTAAACGTTGGTAAGGAAAATTCTAGTGAAAACTGCCTTTATAGTACTAGTAATAGCTGCTATAAAGCCTTGAATGGAGGCCGTGAACATAAAATTACATTGACTTGTGACTACATACCTTGCGCAAGTGATGCCATCGCGAGCAGAACCTGGATGAGACTGGCACATAGGAACCAGAAAGCATGGCAAAAGGGAAGGAGGAAAAGGACAGGAAAAAGGAATTTGTAATTTAATTCAATTCTAGTTTATATTAATTCAATAGGGATGTTTCCTATGTAGAAAAAAAAAGTTTATTAGAAAAATCTAATAACCCGACTGCTTTTTAACTAAAAGATGTAAACAAGAAGAAAATAATGCTGTGCAGTCGGAGAATATACATTGGCGAGCTTGTTGACCAAACCCGGATGTACTCGTATCCTCCGACTGCAAAACAGGATTTTATTGATTTATATTTTAGATTTTTTGAATTATCTTTTTTTATTTATAACTTTTTAGATAACATTTTTTTTTAATTGTGTACATTTAAACATATAAGTGGTATATATTTTTGCAATCACCTCTTTAAATTCTTTATTTTGATACCCCACACGATGGACCCCGCCATTTTTCTATTGCTTGTGACGTCACTTTGTCAGTAGGTATAAAGTGTAGCACACCGTGACATTACACGACATTTCAAAGCACTGTATCATCGTATTCTTTTGTCAAAAGAAAAAGCACGTGTCTAATATTTTTAGGCTATCTAACTGACGGACTAAACAGATATTTTTTGTCAACTAGCCTATTGGATTTTATTTTAATATTATATCTTAAATTTTAAGTAAATTAACTATAACATGGTTGTGTGCAACCATGGCGTGACTGTACATGTTTTCATAAATAATGTAATTTCGAATAGGTGGTTGGCATGCCTTAATTGAATAAATAAATAAATAAAGAAAAGGAATTAATAGGCCCAGTAGCTGTCATAGCTAATCATTTAATTTAAATAAAATTTTAGTACATTTTGGGTCAACTTACGTGCCGCGCACTATGTTATTATAAAGTTTTATTTCATCGACCAATCAGTGTGACGTCGCTTGGGGGAGGCCTAATGTCTAGCTGTGGACTCTTTCGGGTGAAATGATAATAATTTCAGTGAAAACTTCTAAATAAAATGGCGAGTACTAACAATTTATTGTTTTTTTGACGGCATAGTTTTAGCGATAACAACGCAGCTACATCCAGAAATATTACACTAAATAAATCGAGCGCGAAACATACATTAGAATTTCTGTGTCGTTTAGCATTGCCATTAGCTCCATTCGTTTACCACTAATAGTGTTAATTAGACAAGCAGCTAATCAACAAAGGCTTTCAACAAACTAAGAAATTCTAGAAACCATTTATTTACGGTGATAATTGAAAACTATCATCGTTTTGCTTTGACTGACAACTGAATACTCGCCAGATGTATATAACATTGTGTTTGTCTATGTTAATGAGTTCCATTTAGACTTAGTTGCTAGACGTGAAGCTATAATGCGTTCAAATTGAAGACGTTGGTTTTAGTGCGGATGTTATTAAACGAGAATTATGCTAAGGCTGGAGCTAGTCGAAGGGTGACCAGAAGTGCACCACTCCACCAACACCTACATTACACCAGTTACGTGTCGTGGTGGCCCAGTAGTTTAGATCTCGCCTTTCGTGCTTGAGGTTGCGGGTTCAAAACCGGTCAAGTACCAATGTGACTTTCACAAATTCATATTTACTTTCTAAGTTTATCTCGGATATCACAGGCAACGGTGAAGGCAAACATCGTGAGGAAACCTGGGGGGTGACCATAAGCTCTTAGAGCGGTATCAATTTGAGATCGAATAAGGGACAGATGTATATGACTTGTATTACATCTGTCATCCCCCAGGACTTATATAGTTGATGTAAGTCTGAAATTGCCTAGTCAGAGGTCTGTGCGGTTTCTAGAGGAAGCTTGATTAACACTGACACCAGAGGTGGTTACATCCTCACATGACAAGATGAAGAAGTTATTTTTAGAAAGAAAAGAAAGAAGAAAGAAAAATTGTTTATTCTGCACAAACTAAACGCACAATACAAAATAAAGGGTGACATTCACTATAGGTACAAATTAGCCAAAAGCCTCGTATTTAAAACGATTTTTTTTTTTTTTGTGCCCCATATAGTTGGGGTGAATCTATTGCTATCAACACACACATAATATCCAGACTACGGGCTTCTACTGAGGAGTTCCAGATGGAAAACCTAATAAAACCTTTCTCGAGCCGGGAATCGCACCCAGGATCCCATCATGCTCACCAGTAGCGCATGCGACCAACAGGCCAACAAGGCAGTTAACACAGTTATAGTTGTCGGCACGTAACTTGGCAAGGTTTTAGCATAGTGAAGTGACGAACCACCATACAGAGCGAACGAAACGTGGACGCGACGCGATTGGTCAGTAGATCCTTGTTTCAACTGATCAACCAATCGCGCGCTCGGAACGGTGCTAAACGTTCACAGCGTCCCGCTTGGTGTTTACTAGAGACCTAAAAAACTACTTGTGCGCATCTAACGACTCTTGCTAAATTACGTGCCGACAACTAAAGGACGACCCCAACATATTTGGGCAAAGGCTAAACTCCATTTGCGATAGCATTAGACGTTTAAATTAGCCCATTTTACAGCCCGTTCAACCGATTTTGATTTCTATTGTGTTGGTGATACGACATATGGTAGCTGTAGTAAACAGTTGGTTTTGGTAACAGGTTTATGCTTTTTATGTCCTCCTTATGTTTACGGGATAGAACTCAAAATCGGTTGGACGGACAGTAAAAAGATTTGGAAACATGTCTAATGTTATTTCAAATGGAGTATAGGCAGATTGATTGTTGGTATTTCATTGGACCTTTTACCGGTTTATATGTTACTGTAAAAGCCCGAACTATGGTAAAACCTATAATTTACCAGTAAAATCTAATATTTATTTAGCATGATTGGTAAAATTTCGAAATCAGCTATGATAATCAAATATTTTGGGCAAATGGTCAAATAATTAACTCGACAGCTAAACTTGACCATTGTTGGGTTATCAATTGATGAAAAAGCCATTTCAGTGAAATTTTAATTGAAAACACTAGTTACTAGATTTAACCATTAGTTGAGTTTACTATAGGGATCAAAAGACCGTCGGTAAAACACACATTTTCTTCCGTTGTTAGCCTCACAAATGGTCAAATAAGTTGGAGAGTTAATTATTTGACCATTCGTTAGACCAACAATTGTCCAGTAAACGCGTTGTACCGAATTTTGAAAACATTGGTAAGCATATTTAACCATTAAAAAACTGGGCGTAAGTGGCATAGATATTTCAATTTTGCAACATTTCACCGAGGTACATTCTAATATTTAACGTGTGAATACTAGTAAAAAGTTTGAAATTAGTGATTATGGTAGGTCATTTCGGACTTTTACCAATAAGACTTGCTAAATTTAAGGTTTTACCGGTAAATCCTACGTTTTACCCTAGTTCGGGCTTTTACAGTAACATATATACAATTGCTAGCATATCGTACAAGGACGATTAGGTTCAAATATACGATGTGTCAGTCAACTCACGATATGTCGTAAATAAAGTAACAGTCATAAGCCGATGACCTCTTGATTCGTGCACACTGCGCTAGGCTTGCAATGTTTATTATGCAAACAATAACTATCGGGTTCAAATAAGGCTACAATCTGACTGATGGCTTGTCGACTTTTTAGCACGTTTCGAAAGGTTTTTGCCGTTCTTTGATTTTGTCCTTTCTACCAGTGGTTTCGTACGTGTCAAAGTCGAAAATTATTCCACGGGAACGCTCTACCGGGAATAATATACTTACCCTACATACATCCTAACTTTCCAGTTCGTGGTTTGATAGTGAGCCAAGTTTCAAAACCCTTTTTCTTAATTTTGATTGATTAAAAAACACACAGACATATTATTAAAATTGTAACATTAATAAGATAGTAAAGTAGAAGAAAATGTGACGATTAGATTTTGTGCCGATAAAAAAAAAGCGAGCCCCCGTGCGAGACCAAAAAGAGTCCTATCTCAGCATGTGCAACGATATTTAGAAAAAAGTATTAATAACATCGCGCTGGTGTCTGAAAGATCAGATGGTATGCTCGTAGCAGGAACTTGGGAAGCAGAATTGTATGATGATTCTTTCGTTAGACTGGTTTGAGTCTTTTTTTCTGTTAAAATAGATTGCCGCGAAGTAGTGACTGAGAAACCAGAAAAAATAAGGATATAGATTAAATGACAATTCCGTATCCGGGTAAAACAAAAAGTAGGGAAACGATTAGCTTCTGATAATAATACGAACAAACAGTCAGTTTAATAGCTGTTTCATTACAACAATAAGAGAAAAAGACTATTGTTCAACGGATTTGAATAAAATTGATCATCCATAAATGGATCCAACCCAAAGGAAAACATAATGAAATAGTATCAATAATCATCATCTGCCTAGCCTTTATTCCAACTATATTGGGGTCGGGTTCCAGTCTTACCGGATTCAGCTAAGTACCAGTCTTTTACATGGAGCGACTGCGTATCTGACCTCCACAACCCAGTAACTGGGTAACACAGTAACCCCTTGGCAAGACTGGTGTCAGATCTCAAGCTTCTGACTACCCGTAACGACTGTCAAAGATCTTCAAATGACAGCCGGGACCAACGGCTTAACGTGCTTGCCGAGGCACGGAGGAAAATCAGTATGTTGAAATGGTCACCCATCCACGGACCGACCTCGTCAAGCGTTGCTTAACCTAGATGATCGACCCGAGCGGCTGTTATTATTTAGCCACGAGCTCCGAAATAGTATCTATAATACAAACCTATAATATAATACTTCATAAGTCAGGCAAGTGATCAATGAAAAAACGATCAAGTAGAGACCCGCAAGAGAACCATGGTCACCGACATAGTCCAAAGAATTGCCAACCTTAAGTGTCAGTGGGTAGGGGACATAGCTCGCAGAACTGATGGCCAGGGCAGAAAAGTTCTGGAATGGCGACCGCGAACCGGAAGACGTTGCGTTGGAAGGCTTCCCACCAGGTGGACCGATGACCTGGTGAAGGTTGCGGTGATCCGCTGGATGCCACGGGACCGGTTAATGTGGTGACACTTGTGGGAGGCCTATGTCCAGCAGTGGACGTCTTTCGGCTGATATAATGATAATGAGTGATCAATAAATAAAGGAAGGATTTTTAAAGTTAAACTCCAAAAGTGGTTGACATACAATACAAACTTGCATCTCCTGTAGGTGAAGTAAGTATGGAAGACAGCCATCTATTAGTTTTGGTTTTTTCTAATATCTTACAGGCTTGAAAATAAATGGTTTCAAGTAACAGTCATCATCATTGCCATTTTAGCCGAAAGACGTCCAATGTTGAACACAGGCACACACCCCCCAAGTATCGCCACATTGACTGGTCCTTTGCGTCTTTTCTTTCAAGGCCAGTACTCCTAGCCGGAGGATTGCCACTCGCAAGACGTGATTGCTACTAGTGTAGTTTGACCTGGACCCTCGCTACGTCTAATAATTTTATTATTACTTATTCGCTTAATCTATTATTACTTAATTTGTCTTTAGGTACCTACCTATCTGTTCTCTTTGATTGCACAACGCATCGAAAAAGCCTTAATACCAGTGCGTGCGGCGTTATTTTATTTCCTCTTTTTATATATCGCTGTACATGCTGAGGTAGGAGCCTTTTTGGTCTCGCACGGGTTTTTTTTTGTTTTTTTTATCATTAAAATTTTTTTTTTATATCGTGTCTCATGTGCGGATCACAAATAAATGTAATAATTTTCTTTCTTCAAGTAAATTAATGCGGTTTATTTATTCACATATATTAATAAGATGTCACTCACATCATAGGAGATTGAGACGCTCAAAGCTCCCAACCCAATTTAGAGAGTAATTTGAAAGCTTCGGAGACACTCGACTTGATGGCATCATCATCATTACCATACAGCGAGATAAGAACTAGTAGGTATGTGCCCTCATCCCGGCTTTTGATGGCTTTAATCATATATTATCTTAGTAGGTATGTGTTAATAAAACTTATCTTTTTAGAAAGTAGATGACTGGCGCTGCAACTTGATTAGAGTGTTGTTTCATCTTCTTCAAGTAGATAATTAATTTTAATACATAAAAAAATCTCAAGAGTAAATAGATTAGAATCAACTGAGATATTTTCAAAATTACTTAGTTGAGTTCTGTTTTCTATTGTTTCATTCAATTAGAATGAAATTGTATTATTAAAATATAATGTAATGAATGAATGAAAAATTATGTTCTTTTTTAACTTTATTTGTTACCCATTTTTTTTTGTGGTTGGAAATCATCCAGTGACTCTGGGTGAAGTGGGAAAGATGTCAGACTTTTACTGACTAAAATCCACCCGTGTTCCTTCAGTTGCTTGTGCCAGGGCCGCGGTAACTCTCTTTCAAATTGATCCGCGACCCAGACAGGTAATAAGTTACACTAGCTATTGCCCGCGATTTGCGCGAACACTAGTACTTCGAATGGCATTTTTTTTAAGTATATCGCCCAATAATATTGTAGATATGTAGCCCTCCTTACTTGAGAAACTATTAGTTCACCCTAAAAACTTCCCTTAGCACCCCTTTAAGGATGATTTCCAGGATAAAACTAACCAGGATATATCTAGTCCTTCCCATAGTCTCAAACTATCACCATACCGAATTTCAATCTAAATCGGTTCAGTGGTTTATTTATAAGCGTGAAAAGGTTACAAACCGACAGACAGAGTTCGTTTCGCATTTGTAATATTAGTTAATTATTGTTGTGTTCCTTTTGTGTATCTTGTGTTGTGCCAAATTTAAACGTGTTTTTTTTTCTGCCTGCCCTGCCTGCATGAATGATCTTGTTGTAAACAATGCATCTTTCTTTGTTTGCGTAACTGGTATTGAGGCAGCTACCGTTACCGGTGAGGTGAATTACCTACATTGGCAAGGTCGTCTGGCGAACGTAAACATAACAATCTAAGTGAACTGGTGAGTGTAGTTATCTACCTAGGCACGAACTTGGTATTCAGTATAGCTATGTATAATGCAAACTAAAATTATTTGGTACGCTTACACGCCTTAACAGCTGAACGGATTTGTTAGAAACTTGGCATATAGAAAATAACAGATTAGGACATAGGATACTTTTCACCCCGGTATTAGTTTTGCTCCCTTGGGATAATAAGATAATTTTCATACAGACAAACGCGTCGGGCAGAAGCTAGTTCATACAACTTATACTAACATTATAAAGAGGTTAAGTTTGTGCCATTGTAGGGGGGTAAACTCTGGACCTACTGAACCGATTTAGATGAAATTTGGCATGGATATAGTTTGAGACCCCAGGAAGGACATAGGACAGTTTGTATTCCCTTGGGATGATAAAACACTTTTTACGCGGGCTAAATTATTGTAATTGTAAGTTTGTTTATATATTGGAATAAAAAAATTGAAAGGACATCTCTGGTACTACTGATTTGAGTACTCAACAAAGTGAAAAATTTCGGCAGCCGGTGTCATAAAACGAAGAAACAAAGAATGGAACACCGACTTCGAAATTTAAGTTATTTTTCACTTTGTAGTGTTTTTTTGACGTGACAACGTCTAATAAATCGATGAACGCCGGCTGCACGCACGAAAAAGGATGACTCAATGTAACGTTACGCTCATTGTAACGTTATAATCGTAACGCTACAATGACGTTAATATCGTTAAGTATGCAATCATTCCATCAATGTTTGGTTATGACGTTGTCACATTAAACTATCGTCCGTAAACCGACAATACAGACAACCAATTTTTGACGTGATAACGTCTAATAAATCGATGAACGCCGGCTGCACGCACAAAAAAGGATGACTCAATGTAACGTTGCGCTCAATGCAACGTTACGCTCATTGTAATGTTAATCGTTATCAATGTTTTGTTACGATGTTGTTACGTTTAACTATCGTCCGTAAACCGACTTTACAGACAACCAATTTTTTTGCATAACCATTTGACCATTAACTTAAATACCTTCACGATTGGTATTCTTTGTAACATATAACTATATCATTTGATTACCTTTAAAATTTACCCAATGCAAATACTTTCATTATTATGCATCAGAAAAACCAAACAGATGACCTGCCACAGTAAAAAGGATAATTTAATCCTATTTTTGTTATTAAAACCATGTTCCAAGTTCACTGCACGTTTCGTCTTTGACATACATAGAGGATTTTCCTTGTGGACTAAACTTGTTTATTATCTTAGTAATTATTTTGTATTTTTTCTTTATTTTTGTAGGCGGCATAACCACAAGATTTAATTACATGCAGCTGAATACCTAAATCGTTAGACGTCCTTCCATTCGAATTAAATCATCTAAAGGAATTTAGAAAGTAAAAGAAAAAGGTAGTTGCAGGTTCGCAAGCGTCAGTAAGTCTCTATGGAGAAAAACGTGAAAGAAACTCCACGGACATTCATTCTTAAGAGAGTCTCCCTCCGTGCCTAGAAGATCACGTGCTATTTTCGGGCCTCGTCGTTAAAATAACACCTTATATCTATACAGATATATAGTAAAGGCACAAAAGCCTGAGTCTGTCCTATTTGATATTTTAGAGACACTGGGTTGTGTATGGAAGCAAATGGTTGTTCTCACAGAACTGAGTTTTCTAAAGGATCTTGCAGTGGAGAACCATTTTGAAATATGCGGTGTATAAATTGAACAAATCAAATTGGTTGTGGTTTGTATAACATATAGAACACCAAATTCTGATATTGAATATTTTTCAAATGTGGTTGTTCTACTGTCTAGGACTCTAGGTATTAGGAAATAGTTTTGTGTAAACTGTATTCTCACACCAAAACCCACCAACGCACACTGGTTGGTGTCAGCATCATAATTATTTTTTAGTTAAACTTTACTCCACATTGGAAAAAAATCATTTTTACAAAAAATACAACCGATTTCCAAATAAAAACACTAGTAAGTAAAAAATTACTTCAATTTCAGCAGACGTTGTTCTTGTTTTTGAATCTTCGTTTTTTGACACCGACTTCCAAAATTGAAGTTATTTTTTACTTTATAGTTTTTATTTGGAAGTCGGTTATATTTTTTTGTAAATACTTTTTTTTTATGTGGTACATATCTATAAAGCCCACAGTTATGCGAGATTAGATTACCAGAATAACATGAAACTTCAACACAACCCGTGAAATTAGGGTGTATCAGTTAACATCTGCGTACCGGCGCGGCGTGATGTTATGTTATAAAATGGTGTAAACAGACATGCTATTTCAACAATCCCGAGAGATCTGCCGTCATTTATTGAAGAGATTCGGTATCGGTTGTATATCTCCGAAGTTCTTCATCAGATCTTGATCAAATTTAAATGGGATCAAATAAATCATTAAAACGTTCTGAGTTAACACAAATAAAAAAAAAATATACGATCGAAATGAGAACCTCCTCCTTTTTGAATTAGGATAAAAACAAACCTTTTTACAGCCCGTTCAACGAATATTGACTTCTTAGCAACTGTAGTAAATATTGATATTGGTAACAGATTTATGCGTTTTATGCCATGTTTACGGAATATAACTCAAAATCGGTTGAACGGACTGTAAAAAGGGGGTTGTTTTTAATTTATATATAATGTTATATCAAATGGTCTATGTGGTAAATCCAGTGGAAAAATAAGCCTACAGATGCCTGCCGATTTCAGAATAATCTGCTTCAATTTACTTCTACTCCTGGGGATTTGGTGTATCAACTTTCCAATTATCGTATTTTTCTTTTGAATCAATTTCATACACGAGAGAGAGGTACGTTAACTACAGTTACGCTTACAAGGCCGTTTACTGCAGTACATTTGTATGTTTTTTGAAAATTATCCAAATATCTTTTCTAAGTTTTACAGAATAGGGTCCAGTTTGCATTTCAATCAAGATAGAGCGGCGTGGGATCCTAGTAACGTAGCCATATATTAAAACGTAAGCAGAAAACATTCAGAATATTATAAAATAGGGTTTACATATCAACATGTTTACTAGCGCTTATAAGTAGGTCATAAAAATGTTCTGGCAAGAATTTATTGGTATAGCAGAGTAAGCTACTAAGGAGGTAAAACGAATATTAAAGCCATTTATTTAGCCAAGACTTAACAACCCAGTTACACAATACCTAGGTACACACACAATAAGGATTTAAACATAGCGGCATAAGACAAATAAGAGGAAATGCGGTCGCAGACGTCCGACTGAATTTCCTAAGTAAAAAGTCATAATTTGAGGTTTGGCGCTCTATATTTTGTCTTCCAATATTGGAGCAATTTAAAAGATTTTCGATAAACTATAAAAGAGATATATACTGTGGTCCTATGGTCCTTTTTTCATTTATAGTTGTCAAATTTGTACACTATACTTCATAAAAATCTCTGCGACAGCAGTCAGTATCAATACAGTAACAATAGCGCTTGACAGGCTAACAGTAATGTTATAATAACGTATACGTCAGTTTGATATCAAACTATCTTTTTGAGCATCTTTTGAGGGTTCTAGTGCTTCTAAATATAATGTATCATCAAAAGGAAAACTGTTTGTATAGGTTGCCTACGCATTCATAGCGTGACTGTATCATAATATCGCAGTAACAATTTTATTAACTAACAATACCTAACCCGAAGTAGGCACTTACTAGCATTTAAAGTATGGAATTAAGGTGTACACGACCGGAAAAGTTACTTGCAACTGCAGCGGAGTACCTACACATTTCATAGTACACAAACATGATTGACGTACGAGTAATACAGTATAATATGCTTTTATGATAGTACCCCTCTTAGTTGCACGCACGGCCCATCACAGGCACTTGATCCGTTAATAGACAGACGAGTACCTACTTGCAAACAATTTATCACTGCACGTAATGCTTATTGCACTTCACTGGCTTAGCAAATCGCGTGAGCATTGTTGCTTTGTCGTTTTTAAGGACAAAATAATTATTTTAAGTGTCGTGGTGGCCCAGTGGCCAAGACCTCGCCTCTCGTGTATGAGGTCGCAAATCCAGACCAGTACCAATGTGACTTTTCAAATTCATATGTACTTTCTAAGTTTATCTTGGGTATCGGAAAAAAACGCGTCGAAAAAAATTCTTTAAATTGGTTCTTAACTGTTTTATATGTAGGTGAAAAGACATTTTAAAACTAATGGGGTTTTGTTTCCATAACTTTGAGAAAAATGGCCGAAATAAACACACAGGATACATTGTCACAATTAAGTTTAACTATGACCTTCTGCAAGGCCATCACCATAAATTCAGTGTATCCTTCTACATTTATGAATACTTCTCTTTGACCAAAGTATGAATTGTATAGGTGAAGGAAAACATCGTCCGGAAACCTGGGACTTATTAAATAAATACACTTAAATGTGAAATAAAACAAAGTATAAAAAAATCGTTATTTCAATTATACGCGGGACTTTTGAACGTCAACTTTTTTATTTAAATATAATAATACTTGGTTGATGCAATAGCCTAGTAGTCTCAAAAATAGGTTGTTATGAAGGAGAACGGACAAGAAACTCCATACGTAACTACTCTTAAAAAAAATGTGTTTTACAATATTTAAATACATAGGTATATTAATTATGTACTGCATATTTGACTCTGTATTGTATCCTGATGATGAGAAATAAAGATATTATTATTATTATTCATATATCTACGTGAGGACGATGCACCTAGTATAACACTACCTTCTGTACTATGCAAACGCCACCATTAGAAAGCATGGTGATTAATTCTTATGGGATGGTATTAGTATTAAAGTAAAGATTAAATGAATAAATGAAAATAAAGTATTGATTAGCGAGAAACAACGTTACTTACTACTGTACTTTGGGAAGACACTTTGTAGGCATAAGTACGTAATGCAAGCCATTAAATGTCTGACGTAATCTAATTATTATTATAATTTTATCGATGCACTTGTAAACAATAATACGGTTCAAGGGTAACGCCACAATAACGTAAACAAAACTTGTTAAGTAATCCTATCAAATGTGAAATGATTGAGAGCCAGATTTCAACGTCCCTTCATTTTTTGACGCTCGGCCCTGGGCATTTCATTGCAAAGCTTGACTCGACATCATTTCAGCCGATAGTATCCACTAGCTGATAGACAAAAGCTTCCATTATGCATATGACAAACATAGATTGGGCCTGTGCTTCTCGCATTCAGCGGACTCTTTCGGCCCTCACAAGGTCTTCAGTCCACCTTTTGTGTCTGCAGGTGGCACATCTGCCTAGCTCTTCGGCAAATACAGTCGTGATGTTATGTATGCAGCACTTATGTAATAAATTGTTTAGTTGAAGGTGATAAACAGTCATTCATGACTATTTAGAGATAGTCATTTTATAAGAATTCTATAAGAACATTCTTGAAACTGACAGTGTCTCTCAATTTCTGAATAATTTTGACCATTGTAGAGGAATCAATAGACATAGTAAGTACTTCAATAAGTAAGCAGCCTACTTTATGCCCTTAATGCCATAATGTCCTTTTTTCACGAAGGTATACAAATAATAGTTCTTACCTATTTCGGCAAAAATCGATGGTAAACACGTAGGAGCAGTATTAATTACCCAATAAATTATTATTGGTAGTACCCAATAAAGTCGGGTGCTCCATTAACTTTTGTTTTTATCGCATCGTACTAAGGTACCAGACCATGACATGCATATTTATGGAGAATCCCAACAAGCAATAACCCTCAGTTTTTGCTTATTGTATACTATCTACTACGGAATACTTCTGAATATTGGGATAAGTTTTTCGGAGCAGTCAATTTTCAGTCTGAAAAATTGCTTGGTTACTCTTGCCTTGATTAAAGTCAGTAGAGATGACCTAGCAAGGCGGTATATAACGGGATCATAGCCAAGGGTAAGTCAGACGTGTGCATGTTTTTTTTACTGTAGACCTATACTTACTACATATTTAAACACAACTCAAATCTCTGTATATAAACTATTGGAATCTAACAGCTAATCCATTAATTTTAGCATATAAATATAGAAAAGTGAAAATCATTCATAGTTATAGAATGCTGGCTTACAAAGTTAGAAACAATTAACCAATTTTGATAAATATTCTATCTGGTAGTATATTCTAGGCATGTGTATTTTAGTCGCAGTGTATGCAGTCGGCTGACCACTGACCGAACGAGTGACCGCCAACCGAGCGGCGATCGTTGTGTGGGTTTACGAGGATTTATCTATACCAGTTGAACAGCTGTTCATTATTACTGAATATTTCCAGAATTGCTGTTTGGAAATACATACAGTCATCGCCAGATAACAAAAAATTAAAAGTCATTGATCCGACACCTTACGTAAGTTGAAAACATGATTTTTGTATAATGAGATATTTTGATAATTTTGAATTCAAATGAAAGGTGTAAGGCGTAGAACCACGTAGAACAATTTTCTCCGATTAAATCATGTAAATCGGTACAGGTCCACGCGTTTATGAGAACTCATTACTGAATTCCAAGTGATGGTCACGAATGCCCCTTACCGCGATACGTTTGTTTTGATCATGTCGGCGACACTGCCTTTACATCTTTTCGTATCGTTTTGAAATATTACATTGGTACAAATAGGTGTTAATGACTTTTTCCAGTACCTTCTCTATTATGTAATAGGTACATTGCCTAAGAAATTCGTTTCGAAATATAAACATTTAGACACAAGATTTGTTGGGTTCTCTATGGCTAGGATTCGAAAACTCCCGCCTCATCACCGGGAGCCCGCTAAAACGGAAGTTAACGCGCACCGCCGCATCAACGTGTGGCACCACTGTCGCCAAAAACTGAGATCGCGCGTTCGTTGCTCCATATAAAATTAATCATAAAACTAGTAAAAAAACACTTAATCAGCCCCGAAAACGGTGCTGTTCTACAATATCATTGACAGTGAGTGATCTCTGCTGATATTCCTGTCCCGGGACACGCTGGGTTCCTGGATAAAACTGGTGAGTTTTTCGTAGAGATTCTAGCCATACATTTTTCAAATATTCAAATTTTTAAAGCTATCGAACAAACAAGATTATAAAATATAAATAAAAAAAAACAAAATTACATAATAACAGTTACGAAATGACTTTTGTATGTAGTTTTAATATCATTATGTAACTGGCAGGATGATACTGAACCTGTTACCTGTCGATAAAGCGCGCGTTGATTGTGTGTATATAGTCTAAACGTTTCTAGTAAATTTTTGTTGGAACTTATTTGCATGTAATTAAGTAAGCTCATCAGGTAGTGGAAAAAGAATCGTTCGCGTCAAGCTTAAAAAGTCGAGAATTTAACACGAGCGATGTAGCCAATTTCGACGTGAGCCGAAGACGAACGTCCAAAGCTACATGCTTGTATATTATGTTTGTTAATGTACTATTATGTTATTATTATCTGGCGGCGACTTGAGTCATTATTGCTTGAAATCGGTACTTACGAACTGGGACTCAAGACCAAGTGACAGCGATCGATTGTCAAAAGTCAAAAATGTTTGGGATTGTGACATGTGACAGTTCGGTACCGTATGTCCATTCCTTCCGTATTCCTTCCAATGGACTGCGTGAGGAGTGATATGAAAGAAAAGGGACTTGACGGTTGACAACACGGCATTTAGGGAGAAAACGTGTTACACATTCGGTTTACGAATAACATCGGAATAGGGAATTCCCATCATTTTTAAAATCAGCTGGAGAAATATCACTTTGTGTAGGCACTCATCTACACTTCACTCATAGGTCAAATTGTTTGATGGTGTTTTGTTTCGTTTCTATTAAAGTATGTTTGGACACGTAGAATGTTTTATTTGACAATAAGCCCGTTCTTCATCTCGACCTCGCCTGACGAAAAACGATGTGTGATAATTTATTTATAAAATCATCATTATTATTTATCTCAAACACGGACAAAGTGATCTAATACTGGATATGACCCTCACAATGTCTTGAACAGAAACATGCCTTTCATAAAGATGCCAGCATATACAGGGCTACAGGTTAAGTCGACCTAGAATCCTTTAAGAGATTATAGTTTCCAACATTACTGACTGATTTGGCTATGAAACACCGTACCCCAAACTTAACCGTTTTCAAGATATTTGACAAAGAAGTTTTTTTTTAAATGACTATTTTGGTCTACTGGCCTATTATTTTGAGTTTTTGCGTCTAATTTACAAGTGTTAGCGATTTTTGTGTTGTATATAAGTTGCTTAATTATTCTTAACACAAAAATTGCAGTTAACTGAACCAACTGGGTCGTAGTAGAATAATAATATATCTTAACAAAATAGCAACAGCTGGTACAATGAACAGATCCATAAAAACTGTTATTGCAAATTTGTAACTTGTACGAAGGTATTTTAATTATTTCTCGTCACGAGGATTGCAAAGTGTTATTTAAAGTGTACCTAATATTTTGGTTTGAGTTCAGAAGGTTTGATCTCACAGCTCTTTTCTTGTTTTTTATTTTAACTAACTTTTGCCCGCGACTTCATCCGCGTTTAACTCAAAATCATGAGTATTTTTTAGGCGATACAATATTTTTTTCTAAAATGAATGTAGCCTAAATTATAACATCAGCTATCTGCTTTGAGCTCCCTTCGTTTGCTCTTATATACTTAGTTCTGTCGCTTTTATGCCAAAGTCGACTTATATATTATGTCGGTATGATTAGGTATTCCTTATAACATCAGCTACCTGCTAGTGAAAGTCCCATCAAAATAGGTGATTTGGAACAGACTGGCAAAAAATTTAATAATTATTGATGTTAAATACTTCGTATCTACTTCTGATATTTTGACATGCAAACAAACACTTTAATTTTATTTATTTGTAAAGATTTACCACGCACCGTGAACATGTACCTCTTCAGGTTCGTATATACGTGAGGATCACGTTTGAGTAAAGACAAGCAAAAACCACAAGAGGTAGATACCTCTTGTGGTTTTTGCTTGTTTATTTTTGGTACCTAAATATTAGTATATACCCGTATTTGAAAATTATTTTTAGTTAATTAAATAAATTACCTCTGCTGATACATGAACTGTAATTATTTTGACATACCTGTCTTGTTGAATGGCTTATATTTTTACAACGGGCCAGCTAGCAAGACCAAGCTAGCTGGTGCGTAAAAATGCGAAAAAAAATAGTTTGATATTCTTTTTCTCTTTGATGGTTTCGCAATACATCTTCAGTAGGTTTGTATAAAGCTATTTTTAACTAATATCACAGTGATACAATAAAACGATGGCGGGTGTTGTGAAGCTAAGAAAAACTGTGGTTCCTCAGGCATCCATCAGCCGACTATGCTGAGCCTGCAGAAAAGCTCCCTACAGGCCACCATCAGCCATGGCCCCCTACCTGGCAATCTTTGAATCGACTACGAAACCAGGGGGCCCAGGCACAACTTAGTCAGATGGGGATACTCCAATGACCCGCAATGCGATTGCGGAGCTACTATCCAAACAATATCTCACCTCTTTTGGTACTTTCTGTGTAACAACACCTGCATCCTGAACAAGGCAAACGCTAATTGTGTTGACCTGCCTGAATTATGCTCAATACTACCAATTTGCAAAAAAAAAAGAATAAAATGGAATCATGGATACAAAGATGAAGAATAGATAAAGATATATAGCTAGCGACTACAACCACCTTTAACGTCCATAATATAATTAATTGTAGCTAAGTGTTTCATTTCAGATTTGTCGGCTAGGAAACACCAAATTCATCCGTTTTTGTAAATGAGAAACTGGCACGGCAATGAACAGTGTTGTACTAACTATCTGAATCACTTTCTTCAAAACGTTGGCATTTCCAGCTATCTGTAATTATCTATCTTTACAAATAAAATTCTATTGCCAAATGTATGTAAGCATATCACTTCAGAACGGTTGCACTTAGATATTGCAAGCCGGATAATCCGTAATTCGAAAAATTCTGATGTACCTTTTATTAGGATTTCGAATTCGGGTTTTGAAATTAAATCCGGATATTCTTATCATTTTTAATGACGCTTTCGCAAATAGAAAAATAACAAACCGCTTCGTCATCGACATTATTAACCGATTCTGTTGGAGCAAGATGATAATATTTGTTGCATAACACGTCAGAAATAGCTAAATTATCCCATATCAAAGGCAAACTTGATTATAAATACAGGCAAAAGTCTACCTATTTTGCACATGACATCAGTTGCAAGTCATAGCATGAACATCTGAACTTGATAGCTCACTGTCACTCAAAGAGAGATCGTATAAAGCCAACCTAGTCTGAATCAGAGAAATGCATACCTCTGCCGGCATTGATCCACGAATGCTAATCAGACCCCAGGCCGGCGAGCACAGCCTCTGTGATAGGCTTGAGTCACGCATTTTATCAGGGTTTTCTTCCCAAACTGTGATAAAAATGTGTGACTCAAGCCTGTCACAGTAGGCCGTGCTCGTCCGGCAGGTTGTGAAATATATTTCCATTTAAAAAAATCTGCTGTGTATGTTTATGTTAATAAAGTGGTGGTTAAGACTGCGGACAGGACGGTATGGAAGAAGAAAACGTGTTGCGCCGACACCAAGTAACATGGGATAGGGGCAGGAAGATGATGATATTGACTGCGGACCACTCGTCGAATGTCAACGCAATTTTGTGATTCGGAAAATCTTAACACCGTCATTCGGAAAATGACGCGAAATGCACAATGCCAGATGGCATCGAATATGGAGTTTCTTGTGCGTTTTTCTCCATAACAAGTTACTAAAAGCTAATGGCCTAGTTGAAATAAACACATTTGACTTTGATTTTGACTCACTTTGAATTTGAAAAACTTTAAATTTATCTAACTTTTGATAGAGTGAACCGATTGCGATGAAACAAAAACTAAGTTATACTTCAAGTTACGCATATTTTTTATGTATAAAATTTGTATCCATTGGTTTCGTACATTTAATGTGATGCGTGCACAAATAAACAGATAAACAAACAAAAAATCCAAAAATGCTGGAAATGGGTTCTGCTGGTTCTCCTTTAACACCCTGGCTATTTTTTTTAGATATATTTTCGATGTACAAAAACAACTTTTCTACAGATTTATTGTATGTATATATTGATATTGATTGATACTGATTACCATTATTGGTTATGAATCTCAATTACTTCTCTACCGGGAGAGAACTTTTTGTTGTTTGTTAAAATTATACAGTCAACCTTTCTTTTTAACCGACTTTCGAAAAAGGAGGAGGTTCTATGTTCGACTTCTTGTATGTTTTTTTTTTTTTTTTTTTTATGTATGTTCACCGATATCTCCGTCAATTGTGGACCGATTTTGAAAATTCTTTTTTTGTTTGAAAGAGTATGTTCCGAAATTGGTCCCATTTTAATTTAGTGAAGATCTGATGAAGAACTTCGAAGATATACAACAGAACTCTTCAATAAATAACGGCAAATCTCTCGGGACTGCTGCAATCGCATGTCTGTTTATTGTTTATACCATTTCATAACATAACATCACGCCAGTACGCTATTAAGTGGTATGCAGATCTGTCATTTCACTAATTATGTTTTGAGTTTCATGTTATTCGGGTAATCTATTCTGCCGTTACAGGTACTTACTACACAACCTGCCTATATGTACAACTAAAAAGGTTAAAATAAAAAAACTTTTTTGCAAAAAAATACTACCGACTTCCAAATAAAAAACTACAAAGTGAAAAATAACTTTATTTTTGGAAGTCGGTGTCAATATCGCAATGAATTGGTACCTACAAAAGACACCGACTTCCAAAAATAAAGTTATTTTTCACTTTGTAGTTTTTTATTTGGAAGTCGGTAGTATTTTTTTGCAAAAAAGTTTTTTTATTCTTTTTGAAGTCTATGTTAAACTATTTTAATATGTTTAATGTCTAATGCTAGACAAATATTTGTAAAAAAATGTTTACGTGTATTGATTTTTGTTAATTATACCATTACTGGTTATGAGATCCATAACCAATAATGGTATAATTAACAAAAGTCAATACACATAATGTTTTTTTTACAATTACAACCTTACGAAGTTACGACGAAATTAAAATTTGATTTTGTATCAATACATGCAATTTATTTAAGATATCACTGATCTATTGAACACTTTAAATATTACGAAAAAATCTTATTTTTACGTAATAATTTACAATTAAAAATAACTCATTTTATAATTTATTTAAAAAAATGTGTTGTTTTTAACTGTCAGAACAAGGTTTGTATGAAAGCAAAAGAACATTAAAATAAATAGTTTCATTTTCTTCACTCTCTTCAGTTTAGTACACCCTTACATTGTAGTATTACATGATCTGTGCCCTTGCAAAGCCGAGGCGGGCAGCTAGCCTATAATAAATTCATAATCACTGTGGTATTCTATTGATAGTCTGTCTGTTATTGACACGGCAGACAATATCCAGGTCAGCTGAACCACAGATAATATAATACTAGCATAGCTAAACTAATCGATCGCCGGTCGTCTGCTGAATTTGATTCTGGAATTCTGGATCATTACAATACCTGCTTAGCACGACACTTCTGGCATGATATTTCTGGATGAAAAAAAAACATTTTAAAACATTCAAATATAGAACAGCAATGAAGTCCATTCAATTATATGATTTGGTGAAAAATAATACTAAATTAATTATAAATTCTGGGTTCAAAAATTCATAAAAATGAGTTAAATTTTAGTTACCTTTTGTTTCTTTTTAGGTGCGTTTTCAAACCCATGGATTTTGGATATATTAAATTTTATTGTACACCAAATAAGTCACGCAACTCTTTTAAGAAGAAAATTCTATAGGTACATTTAGTTAAAACTAATTTTGTCTAGAAAGCGGACGAATTAAATGAAGATGACTGCTATCTACTAGTGATATAATAGAAGAAGACATCTTTAGATATGCTAAAACGAAACATTATTACATGAGGAAGGTCGAAGAATCGATGGATAAACTGTGTATAAGATAATATGTGTACCACCTGAGATCCCACTGCTAAAATCTGCAGGTATGGCTACATGGTTGCCATAGTGTATCTTTTTTTATAACTCTACCCTTCACTAAGAATTGCTCCTGGATCGTGGCAACGTATGCTAAATTAACTAACTCTCAGTTAGCCGCCCTTTATGGGTTGCCAGGTTTTACAGGTAAACTGGCAACCCACAGCTTGCGCCTAACTGAGAGCTGACAACCTTATTTTGCGTATTTTCTACACTAGTTTCATTCAAAAGACGTTGTATTCATTGGTAAACCTTTTTTTATTTAGGGTTAATTCAAACATACATTTGAATTTATTTAATAAAGCTTATTGAGGCTAGGCGACCCTGCAGAAATCTATTCTACTATCAAATATCTTTCATGAAAATTAAGATTATTTGTGAATAATCTTAATTTTCATGAAAAAACCCTGATTCCTGCAGATTTCTGCAGCCTGATCTTAGGCACTGAGAAGACGACTTATAGAGAAGTTTGGAAGAAAACGCATGTTGCACCGCTAATAAATTGGGATAAGGTCAAGAAAATGTCATACTTACTTAATTTAGATTTTTAAATGTTTCTTATTTATATTTCTCGCATCACGAGATGACTTCATATTATTAGGTACCCTCTGACGGATCTTAGTAGGGTTGCCAGATCGAAAGACAAAAATATCTGAAGAAAATTTGAAAATGTCGCTATTTTGAGGTTGTTGTCGGGCGAAATAAATATAAAATACAAAGTTATTTTTCGCTGTTTGGTGTTTTGTTTTGGAAGTCGGTTTGGTTTGATGTTTTGTTGAAAAGTTTTTAATTTATCTCTTTTTAGTTTTGGTAGGTACATCCAATTACCATGCAAATAATTTAAGCCAAAGTAAATCTCGTGACGATACCAATAAGCCCAAACACGACGAGGATCACTGTTTTATTTCGGAGTTCCAGTGCGTATCTTCCAGCTTCATCATCAGATCAGCTCGATGGTACCATTTTCATCAGTACCATTTATTTATGAGTACTTGCTTCATCATAGTCGGTAAACTATTCGATAATATATTATACCCGCGACATACTTAGCATTAAGGACTTCCAGTGGCCATCTGTGGCCTTCTTCATCAGTTCCACTTTACCATATTATATTTTCTGAGTGCAAATGATTGCATTGTTGATGAAAATATTGCTATATTTATGTCTATAATATTTGAGGAGTTCCCTCGATTTCTCCAGGATCCCATCAACAGATCCTGACCTGATGACCATGGGACCACCTGGAAAGTATAGATACCCTTACAAACAAAAGAAGATTTTTCCAAATCGGTCCAGGCGTCTCTGAGTAATCGGGGAAGCTCCTCCTATTTTTGAAGTCGGTTAAAAATGTAAAATGAAAAGTTTATTTTTAAATTATAGGTTATAATAGTAGTTTATGATATTGTTGCATAATAAGGGGTATTAAAACATGAGTGTGTGTTTAAAAACCGAGCTGTAGGCGAGGTTTTTAATAGTATTCACACGAATGTTTTAATACTTAGTTATGTGCAGTTTCATACACTACTTTACCTACACTCATACATTTTGGGATTGAACCTACTAAATACCTTTTTTTTTGCATTTTCCATGCCATAAAGTCGTGATAAATGCATCATATAATAATCTCGACTTTGCTGGTAAGAGATTATGAGTACTTTCCTTCGACACATATAAAATGTTTGGCGGATTCAAATTTCCTCCAGATTCACTAATATCAGACATTTTAAGCAAGAATTTAAAAAACTCATGAAATTCAGTACAGCGAAACCTGCAAAACGTATGCGATTTTTATTCGCGCGAATTTTTCTCATTCTACCTATTCATAGAACTCAAAATATTCGCACGAATTAAATTCGCGCTGCGGATGGTGGATTCTGTTGCAAAACACGGATTTCGTGATTTAAGATTGCCGCACGAATTTTTACCGCAATGCGAGCAGCTTCATACAATTCCATAGGTCGCAGAATGGGCGGAAAAAAATCTCGCGAATAAATATCGCAGTGCGTGTGCTAAGCCTTAGCGCATGCGCGGATAATGCGGTGATGTGATGGGTTTTGTTGGCGCCATTCATACGTTTTGTTTTGCAGGTTTCGCTGTATGAGTTTTTTTTAATTCTTGCTTAAAATGTGAAGAAATATGTATTAGTGAATGTGAAGAAAATTTGACTCCGCCAAATATTTTATATGCGGCGAAGGATGACTCATGACTCATAATCTCTTACCAGCAAAGTCGAGATTATTATATGATGCATTTGTGAAAAAAAAGGTATTTAGTAGGTTCAATCCCAAAATGTATGAGTGTAGATAAAGTAGTGTATGAAACTGCACATAACTAGGTATTAAAACATTCGTGTGAATACTATTAAAAACCTCGCCGACGGCTCGGTTTTTAAACACACACTTATGTTTTAATACCCCTCATTATGCAACAGTATCATAAACTACTATAATATTGTTGTAAGAACTAGTTACGCGCTTGGTCGTGGAGATGCGGAATCCAGCCCGTTTTAACCTAACCTAAAAACTAATTTGGGTAAGTATCTATTTACACTTAATTTTTAGATTGCCAAATGTATTTGTCATTGGACTTTACTGAGTCCACCAATTTAGATCCTTTACCTAATAGTATTCGGAAAAGATTTTAAATTCAAGCAATTTACTTTAAAGTTCAGTCTAATTAATAAATCAGTTTTTATTTATCATAGGCCTTTGTATATATATTACCTATTCAGCAAACTAAACATCATTTTCTAGTACATAAGCATTGCTATCAGGAATTGATAACACAAATAATATGAAAGAAAGAACTTTCCTAGAACTCAAACAAGTTCTAGGAAAGTTCTTTCTTTCATATCATTTGTTGTGTCATCATTCTGGAGATTTTGAATTTGGTCTGGCGTATAGAGATTCTTTAAAATGTCGGGCGAAGCTAGACGAATACCGACCATCTAGCAACCCTAGTTCCTAGGCACCTTAACTGTTTATTATTAAATTTTAAAATAACTTGAATGGTCTGATCTCAGCGAGGCAACATAGTTTTTCTTTTTGTAAAAAATATAATTTTATTACTCAGGTAGTATAAGTTTATTTTTAGTTCTTATCACTAACCTATAAGAGGTGGGTAATACCCGTTTGATTCTCGTTTTGTTTTTCGTCCTCGAGATCAGCTGACTCGCTTTGGGTCGTTGTTGCTAAGGCAAAGCTCTTTTAATTCCGGCTGCTGATTGGATATAGCGCTATTAAATGTTTTTTATTTATCACTACATATTATAAAACAAAGTCGCCGGCCGCGTCTGTTCGCGATATATTCAAAAACTACTGAACGGAATTTCATGAAGGTATTTGTTTTTGTTTGGTATTTGTGTTTGGTAATTTGTCACGAACGAAGCCAATGCGGATCACAAGTTAGAGATACAAAATAAATGTAATAGCTTGTTCTCTTTGTTGATCATTATCTCATTATGCTCCATCGGTATTCAAATTGTTGTTTGTATTTTGTATTTGATTTTTATGAACGACATTACTAACCTTACCATAGTTAGTTTCACTAATTAATCATAAACAGAAGGTATCTACTCTCTTGTTAATCCTCCGCTCGGTAACTATTATATTGTTCAAGATCAAGTTTTTCGCACTTATGTTAGAAACTATTCCAAAATATACAAAAGAGTCTGCGCTCAAGCAAAATCTCAAATAATTATTAACACAATTGGTGTTTCTAATAATAAAATCAAAACTGTGTGGCAAGTAATTAATAGAGAATCTGGAAAGACACAACAACGCGATCAGGATGAGTTGTCTTTGAAAATAACTAATCTAACCATTTCTGATAAGCAAGAAGTCGCTGATACATTAGAAAATTTCTTTACCAACAATTCGTTAGTGGTTACGAAATCTCTTCCCTCCTCATCTAAATAAGCTGAAGTTCTTCTTAAAGAAAACTTTACTAAAGACATACCAACCTTTAAATTTAAACCAATATGTATTGATTCAATTAAAAACGCGTTCAAAAGTCTCAATATAAAAAAAAAATGAAGAACACGCGGGCATATCCGTTAGGTTTCTTAGAGATATTATTGACTCAATTGCTCTTGTCCTAACAGATATATTCAATGAATGTTTGGAAAACGGCACGTTCTCTGACTTAATGAAACACAGTAAAGTAGTACCAATTTTCATATCAGGCTGTAAGAGTGATCCCTCTAATTATAAGCCTATATCCGTGCTTCATGCGTTGAGTAAAATCTATGAAAAAATCATGCTGGACCAGATGTTGTCTCACTTCAATTCAAATAGGATCCTGCATAGTCAACAGTTTGGTTTCACGAAAGGTAGGTCGACAACGGACGCGGGAGTAAAACTCATCAGCCACATCTTGGAATCTTGGGCGAAGTCCCAGGATGCCATTGGCATTTTATGTGATCTCTCAAAAGCATTCAACTCGACCACAACACACTGATCTGTAAATTACACGACTACGGAATTCGAGGACAAGCTGCTGATCTTGTGCTTTACTATTTATCAAACAGACAGCAAAAAGTAAATGTTAATGGGGCGATGTCCTCCGGGTCTGTAGTCAAGAAGGGCATGCCCCAAGGTTCAAGTCTCGGCCCTTCCCTTTTTCTTGTTTACATTAATGATCTCCCTTTTATGATGGTCAAATTATCGGTTATAATTCTATTTGTTGATGATACTTCGCTAATTTTTAAAATAGATAGGAAAGATACGGATGTCTTACATGCCAACGAAAGTCTAATTATTCTCTCAAAATGGTTTGCAGCTAAAAATCTTTTACTGAATGCGAAAAAAACAAAATGTCTTAAAGTTCTGTTTACCAAATGTACCTCAACGTGAGCTAAATATAAATCTTGACAGAAAAAATCATGAAGTTATAACGGAAACTCTATTCTTTACTATTGATTCAAAATTGCAGTGGGGCGCGCTCATTAGAACTCTTTCGGGTATGTTAAGTTCAGCTGCATATGCAGTCAGGAAAAGGTTAGTATACTATGCTTATTTCCACAGTATTATGTCTTATGGCATTCTGCTGTCCGCAAAAATCGAGGGCGTTTCAAAACTAGAAGCGTCTTCCATAATTTAAATACACGCAGTAAGCACGAAATTGTAATATCCAAATTCAGATTAACGAAAACTAGCAAGTCTTTTCTTATAAACAGTTATACGCTTTTATAACAAGTTGCCAAAGTCAGTTATAGAACTGACCGATGGAAAGTTCAAAAACTACATCAAACGTGTCCTTATTAAAAACGCATATTATAAAATCAAGGACTACGTTGAAGATAACAATTTTGGCTGTAGCTCCTTCTGCGCATGCGGCTTCCCTGGTAACTCATAAACGGCACAAATATGTAACTATTCTCAATCTCAATTTTCTTTTTATTAATTAGACTTTTTACAATGGTTTTTAATCATCTTTATAGCCCTTTGCTAAGAATAGTTACAACACTGATAACAACATTTGAGCCACATGTTAAATTTAGTCTTGTTATACTTTTTTTTTACCTTTGTATAGATTCATTTACCTATTGTAAAATTTTAATTATAAATATTTTTAATTATTGTTAAACACTGTAGGCCTTCTAGATTTCTAGATGCTTGTTAACTTTGTATCTCGTTTTACTTTTTTTTTTTACATAATCTTATTTTTTTTAGTTTCTTACGACTAGATTATTGTCGGGCCTACGTTGTCCCTCCATATCTAAGTACTAATGCTGTAACATAAAAATATTATAAAACCGAACCATTTTTTAAAAGAGTAACCGTGGAGTTTCTTGCCGGTTCTTCTCCATAGGAAACGACCAACCCGAACCGTGTACCTTTTGTCGACGTTTTGTAAGTGCCCATGTAGGACCACGTAAAAAGAATGATTTTGATTTTGATTGTGGGCTAATAAGCTGCCTACGCGATCGAGGGACCAACTGTAATAAGAAAAATTCAGAGATCCATTTTTAATTGTCGTAGATTGTCCATAATATTTTCAAAAGGCTAAGAATATTTCAGCAATCTATTTCAAAAGAAACTATAAAACGCCATCAATCGCACCAATATAACGTTAACACGGCGAAATCATCACCTCATGGACCACCTATATTTCTTTCAATAGGGTCATGAACTGGAGAAGTGGCCGCGTACCAGAAGACGCAGCGTTGGAATGTTTCCCACATAGATATAATAAACAAGATTTCCCACATGGTGGAGGGATGACCTAGTGAAGGTTGCGGGAATTCGCTGGAAGCTAGACGCACGGGATCGGTCCATTGACCGACTCTTGGGAGAGGCCTATGTCCAGCAGTGGACGTCTTTCGCCTGAAATGATGATGAGGGTACTGAAATTATGTTGTAGGTACTCATTCTGAATAAACTTCATGTTACTTTTATTCCAGAGGGCAAAGTACAGCACATGTTACAGTCATGCTGATTACAACGATTATGCAATTTATGATACTATAAATAGAATATCCGCATTCATATCTACGACATTATATAGTTGTATCTGATGTTTATATTGCCAATTTTATTTGTACCGCAAGCTCAAAAAGTGAAAATAAAAACTATTTTATAAAAAATAAACTGACTTCAAAAGCGAAACACTATTTGGAAGTCGGTGTACCTACCTCTAGTTTAAATCATTTTTCGACACCGAAATCCGAAATAAAAAATATAATTTCCATTTTTAGTGTTTTGCTTTTGAAGTTATATTTTTTTTGTGAAAGCGTTTTCATTTGATGGTGTGCTGAAACTAAAAAGATTTAGTTTCAGTACACCATCACTAAAATTATTATTAAATTAAATTGACAAAATACCCATAATAACTCAATTTACACATTCGTGCTGTTTGTCGTTAAAGAGTTCGGTTGTATGCTTTATAACATGAAAACTGCTTGACCGATTTTGATGAAACTTACATAACGCCCTAAGTTGAGAGATATTCAATCCAACACAAAAAGAATTATCACGATCCGATAACTAATACACTTATGCAACTACACGTGTTTAGAAGCCCACATAGAATAACATATGTGAATATTGTGAAATTCCAACATTATTACATACAACAGTGTCGAATTGATTACCTCCTTCTTTTTTTTGAAGTCAATAAAAATCTGTAAAGAAGAATCAATGAAACATACATATAACATCATTACATTATTTACAGATAACATAAAGGCAAAGGGTAGGCAGAGATATTATGTATGTACTAGTACGTTTGCACTCTCATTTCACCAGCTATATTTAGGTTCGATATATACATATAATAAATCTGTAGAAAAGTCGTTTTTGTACATCGAAAATATTACCAAAAAATTGGTTGTCTTTAAAGTCCGTTCACGGACGATAGTTTTACGTGACAACGTCATGT
Organism: Orthosia incerta; assembly: GCA_948252205.1. NCBI lineage: Eukaryota > Metazoa > Arthropoda > Insecta > Lepidoptera > Noctuidae > Orthosia > Orthosia incerta. The sequence continues at coordinate 42,974,260 of OX411741.1, forward strand.
TGCGGCGCAAGCCGAACGCTCAAGCCGATCGTGCCTTTCGCTCGCTCGTGTAGCGTTCTCGCTCCGATCGTAACGTTACAATGAGTCATCCTTTTTCGTGCGTGCAGCCGGCGTTCATCGATTTATTAGACGTTGTCACGTCAAAAAAGCGTATTAAAAATTGCCAGGGTGTTAAAGGATAACCAACAGAACCTATTACCGGCATTTTTTGATTTTTTGCCTGTTTATTTGTACACGCATCACGTAAAATGTACGAAACCAATGAAGATAAGTTTTAACATAAAAATTTTGCGTAACTTTAAGAATTACTTAGTTTTTGTTTCGTCGCAATCGGTTCAATCTATCAAAAGTTAGATGAATTTAAAGTGTTCTAGAAGTAAAATTATCACAACACACGCAATTCAGATACCCAGACAGTTAAACTCGATATTCGATAGATGGCGCAGTGCATCTGAAGTCATTTTTTGAATGGCGCTGTTAAGATTCTCCGCGAAAGAATGATGATCCTAGAAAAACAATTTGTTGGTAGGTATGTAGGGTAGGCTGGCAGTTAAGTAGGGTAGGGTAGGCAGTCAGTTAACGGGAGTGAAGCCGCGGGCACAGCTTGTATGTAATAAAGGTGAACTTATTGTCACCAACCAGGCACAACACCAGACGCCGGGCATGCTGTTTCGGATGGAGTATCCAATTACACCTTAACCAACCTGGAAATCGAACCCATGAATTAGCTGTTATGATTTGTGAGCACTACACCAAGAAGGCTGCAAACAAAGTATTAACAAAAACATTCTTAAAATTCAATCTTTAAAACTAATGAACACTTTGGTTAAACATGAGCTCGTTACTTTGTTAAGGCAACCTCACTAATTAAAAATATTTAACTGGCAAGTTTTAAATATCGAGACACTTTAAAAAACAATGCTAAAAACAAATATTATCTGCTTCAAAGTATCTTTGTACATACTAACTGCCATGGACATATTAAGCATCCAGAATTGGTAGCAAAATTTTTGCTAGCGGTACTATTATCTTTCGGTAAAAGTGTATAAATATTGTGATTGTCATTATATCAAGATTGTACTCGTACCTACAGTCGAGGAAAAGTTGTGCCCACGCCATGGGTAAGTGATGATTAATCAAACATTATCACATTCCCCGTGCACGACCGACACGACCGATCTGCGTGATATTGCCGCATTCGGCTGGTTATACCTACCTACTCTTACCCGGTTCAAGCAGATGCTTATCAAGCACTCGATAAAAAATGTAAAATGTTAATGACCCTGCCTTAGTTTTGAGTGAGTGACAATGATATAACACCACATGGATAACAAGTTATAATGACGCACGGCGTGGGGATACGATCGCAGTAATCAGTGTTAGGTACTAAATTAAACAGCCTTTGTACAGTGGATTAATTGAACCTATTAAAAGATTAGACAATGAAACAAAACATTAACGCCTCACGATGTATAAATATACTTATACTTACATAAACGCCTTACATTCTTATTATTCCCATGAGATCGCCCTATGCCAAACTTACGATCGTTTTGCATCATTTACGTTTATACTCGTACATCTAGTCCCACACGCACGCCGGTTAGCTAAATGTAAGTCCCAAATATTTAATTTTTTGTTGCGCAGTACAATAAAAGTATATTTTTGCTAAGTCAGTGAAAACGGTCAAGTCTATGTACAAATGTGGCTACCGCGTATGAATTCGCCGCTAGAGGCGCTGGTGTAGCGTAAGGCACAGAGTACATTTAAATATACTGAAAGGTCTGCGATATGTCAAACGCCACTGTTTGTGTTGTGAGTGGGCGGGTTTTAATTCTAATTACATTATTGTTGTGAATATTTTGCGATACTGCAGGTTAGTTATGGCAAATATGAGTTACAGGTCAATGAATGTCAGTGCTTTAAGGTATTAAATATGATTTAAATGTAAACTTGGTTTTCACACCCTTAGTAGGTACCTACGTAACAAACGTTGACACCTATATTTCTGGACCTTAGTCAACGTTCCATGTTTAAACTGACGATAATAGGTTCATCCTCATTAACGTTATCTACTTATTAGTCTATTATCTCGCTGGTTTAGTTTGTGAAGTGAGCTTGAATTAAATCCACTGAGGCTTTATAATAGCACGACTGTTTCAGATTTCAGCCAACTGCCCAACACACAAGATTCTATCAGTGCAAGTTTTGGTGCGTTCAGTATATTTCCTTCGGGGGTATAACAGAACACAGACTCAGAACTCTCAAAGTGTAAATTCAGGTAAAATGAGCATGAAATAAGCAGTCACGGTTCACGATGCTAGGGATTGACAGCTTGTGATGGTTACCCATGGTTCGTGATACCACTCGGAGGTGCGCGTGTATTCATTTATACCTTGGCGAATTGTGAGGTTTTAGAGAAGACGAGAAGACGGAAGGTATCCATGAGGATTTACCCACAGTAAAAAAGCGATAGACACCTACTCACTTCATTCACCTCACCTAGATTTTGACAGTTTTTTTTTTCCAGATATGCACTGTGCGACATATGAACTGCACGTTGTAACTGTAACATCTATATATATAAAAGGCAATGTCCCGTAATAATAACTGACATACCAACGCCCAGCTTAAACCACTAATGATATAAGTTTGAAATTTTTAGAGGATGTTATTTTATACTGTAGGCGTCATTTAAGAAAGGATTTATGGAAATTCATCCTCTAAAGTGGTGAAATAGGGGATGCAAGTTTGTATGAAACTTTGTCATTTTTAATTTGAAATGAATGAAATGTTGTATTTAGCCTCAAAATATAAAATAATAAAATACGTCATTAAGCTATTTTTGAATTTCATCCTTTAAAAAATAATAATAATAAATAATAAAAATCTTTATTCCGTTCATTTTTACACAGTACAATAGTTATAACCAACAAAACATTACTTAGAGGGCCTTAAGTGCTAGGTGTCAACAAATTCCCTGGACCACACACTAGGTTTCCCTGTGTTGCGCGGTCCTGTCTCTTCCCAGGTAGGTAAGGAAAACATGTTCACTAGGTAGAATAACTAATTATACAGATATAAAACATAATTGTAATTTAGATAATAAGAGGTTATTATTTATTATATGAATAGAATTTAAGTTGCCTTTGTGTGAGTGTATGCGTGTGTGTATGAGTATGTGTAGAGTGTGGAGAATGTAGGTGGGTGATTGCATGCTTAAGTGTTGCTATTATGTCCCAAATTTATGACTGTACGTGCAAAAGGTTTTCCGTTTGGTTGTAGTTTAGGGGATGCAGCCATTTAAATATATTATTCTTAAAACTGTAGTTCTATTGTGAGAGTAGAATTTTGAATAAAGGAAGGGCCCAAGAAATGCAAAAGATCTGCGTGTAAAAGAAGACTGAACCCTAGGTCGATCCCATTTTAACATTCTATATGAATGGCGGGCTAGTTTTTTGGCATCTCTGTGAAAGCGTATTAGTGTTGAAACGATAAACAATTGCCTCACTCGGAGGATGCTACATTCCGAATACAAAACATCAGTTGAGTACCGCCAGGGTTTTTTGTACGCTATCTTTAAAATAGTTCGTTGAGCTCTCTCCAACCTAAGCAAATTGGTTTTGTTCGCTGCTCCCCAGACAGACACACAATAACTTAGTAATGATTGGCACAGGGTAAAGTATAACATACGAATCAGTTTAGGAGTTGCGATGGACCTTACTTTTTTAAATATATGTGAGAGTTTCCTGGTTCGCTTCACGAGTGCGTCTATTTGCGCTTCCCAAGTTAGGTGCTCATCGATTTGTATCCCTAGGTATTTTGTATTCGTGACTTGTTCGATTTTCGAGCAGTCACAATTTGTCATTGGTATTACCACAAACATGCAGTTTTATTTGCAGATCCCGTCCCGGCGCTGACCGTTCAGTCACACTAAAACACATCGCCTTAGTTTTACCGACGTTCAGGGTCAGTAGATTATTTTGCAGCCAGATAGCAACCCTCTCGAGTCCCTCCTGAGCTACACATACGACCTCACTCCATGTTTTCGCATGAAAAATAATTGCGGTATCATGTGCAAAGGTAAAGACGCTGGCATTACGGAGTTCAAGAGAGCAAAGGTCGTTTATATAGATCAGGAACAACGTGGGGCCTAAGACACTGCCTTGGGGTACGCCGTAAGCAACATTTGCAAAATCACTGACATATTCACCAATGCGGACGCGCTGTTTTCGTTCCACTAGGTAGGATTTAAACCAGTCTAGTGCTAAGCCTCTGATTCCGAACGCCTCCAGTTTTTTAGCAGTATTGGCCGGGAAACTGTGTCAAAGGCTTTGGCTAAATCCAGGAAGACACCGACACACCTTTGCCCTTCATCCACTTTGCTAATTACAGAGTCAACAAGATGCGTGACAGCATCCTCCGTGGACATGCCAGCTCGAAATCCGAACTGATTCCCGGCCAAGAGACTGTTTTGATTGAGATATTTAAGTAACCTAACATTAATCACCTTTTCAATAACTTTTGATAGTGCACTCAGAAGCGAAATAGGCCTGTAGTTTGCTTGTTGACGTGAGTCACCTGCTTTCAGTATTGGTATTACTTTGGCTATTTTCAAGTCATTAGGTACTACACCAGAGGACATGCTTAAGTTGCAAATGTATGTTATAGGACTTGCTATAACATGTTTCGCCAGTTTAAGCATATCATTGCTAATGTTGTCGTGTCCTATAGCTGTACTAGATTTAAGTGTACTAATTAATTTAACTATTTCAATTTCGTCAGTTGGCGTTAGAAATAGTGAGTCTGGTGAGGTATTCCTTGCATAACTGGCATTGCTGGCCAATTCTATTTCTGTTTGTCCTAATTTCTCAAGTACCGTACTTGCCAGCTGATCACCTATGGAGCTGAAATAGTTGTTTACTTCATTTAGTGACTCTGTAGGATCTAGTTTTATTTTGAGTAAATCTTCATTTTTATTGACTACCTTACTAATATTACAAATGGTTTTAATTGAGTCCCATGTTTTTTTACAGTTATTTTGGTTTTCAGTTAAGAGTTTCCGTTCGTAATATTCTTTTTGCTTCTGTAATATATTGTTACAATAATTTCTGTAGAGTCTGTATTTTTCCTGTAAATTGTGGTCATTACGATTTTTTCTAGCTTTACTATGCAACCCATCGCTGCGTCTGATGCACTTCAAGAGACCAGGCGTTATCCATTTCTTAACGATCATATTTGCACTGGTCACTTTACGAGTACGTTTATTCTTTTCAAGTACTAAGTTAAATTTTTCAACAAAAAGTTTAGTGGCTTCTTTAATATCAGTTTCGTTATACAGGTCGACCCAACTGATTTCTTTAAGGTCTTCAATTAGGTTTATATAATCAATGTTAGTATATGTTTTAATCTTTTTGTCCCTTGGAAACGATGAACCCATGATGCATAATACTGTGCTGTGATCCGTTATATCGGAGTGGCAAACAACTGTTGTAGAGGCAAGTTTAGATTTGATCATGCAATGATTTAAGCTATTTGTACCACGCGTTGGGACTGTGTGACCAGGAACATGTCCATAATGCGTTATAAGACTTAGATACTCATTAACGCGAGGATCAGTGGATGTTTCTTTTATATCCAGGTTTATGTCACCAACCAATGCACAATGCTGGCTAGTACAACTATTCAGGACGCTTTTCAAGGAAGTCAGAAAGTTACTTATATTATAAAACGAAGGTGATCGATAGATAATTATAACAGAGTATGATTGCCCAACATCTACCTGTAGACAACTGGCATTGTTGAAAGAGGGCTCTGTTACAAGAACACAAAGCTCCGATTTTGAAAACACCACAATACCGTCGCTTTTGTTGATGTAGTTTTTTGAATAATAACAGTTGTAGCCTTCTAGACCAATACTATTAAAGGCATCGTCAAGCCAACACTCAGTTAATACTATAAGATCGGGGTTGAATTTTAAGCGTTGCAAAAACACAAGTAGTGTATCGAAATTCTTATTTATACTGCGTATATTTTGAGACAAGATCGTAAGTTTGCTATGGCCCACATCGAGATATTCTGTACAAAGATCGGGGGTATCGAGTTCAATACAATGTGAAAGGTGCGTGCTGTCAATATCCTCAAGAAATAGGCATTATCCAACATTGAGCTGTAAATAAAATACTACTAGTAGGAAATAAACTAGATCGTTGCAATAGGATTTTGACCAGCACAGACTAATCGATACCAATAATAAGTTCAAGCTAGATTTCCATAGTTTTATATTGACCCTTTCATTAATAATTGTTTTATATTTATTGTAAAGTCATATGAGTAACTATGTAGGTATTGTACAATTGATTAAATTTTCTATACGGAGGCCAATCTAAGGACATTTTTGTTTTACTTGGCATACTTGTGAAGTTGTGGTAGCATGTGTAATTGTGTAATATGCATGATGTAACTACGTGTAAGTGTAGAGTGTGTGCAACACTAGTAATTTCGACTAAAGATCGATGAATGAAGTATGGTACATAGACACAAATGATAGAAAAACAGTATATTAGCATGCATGTTACATTTAGCAAATCTAGTCAATTTGACTGTCTCAACTTAATTATTTGCTGTTCATCGCTGATAAAGTAAAGTTAAATGGGTTAAAAGGTATGTTAAAATTTGTACGAAGACTATATTGTTTAAAGGCAAAATTACTTGAAATTTAGAATATAGATACTTCAAAATAATTGAAGAAACACGTATTAAAGGATTTTTTGAAATTCATCCCTTAAAGCGGTAAAAAGGGATGTTAAAGTTTGAATGAAAACTAAATTGTTCATTATCAAAATTAATTGAAAGTTAGTCATTCTGATCTTCAACACAATTAAAGAAACAGGTATTTAAGGATTTTTGAGTTTCATCCCTTAAAAGGGTAAAAAGGGGTGTTAAAGTTTGTAAGAACACTAAATTGTTTATTATCAGAATTACTTGAAATTCAGTATTTATGCTCTTCAATACAATTAAAGAAACACATATGCAAGGCTTTTTTGAATTTCTTCCCTTAAAGGGGTAAAAAGAGTTGTTAAATTTGTATGAAAACTAAATTGTTTTTTATCAAAATTACTTGGAATTCAGTATATATGCCCTTCAGTACAATTAAATAAACAGGTATATAAGGATTTTTTGAATTTCATCTCTTTAAGGGGTATAAAGGGATTATACAGTTTCAATGAAAAATACATTGTTCATTATGAAAATTAATTGAAAGTTAGTCATTCTGCTCTTCAACACAATTAAAGAAATATGTATTTTAGGATTTTTTAATTACATCCCTTAAAAGGATGAAAAGGGGTGTTAATGTATGTATAAAAATTAAATTGCTTATCATCAAAATTACTTGGAATTCAGTATTTATGCTCTTCAATACAATTAAAGAAACACTTATATAAGGCTTTTTTGAATTTCAATTCTTGAAGGGGTAAAAAGGGGTGTTAATGTATGTGTGAAAACTAAATTGTTTATTATAAAAAACTACTTGGTATTTTGTATTTATGCTTTTCAATACAATTTAAGAAAGGAGTATTTAAGGCTTTTTTGAATTTCATCCCTAAAATGGGTAAAAAGGGGTGTTAAAGTTTGCGTGAAAACTAAATTGATTATTATAAAAACTACTTGGAATTTTGTATTTATGCTTTTCAATACAACTAAATAAACAAGTATTTCTTGTTCAACTTTTCATCGAAAATCATCAATCATGAGCAAGCTCTGTGAATAAGCAAAATTATCACCTCCCCTATATTCCAGACAGTCATTACATCCGCTCAAAGTTACTGCATGGTGTGTTTATACGCTGGAGGCGTCAGCGGGCCGCCAAACAACTACTGTGGTCGACGAAGAGTCATGATCAACATATTTCTCTATCCTTAAAAACAATAAATTTGAACTAGAGTACATAATGGTTCCAACAGAATAATGCAACAGCGCTTACTGCACAAGCCGCACCGAAATTCTGAGGGCGGCACTACCCCCAGTAAGACCACCTGATGTTACTGTTCCAGACTTCTATCTGTGGGTTTTTTTAAGTCACGAGACTCTTGAAGCCCTCAAAGATAATATCCGCCGAAAGTTCTGGCAAATGCCATAAACGGGCCCGAATGTTTATCAATTCTGGCGAAGCGACGGCCACTTAGCCGTATCATTTACTCGACTAAATGGAAAATAAATTAAGAACAAATAAATATTATCCAAAAGCAGAAACAAAGTTTTTAATTCATAAAAAAATTGCAGCCAAAGAAGATCTGGGGATAACTTTTGCTCCAGCCTGTATTCATTTTCTATCGTGTCGGTAGTAGGATTCAGAAATTGAAAGCAAAGTGGTCTTCCAACATTTGTATATACCCGTGGAAATCGATCCTACGAGACCTCCGGAATGAAAGTATAAAATAGCTCTAGCTATTAGAACAGGAAGACAGTGCAGTTTATGCTCATTTTATATCAATTTACACCTATTTTTTATAATTCGATAAAATAATAATGTTGAGCAAATTTTGTGGTCTACGCGAACAAAGTTGTTTCTTATAATAATTTGGAATATACCAACAGAACTGAAAAAAAAAAAACGTTACTGCCAATATCGTGTAATCCAGGCAGGCGAAGCTGCGGGCAAAGCTAGTTATTGATAAATCGACAGCTATCTACAATTATTTAAGCAGTAGACTCGTATTTATTTGCCATTTCGATATCAAGAGTGTAAAAATAATGTTATCAATTTGATGTTGTAATTCTTGTGATGATTTAGTAAATGTAAAATTTCCATTTAGCGAGTGGGTGATAAAGATAAGCATATTATAGAGATAGGTTAGTTCAATGCTCACGAAATTCGTCGTGATTCATTCGGTGTTGTCAACTAAGATACAGTACATAGAAACACAGAAATATTAGCCTTTTATAAATACTCGCTAAACATGTGATTAGGTTAAACACTGGTTATCAGATTCTTAGTTCATATTCTTCATTGTTATTTTCGTGTCGCGGTACATTTTATAATTATACTGTTTGTGTGCAGTAGGGTAGCCAAGTCTACTGCGTCAGTTACATGGTTTAGGTCTTCTAGGGTACAAATAACAATTTGTGTTGGGCATTCACCATAGAGTATTATGTATCTGCTAATCAGTGTAAAACCAAGTTACGGTTAGCTAGTTGTTTTTAGGGTTGCGTAGTCAACAAGGAACCCTTATAGTTTCGCCTTGTCCGTCTGGCCGACCGTCCGTCCATCCGTCCGCAGCTTAGATCAGAGTCTTTGTACAAAAAGATCACGCTGACAAAGTGGTAAAAAAAAAAAGATAAAATAAAATTTGCACCTCCTGTACCTCCTTTACACGTAAAGTTTTATTTCTCGTCTGTCTCATTATGTGGGGTATAGGCCATTCAAAAATATTACGGGTCTGTGAAAACTATTTTTCGATTCAGGGATCCGTCTGCGTAAAATTAAGCTTTAAATGTAAAATTTTTTGATATGTTAAAAAATTCACGACGAAGGATGAAATTAAAAGGAAAACTATCACAGGTAATTAGGCTTTACAAGTTTACGAGTAATAATCGTAGTCGACCAACTTATAAAATGAACTTGGAAAAGTTTTCAAACGGCAAAGTTAATTTTGTTGCTTCGTTAGAGCAATGCAGTGCTTTCCTTGTTTATAAACGTTTGTAACCTAATTAATTAAACCTATTAATTTTGTTGAATGTAGCTGTTTATACGGAACCCTCTGTGTGCAAGTAAGACTCGCACTTCGCCGGTTTTTTAAAAATCAGGCATGACGTTAATAAATCAAAGGACCATATTATAGTTAATACCTATAATACAATCCCTAAAAAAAAATTGAAAAATCTTAGAGATTTCATTTTTGATCAGCCGAAATTGATACATCTATACTAATATTATACCTTAGCCGTCTGGCCTAAGCCGTCTGCCGTGACCACCTTAATAATATCAAATGGGGCAAACGCACCACGGACCAAATAAATGTGTACCAAAAATATTGTATTGATAAGCTAGGTAATGATTTTAATATTTTAAATGTGATTGTGAAACCAACAGAAAGTGTGAGCACTATGACAAATACTGTGAAGCAATTGATATTTATTATACCTACTCACATTGTTGATACATTGCAGGCAGCTGCTTTACTAAGTTCTCGTGCAGGTGAACAGAAACGTTGCAAAAAGGTGACAGGGTGGAACTATCATGTGAGGGACTATCATCAGACAGCTAAGTTCCATTTCAAGGTTTGGTTGGAGGCTGGTAGGCCATTACAGGATTGATTTTGGATAAAATGCGTAGTAGTCGTGCTATATGTAAAAATAAAATCAAATGGTGTCAGATAAATGAAGAAAGTATAAAGATGAACATTTTGGCTTTGCACAGAAAAGAAAATAATTTTGTTAAATTTTGGAACGCAACCAAAAAGAACAGTTTTAAATAGAGCCTACAAGTCTCCGTCGATGGTTTGCAGGAGACGCGTCGGATAGCTGACTTGTTTGCCAGTAAATTCAAAATAGATCCAATGCATGTGGATTGCCAGCTCGGCACTGAGACTGTCGCTACTGAGTCTCTGCCACCTTTTACGCTAGAAGATGTTATCTCTGCCGTAAGGAATATGAAGCGTGGTAAGTCACCAGGACACGACGGTCTCAGTGTTGAGCACCTTATATGGGATAGTGGCAAAGTGTTTCACCACTTGAGTGTGTTTTTCAACCTATGTGTGAGGCACGCCTACTTGCCGGCATTTTTATTATTATTATAAAGAGGTAAAGTTTGTGAGTTTGTGACGTTATAAGGGGTAATCTCTGGCTCTACAGAAACGATTTTAAAAATTCTTTCACCTGTAGAAAGCTAAGTGTCATAGGCTATAAAATATAAAAAAAAAAATAGAAATCCTTATGAAAATTTAACCCAAGGTAGCAAAATGTTGCCTATAAAATTCATTCTTTGGCGTGCGCTTAGAAAACTATTGATGATAGATAAAAAATATTAGGTAGGTAGGGTAGGTAGGGTAGGCAGGGTAGGCAGGGTAGGCATGGTAGGCAGGGTAGGCAGGGTAGGCAGGGTAGGCAGGGTAGGCAGGGTAGGCAGGGTAGTCAGGGTAGGCAGGGTAGGCAGGTAGGGTAGGGTAAGTAGGTAAGTGGCCAGTTGACGGTCGCGGAGGCGGGGGTTTCAGCTAGTTGATTATATAAAGCAAAACTAGTATGTAAACATCGTAGCAGATGGCGGTGGTTCTGTAGTTTCTGCCTACTCACATGTGAAAAATGCGTGTTTGTAGGTATGTTAAATATACCATCTAACACATCTGTAGGTATTATTTTTTTAGTCTGCAAATTAATCCTTATAGCAATCTTGGTATAAGCAAAACAGGCGTCAATAAACTATTTATCAACAACAGTCAATGGACTTTCGTGATTGTAATCATGATGAACGTCAATCATCGTATTTATTTCTTCTTGACTACTGAACAATATAATATAAATAATTGAATATTACCGACATGTGTTGCTATTATCATAGCAACATATCCAGCATCAGTCAATTTGCCACTATTTATAACTATTCCGGTTATACATGTTGCCTTGTCATATCTTTTAATGAATTGACTGAAAGAGGCAGTACAAATTATATTTGCATCGTCCTGTGAACGTTTTTGAACTGAATGTGATGTTTGCATGATGCTCGTTTCAGTTATAGCAATATACTGCGGTTACTTTCCTATTTATCCTTATCTGATGTGTTCCATTTATTCGTGTCAGTCAGAGTTCAAAGATAACCAGTAATTGTTGTGTGTCAGGCAAAAAGAACTCTCTTTTGTTTTTGTATAGCTTTGTTTGTTGTGGCCATTGATTGATATTGGACATTCGTCCAACGCCGTACGCCGCGCGGAACTCCATTTGCCTATACCTACGTTTTTTAAACATATTTTAAAACGATTTAGCCCTTTCGTGTTTGCACTCTATATAAATAAGTAAATGATTATTATATATATAGGTATTTATTAGTTAGAAGAATGTACAATTAGCTAATTCGTGTCTATGCATTTGACTTCCATGGGAGTTTTATGTTTACTTGATAGGTATGTAGTTTTAAGGGTTTCGTTAGTCAAAAAGAAAAAAAACCGGCCATGTGCGTGTCAGACTTCGCACATTTAGAGTTCCGTACCAAGCCGCATAATCAAGTAGGTTATAATAGGAATAATGAGCGAATTTCAAAGAAAAATGTGATTTATCAATATATTGGTATTTGTTAGTAAAAATATACGTAATAATAAACACTATCACCAAATTTGAAGTTCACAGGTCAATGGGAAGTTAAAAATTCATCGGAACGAAATTTTATATAAAAGCTGACTTTGGTGGCTCCGGTCGTCTTTAGTAGGGTTCCCTTCCTCAAAAGGAAAAACGGGAACCCTTATAGAATCAGTTTGTTGTCTGTCTGTCTGTCCGTGTGTCACGACCTTATTCTCAAAAACGCGTGGAGGTATCAAGTCGAAATTAATATCGTATAATCAAATTTGCAACCCCTTGGAGCAGTGAAAAAGTAAATTTTATCCGTCAGTTCAGTTTTTTTTTAGAGTTTTGTTCGGTGTTTTTATAGTTTATGAAATTTAGTAATCATACCTAATTATTTTGGTGAATGTAGCTGTTTGAACCAGCCTCGGTTCGCGAGTCCACTTGGCTCGTATTAGGGTTCCGGAGTCAACAAGGAACCCATAATAGTCTCGCTCTGTCCGTCTGTCCGTCCGCAGCTTAGAAAGCTAAAATTTGGCATGGATATACATATTAATAATTAAGACAAAGTGGTAAAATAAAATAATGTAAAGTATTTTTTTTTTGTTTCCTCCTATAGACGTAAAGTGGGTTATTCCCAGTTGTCGCCACTGGTGACGCCACCACTGGCGACAAATGGGAATATTTTTCAAAAAAAATCCCAGTTGTCACCAGTGGTGGCGCCACCAGTGGCGACAACTGGGAATGGCCATTCTTCTAGTTCCCAGTTGTCACCAGTGGCGACAGATGGGAAATATAAAGTGATACGCCTCCGGTGGGGGCGATGCTAGAGCTGAATTATAGTGATGGGGTTTCATTATTGTATCACTAACGAAGTTTTAAATAGGTATATTTTATATTTTCTTAAATAAAACTTTTACACGTTACTTGGGAAGATATATATTTTTATAAATCACAATATTTGTATTCATTGAGATTAAAACTGCACAAGTACAGTTTCCAGTACTACAACTATTACAGATCATATAATTATTTTACTTAAAACTATATTATTAGGTTCTTATCACAGATTAATCAACGTATGGCATTATGTAGTTCTTAGGTTATTTTTATAAAACAGACTTGTATATATTAACCACAATAATTGATGTTTATAATTTTCTAAATCTACAGGTATATTATTATTACTCATTAATTTACTGCGATGTCTATCACAGATTAATCAATGCATTATTTACAATAATTGACTTTACTCTTTCGATTTAGCTAGATGTATTTAAATAGGAATATAATATAATTATGTTAATATACGGGTAGGTAGTCGTTTTCTTAAAAACTACTCGGATTTTATTTATCAAAAAATACTGTTTACCACAGTAATATATTTGTATAAGAGTATAATATTAAGTAATTCCTATTTAAATACATCTAGCTAAATCGAAAGAGTAAAGTCAATTATTGTAAATAGTATGTTGATCTGTGATAAAAAAGTAGAAGTATAAATTATTGTAAATAATGCATTGATTAATCTGTGATAGACATCGCAGTAAATTAATGAGTAATAATAATATACCTGTAGATTTAGAAAATTATAAACGTCAATTATTGTGGTTAATATATACAAGTCTGTTTTATAAAAATAACCTAAGAACTACATAATGCCATACGTTGATTAATCTGTGATAAGAACCTAATAATATAGTTTTAAGTAAAATAATTATATGATCTGTAATAGTTGTAGTACTGGAAACTGTACTTGTGCAGTTTTAATCTCAATGAATACAAATATTGTGATTTATAAAAATATATATCTTCCCAAGTAACGTGTAAAAGTTTTATTTAAGAAAATATAAAATATACCTATTTAAAACTTCGTTAGTGATACAATAATGAAACCCCATCACTATAATTCAGCTCTAGCATCGCCCCCACCGGAGGCGTATCACTTTATATTTCCCATCTGTCGCCACTGGTGACAACTGGGAACTAGAAGAATGGCCATTCCCAGTTGTCGCCACTGGTGGCGCCACCACTGGTGACAACTGGGATTTTTTTTGAAAAATATTCCCATTTGTCGCCAGTGGTGGCGTCACCAGTGGCGACAACTGGGAATAACCCCGTAAAGTGGGGATGTATTTTTTTCTCGTCTCTTCCATGGTGTGGGGTATCGTTGGATAGGCCATTTAGTTCAGTTAAAACTATTTTTCGATTCAGAGATCCGTTTGGGTAAAATTAAGCTTTAAACTGCAAATTTATGTTAGAGTCAAGTGTCCCTCCCCCCTGCCAGCGAAATGGTTGCTCTAGGCTATGTGAAAAAATTCACGGCGGTAGGTAGTAAATAAATATAACGAAATTAAAAGGAAAACTATCACAGATAAGTAGGCTTTACAAGTTTACGAGTAATAGTCGACCAACTTATAAAATTACTTGGAACACTAAAAATGTTGTATAAATGCCATTGAAAAATTACTTAAATAAATTTGTTAGCTGTGTAAAACAGATAGTAAATATATGCTTATGAAACATGTAAAATATAAAAACAGAACATCCTTAATAATAATGATTTCTAAATTAAAATGTTTAAGCTCGAATAACGCATTGGAGTGGCCGGAGTCGTTGGCAGTACCGGTCCGTAGTACGTACGGCGCATGCGCGCGGGGGAGTCTATTTTGTGTTAGTGCAGAAGTATTTTCGACGTTTTGCAAGAACGAGAGACGAAGCAAATTACTTATTTTCTTTTGTCGATATCCATCTATAAAGTCAATATCCCGTGGCTCTAACGCGCGCTCGTATCGGCTTCTTTCGCAATTCGCACCCGCGGTGGTACTCAAATAGATAATATTTTTCTAACTTCAGTTGCGAAGTTGGATTTTATAACTCCTTCTTCAGTTCCCAGTTAGTTCTTCTTTAGTTTAAGTCAAGTGTGAATAGGTTATTCTAGGCAAGCGTGCTTCACCGTAGACCACATCATCGCTTACCATCAGGCGAAATAGTGGTCAAACGCGAGCATGTAGATTAAAAAAAATCATCATCCTATGTGGGCCCGTTTTTAGTCGTTGTCTGCTGCTGAAACCGTTTTAATGTTCATGTAACAACAACAAAACCCTCTTCTTAGTCCGCATTATTATGCAACTTCGGAACCCTATTACTGCGCGTGGCTCGACACGCACTTGGCCGGTTTTATTTTAACCATTTCCTCCTTTTTAGTACAACAATAAGGAATTACGTAAATGTTGAGAGTAATACATTGTTACCAAAAATGTTACCGGTGACGCCAACAAATAACAACAATAAGGAATTACGTTAATGTTGAGAGTAATACATTGTTACCAAAAATGTTACCGGTGACGCCAACAAATAACAACAATAAGGACTTACGTAAATGTTGAGAGTAATACATTGTTACCAAAAATGTTACCGGTGACGCCAACAAATAACAACAATAAGGAATTACGTAAATGTTGAGAGTAATACATTGTTACCAAAAATGTTACCGGTGACGCCAACAAATAACAACAATAAGGAATTACGTAAATGTTGAGAGTAATCTAGGTACAATTCCAATTTACGGTCGTTCTCTAGTTACTGCTGCCAACTATTAATATGAATAGCGTAGGTATCAGTTTATATACAAAATATAAACAACTATGATGAAACATAATCTACATAATACATACATATAAAGGCGTAACTAAAGGTTTTTTTCCATACAAAAAACATGATAAGTTTGCCGTCAGTAGTTTCTAGGACTTTTAAATAAATTGCTCGATACCGAACAACCTTGAAATAACTGTCGCGGAATTAATGGATATACATTTTAATTTACCTGTATATTTCCCTGAATTTCTGTCTGTCTTAAAAATAAGGGCTTTCACTAGTTTCAAGTGTAGTTATTCATATTTTTCCTTGACAAGATAGAATACTGGTGTAAAATACACAAAAAATAAAACCTTAGTATGTAAGCCGTCGTGGTGGCCCAGCGTCTAAGACCTCACGTCTCGTGCTTGAGGTCGTGGGTTCAAATTCGGGCAAGTGACTGACTGATAGTGTGACTTTTCAATTTATATGTACTATAATCTGATGCATCGCTGACATTGGTGAAGAAAAGCAAGGTGAGGCACTTGGATCCTCCTTTGATGCATGATCTGGAACCTTATAGTTAATATCGCCAGTCCACCTTGAGTAAGTGTGGTGATGAATTCTCGTGCCCTCTCTGCAGTGAGCAAGTAACAGGCTCGTCTTATACCTATAACATAAGTACTTCGCGAGGACAGCTCTCTCTCTGTTCTCTTATATTCTATTGAATTATTCCAAGTATCAAGTATCTGTATAGTTTTCCGACAAAACAGATGTAATTATTTATCAATAAACTTCTAACAATTACTTCTTTGTCTAAGATATCCTGTGCGTCCAGGATCACGTGGTTCGATCGTGGCGCTAAGAAACCTCCCTTAGGGACGCCGCGTTGCTTTATAATCGCTCATACCATCTTGCAACCCATAAAAATAAATTTCTTACGATTGCATGTAAAACAATACTTACGTAGTACATGGCATATCACTGCCCTTTATATGTAAAGGCATTTTAAATAATTTATAGGTAAATCATGCTTTAAAATATCAAAGGCCACTTTAAGCAGATTTGCTTACAAGTTCTGTTGCAGAAACTTGTCCGTTTGCCAATTATTATACGGCTTTCTAAGGAACTGTGGCAAAGATGCCAAATGGTACCAATAAGGAATAGATCCCTAGCTTTCCACTGCTGCGGTCGCAGTTTCGTGGGTACAGGATCTGATAGGATCCAGAAGTCGCAGCGTCGCTAATGGGCCCCGGCGTTCGCCTAAGCAAGCGAGTTGTGAAATATTTAATTAAGTGTGATATAAAAACCAGTAGGGCAAAGTCGAATGAACGGTAGGTGAAAACATAATTTGTTTAATGAGTATAAACAACAACAATATCCTGTTGAATTAAACACAATTAAAAAGAGCATTCAGCGGCGGCGTGACCAGCAGACTGCCAGGCGACTATAGTCACTATAATGATCAAACTTAGTACCTAGGTCTAAAGAGCAAGCATCATCGATTGGTAACCTTTCCTGTTGTTTTTTTCTTCAGATTATGTATACTTGAAATATTTTTGTGTGTTGCATAATACATTGACGATACTTATCATATCTATCCATTGTAATAAATAACCTAAATGACCTAATTCGAAGTATATCGAAGTGTCTTATCCGAAGGTCAAACGGGCCCTTTATACTTATAGGTCGATTTTTTATCTTCGTTACATGACGTAATGTAATGTTTAGCACTCTTACAAAATAGTACCTACAACTGGTTGTTAGAGTGACTTTATTAATATATCTCAAAGCTAATAATATCCTAGCTGATTGTGGTAATCCGTTATACACTCATGACTGGTTTTAGTAATGAAAGGCGATTAAATCATATCTTCTTTTAAGTTACGAGTATGACAGCTGGTTTTAAACTTTCAAGTAGTTTGAAATTGAACATTGTTGGAAATAATAGTGTTTGCGTTTCAATTTCAACAACTAGGTATGGTTTGTTCAACAAGTTCTAGACCAAGTTTATTTTAGCTTACTGAACTCATGTTCAAGATAAGTCAGTATCGACCATGTTTAAGTCTATAACTGAACACTTCTACGAGTGAATAAGTCTGTAAGTGGTAACAAAACTCAGAAGGTAAATCTGTTAAAGTGAAGGAGAACACGAGATGGAATTTATTTCAACGGTGTTAGATCATGCTGGCATCTAGATTAATTTATTTATAAGAGTGATGTTTGAAACTTAATTGTGAAGATGTTTCAACTGTTGTTACTTTAAAAAAAATTAACAAGCTTAGTGAATTATAAAAAAACCGGCCAAGTGCGAGTCGGACTCGCGCACGAAGGGTTCCGTACCATTATCGCAAAAACAGCAAAAAAATCACGTTTGTTGTATGGGAGCCCCCCTTAAATATATATTTTCTTCTGTTTTTTGTATTTGTTGTTATAGCGGCAATAGAAATACATCATCTGTGAAAATTTCAACTGTCTAGCTATCACGGTTCACGAGATACAGTCTGGTGACAGACGGACAGACAGACAGACGGATCGCAGAGTCTTAGTAATAGGGTCCAGTTTTTACCCTTTGGGTACGGAACCCTAAAAACAAGAGTCGAATATTGCTATTCTTTACTTAGAAATGTAGTTTACATTACCTAAAAGTTCTCTCTCCTGTCTGGTTTTCAAGAATATAGTGTTAGGTTAACATTGTTATAAACCTCTATATTCTTAAAAAAAAAACAGATCAATTTTTGAGCACTCTAGCAAACTCAGAGCATAGCCGTCTCCATTGTACTTTGGGTGACTTTAATTAAACCTTCTGGTAAGGCCCATTGTGAGAACTGGAAAACACGCACAAATTTAAAGATATCCGTAAGAGAGCCAAGGTTACCGACATATCTCGAAGAACTGCTAAACGTAATGAGCATTGCTCGCAGAACGTATAGTCTATGGGCCGAAAACTTCTGAAGTATCGACTGATGACCTGGTAAAGGCTGCAAGAATCCTCTGGATGCGAGACGCACAGGAGCTGTTGATGTGGATGCCTATATTCAGCTGTGGCTTTCGCCTGAAATAATGATGGTGAGGAGAAAAACTTCAGTGACGGCCAACTAAAAAAGGCAGAGGGCGTCCAAAATAATCTGGAAGCCCACTTCCTTCGATGTTTCGCTCGGTGTCGAATCCGGATATATTGCAACTTATAGATATACAAAGAAAAGATATCGAAGGTTCATGGGCTATTTGTATTAAGAGACATCCTGGCGGATACTGAGTTACATTATGCATATTCGGCATCGCCAGATTTTTTTGGCGTCGTTTGAATCCGGTTTCAAAGCGATCTGAGCACTTTTTATCGCTTGAAACATCAGTAAATTTAAGTCTAGTTTAAATCTGATTTTATTAATGCGACACATATTTTATACAATTTTTCAAACAAAAGATGGACCTCATACAGATAGAATATTTTGTAATTTAGACTTAAGCTGTTTGTCCTGAAATAAATTTTGCGTTTGAATCGTTTTGCGTGTTTCTAAATAATAGTGATTTAAGGTAATTATGCATTAAGTGACATTTATTTCTGGTAATAATTGCATTAAAAACATTAAAACTAGAATAAATTGTGCGGTTTTTGTAAAGTAAAACAACATAGAACACTTTCGTAAACATATTAGTACCTACTGATTTTATAAAAAAAAAAAACCTAATAATGAAACTTTGAGATGCTCGCCTGTAAAGTTCCAAATATATAGCTTAAGGGTACACTAGTCGAGACGGCACGAACTATTTTGTGCGCGGGGTTAAAATGCATTTTATATATCAACCGACATTGACCGACAACACGTGCGGAAGAGATGGATGCTGTGATGAGTAGTAGGAAGCTAGTTCGCGTACGAATACACACTTTTGTAAATTTGTAGCGAAATGGATAATAATTTAGGACGAAACCGAGCGCGCAAAATTTTATAAACAG
The DNA here is from genome assembly GCA_948252205.1 of Orthosia incerta. Lineage (NCBI taxonomy): Eukaryota > Metazoa > Arthropoda > Insecta > Lepidoptera > Noctuidae > Orthosia > Orthosia incerta. The sequence continues at coordinate 42,994,064 of OX411741.1, forward strand.
ACCTTTGGCAGACATGAAAAAACTACTAAATCTATCTGTTCAGTATAAAATTATTTGCATTGTTGAACTACTAATCTATCCCTGTATGGAGGCCGTTTTGCAATTTTCCGTCTTCTTATGGTATTTATCTGCGCCCAAAAATGCGTTAAAATTAATGTGGAACTTTCGACACTCATAACTTTCATATGTTTTATTTTTTTACTTTTTCGCTTCCATACAGGGTTAGATAATGATAAGACTAATTGATATCAATTTTTATTTTGAACGTACATCGTCAAACAGTGGAATAATCCCTAGACTACGTTTGTATGGAAGAATTTTCGACTAGTGTAACCTTAGTGCAAAAACCCTTGTCTCGAAAACCCTCGTAGGTATTACAAAGTCCATATCAAAATAACTTCATATTAAAAAGGATAATTACCTGGCTTAGATACAACCTGCACTGTAGTCACGTAGTGTTGGTATAGGTCATGATATCAGCTACGAGTAGGTATATCTGATCACATGATATTATAAACTTACGTCAGAAATTCATAAACCTGTTCTGATTATAGAAATGTATTTATAATTTGATTATGTAAATGGTTAAATGCAACTCAGAAGTGTACGATCTCAAAAGAGAAGAGTGACAATTAAAAAATTGAGATATCTTGTGATACTACCTATAATTGTAGGGATTGTGAGAGGAATTATATGAAAGGAGAGGGAATCGTTATGCGATCGTTCACAGAACGGAATAATAAATAAATAAATAATTTGTTTTCTCAAAGAAGCAGATTGTAATCTTAGACCTTTACAAGAATATGGTATGGAAGAGGAAAACATGTTGCAACCATCCCAAGTAACATTTTGTGAAAAGGGCTAGCAGATGATCGTAATGATAATGTATGAATGAAGAGTACCTACGTAAAAGGTTATCCTTTGAAGTGGTGGCCCAGTGGTAACAGCCTTTAGGCATTTAACTTTGTGTAAATTATTTCATCACCACTACTCTTAAAACGGTGATGGAAAACATCGTGAGGAAACCGGCATGTCCTAGAACCAAAAATTCTAAGACATGTGACATCCACCAATCCGCATTGGGCCCGCGTGGAGGATTATAAACCATTCCCTCTCACAGAGAGGAGGCTTCTGACCCAACGGTGGGAACATTAAAAGGCTGATGATGATGATGATGTACCCTTTGAAGTACTGATTCGATTACGAATATTCTTATGATTATAGATGATAGAGAACTCTATTATCGCTGAGTTCCATAGGCTACATTTTAACCCAAAAAATGCAAAGTTCTTGTGGGATAATCCACCAAAAGGAATGCCAGGGATATAAGCTTTTCTTTACAAAGATTAAAACGATCTTTATTTTAATCTGATTGTTCTGATTCTGACATTAAAATAGCTCGTTGGCAGCCATCACTGTTAAAGCACTCCACGGGTTACATAGTTGAATGTTTTATATCCAATTAGGTTAAGTGAATTTGTATGCTTTCATTTTATATTCCATTAAGCCTTTTTTTATAATGTTCCAAAAGGTTAAAAGCTTTTGTATCTGTCTGTATCATCTTTTTATCTTTGTAATAACGTTATCTTTAATCTTACCTATGAGATATTATAATAAGGTATTATCTTATATTGTTTTTCACCAACTTAATCTTCGGCACATGAAAAAGCAAATTGATTGCTTCCTTGTCGTTCTCGAACCCTAAAAGACTAGCAATGAGTAATCTAACTGTGTAATCAACGGAATAGATTGTATAGATTTCGTGGTGAAAACGGTCCTCTTCCGTAAGTAAAAGAGATGGTCCAAAATGTTTGGACCGAAAACCCAGAAATCGATACGAACTAACTGTATGCGGAGCGATTGCATATAATTAGCGAAATAACCCTACCAAACCTACTTAAGACACATACTCCAAATTCATGGGATATTAATGCTATAGGCTGATAAAGTATGCATGAAAAAATATTTTCTACTAAGGACTTTCTTAACTATTGTACTAAAATCAGAGGTGTGCTTGACCATTTTATTAATTTTAATTGTTATTCATTATTTTAAAACAAAAGAAAACAACTGTTTTTTCTTCTACCGTCCTTTTTTACCGGACACGGATTCTTCTTTGCATTTCGACATTGGCGAAGAAAGATGCTACCGACGACTTCTCGGTAAATTGTGAAACATCTCCTTTGTACATAATACATTTTTATTATTGTATAAATACTGCAATGTATTGCATCCGCTGATCATAACTACCAACTTAAGTCACGCTCGGTTTCTAGGTTCTTACTGGAGTCCTAGTGAGGGGAGAGTAGGTGTTTATACCTATCGGACACATTGCGTTTATGATGACTCAAAATCCACAATAGACATTAGTTTTATTAAGTTGAAAAAGTTTTAATGCAGCTGAATCAGATGAACGGACTGGCAGGGCATAAGATACTCAACTCAACCAAGTAGTCTATTAAAACTCATATGAATTATTTTCTAATCTCGGTACATATTTAAGTTACGGGTTTAAACAATGAAGTCCGTTGTTGTGATGTAATTCTAAATACAACATTATCTAACCTATAACGATTACCCTAAGAAAACTAAAGAGAAAAAAAATAAACTAACTTGTATCTAACAGATTAGATAAGATTGAAGATTAATTTCTTCGAATCTAAATTGCGGCGACATGCAGTCTAAGTTTAATTATTAATAAGATCTTTGTTACCTAGATGAGTATTATTAAACAGTGCCACGTGTCACATGTCTTAGAAGTTTATGATTACGATTATGATCGCATGCACTGCAGTCATTTCGTTTCATTTAAAACGTGTTTCCATTAACGCTTTTCTAGAATCCGCTTGCACTCATTGCGTGTCTATCATTTTAGGAGTTATCGAATATAGGCAAATTTTTTATTTTAAGGTCCGTTTATATCTACAGATACTCACCGTGTCAGACACGTGCCGTGGCAGACAAAACAATATTCTTTTATACAGTATCTATTAACGTATTTATATCTATCGTTACACGGCCGCGCAGACACCTACAGACTCACAGTATAAAAGAACATTATTTTGTCTGCCACGGCACGTGTCTGGCACGCTCAGTGTCTGCAGATATAAACGGACCTTCAATAGTGTTTTTCCTGAACTGAGGTCTAGATTCATTGAATGCATGGTTAAGTGAGACGAGACAGGCATTCAAATTCTTAATCTAGTTAGTGGATACAGTACTGTTCTTCTAGATAGGTGACTAAGTCACCTGTGTTTGAAAGAAACAGTTTTTGCGATCGTCTGTCGTAAAAAGTTGGTGAAAATACGGGTTGACTTATATCAAGAATATGTTGTCAACATAACATTGTTAAAATCAATGAATCATAAAAAGAACCAAAAAAATATATTAAATTAATAAGAAAGTTAAATTGAAATTGAACTAAATCGAATGAACAAATATGATAAGAACAAATAATGAAATCAACAAAAATTAGAAATATATATCTCGTATTATGTTCAGTGTGATTGTTAGTAGTGTATTTTTATTAGTGTAGTGTCTGTTAGTTTTCTATGTTATGTTTCATGCATGTTTGTGTTAGTGTGATCACTTCTTAAGGAGTTCTTCTGTTTCGTTGTAGTTTAGGTTCAGTAAGTAGGAGCGAACAGTCTTTTTGCAGATACGATATCTTAATCCGTAAATTGGAACTGTTGCATTAATTTTATTGTAAATTGATGGGTCAATACAGAGAGCGAATTTTTATAAAAATTGTGCGTGGCGGTGGGATTGTGCACATGAGGTCTTCATCTTTTTGGCGTTTAGTTGTTTTTTTAAAGGTGTCCTCTTGTTTTGTAGTAGGATTATTAGTAAGATGTATTATTGTTTAACATTGAGTATCTGTGGGCTATCTCCTGAGGCTTGAGTAAGGTATTTGCAGCGCCAGCCCAGCAAGAAATACAATAAATGAGGATTGACTGGCAAAGAGCAAAGTATACGTTTCTAATAATAAAAAGGTTGGTTACCTGACGCGGAGTTTAAAAATATGAATAAGCTAGCGACCAGTGAGGGTATTAATGTGTGACCCGAAATTAAGGTTTTTGTCTAGAATTACTCCAAAATATTTAACTTGTTCCACTGAGATTTTAGTAGGACACTGATAATTAGATTGAATGAAGCCATACTGCTGAGGTGACAACAGTTTGAAGTGCTCGAAGTAGTGGACCAGCCGCTTGTTTATGAGGCGTTCAAGCACTTTAGACAAGGCACTAAGAACCGCTATTGGGCGTTAGTTGTTTGGGAAGCTCCCGTCACCACCCTTGAAGATGGGATGAATAATTCACTTTTTAAAAGAAGTGGGGAAGGTAGTTGATTCAAAGCAATGGTTAAAAATATGGCATAGTACGGGTGCGAGGGTACAAGCATATCTTTTTAAGAAGGTTTCAGGTAGGCATCCCACCTAGCGGCAGCATTGACCCTTAGCTGGTTAATGGTACTTAAAATTTCATCAGGATTTGTTTTTTATAGATAAGACAAAAGATTTTCTGGATATTGAGGTCTGTGTGGGAGGTGAATAGTTTTGGACAGTCCAAATATTTTTTGCGAAATTTACCAATGCTGACGCAGAATTCGTTTACCGCATTCCAAGACTGACCGGTTGAGTGAGTTAAAAGATTGGAAGGGTTTTTCTGTGTATGTATGATTGTTTTATAGTGCCCATAGTTTTTTTGAATTTTGAGATGCCTTATTTAATTCCTCAGAATCGTATTATTTTTTATTTTTTCAAAAGGTTTGTACTAAAATTAAAATGACAAAATATAATAATAATAATTAATATACATTATAAAAGAACAAACCCAATCAACAAAAAGGTCCACTATTTTTATTCTGGCGGCTTTGCTTCTCTGCCTGATTCTCAGGAACCACAATTATCAGTGTAACTTTCTATAAGTGGAAGAATTTGCCAAAATTTACCTCGGCAAACAATTTGGCTTATCATCAATCATCAATACATATAATAAATCTGTAGAAAAATATTTTTTGTACATCGAAAAAAATTCCAAAAAAAATAGCCAGGGTGTTAAAGGATAACCAACAGAACCCATTTCTAGCATTTTTGGAATTTTTGTCTGTTTGTCTGTTTGTCTGTTTGTCTGTTTATCTGTTTGTCTGTTTGTCTGTTTATTTGTGCACGCATCACGTGAAATGTACGAAACCAATGTAGATAACTTTTATACATAAAAATTGTGCGTATCTTTAAGAATTACTTAGTTTTTGTTTCATCGCAATCGGTTCACTCTATCAAAAGTTAGAAGAATTTAAAGTGTTCAAGAAGTAAAATTAACACAACACACGCAATTCAGATACTTTGACAGTTGAACTCGGTATTCGATAGATGGCGTTGTGCATTTAAAGTCATTTTCTGAATCGCGGTGTTAAGATTTAATAAGGTTTTTTTAAGGGTTTAGTTAAGGTAGGGTTGGCAGGCAGATGACGGGAGCGAAGCCGCGGGCACAGCTAGTCTATACTAATATTATAAAGAGGATTTTTTTGTTTATTTGTTTGTACCGAATAGGCTCCGAAACTACTGAACTGATGAAAATTCTTTCACCAATAGAAAGCTACATTATTCCTGAGTGACATAGGGTATTTTTTAAACCCAAAAACGGGTCCTGTGGGATGGTCCACGGGAGCGAAGCCGCGGGCAACAGGTAGTAATTTATATACAGGTTAAGATGTGCGTTTCACTTATTGCTTTCATAAGGCAAAAGGGAAAGTTCAGTTTAAGGATGAGAGCCTGAATGAAATTTGCAGGCAAGAACTGTGACATAGTTTGCAAGGTGAAGTTTTAGTGCACCGGCAATGTCTGTTGAAGAACAGATGGATCCTTAACTAGACGCGACCGTGACTGTAGAACATGAAAAAGTGATCATGGTGTGCGACGCCGGGTTTTGCAGCTGTCCAGTTACCATCAGGTGAACGGCGAGCCTTCTGTTTGTGTATCAGACTATCATTCTAACACTCGAAAAATTCAAACTATGGAGACGCCTATCTGAAATGGACAAGCTGAGTTGTATTCGGATTAAAGCTTGTTCTGTTATGATTGATCATAGTCTTGAATGCAAAGGTACCAAAAGAAGCAGCTTACTGATTCCTAAATAAAATTTGCCTAATATTATTAATGTGAATACCTGTATGTTGATTAATCAATCACGACTCATCCGCTGGATGAATCTTGGCACGATGTCCAGGAATATAAACTTACAGATTTATTCCAAGTATTAGAATATCCTGGAATAATTTCTGACATGCTTGCGGTGGAAGCAGCTCGACAAAGCAAGTAAGAACCTACATAAAGAATAAGGGCGGGTTTCTGAATTTAGTAATTGGTGTTAAGAACATTTCAAACCCTACTGTAATAATACATTTTGTCAGGTTTCCCGGCTAAAGTAGAGTTTAACGAATACTCAACTTCAAATACTTAATTTATAAATTGGATGTAAACCTCTGACCAAAGTCACACTTGACCGCTTTTATTTACAACCCAGTTCACTACAAAATGAAGGTCGTAGTGATAAGGTGTCCTTTACTTTTATCAAATACTCGGTGTGAACGTTAGTCAACACCTATTTGAACTGTATTATGCTATTGAAACAGAGTATGCATACGATGTATTTGTTCTAGTTTATAGGTAAGTGACCATATTTTAACGTAGATCGAAGTACATTTTCCTCAAGTAATATAAATAATTAGGTTAATCAAAATCATTAATGGGTTGTCGTAAAAGAAGAACAAGATGAATAAAGCATATAATTTTATTGTTGATTGGATCTAGGTCTTGCCAAGGGGATATCGTGTTTCCCAGCTTCTGCGTTGTGTAGGTCACAGAGGCAGTTGCTCCATGTAATTACTGGTGTCCAGCTGAATCCGGTCAGACAGCAAGCCGACCCCAATATAGTTGGGAAAAGGCAAGGCAGATTCATTGACTGTAAACAGTCCCTATTCTTCGGACTTATTTATGTATTTATTAAAACTTCATGCAACATATAGGTACATAGCGGACTTAATGCCTGAGGCATTCTCTACAGTCAAGTAAAATTGGTTGAATATGTATAATTATATAGTTAGAAAAAACATACACAAATATTTACTATATTATATTACTATACTATATTATAAATACCTGTATAAATATATATATATATATATATATATATATATATATATATATATATATATGCACTTTATATATATATTTAGTTAGAAAGGCGTATTATTGAGACGACTCTGCTATTGGTGTAGAAAATAATGCCGCAACTTGACTGGTGGCTGTCCTGATATCGACACGGACACTCTTTTCGTTTTGGTTTGCTTGGTCGCCGTGGTTCGTTATCAAACAATAATAATTTTGTACGCGTATTTAGGAACGTTCGATACGTTCACACACTGCACTATGAATCAAAACACTCACAGTGCAGTGTGTGAACGTATCACGAATGCTGGGACAACCGCTCCACTTTGTTCCACGTCAAAAGCATGATGTATGTATTCGCGCATTATTCAGCGTTAGTAAACAATTGCATGTTGAATCGAAATTTTAACTGTCGTATTAATTTATCATTCGTATACGAATTCCTTAACATAACGAGACTTTGTTTTAGAGTCAGGACCATTATTGGGCGAAACTGTAAATCAACATTAAAAAAATCATCATTGTTAGATGCAAATGTTAAATTTTTCTTTCACTATCCATTTACATGTGTGTGTGTCCTGGAGATAAAGAGGCGAATCGGAATGGCAAAAGATGCTATGATCCGTTTAAACAACTTCTGGAAGAAAAGAGAAATTGGTATCAAAACCAAGATCAGATTTATTCCAATTTTCAGGCCTAGTATTCCCTATCTTCCTGTATGGTGTGCTAAGAGTACCCTGGACTGCGAAACGCACCAAAGCATCGATCCAGACCCAACTCCGAGTAAAAACTCTCTTGTCCACCATATACAATGTATTATTAAATATTTCGGCCACACAATGCGCAGAGGCGACGAGAATTTGGAAAGACTGATTGTGGTTGGGAACACCGAAGGCAAGAGATCGCGCGGTCGTTCACCAACAAGATGGACCGATCAAATGGTTTAAATGCCAAAATGTGAGGGATTAACCATGTGACATTTCGATAGCGCTTGAAATTCCTTACAACTTGTCATTTTACAAGCTTTTATTTAACTTGCAATGTATGTATGTAAGTGGTGTTAGGGTCAAATCTTGCAACTGAATTTTAAAGCAGTTATCCTGCACCGATTGTAAGATGAAATTTGGCATACACGTTTAGTTTGGATGACAATGCATGGTTAGTTAAGTGACGTCATTCTAAATCCAATATGGCGGATGGCCCAAGATGGAGGACTTTTTTTTTTTTTTGGGTGGGAAATCATCCAATGACTTCTCCCGCCCTGGGTGAAGCGGGAGGGCGTGTCAGACTTTTTCTGACTAATACCCACCCGTGTTCCTTCAGTTGCTTGTGCCAGGGCCGCGGTAACTCTGTTTCAAATTTATCCGCGACCCAGACAGGCATCGGCCCTAGCGGACCCCTTCAACATTTCCTGAAATCTCTTTGAGGCGCGCGTGGAACACTACGCGCGCCTCAAAGCATTACTGCTTCGCTGAAGGAGGTGACAGCTTCCCATGCCCTCTCGCTCCGTACCATGGCGTGAACCAGGGCCGGACGCGAGAGGTCGCCACCGCTGATCGCCTCTACGAGGACACGGCGGTGCTCCGCCCAAGCGGGGCAGACCTCCACCGTATGTTCCACCGTGTCCTCCGGGCGATCCCCACAATGGTGACACCCGGGCGTTTCCTCCCGCCTAATCTGGAACAGGAACCCTGAAGCAGCCGTGTCCGGTGAGGACCTGCGTCAGGCGGAAGGTGAGGACGCCGTGGCGCCTCTCGAGCCACTCCTCAAAGAGGGGCCTTATCGCCGCAATTGTGGCGTGCCCAGCGCTGGGTTGCGACAGTCGCTCTCTCCATGTCACCATGAGATCCTGCCGGAGCTCTGTCCGCCGAGCCACGATTTGTCGCGGCAACGGAATTTCGCCCCGGCGTTTCGCCTCCTCGCGCCACTCCCAAATGTGCGCGAGGACTTTTGCTTCCAGATCCCATGGCGGCAATCCGGCAAGGAGACTCGCCGCCTCACCGGAGACCGTGCGGTATCCCCGGACCAGCTGGATGGGCATGACAAGATGGAGGACTAGTTATTTTTTGTGCAATTCTATGTTACGGGTATCAAATGAAAGGGTTTGTTGAGAAGAATACGAATAAAGCTTGTTAAAAAAACAAAAACAATCATTTTCGCACCGATTTCGTTGATAGAATGTCACGTTTCGTCTCTATAGACGAAACGTGACATTCTATAAACGCATTCTAGAAAAGCTACAAATCCAACAAATAACACTCATTCATTATCCAGAGGCTATCCTCTGGATAATGAATGAGTGTTATTTGTTGGATTTGTAGCTTTTCTGGTCCCTAATCAATCGTCAGTAATTTTTTAATACATTTCTTTTTGGTCCTTAACTTACCGATTGGCGTGTAAAAGAAAGGTTTTTGCGTAATCTGCCAATTTATTTGCCAACTGAACATTTAAACAAATACAGTGAATGTCAGTCTTCTAAAATGTTTTTATATATCTAAAGCTGACAATATTAACTTACTACCCACCGAACTCAGTACAAATCTTCAGAGATAAGCCAAGGCAAAAATAAATTACCAACAGGTTTCGGTGTTTTATTTAGGATATTTTTATGATAGGTACCCGGTCATACACCAGTAGTCGAAAATATTGTAAAGAGTTCTGCTTAAAGCCACATAAAGACAGGTTTAAAGTTTATTTGTTACGATCTTTCGTTAATTACTTTTAGAACAAAATCTGAATAGGCACAGCATGCATCCTTATCCATACTAATATTATCAATGCTAATTATGTGTGTTTGATAAAAAAAATATGGCTAAGCGGCTGAACTGATTTGGAATAAACTTAGTATGGAGATATTTTGGACCCTGGCCTGGGAAGGACAAAGTACAGTTTTTATGCGGTCAAAGCCGCGGGCAGAAGCAAGTTTTATATAAATGACTAATACACTACAGAAAATAACTCACAATGGGCCAATGGACTAGTTAGATAATGCAGTCTGCAGCTGTTGTGAGCAGGCCCGATAAATAATTATCTTCAAACAGCTATGTTCTTCAATTGTTTTATTTACACTTTGTCAGTAGTCATTGGCACAGTTTTCGTAGTTCTCTCTTTGTTCTCCATTGTTAGTTATTTGAGATAAAGTGCGGGAGGTCGATTTCTGTAAGGGCAATATGTCATCACTCTCAGAGGAAAATAACAGTTCATAAGTATCGCTAGCACACGTCAGACAAAAAAAAAGATTGTTTTATTTTTACGCTCCGACGACGTCGGAAACGTTTTGAAGTAATCTTTGTTTAGCAATTCGACGTTAAGATTGCATGCATTATCATCTGCATAAAATAATAATGCTTGATATGCTATTTTTAAGTTCTCCCACGAACATACAATTAATCGATAATGTTGTATGTCGTTAAGAGGGTTCTCTTATGTTTGATTTTTGTCAAGAAAATATCCTATTGAATAAAAAAAAAATAGACACCTATCATATAAAATCCTCATTGGATGTCCTCCACCCTCCCCAGGGAGGCGGATATCCGTCTGTATGACTCGTACTGACTAAAAACCACCCCGGTGTTCAATCTTACACCTACGCTGGGGGTCGCGGGAACAACGACACTTCCTCAACCCCCGGCTAGTGCCGGCCCGCAGAGACGGGCCACGACTTCGGGTTGGGGGGGAGTGAGGTGTTGGACTCCCCCCGCGACGCCTAAGAGGGGCGCGCGTGGAACACTACGCACCTCCACCACGGGTCCTGATGCGACGGACGTCCGTCGCCCCTGGACCCATTTAGGAGGGCTGGAAGAGGGCGTTGTCCACCCTCTGTCGACGCCCGGCGCGTCTGCTGCGGATCGGGTTAGCGAATGAAATATCCCTCTCCCTCTTCGCAGCCTCCTTCTGCGAATCAGTCGTCTCGCAGAAGGAGCCACCGCGTCCCAGGACTCCTCGCTGCCTACCATAGACTCGACTACGGCCGGCAGCGACAGCCTAAGATTTCGTCTTTGTGCTTTATGGGTTCAAAGCTGTGCAAGTACCTATCGATTGACTTTTTCAATTCACATGTATAGGTACTCTCTAAGTTTATCTGGTATATCGCTGAAAACGATGAAGAAAAACAACGTAAGGATACCTCGGCTATTGCCAAGCCACCTGCTTTTTCCCAAAGAGATGGTATGGTCTTTACACTGCAGTGGGTCAGTAAGGCTGGTATTATTATTATACTAGCTTCTGTATGCGGCTTCGCCCGCGTGATTGTCGATAATTACCCAAAGCAACATAGTCCCGGAATAAAAAGTGTCCTATTCCAGACTATAATATATCTCTGTGCCAATTTCATCCAGACCCGTTCAGCAGTTTGAGCGTGAAGGAGTAACAAACATTCAACTCACAACTTTCGCCTTTATAATACTAGTGTGATAGTGGGATGTTGGAAAGCGTGTATTCTTAGTGTACTACAAATCGTAGTGTTACATAATCACCTTTTATTTTTAGTTAACCTATGTTTGCCAACAGCTGGGTAACCATGGGTCTCCCACCGGCTGTGTAAACTTGTATATAGTTGCAGCGATTTAGTAGACGTGTATACGGACTTTACCAAGTGCCGTAAATCGACCTTCAATGTTATGTGGTGTGATAGTTAGAATTTTTACTTTTTAGACTTTTTATTTTACGGTATAGAAGAAGATGGACCGATGACCTGGTTAAGGTTGCGGGAAGGCGCACAGACGCACAGGATCGGTCAATGTGGCGACGCCTGGGGTACGCCTAGTCCAGCAGTAGACGTCTTTCGGCCGAAATGATGATGATGATGGAAGAAGAAAGTGTTGCTCCGACCCCAAGTATCATGGAATAAGGCCAGGCAGAAGACAAGAAACTATTGATTTTTACCTAAGGATATTTACAGTATCACATAATGCAATGTTTTAATCCTAATATACGAGTATAAGTAAATTCGAATGGTTTGTATTTTACGACTAACACTTTATAGCTTATGTGGTAATCTTACCTGTCAAAATTTGTTACATTCGACTTTAGAACATCAAGTGTTAACAATTGTTGGTGGGCGTTTATATAAATATCCTTCCACCCTTCCCAGTGTGTTGTATTCGCCGGCCAATCCGTCGCAAACGGCAATGGGAGAAAAAGTGAAGAAAAAAATCTTAAACATTAGCGGGTTAAATGAGTATGTCTATAACAACACGTACAAAAATAATTTATACCTACCCTCATAACAATTTAATCTGAGCATGCGAGACGAGACTGACATTTGTGGTAGGTAATTGTTGAGCGGTGATAAGAACTGCGTCACTGCGATTAGTTAGGTCGCCGGTTCAAATCCTGTTTGTGTTCGATTCTTTCTAATTTAATCTAGTTTTATCGGCGAATTCACAGACAGGCGCGAGTCTTCGTTATATTTAAAGCAATTCCATTACTAACTGACTGGTCGGAAACGGAAATTTTGGTTTGTTTTTTTTTGTACCACTGCGTGGGAGATTTGACGATTTTATATTCTAAGTCCTTTTGAAGAAAACTTCAACTGCGCTCCATTCAGTCGATATGCATGGCAATGAATAAAACACGCTATTTTAATGTTGACAAATGGCTATACAACTTTATCTTGACCATTTTATTGAGAGACGCCGAGCCGACTGGATACAGGATAAATGTTTTAAGACAACTTGACCAAAAACTTACCTCAAAGTTTGTTGCTAGCACGAAGTCAAATTAAAATATGTCATACATAATGGGCAGATGTTGGCTACTGACGTTAGTAGTTGCTCATGCATACTGCACTAGCACCTAGAGCTTTTTACCAAGCAACAAAAAAGAAAAAAGGTGGCACAAGCAGGCCTCAAAAAATAGAGGTTGAATCCGTTGAATCTACCGACTCTTCGCTGGGTGAGGAAATCCACACAGACTTCTGTTGCTCTATATGAAACCATAATCCCGAAAAAATGGGCGACTGTATTAAACGTGCAGGCGCACGGATGACTGTAAAAGATTCTTCTTTTTCTACCCTGAAAGAACAAAACACGATATTGCGAACGTAGTCGGGCGGAATAGCCTGTATTTTTTTTCTATTGTTTTTAATTATGGTTGCCCTGATGTCCCCTGTGACTCAACTCGTAAGCCAAACCGGGTAAATCCAATAAGCAGGATTACTCTCTACAAGTTAATAAAATAAAATGTTTCTTTGACAGAAAGAACATGTGAAAATAGGTAGGTACAAGCTTGAGATTAGATAATATTTTTTTCAACACACCTGCTCATAAAGTGGCTCTAATTTCACCGCAATTAGGCACATAATGATACCTGTTATCAAACTGTGGACTTTTTCATTGCTATTGACTTTTTCATTACAAGTGAGTTATAGATTTTTATTTTTATTTATTGGTTAAGTTGCTTTGTTCTTAAAAAAGTTTCGATACAAAAAAGATCGTGGTCAATAGTATAAATAAATTATTGTACCTATTGCTTGCTCATTTCATGCATCTTCGTATTTAAATAGATAAGTTCAACTTGTACGTGCTTAATAAATAAAACTTTCACTTAATTATAAATTTTATTTGTTCTGTAATAAAGAAAAATTGAAAATCCCTATTTGCACGTGGCTAAAACACTATCCACGAAAAGCCAAAAAAAAAGAAACCTCATTCTTTAAGTCTATGGCCGATGGCCAATGTTAAATGCGCGCGCATAGGAAAACTGATTAATTGTGCCCGCCATTGCGAAAAAATTTTCACAACTTGTTTTTACTGTTGAAAATTATTTTTTTGTATTATTTTCTTCACAAGTGTGTTTAAAAACGTCGTATGATACACGTGTGTATTGATGATTACCTCTCAAAACGGTAAAGGAAAACATCGTAAGCAACCTGGCTTGTCCTAGAGCCAAAAATTTTAAGACATTGTGACATCGACTAACCCACACTGGGCTAGCTTGGTGGATTGCAATGCAGCGCACTGCCGCTCACAGAGACGAGGTATGTATCGCAGCAGTGGACAGGTTTTGGCTGACTATGCTTTGTACGGCAAAGTATGGTTCTGAATCGAATCATAGTTAAGTGATGTGATCATCATCAAGGTTCATGTTATTCTTAGCAATGGGTTTGAATTGTGTAAATAAGATAGGTAAATGCTGCGATTAATCATTAATAACACACTTTTTACAACAATAAGTCGTGTGCATAACATTTACGCGCACGTATTAGCAAATATTTACAATAATACGTTCGTGCGTGTGCATAAAACAATGCATGATAAAACAATCGAAAAGTCAATTTACGTTCTAATTGAACACATTTCTTATTTATAAAAAGTTGATGATAACGATCTTATAATACTGGTTACTATCAGCCTGTATTATACCACTGTTGCGAAGAGGTCTATCTTTAATACTGCCAGCTGTGCCGGTCCAGGTCTAGTATGGATCATTATTGTTTAATTGTGTCTAGCTTGTCCCGCCATTTTCTACATAGTCTGCTGCGACACCTTTCGTTTGTGTCATGTGGCATGGTGGTTAATTGATTCACAACTAACACGATACGGCCCAACACAGAAAAAGCTGAGTATACAATAAAAACTGGCCAAGTGCGAGTTGGACTCGCGCACGAAGGGTTCCATACCATTATCGCAAAAACGGCAAAAAAATACGTTTGTTGTATGGGAGCCCCACTTAAATATTTATTTTATTCTGTTTTTTTGTATTTGTTGTTATAGCGGCAACAGAAATACATCATCTGTGAAAATTTCAACTGTCTAGCTATCACGGTTCATGAGATACATCCTGGTGACAGACGGACAGACAGTCAGACAGACAGACGGATCGCGGAGTCTTAGTAATAGGGTCCCGTTTTTACCATTTGGGTACGGAACCCTAGAAATGGAATTTTCTCAAAAATGGTATGTAATGTTGTCATAACATCTCTAAAAAGTATCCAGAAAGTGAACTCTACCGGAGACTTATTCAAAACTGTCCAGTAAGAAGCGAGATTTTAAATTTGAAATCTCCTACTGTCCAGTAAGTAAGTATGTAATTTACTAACTGGACAGTAGTAGGGATTGGTCCGATATGTCAAAACGTAACTTATATCGGATATGTGTTAAATATCATATCATATTGATATCTATATCAAAATAACCGATATTACAAAAACTGTATCTAATAAAAACCTTACTAGCGTGCGAGAACGAATAAGTCAAAACTTAAAACCGTAACAATGCGAAAACGTACGAACTACGAACAAAACGCAAACTTCACAAACGATAGGAACCATATGCGCTACCTCTCTAAGTATTATTTCGCGTTCGTTGTTAGTTTGCTCATCTAAATAACATTTTAACTTAAACAAACTGTACAAAATGATAACGATATCTGCAAACCGTTTTCGATATCGATATGAAAACTGTATATCGGTTACATAACCGTTTGTGCAAAAACCCGAAAACACCCATCTCTAGACAGTAGGTCATCCTCTTCAGATCTGCTTAGAAAAAAAACATAGTACCAGCCAGACACAGATTAGAGTTTAGCCATTATAACATGGTTATAGGAGGGATGCTCCAAATATATATCTATCTCTCTTCTTGGTATGATATTTTATGAGATAGATATATTTTTGAGTCCGTTAATCAAGACGTACAACAAACAAATATAAATGCCCCGGTAAATCGATCACAATATCTATCAGTAACTGCCCTAATATGAATGTAACCTTCAATATTAATTAAACGAATTTATTGTTAAACTTTCTTTAATTTTTGAGAAAAGCATTATGCAAGCCTCGACCAGTAAAAAAGCCATCCTGGCCTCGCAGGAAGGCTTACTTACTGTATTCTGCAGTAATGTACTAATAAAATGTACACTATGGCCTTATCACAAAATAGAAGTGCGCCACCGCCACCGCTTGCTTATTTTGTGGCCTTATTAAAAGTAAAAATTTTTAACCATTTAAATTTAAGTAGTGACTATTTGTGCTATTAGATTCTTAATTCAATTTTCTTATGGAGAATTTGAATTTAGAATTTGCAAATCACAGCATTTTTAACTAAGAAGAACTACAAAAAAATATGTATATACAAAAAAAAATACTATAGATTTTCTATTTTCCTACTTAAGTCTGTAAGAAGAAATTTGTTATGTAATTTATCACTAGCGACCAACAGCCATTACTAGAAACGATACTGCAATATTATTAGCTATCGTAAATAATATCATTGCAGGCTTTGAGCGGTAATGTTGCATTATATTATCTTGTCAAAAAAACGTTCACTGCGACAGCCGAATAACCGATAAGACACTGCGACAATCTTTATCACGCCGACTATGGTCTATCTAATACTGATTAAGCTTACCTTAATCTAATCAGCTTAGCCTTTGGTATCATCTTCATCGTTGCATCTACTACTCGAGGCTATATTAAAAAACAAAAAAAAAACCGACTTCTAAAGCAAAACTACAAAGCGAAAAATGAGTTTGTTTTCCGAAGTCGGTGTCTTTAGTATCATGTACCTATTATTTTTCGTTTTTCAACACCGGCTTTGGAAAACAAAGTTATTTTTTGTTTTGTAGTGTTTTGCTTTAGAAGTCGGTTCAATATTTTAGTTAAAGATCTTTTGTGTAAAATAAAAATCTTGTTAGTGTTGGTATAATCCCCGGCACGTAAGTTGGCAAGAGTCGTTAGATGCGCAGAAATCGTTTTGAAGGCACCTTTGAAAGTCCGCGCGCGCGATTGGTTGGTCAGTTAAGACGACGACTAACGCCAACGACCTTGAGGGAACAAAACGCGCACTCGTTTCACACCCGCGCGACCCAAAATTTAGTAGTTTTTTGTACTTTCCTTATTATTCTATGACTTTAAAATAAAAAGCCTCAGATCAAAATGTAGATAATTAAATTGTCTTTGAGATGGTGGTGATTTCATTAAAATACGCCCAGCGGTTTTGGTGCGAATGTCATGTTTTTGTCCGTTTAAGACATAACTTTACAAATTAATTACACTATGTTGTACGAATAAAACTCAAAATTTGCTAAGATCAAATTGTTAAGAAAATGGTCTAATGTAACATATATTTTTCCATAAAATTACGACAAGTCATTTAGACGTGATTCTCATTTTAAAATCAGCTACTCAAGGGAATCGGCGCCTTAACACAAGGATCGACTGACCAATCGTGTCGCGTCCACGTACCGTTCGCTCTTTACAGTGGTTGGTCAGTTCGCGGCATATGCGGCGAACTTACCCCCACTACGGCAAAACCTTGCCAACTTACGTGCCGGGCACTATACCTCATATTACCATGCAAATCATTTATAGCCAGAGTACATCTCATTTCAATTCAAATAAGCCCAAACACGACTAGGATACATTGTTTTATTACGGAGTTCCAGTGCCTTCCTTCCGGCTTCATCATTAGATCAGTTCGATGGTACTATGATTTTCATCATACCATTTAGTAATATGTATTTGCTTCTTCAAACTCGGTTAAGTATTCGAAATAGTTTTTACCCGTGACATACTTATTCAGAAGTTCCAATGGCCATCTGTGGTCTTCTTCATCAGTTCCACTTCACCAAATGTTTTTTTCTGAATGCAAATGCTTGCCATGTTGTAGAAAATACCCAAAATCGCTATATGTCTGCCTATAATATTTGAGGAGTTCCCTCGATTTCCATGGGATCTCTAATGGTTTTTTTTTGTTTTATTTATTTAAATCTTTTTAGTTATTTTTTTTTCCAATTCAGTACTTTTTAATTAAAACTCTTTATTTTGATTCCCCACACAATGGGTTTGGAAGAAAAAATATATTAGGGCCCACAATATGGCGCCCAAAATCCACGATTTTTCTATTTTCCAATTTAAATATGGCCAGTGGCACTCGCAAGGTTAAGACGAATCGATTGACGTAAAAATCATCAAAATTGACCGCCACATAGTAACATACATACATACATAGACTGATAAACACATTACCCTCCTTCGGCAGTCGGGTATAATCAGCATGTTATGTAAGATGAATTTTGCGATAAGTTTCGTAATTACTAGGTTTAAGTGTGCAATACCGGCGTGTGTGTATGACTAGATGTATGAAAGTAAATGATTCAAAAGGAGTATATAAGGATCGTTGCAGTTGGCGTTCTGTAGTTACTGCTTACTCCCATGGAAAAAAGGTGTGAGTTTATGTATGTGTGTATGTACGTATAGGTAAATACTTAGAGACTGTTCTTTAGTGTGATGTTACTACTGTATATAGATCGCTAGCTCTCGTTAGAAGGTCTACAGCACGTGACGTCACGCGCTCGTACCAGGCATTGGTCCCTTATGTACTTTTTATAAGGAAATCACATAGCTTGCTCGGCAATGGCCTATGTGCTTTTTTTAGAGATCTCGAGACAATGAAGATGACTATAAAGAAATAAATAAAAGAAAAATACTCCATGCCAAGCAAAAAAAATTTTCTGTAATATCATGGAAAGCTTTTCAAAAAACTAATAATAAAGATACCACATGTTTATGTATATCAGCTATCTTCTTGCAAAAACATATTGTGGCTGTACATCCAAAATAACTAAATCAGCTGTTGTATTAACGTCAATGGATGTGTATTATCACTGTTGTTATTAATAATAAATTATTATTTGGGTTTACGTTACGAGACCTCTTGGACATGTGACTAGGCAGACCACAAGTAGTTCGCGTGTCATCGGTCTGTGAAATATGCCGAGTTGTTTGCTCTATGATAAGAGAGATTTTATTAAAACCATTTATGTAACTGATGTCAAGTTTATTTCTACTAACTTTGAACGTTAGTGACCTTTTCAGTTATGGTTTTAATTCAATTAAACAATTTACAGGCACTTATGAATATTGTCAAGGAGCCGGTAATTTAAAAGTCCTAGCCAGTTCAAAGTCAAATTCAAATCATTTATTTCAATTAGGTCATCAACGGCACTTTTTAATGTCAACATTTACAGTTATTAATTAACAATAATTGATCCTACGGTTATTACCGCTACACCGAGTTATTCACGATAAAAATAATATTGGTTTCTCAGGACTCCCATTGAAATATGATTGTGCATAATTAATTATATTTTAATCCTTTAGTGGGTGGATATCACAATATGTCTTCGAACAGCCCGCACTGGGCCCGCGTGATGGATTACGGCCCATCCCCTCCCACAGAGAGGAGGCCTGTGTCCCAGCAGTGGGAACATTAATAGGCTGACGATGTGTGATATGTGATGTGAATCCTTTAGTTTAATTTCCTAATTAATATTTTTTGTATCTTCCAAAAGTATTTTCAATAGATATGATCATCAATCATCATCAATACATATAATAAATCTGTAGAAAAGTAATTTTTGTACATCGAAAATATTTCCAAAAAAAATAGCCAGGGTGTTAAAGGATAACCAACAGAACCTATTTCCGGCATTTTTGGAATTTTTGACTGTTTATTTGTGCACGCATCACGTGAAATGTACGAAACCAATGTAAATAACTTTTATACATAAAAATTGTGCGTAACTTGAAGAATTACTTAGTTTTTGTTTCATCGCAATCGGTTCACTCTATCAAAAGCTAGATGAATTTAAAGTGTTCATGAAGTAAAATGATCACAACACACCCAATTCAGATACTCGGACAGTTGAACTCACAGAACAAAAAAACACGCCTGAACTCGATATTCGATAGATGGCGTTGTGCATTTGAAGTCATGTTCTGAATGGCGATGTTAAAATTTTCCGCGAAAGACTATAGAAAAAAATTGGTAGGTAGGTAAGTAGGGTAGGCAGGAAGGCAAGTAGGGAAGGGTTGGCAGACAGATGACGGGAGCAAAGCCGCGGGCACAGCTAGTTATATATAAATCTATTACTGATACAAACTTAGCCAGCCTATTTAAATGACCGTGAGAAAGTCGAAGATAAATAATTATCATTATTTACTCAGGCACATTAGTAATGTATTTTTAACAATCAATTCAATAATGTGCTTACAATTGTCTCCAGAAGATAACACGTACGTAGACAATTAGCTAATTGGACTATTTATCTCGGCACCTCATTAATTTAGCCGATGTTTACTACGGTAAATCCACTAAACGGCGTATTTACCTACGATCGGTCGTTTTCGTTCGGTTTAGTTACTATTTTTAGATTAAACAAGTAACTATTTAACTATAATAGTAGTTTAATTGACTATGAGAAATCTGCCTATTGTATGATAAAAAAATAAGTATTGTCACTCTGGTAACTTAAAATAGTCGATAACTTTTCAACAAAGGAAGTTTGACCCAACCAACGATCCTATACATATTTATTTTTATTTTGACGTGTTTCGGGGCGAAGGCAGATATTCAAGTATTTGGCGGTTTATTATTCCCGAACCGATCCTACGTTACATTGGCGATACTGAATTCGAAAAAAAAATATTTAAAATTATCCTGCAGATTGAGGAATCTGCCTTCCTTTTCCAAATAGTCTCTATCGAATCTATGGCGATTCTCACATTTAAAAAGAGGTACACCTACTCAGTCTTCTCTTTACGTATTAATAAACCTACCAAGTAGGTATACAGTGGTGTAGGTCGCGGCCATCGATATTTAATTATCCAAAAACAGCCACTGTTTCTCTTTTAATAAATCACATACCACTCCCTAGCAGATATTATCCTGATATCAATTAATAATGAAAGATACGTGATGGTACTGTCTTGTAGTCACTTTATCTATTTCTTACTGCTTCTGTTTTCACGGCTGTACTAGTACTATAAGGGACTATCAACTCAATTCTTTATTATGATTAACTATCTTCTGCCAGCGGCTTTGCCCGCGTAAAAGTCGAAAATTATCCCGAGGGAACATATTCCCGGGATTAAAAGTATCCTATGTGCTATACTGACTATAGTCTATCCTTTCATTTCATATCGATCCGTTCAGCTGTTCTGGCGTGATTGAGTAACAAACATACATCCATCCAAACATCCACATTTATAATGTTAGTAAGAAGATGGATTGAAGAATTGGTCGGATGATCAAGACCCGTTAAGTGTAGCAATACAACACACTCACAATCACTTACTACACTACGTAATTACAACAGCAATTCAATTAAAAACAATTGTAACATGCACAATTTACATTTATATGCTTATCAATACATACATATTATATTCGGTGCCCTAGTTTTAAATGAAAAGCATTCAACCCCTTAACAAACTTTAGAGATTGGATGAGATCACTCCTATTCAATCTCTTCGTTCTCATACCTATATAGATATGCGAAATTCGAATAGCCACTAATATGTAGTGTTTCAAATAATGTATTCCAGGGTGTGAATTTTACTAGCTGGGGGAGCGTGACGAAATGCGCAAGCACTCTCTGGTGTGCCCCAGCCGAAGGAAGTTGCATAACACGGTGTGGTTTTAGTCAGCTAACTCCATGAGAATTTCCACATGTTAAAAAAATGTGTGAATAAACAACTAAACCACACATACATTACATACAAACATTATGGAAAATTCTGGTCATACGGTCACCGACCAAAATAAGATCAACATTTATACACCTTTCTGGGCACATGCGGCCCATACATGATTGATACATATCGTGACTAGTCCGTTAATAAGTTGTTACCTGTCGTCTGTTCGGTCCGGTTAGCTCTAGTTACCAGTTATCACGTGTATTTGACAACAATTTAGCATGTTGGCGATCGCAAGGACAGTCCATATACTTACAAGCGGTTAGAAAAAATACGGGCGTTATCACTGAGGACGACATTGCGAGATCATTGACTCGGCGTAATGACAAACAAGTACAACACAGACGGTTTTCTAGAACGGGCTGAAATATGAGCAGTGTACTAAAATTAAAGTATGCTAATTTTACTAATACGTGTTTTTATTCTTTTACAGCGTACTTATGATCTGATATTTTAAGGACGTACTACCACTACTACGACGGACTTCGAACGTTTTAGGTTTAAAATATTATCTGAGATAATATTTGGTTTCCCTATTTAATTGTCGGTAGTTGCTTAGATAAAATACTATTGTAAACTGAAATAATCAAAAGATCTAAGTTAATTAAACCGTGGTTTTAAGTGAGGCCATTGCCCAGCTGTAGGACAGCTTGCTGTACTGAGCAAAGCAAAAATTTATGTCAAATTACGATGGAAACTATTGTCAGAAAAGAAACTGAAATAATAAATTATACGATTTTGATTTGAGAGCAAAAGTGGCTTGTAGATTCACAGTTCACACATACATATTTTATTGCTCGTTTAAATATTGCAAAACGAAAACGAGAAATATTTTTTATCTTTCGTTTTCGCAGCACGTAACACATTTCCAATTAACTTCAATGAAGAGATATATTGAAACGAATGAAAATTTAATATGCAGCATACTTCTTATTTAAAGAAAAGATTCAGCATTATTTTTTATGTAACAATTTTATGAATGCATGGGGATTTAAATAGTTTGAAGTTTAATTTAATTTTTATATTCCTGTATCATGTCGTTCATTTATCAATAAAAAGCAAGGAACCCTTATTTGCGTTTTGCTCAGAAGGTGTTTGTAAACCGTGTGTGCTTGATTGCAGGCATGCCAAATATTTGTAATTGTAAATAATTGTGCAGTAATCGTGCACAAATTTACTATACTTTCGTCGACTTATCAGCGAGGAGCTCGTGGCTAAATAATAACAGCCTTGAAGGTTAAGCAACGCTTGCCGAGGTAGTTGCGTGGATGGTTGACCATCTTAACATATCGAGATTCCTCCGTGCCTTGGATAGCTGTTAAGCCGTTGGTCCCAGCTGTCCTTTGTACATAATTGATAGTTGTTACAGATAGTCAGAAGCCGGGTAATCTGACACCAGTCTTGCCAAATCATATATTATCATATTACCCAGTTCAGATAGGATGTCATGCCCATGTGTAAAATACTGGTATCCAGCTGAATCTGGTTAGACTAGAAGCCGACCCCAATATACCACTGTAGCAATTACGTGGCACTGGTGCAGCGGTTTGCATAGAAGTGACGTACGCTTGCGTAGCAGTATCGTAGCATTGGTGTAGCAGCGCTGTAGAAATGGTAAAGAATTGGCGTAGCATTTGTGTACCAGTGCTTTAGCTGCGGGTAGGAGACTCGTAGCAGTACAGAAGCAGTGCCGTAGCATTTACGAAACAGCGGTGTGGCGAAGAATAAGAGTACCTCCTTACGTGTGTTCATTAACTCAATATATTGCTCATTAGCAAATGAAATGTAGACAAGTCATCAACATCATCTGCCTTTTGATTTTCTCACTGCTGGGACACAGGCCTCCTCTTATAGTGAGAGAATGGGATTGATACCACCACGCGGGCCCAGTGCAGATTGACTTAAGATCCTATGGCCCCTAGCTGGGGCAGAGGGCTTCCACAGTAGTCTTCCATCGAGACCGGTCTTGAGCTTCGCGCTTCACCTCGCTCCACGTCATTCCGATACTCGTCGCTTCAGCCAAAACGGTGCGTCACCATGTTTGACGGGGACGGCCTCGCTTCCTTTTCCTTGAGGATTCCAATCCAAGGCCTGTTTAGGAATGTGATTGGAATCCCTCCAAAGCGTGTGACCAATCCAACACCATTTACGCCGCTTGATCTGACGGTCGATCGGGGTCTCGTGGCATCTCTCCAACAGCTCTACATTAGAGATGATCTCGGGCCAGTAAATTCCGAGGATGCAACGAAGACATCGGTTGACGAAGACCTGGATTTGGCGTGAGATGTCCTTTGTTACCTTCCACGTTTCGCACCCGTAGAGCAGCACGGATTTGACATTGGACCCGAATATTTTGAGTTTAACCCTTCGGGTCAGTTTCTGTGATTGCCACACAGGTCTCAGCTGTGCGAAGGTAGCTCGCGCTTTGGCGATCCGTGAAGTGATATCCTCATCAGTTCCTCCAGTCTCTGACACGACGCTCCCGAGATACGTAAATTTGTGGACGCGTTCCACTACCTCAGTGCCGATTAATATCGGCGAAGAATTCCTCACACCTGTACGCATCTCCTGGGTCTTCCGGATGTTAATTTTGAGCCCAGTTTTCGCCGCCTCCTGGCGCAGGTCATTCAGTTTCGCTTGCATGTCAGCGTGTGTATGACTCAGCAGGCATAGATCATCTGCATAGTCCAGGTCCTCCAATACGTTTGTCAATCCCCACTCTATCTCGCGACGCCTGCTATCGTGAATGCGCAGCATGATTCCGTCGAGGACGATTATAAAAATGAGGGGCGAAAGAAGACATCCCTGGCGGACACCAGCGTGCACTGCGATGTCCTCCGAAATGAGGCCTTCGTGAGTCACCTTGGCCAATAGGCGGACTATTTTTGGCGGCAATCCAAAATCAAACAGGCGGGACCAGATGCTGGACCACTTCAACGTATCAAAGGCCTTTTCAAAGTCGACAAAAGTAAGATAGATTTCCCTTTGCCATTCTGCAGGCAGCAGAATGGCAAAGGGAAATCTATCTTCTATCTAGCTCCAGAATTATACAAAGAGTGTTGATCTGGTCCGTGCATGAGCGGCTCGAACGGAAACCAGCCTGCTCCCCGCGCAGAAGAGGCTCAACGGCCTTCGACAGCCTATCAAGAATTATCTTACAGAAGACCTTAGAGGGAGTCGACAACAACGTAATGCCTCTCCAGTTATCGCAACTACTGAGATCACCTTTCTTAGGCACGGTAATCAAAAGTCCCTTGTTCCAGTCATCCGGGAGTTCTTCAGCGGTCCATATCCTTTCAATTAAAGGCGTCAGCACGTCGACGGCGGAGGCTAAGTCGGCTTGTAACATTTCCGCAGTTATCAGGTCGAGTCCAGGTGCTTTGCCTGTCTTCAGAGAGAGGATCGCTTTAGTCACTTCAGAGGCTGACGGTGGTTCCGTATCGATGTCGAGAGGTCCAGGTGGTGTAGAACCTACCTGCAGCGCATCAGGCGTCAGAGATGCCGACTATCGGAACCTCCTCAAAATGCTGGTGCCAGCGCTGCAGCCGCCCCTCCGATGTCACAATAAGCTGCCCTTCCTTGAATTTAAGCGGCTTCTTCTTCTTGAGCCTTCTGTTTCCTGCCAAGGTCTTCGTGGCTTTATACAGCTCTTTCAAGTTGCCGGTGTTCGCAGCGTGTTGAGCACGATCAGCAATATCATCAGCCCAACGCCTTCTATCTGCACGCGTACTGCGATAAATCGCCTTACGCTTCTGGCGGTATTGAGCATTGAGGTCGGCTCGTTCGGCATCATCACGCGTCTCAAGTAGTTTGAGGTGTAACCTCCTCCTATCCTCAATGAGGCTCCACGTGTGAAGTGACATCCAGTCCTCGCGCGCATGTGTCGACTGATGCCCAAGGACCACGGAGCTGGTCTTTGTGTAGGCCTTTCTAATGCGGCTCCATTCTTCATCCACTGAGTCCGCAGCATCCTCCAGTCCAGAGAATCGATTGCGTAGTTCAAGCCGAAACGCCTTACGGGTGTCCAAGTTAAAAAGTTTACTCACATCATACCTTCGCCCTACTTTGCCGGGTTCTCCAGTTGCACGGGTTACCACAACTTTGAGCCAAACTTCAGCAACTACCAAATGATGGTCACTATCTAAATCGGCGCCCCTTCTGTTGCGGACATCAAGCAATGAAGAACGCCATTTGGAGCTAATGGCAATGTGGTCGATCTAATTCTTAGTGACTCCGTCGGGTGAGTTCCAGGTGTATTTGTGGTGGTCTCCATGAATAAACAATGTTCCTCCGATGGTCAAGTCGTGGTTCTGACAAAACTCGATAAATCGATCCCCATTGTCATTGCACACTCCGAGATCGTGTGTACCCATGTGTCGTTCGCGGTTAGTGTTAACACTCCCAACCTTTGCATTCAGGTCCCCCATGACGATGACGATGTCTTGCTTCTTAATGCTCCTAAGGGTGGCGTTGAGGGCGTTGTAGAAGTCGTCTTTGGTATCCTCGGATGATGCATTGGTTGGGGCGTAGCACTGTACAATGGATATCTTCCGTGCTCTTGAGTTAAAACGGGCGTACTTGATCCGGTCTGAGATCGGTTTCCAGTCCAGCAGGCTTTTCCTAGCTGTATTAGAAATAAGGAGCCCCACGCCATACTCGCGCACACCCTCCTCACTTTCTTTACCCGAATACAGCAAAGTCAAGCCCCCGGACGTTCTCAGCTCACCAAATCCGTTTCTTCTCACCTCGCTTAAACTCTGAATGAATCACTCAGAATCTGCAGCTTGTAGCTGAGCATTACTGCTTCTGCCTGGGCCAGTCGACTGTCCTCGCTCAACGTTCGTACATTCCAAAATGCAATTCGTGTCCGTAATTTCAAGCCAAATGTCGTCGGTAAAAATTCGGTCCGGTTTTTTATTACTGTTTCAGTTTCAGGAATCTAAGGTTGTCGGGCAAGCGAGTGATTAGCCCACTGTGCCTTAATCCGATAGCGGGGCTGCCGCTTTTGAGCCTTCGGATTTGCTCGGTTTAGTTTCGGGTACCCTCCATTGTGAGACGATTCTGTTTTCAGGCGCAGAATATTCGCCCTTCGCCCTGCATCCTTTAGCTCAGCTGCAACTCGGGGTGGCGGACGCGCGGCGGCGCGGTTGCAGCAGGTCCCAGGGGGAACAACGGGGACGTGGATGACTCGGACTGGCTAGGGCTCTGCTTTATACGGTACTCCACTACAAGTACAGCAGAAGCTATTTTTGGCACTTTTTAGGTAATGCTGTTCCCACCAACAACGATTCCCACCAAGCCATACCCTAGCTCCCAGCGCCCAGTGCAGATTGTTAGATGTCAAATGTCTTCGAATTTCGTCGGTTGTCACGAAGGTTTACATGACGGTTTAAAAGTCAACATGAGAAATACGTTGAATTTTCATTATTAATGATGTGCCGAATATTTATAAGGTTTTCCCACGTAGGTAGACCAAATAATTTGTAAATATTACTGTAAAAAGGAAAATTTATATTTTAGCCACGACATTGAGTCTGACGGGCCACGTCAATGACCTAATTACTTGATAGACGATGTTAAACAACATCAACTATTCTTGTCTCAGCCTGTGAGATTGCTTGATGAATTATTAAGCGCTTTCCAGACGGCGCGGACCGCAGTGTTTGTCCACATGTTTGTCAAATTACTCCGTTCTAAGAGTTTGTGTACACTGACAAACAGTAAAGTTTGTTTTACATGGAACCTAAAGCGTGCTGAAATAGGGTCCAAAGCACTTCTCTATACACTTGGGGAAAACTGGAGTTTATTTTATTTGTTTGTGTACTTTGTTTAAAATTCAAAGCGGGTTGGACATTTCAAACAGCCAAAGCGGTGTACATACGTTAGCTTAATTGTCTCTTATAAAGCTGCTAGCTGTTTACCCGAGGCTTTGCTCGCGTGGCATATCCAGCAGAGAAGAATAGATATAAGGTCGGTCGGTTGGTGGGATGGTATATAATATACTACTTTTTCGGGATTAAAAGTAGCCACTCAACGATAGCTTAGCTCTCTAACAATTAATAAATATTTGTAATCGGATTCGAGGTTCCAGAGAATTTTTGCTTTTTAGGAGGAAATCGGATAGCTATCACTGCGTGCTATAAATTACCTTGTTTGAAATGCACGGCTCCAGTGGCATAGGTCACAGAAGCCAGAAGA
Organism: Orthosia incerta; assembly: GCA_948252205.1. Classification (NCBI taxonomy): domain Eukaryota; kingdom Metazoa; phylum Arthropoda; class Insecta; order Lepidoptera; family Noctuidae; genus Orthosia; species Orthosia incerta. The sequence continues at coordinate 43,021,909 of OX411741.1, forward strand.
CGTAGAATGAGCAAGCCATCGGTACATGGATGTCATCCCACCCATACGTACAAAGCGTATGGCTAATACTTTCATTGAGTGCGCACAGCTAAGGAGTGGAATTCCCTGCCGGAGTCTTTGTTTCCTGATAGCTACAACCTTGGGGTACGAGTATGTAAGTCAAGAGTATAGGTTACTTCTGGGCATGCATGCTTCACCGTCGACCAAATCGTCGCTTATCGTCAGGCGAGATAGTGGTCAGGGGCGAGCTAATCGCTAAATAAAAAGTCAGTAATTACTTTGTCTTAATCATCATCGTCGTCCTCATCACCCACAACCTGACTTCGCTCACTACTGAGCGTAGACCTCCCTTTTTTGTGCCAATCTACCCGCAACGGCAACAATGCCATCTCTCCATCTCGCTGCCGGACGGCCGACACTCCTGCTAGTCCTTGGACGCCACTCTGTCACCGACTTACTCCACCTACCGTCATCGCGCCTTGCCAGTTGTCCTGTCCAGCTCCATTTGAGTTCCGAATTTAGTTTTCCGATGTCGAGATCCGAAGACGTACGAAGGTTCGTCGTCGCATGGAACGCTCCTTGGCTCTCTATACAACTCGATGCCTGTAGACAGTCTCCTGCGTGAGCGTCTTCGTCTTGGCACCGTATGTCATGGAGTGCACACACTGATTATAGAGATGGGTCTCCAGACTTTGCCTTCATTTTCAGACTACCTATTTAATATTATTAACTTGCGTCTGTCAGATAAATTAAATAGTGGCAAAACACTCACTCGATTTGGTTATCAGCTCTTGATGAGTTGCTATCTGTTAACAATCAATACACACGAGCGAGTAGTGATAGTCACACGTGTTTTATGTAGTAGGTATGAAGTAGGTGGTTGTATGGTACAAAATTATTGAAGAGAATATGCTGTCTAGAAAGTATACTGAGCATCACTATTAGTTTTGTTCTGTATATATCGTCATAGACTATTTTTAAGAAATGCCCTGTAATGCACTGTCAGAAAGATGTACTATATGTAGGATTTTGTTCTGGATTTTCTTGTCCATTTTTCCATACGTAACTGTGTTGTAATGGATAACTACATAATTATAGAACTAATTATTTTGTCTTGTTGACTTTAAATGTGCCTTTTAGTAATGGGCTAATTTGACTTTGTTAACTAAAATGTTTAATTAGTTTAAGGATCTTCGTAACTGAACACCGTATTTTTGTACCACTTGCAACTGTTTTTGTATATGGTATATAATTATTTTTATTGCGTTGGAGGACTTTTGTGGACGTTATGGAACATAGGACATTAGGTCATTGCGTTGAATCCTATTTAAAAAGGTAGTGTATATATTTCTGAGCTGTTAATTGGAACTGGCTAACAAGAATCTCCACAAATATATATTTTATAAATTGTGCTATTCAATATATGTATACATTAATTCCATAATTTACGTGAGGACGATGCACATAGGATCGGAGGTGTTTAGTACACTATCATTATTCTATGTAATAAAGGGTGAGTCTATTGAAGTAGACTTAAAAGAGACCGGACCCCACAACACAGGGAATTTGTCAATAACTATATAGCACTTAAGGGTTTCTATGTAATGTATTATAGTTTTAATATTGTACTGTGTAAAAAGGAACGGCATAGAATTTTATTCATTATTTATTTATATAATTGCGACTCTTAAGTGGCAGTGGGCAGGGCACATTGCTCGCAGAACGAATGGTCGATGGGGCCGATAAATTCTGGAGTGGCGACCGCGTACCGGAAGACTCTGCGTTTGAAGGCTATCCACTAGTTGGGCCGATGGCTTGGTTAAGATTGCGGGAATCCGGACGATACGAGTCTCTGGAAATTTGGGGGAAGCCTATGTTTGACAGTGGAATTCCTTAGGCTGAAATGATGAAGATGTGGCATCATTATCGTCATAGGCCTCCTCCAAGGGTCGCCACAACTACACGTCTCGTGCTTTTCGCCTCCAGCGGATCCTGTGGGCTTCACCAGGGCATTGGTTTACCTATAAATGGTCGCCGTCTCTAAGCTGCTATTGATAAATCTTACCCTTAACATTCTACCTAACCTTGGGAATCTCTAATCACCGGACCCAAAGATGAAATATTACTGTTCCTCTAAGGAGGCTGTATTAAGATACAGGCTATTTCATAGCCTAGCAAGGAGGACAGCACGTCACCCACTTGATTGTCAAAGATTTACAACTACCTACTTTGTAATATTGTTACATGTACTGCTATCTGTTTTTATATAAAAAAAGATTATATTACTGTGCCGGACCTAACGAGGCAGCAGTTCGTACATCTTTCTTAGATACAATATTTTTTTTTTTTTAAATTATAAACTTATAACATAATATTTCTTTATGTTATTAGTTTATAATTTTTGCTCGCATTGGAACGCCAAACGTGCGTTAAATTTTACATTATACAGTAATTTCCAGTAACGGAGCAAAAATAACTTGATCTGCTGCTTGGCATAATCCTGCTGATCCTTTGTGCGTTGTAAAGTCACCGCTAGATACAAAAAAAAAAAGTCGTGAACACCTGTCTACCAATGAATTACTAAATGTAAAGGCAATGTCGCTAACACGTTCAAAACAAACGTATCACGGTAAGAGGCGTCCTTGATCCGTTCATTCGGCATTCAGTAAAGAGTTAATATCTCATAAACGCGTGGACCGATTTACAAGATTTAAACGGATAAAATGGTTCTATGCCTATACCTTTCATTTGAGGCAAAATTATCAAAATATCAAAAATTATGATTTCAAGTTGCGTAATTATACTTGTTGGTACAAGTCGGTTAAACTACTTTTATTTTGTTGTTATCTGGCGGACACTTTAATTGATGGTGACATGAGTCCTCTTCAGTAAAACATCGGCCAGTCTAGACAGATCGACGTCATTGTTAACCTGCTTGTCAGTAGCCGGTTAGTCATTCTATCAACAGTAGTTTCCTCAAAACAACAACTTATCCAAAGGTCATACTCGTTGGTCGACCTTTGCGCATTTTAATGGCAAAACTGAGAACTGCGTTTCAAATAGAGAACATAACATTATACGTATAAAAAATACTGAGAAGTTTGCATATTGTGCGTAGTAGGTACATATTTGTATTTTTGGTCTGCCTCGTTGTTCCCGTGGTCGATTCTAATGAGCTTGAGTTTCTGGGTTCGATTCCTGGGTCAGATAAAGTGTTATTAGTATTTCCATCAATAATTTATCAGTAGAAGACCGAGGACTTGTATTTGTGCCCGGTTGATGCCTATAGGGTCGTCCCTATGTAACGTGGGACCTGGAATGCGACATGTACCTACAAGTACAGTACACCACTGCTTATCTCTTCGAGGAATACGCCCTCCCGCTTCTCATACAAACTTATTCAATCTACTATCGCTAGGAAATAGCTCATTCATTATTGATAAACCGGACCTATTAGAGTTGAGTAAGCGGCATGCACCTCTACGACGATATTAATAGCTAACTTAGATACAAACTACAGGGCGACTTTTAATGCATTGTAAATATTTTATGGAGATAAAGTACTAATGATTATAATCTACTTACCAACAAACAAAAAGAACTAATCTAGTTAATCAGCTGATCAGTACATTTATTTTCTTATAGTTATCTCGACAAAATATACGGAATAGCTGTTTTTTTTCATGTTTCCAATTTCAGTGTAAGACGTTCATATTCATGAGTATATTCACCCTCCCTTTGAATAAATCATTACTCTGTATACTTAACATTTTTTATCAAAAGATTGAACCAACTTCTAAAACAAAACACTACAAAGCGAAAAAATAACTTTGTTTTTCGAAGTCGGTGTCGAAAAACAATAACATATTTGTTGGTATTTTGTTACTCGCATGGGAACAGGCACGTAGCCAGACTTTTAGTTTTTTTTTGTGGTTCAGGGGGGGAGGGGGGGACGGACAAACATTGAAACAACCATGCCGAAATTATGGAAATTTTAGACACGTGTGACAAAACTTTATTTCCTACCATTAACAGGCTAATACATATTCTGGCCGCCCTTCCGGTTTCAACGGCATCTGTGGAGCGGTCATTTTCATGCCTAAAGAGAATAAAATCCTTTCTTTTTAACACGCTTTTATTAGCTTGGTATGTATGTATCTATGTATCAATGTAACAATGTAACAATGTATCAATGTAACGGAATCTTTGAACGTGATTTTCACCCACTTCAAAACGTTGGATTGATTTGAAATTTTGCACACTTATCAAGGACCGATGACAATGCAATAATTTAAACAGTTTGTCCCATTATCCTTACCAATAAAGCGTGTTTTTTAGTTTTTAGAACTACAATTTATTTTAAGAAATAGAATGGCGTGCGAGATGCTTACTGGTCTCGCTCTTTTGTCTATTCATTCCGCTTTGGCGCCAGATCCTGATATGGTACTAGACGTAATGGCTGCCAGTGGAAACAGAAAAATACTTATTAATACTTATATATAAATATAAAATACTTATATATGAATATAAAATACTTACAATTGTGTGACTAAACTACGGACGTCGGAACAGTGATTACAGCGATTTTTCAGATCAAGATCTATCTATATTTTTATTTTACCTACTTATTGAACACGCAAGCGAATAAATAAACACAGTCAGATTTCGGGGGGGGGGGGGGGGGGATATATCGCAACTATCCCCCCCTCTGTATACGTGCCTGCATGGGAAAAAATATCAAAATATTTTCTATCTACTAGCACTAGCTTCACCCCTTGAGCTTCGCTCCCGTCTTTTGGCTACCTACCTACCCTACCTACCATACCTACTCTACCCACCTTCTTTCTTATAAAGGGTAAAGTCCGAAAACCGTAAATTAGTCGTTACAAAAAAAAAAAAATATTGTTTTGCAGTTGGTAAACTGACCGCGACCCCATCACCTACCTCTTAAAAGAACCCCTCTGAACCCCTCTGAGCAACGTCTCGTGGGCAAGTTCTATAGTAATGTACAATAAACAGACATGCCATTGCAGCAATCCCGAGAGATTTGCTGTCATTGAAGAGTTCTGTTGTATAAATCCAAATTTATATATATAGTTTACACATCCCATATGTGTAAACTATACCACCTCGGGTAAGTACTCTTTCAAACAAAAGAATTAACAAAATCGGTCCTCAATTGACGGAGAAACCGTTGAAGGTACATTAAAAAAAACATACCGTCGAACATAGTACTGCCTCCTTTTTGGAAAGTCGGTTAAAAATATCAAGTTTATTCCGCTTCCCGCTCAACTTCGCTGACCGATAACATGAAATTTTGAAAGATCATTAATTTAAGTGACACATCTCATTGTTGAACACGCTAGCTTCACGTGAAGCATGCATGAAGCTCATTCTATTGAATCCGTGTGTATAGTAATTTTCCACACGAAATGTGAGAAAACTCTCCGATTCCTAAGTCACGAGGTCTTCATTGTATTTCCAATTAAGTTTCGTTAGTATAAATGTTCAAAATATCTTTGCTATAATATGTTAATTTTCTTTATTTACAATATAATTTAATACTCTTAACTATATATACAAACTTATTATAATAATGTACAAGCGCGCATAAAAAGGGAAGAGGGATATTAGTAATTTCTTTAAAAAGTTCTTAGAAAACTGGCACCATTGCCACGTTGAATGGCATGGTAATAATATAAATTAATATATTATGTAGACAATATTGTTCAGTAATTAAACATGCATGTAGGGCAGGGATTGCGTGCCCCTAGTGTTGTGATTAGTGTCTTAGCTTTGACCTAATTGTTCGTTATTAATAAACATATTGTAACTAGAGTCCTACAGTACCAAGTTGTTATTGCGGATTGATTGAAAACAATAATATCACCTTCGGCATTTAGACCTTCAATGTTTTTCGTGAATTACCCGAAGTAAAGACCTAAACATAGAAACATAAAATACAATACATTGTACACTCACGCCTGCAGGCACCTCATGAAGACCTTTTACCTACGACATGTTTTAAAACTACAATAATAAAGTTAATAAAAAGAAAACGACTGCTTAAGAAGCGAAATAAAATATGTAAACAAGAAGAAAATCTTGCGTCAGCAGTCGGGTTATTGATTTTATGAACATTTTAGTTATGTGTTTTCCCCAATAATTTTAAAAATACATGTGGTATATATTTTCTGTAATCAAATCACCTCTAAAAACTCTCCGTTTTGATATCCCACTAGATGGGTTTGGCATAAAAAATTGGGACTTCACAATATGGCGCACATAATCTGCCATGTTTGTTTTTTTTAACGTCGTTTATCTAATTACACTAGGGTGATCAAGACCTATCTAACGATGTCTTAATTAAGTAAATTCGTCTAGTGGTTTGAAAGATATGAGGTAATTAGCGAGAATATTACATATGTACATACAAACATACATACATACAAGATACGCGCGTAAAACATAACCCTTTCTTTGCAGTCGGGTAAAAACTGCCATAATGAATGTTATCCGAAATTTGCCTGCTTCTTTCTATTTACCCAAGTATACTTTTATTTATTTGCCTTTATTGTCCCACTACTGGGCGAAGGCCTTCATTCATCAAGTCATATAAAACACAGTTTACAAATAAGAAATACAAATGAAAGAAATTGCATTAGTGGGTTTACCTGACAGTGCAAGTGGCGTTAAGGATGGGTAAGATTAGTTAGCTATAGTGAGTCAACTAAGTAAGTATAATATCTATGCCAATGAGTTGCTGAATAATTCATTCATGGTTCAGTTTTAATAGAAAAATCCCAAATAGTTCTTTAGGATGCCGAATACGCCTCCGACAAGTGTCACCACATTGTCCGGTCACGTGCGTCTCGCATCCAGGGGTCTCGCAACCTTAAGCAGGTCATCATTTCACCTAGTGGGAGGCCTTCCAACGCAATGTCGTTTAGAATAAGGTGGCTTAATTTCTGTCTTACTTTAACATTCAGATGGAGCTGTGGAGTTCGTTACGCCACTTTGTCTTCCTAGCTTATTAGCTAGGACGAAAAAATGGTCGAACAAATGAAAGAAAAAGTAAAATTTAATAATTAAAATACCCCCGAATCATTTTTATTTCATGCTAAATAATTAATCTAGGAATATACATGTTCGATCGACAATTTATTGAACACGTAATTATGACACGATATCTTGCGGAAAAACCGCGATTCAAACAGTAATACGCCCATAACTTTTGAATGGCTGAACCGATGTTCATCAAACATAGATAAGAACACTATCGATAAAGTCACCATTGAAACAAAAACAAACGAAATCAAATCGGTCTAATTTGAATAAATGATCGCGATGTTTTCTTTGAAACATGATTGATTTGTTCTTTGAAGTGTACTACTGAATAAACAGTATGGCAAATTCGTATGCTAATTGGGTAGTCTTGAAAATAACCAGTTTTTTTCAAACTAAGGCTTCCATAACGAATTTTGGACGACAATTTTATAGCTTGAGCGTGATCCTAAATTTCAATTATTGACGGAAAATTGGCAATTTGACTCCGTTCCATAATCTGTATAATCTTCTCGTGTCTATAATACTGGCTACTGTCAATATACGAGCACATAGGCACCTACTAACAGATAGGTAGGACTAACTAGACTCTAAAGAAAAACATATCGATTTGCAATTTCTAAAGCCTAGGGTTGCGGGAAACACAGGACCAATCGAGGTCGCGACACTGGGGGGCGGCATATATCCAGCAGTGGTCCTTTAGTTGAAATTATGATGATTAACCCATGCAGGCTATTATAAGCATAGCACAGGTCATCACGCATCGATTCGTGCTAAAAGTTCTTTAACATTTTTTCTTAACATTATGGTCTATATTTTTATGAAAAGTCTGCATTTTTGCAACTGTTGCGTACCTACAAAGTAATGAGTAATGACTGGACATCGATTTGCTTTTTTCTTTATTCTAAGTAAACTAATAATATAAACTGGGGTAATTATTCGTTGGTTTTAATTTGTAATTTGTTCTAATCAGGTCCACTGATCTATCTATATGCGGGCGGCCAAGCAAAAAGGATCCAGTAGTGGAATATTGAGTTAAGATTAGATTCGGTATCTAGAATAGTCAATTGATAAGTATGGATTAAAACTGTCTTCTTTATCAGACATTGTATGTTGAAAGTTTAAAAAATTAACGTATATACATATATCTGTCCTTTTTGCTTGGACCCCCACATATAGTAGCTGTCTCTCTCATGAATAGTATATCTAAAAAAAAACCGCCCAAGTGCGTCTTGGGCGCAGTAATAGGTTTAGTAATAGTTAGTTGCATAATAATGCGGACTAAGAAGGGGGTTTTGTTGTTGTTACATGAACATTAAAACGGTTTCAGCGGCACAAAACGTCTAAAAACGGGCCCACATAGGATGAAGTTTTTTTTTAAATCTATATGCTCGCGTTTGACCACTATCTCGCCTGATGGTAAGCGATGATGTGGTCTACGGTGAAGCACGCTTGTCTAGATGTAACCTATTCAGCATTGACTTAAACTAAATAAGGACTAACTGGTAACTGAAGGAGTTATAAAATCCAACTTCACAACTGAAGTTAGAAAAATATTATCTATATATTTGAGTAACACCGCGGGTGCGAATTGCGAAAGGAGCCGATACGAGCGCGCGTTAGAGCCACGGGGCAGTATGGCTCGTTCCTGGATACTTGCGCGCAAACTCCTCGTTTATTTCTGTATCGGAATTTTAAAAATTTCCTATGTATTTCTCTAATCTGCGGTATTCATTATTTCGTTCTGGAAAGTTTTACGCTACTCAATCAGTGATGTAGTCGGGTCGAATATTGACTTTATAGATGGATATCGACAAAAGAAAATAAGTAATTTGCTTGGAAATCGAATCTAATTTGACTTTAGATTACAAAACGTCGAAAATACTTCTACACTAACGCAAAAAAGACTCCCCTGCGCGCATGCGCCGTATGGGCTACGGACCGGTACTGCTAACGACTCCGACCACTACAATGTATTATTCGAGCTTAAACATTATTAATTTAGAAATCATTATTATTAAGGTTGTTATGATTTTATTTTTGAATATTTTTACATGGTTCATAAACATATATTTACAATCTATTTTACACAGCTAACAACGTTATTTAAGTAATTTTTCAATGGCATTTGTATAAAGTTTTTACTGTTCCAAGTACATTTTATAAGTTGGTCGACTATTACTCATAAACTTGTAAAGCCTACTTATCCGTGATAGTTTGCCTTTTAATTTCGTTATATTTACTACTGCCGTGAATTTTTCACATAGCCAAGAGCAACCATTTCACTGGCAGGGGTTGGGGACACTTGACTCTAACATAAATTTGCAATTTAAAGCTTAATCTAACGCAAACGGATCTCTGAATCGAAAAATGGTTTTAACAAACCCAACGATACCCCACACCATGTGACAAATGAGAAAAAAAAATACATCCGCACTTTACGTCTATGGGAGGTACCCGATTTTTTTTTGTCCATGCTTTTATTTTACCACTTTGTCGGAGTTATTAATATGTATATCCATGCCAAATTATAGCTTTCTAGTACCTACATAGATTCTCTGAGCTAAGCTGCGGACGGACAGACGGACAGAGCGAAACTATGAGGGTTCCTTGTTGACTTCGGAACCCTAAAAAGCTAGGCTTATGCCCGCTATGCCTAGGATGGCCTATGTTATTTCGGAAAAAAAAGGATAAGATTGCAGCGGGATAAGCCACGAGAACGAAGCCGCTCGAATTAAGAAGCTAGCATTGTACTCCGTAAAATTCTGGTCGTTTAAGGTTACACTAGTCAAAAATTCTTCCGTACAAACGTAGTCTAGGGATTATTCCACTGATTGACAATGTGCTTTCAAAATAAAAAGTGATATCAATTTATCTCATCATTATCTAGCCCTGTATAGTAACAAAAAAGTAGAAAAAGTAAATATTTGAAAGTTATGAGCGTCGAAAGTTCCACATTTCGACACTAATTTTTACGCATTTTTGGGCGCGAATAAATACCATAAGAAGACGGAAAATTGCCACCATACAGGGATAGATTAGTAATTCATCAATGCAAATAATTATATTTTGAACAGATACGTTTAGTGGTTTTTTCATGTTATCCAGACTCCCAAAGGTCTGTTTATAAAATTTCGCGAGCTCGGTTTCGTCCTACATCATTATCCATTTCGCTAAAAATTTGCAAAAGTGTGTATTCGTAGGCGAACTAGCTTCCTACTGCTCATCATAGCATCTTTCTCTGCCGCACGTGTTGTCGGTTGATATAAAATGCATTTTAACCCCGCGCACAAAAAAGTTCGTGCCGTTGACTAGTGTAACCTTAAGCCCCGTAGTGGGTAGGTCCTGAACATGAAACAGTATCGATTTATAAAGACAAAATGAAAAAAACACATTACCATTTTTAGTGTTTTGCTTTGGAAATCGGTTTATTTATTTGAGATTTTTTTTCATGTACCTGATCGACCCTACAAGGGATTTAAGCGACCAAAATTTTACGGTGTATACACCGTAAAATTTATATTATTTTTATTTTTATTTATTTATTTATTTTATATTTATTTTTGTATAAAATACGGATATTGTTTGCAGCAAGTTAATAGAAGCCTATGTTCAGCCGTGAGCCCGCGAGTATCAAAAGGCAGACTTGAATGATATTATAAATTCATATAAACACAAATGCTCTTTCGGTATTGCACCATGCGCACAACGGCACAACGGCACAACCCAGATAAGAGCCGTAATCTAAACAGAACATAAAACCCCTTTATGGTTTTACAAAAATGGAATTAAAAAAATTGATTGATCCTTCTAGAATTGTGAGCTAACTGCGATGGTTACAATTACAACACCAACGTTGTCGATTTCACAATTAATTTGATTAATTAAGAAAAAAATGATACTGGGCTGGTTAAAAGTGGTTGTGGCCTAATCAACGAGTTGCCTCTGACACGGCCATACTGCCAGTCAGTGCGGTTTATCTCTTGTCTCGTAATAATCTTTTAGACTGAATTTATTAATTAGTGTTTATCTTTGTACACGCGCTACGACACTTCCACTGGTTGTGGCTCGTTATTAACATAAACATTGTAATAAAGTTAATCTGCGGTCATGGACACGTTATGTACACTGTAGACACCTACCGGTTATTTCACGTATATAAGGGACTAGCTGACCTGGCAAACTTTGTTTTGCCTTAAAAACACCAAACATTCATCTACCTTACTCTACCTACCCTACCCTACCTACCCTACCTACCCTACCTACCCTACCTACCCTACCTACCCTACCTACCCTACCTACCCTACCTACCCTACCTACCCTACCTACCCTACCTACCCTACCTACCCTACCTACCCTACCTACCCTACCTACCCTACCTACCCTACCTACCCTACCTACCCTACCTACCCTACCTACCCTACCTACCCTACCTACCCTACCTACCCTACCTACCCTACCTACCCTACCTACCCTACCTACCCTACCTACCCTACCTACCCTACCTACCCTACCTACCCTACCTACCCTACCTACCCTACCTACCCTACCTACCCTACCTACCCTACCTACCCTACCTACCCTACCTACCCTACCTACCCTATCTACCCTACCTACCCTACCTACCCTACCTACCCTACCTACCCTACCTACCCTACCTACCCTACCTACCCTACCTACCCTACCTACCCTACCTACCCTACCTACCCTACCTACCCTACCTACCCTACCTACCCTACCTACCCTACCTACCCTACCTACCCTACCTACCCTACCTACCCTACCTACCCTACCTACCCTACCTACCCTACCTACCCTACCTACCCTACCTACCCTACCTACCCTACCTACCCTACCTACCCTACCTACCCTACCTACCCTACCTACCCTACCTACCCTACCTACCCTACCTACCCTACCTACCCTACCTACCCTACCTACCCTACCTACCCTACCTACCCTACCTACCCTACCTACCCTACCTACCCTACCTACCCTACCTACCCTACCTACCCTACCTACCCTACCTACCCTACCTACCCTACCTACCCTACCTACCCTACCTACCCTACCTACCCTACCTACCCTACCTACCCTACCTACCCTACCTACCCTACCTACCCTACCTACCCTACCTACCCTACCTACCCTACCTACCCTACCTACCCTACCTACCCTACCTACCCTACCTACCCTACCTACCCTACCTACCCTACCTACCCTACCTACCCTACCTACCCTACCTACCCTACCTACCCTACCTACCCTACCTACCCTACCTACCCTACCTACCCTACCTACCCTACCTACCCTACCTACCCTACCTACCCTACCTACCCTACCTACCCTACCTACCCTACCTACCCTACCTACCCTACCTACCCTACCTACCCTACCTACCCTACCTACCCTACCTACCCTACCTACCCTACCTACCCTACCTACCCTACCTACCCTACCTACCCTACCTACCCTACCTACCCTACCTACCCTACCTACCCTACCTACCCTACCTACCCTACCTACCCTACCTACCCTACCTACCCTACCTACCCTACCTACCCTACCTACCCTACCTACCCTACCTACCCTACCTACCCTACCTACCCTACCTACCCTACCTACCCTACCTACCCTACCTACCCTACCTACCCTACCTACCCTACCTACCCTACCTACCCTACCTACCCTACCTACCCTACCTACCCTACCTACCCTACCTACCCTACCTACCCTACCTACCCTACCTACCCTACCTACCCTACCTACCCTACCTACCCTACCTACCCTACCTACCCTACCTACCCTACCTACCCTACCTACCCTACCTACCCTACCTACCCTACCTACCCTACCTACCCTACCTACCCTACCTACCCTACCTACCCTACCTACCCTACCTACCCTACCCTACCCTAACCAAGCTAAAAAAAAAAAAAAACTTCACTTAAACTATCTACTAAATAGTCCGAACAAAGCCTAAACATTTGTTTTGGATAGGTGAGCCCGTTCTTGAGTTATAAAATTACTACGACTACGACTAGATAGAAGATAGTTTTTTGAATCGCAGTAAGAAAACGTTCTTTGGAGACTGCCTTTATCTTTTTGAGTACTAACAAAAACAACATTCACAGATTTAAAAAAAAAAAACACAACTAACAAGAAAGTGTTAAATCATTACAAACACTTTTTTTAATGCCAATCGTTTCCATTTCTGTTTAGAATCAAGAGTTTTAGAAATGCAAAATAATACTCCAAACAAACATACATATCTAAGTACATATTACATAGGCAAATCTCGGCATTGCCAAAAACAAAGCTCACCAGATCTCGGAGAAATGTCGCAAAAAGTAGTATCTTATTCAGGAGGCGTAACTGCAGCGTGGACAGTTACTCGTGTATGTGACCTCGGTTGACCTTTGACCTACATTATGAACTTTGTCTCATTGTGTAAGTATTTTGCATTTAGGTGCAGTATTTTAAGGACTATTCATATTAAAATAAAATTACGCTATTAATTTCATAACCTTCTATATACAAAGTTTCGTTATTTTGCAAACTTAATTTGGCACAATTTTTAGGGTTCCGTACGCGAAGGATACAAATGGAGCCCCCGGTTCCCTATTGCTGTCACTCACGTGTCCGTCTTTCTGCCTGTCCATCGTCATTCACAAAATTTTGTTCCGAAGAATTATAACTTCTCATTGACCTATGAACTTGAAATTTGGTGATAATGTTTATTATTACGTACTATTGACTAAAAAATAAGTACCAATATATTCTATGATAAGTACCAATATTTATATTTGATACGGAAATATGAAGCTACCAATAAATAACTTAATAAGAAAATAAAATAAATATGAATAATTATAAACATAAATGGTTTTTACAATGTTACTAAATAAATAAATGTAAAGTATTTATAAGTCAATAATTATAATTCTATTCTAAATTTCAATTCTGTATTAACAAAACATTATAACTTACTAATACTTAACCAATAATAAAATTGATCACATTAAACACCCAGTGTTCTTCTTCCTCTCTCCTATTCGATCTATGCTGGGACAGGGTCCATAATTGTCACTAATATTATAATGATTGCCCTACCAACTATATACATTATGGTACCCAATAAAGAATTGGGAGTTGAGAAACAAATGTGCGAAATCCGACACGCAATGTCCGGTTTTATTGTTCCAGTTTTTTGCGGGGTCAACCCGCCCACGGCCCACTCCCTCTCCCGATGAGGTCTGAGTCCCAGCTCTGGGAAAGTTATAGGCTGATTATGCTCATACTTGTGCGGGGTTTCTCTATTGTATTGTTATAGTCTAGGATATTCTGCGAACTAATTTAATGTTTCTATTAAGGCCACTTGCGCATTCCGGCGTTATCCTAAATGTTGACTTACTTGACTTAAGATACTAGCTGGGGCTGAGGGCTTACACAGTTGTCCTTCATCGCAGCCAGTCTTGAGCTTCCCGCTTCACCTCACTCCACATCATTCCGATATTCGTCGCAGTATGGTGCGTTTGGCGGGGACGGCCTCTCTTCCTTTTTCCTTGAGGATTCCAATCCATGGGCTGTTTAAGAATGTGATCGGAATCCCTCCGGACCGTGTGACCAATCCATCTTCATTTACTCCACTTGATCTGGGTCTCGTGGCATCTCTCCAACAGCTCTACATTAGAGATGGTCTCGGGCCAGTAAATTCCGAGGATGCGATGAAGACATCGGTTAACGAAGACCTGGATTTGGCGTGACATGTCCTTTGTTACCTTGCACCTTTCGCACCCGAAGAGCAGCACGGATTTGACATTGGACCCGCAGATTTTGAGTTTAACCCTTCGGGTCAGTTTCCGCGATTGCTCTAAAGGTCTGAGCTGTGCGAAGATAGCTCGCGCTTTGGCGATCCGTGAAATGATATCCTCTTCAGTTCCTCCAGTCTCTGACATGATGCTCTCGAGGTACGTGATTATGTGGACGCGTTCCACAACATCTGTGCCGAATAACATCGGTGTAGAATTATTCACACCTGTACGCATCACCTGGGTCTTCCCGATGTTAATTTCGTACCCAGTTTTCACCGCCTCCCGCAGGTCGTCCAGTTGGGCTTGCATGTCGGCGTGTGTATGACGTTAGTCAATCCCCACTCTACCCCGCGACGCCTGCTATCGTAAATGCGCAACATGATTCCGTCGAAACGACTATAAAAAGGAGCGGCGAAAGAAGACAGCCCTGGCGGACACCAGCGTGCGATGTCCTCCGACATGAAGCCGTTATCCTAAACAATCCGGGTTTAAAAGCTAGCTCAGGGTTAATCAGATAAATCATCTTGCGCAACCAAGAGTTAGAGGGAAATCTAGGATTAATCTTATAAATTTATAAATGCCATTGTGGGCGGTTAAGTCTTTCATATATTGTACCTATGATGACGTTCAATCTCGAAATTATATTACAGATATTTACTATATTTCATGATGGAATAAAATGCATGTAATAATGTTTTATACAAAATATGTATATAAGGAAAATATTCTACCCTTTGTAAATCTGATCACTCTTTATTTTATAAGTTCCTAATTATTAAAAAAAAAACAATGCGGTTGTCAAGCACCTTGATAAGAGATATATTTGATACGTTTCCATTTAATGAGGGCTTCCGTTTTTGTGCCCACCAGTTGTTGCCACTGGCGAGTAAAGTCCTTATATAATTATCTGATAAACGTTGTTATAACGCACACGGAAGAAATGGTTGAATTAAAATCATTTCTAATGCCGTTAAAGTGCGATAAAATATAAAATATAAAACCCAGTATGCCGTAGTTTTGTGCAGTCACCTTTTTTCGAAAAAAATCGAGGATATAATTTTCTGGCAGTAGTTGATAAAACCCGTACCTATCTTAATCTGCCATATTTGGAAAATATACACAATAATAAAAAAAAATGTAAATAAACTCGCGGTAAAAGCCAAAATACTAGGAAATTTGACATTTTGAAGACCTCATCACTCTACACCAGCGCCTCTGAGGGAAATTCAATAGCGATAGCCTCCACTGCTTCGTTGGTCTAGTGTTCGCAAGCGCTACTTTTGACCATTTGGTCCTGGGTGGGTAAATTCCCGGGTCAGGCAAAGATTTATCTGGTTTTGTATCTGGAGTTTCTCAGTAGAAACCCGGAGTTTCGATTTGTGCCTGGATGATGGCAATAAGCTCGCCCCCTCTTACATGACTTAAACGTAACAGGCGAAATATAGGCTCTTAGAGCAGGGTTATTTTGAGTGTGCGTAAGGGACAGATGTATATGATGTCCCTTTTTCACAGTCGAACTATGATAGCTTTTACACATCAGGGTACGGGGGTTGATCTCCGAAGAGTTGGGCAGACGTGCCTCTGCCCAACTCGTCGGCGAATACGGTCGTGATGTTATGTTATGTTTAAATTTTATGAAGAACTATGGATTCACACAAACCTCGTCTACATACCTGAAAAGGTCGGCAGTCAGGCGCTATATTAAATATTGAAACAGCCTCAAAGGGGACTCAAAGCTGACCCATATGCAAGAATATTTTATATTTTAAGTCAGTTACCGGGCAATACCACTGGGTATGTACATATAGGGGTATCTACAGGAATATGGGTGTCGGACCTTTGGGTGGTCGACTATATCTAAAACTAGCTGTCGCGACTTTATTATATAAATGACTAGCTGTTCCCCGCGGCTTCGCTCCCGTGGACCACCCCACAGGACCCGTTTTCGGGATAAAAAAATAGCCTATGTCACTCAGGAATAATGTAGCTGTTTAATGGTGAAAGATTTTTTAAATCGGTCCAGTAGTTTCGGAGCCTATTCGGTACAAACAAACATACAAACAAACAAACAAATCTGTCCTCTTTATAATATTGATATAGATCAATGATTTTATTTCTGTAAGTTGGTTTGTACAAACACTTTTACATGTCGATCCTATTTTTAAAACTAGATGAGGTCGGCGTTTCCTATCTGACTACGCTGAGAAGAAAGGCCGAAAAAAAAATCAGAGGTCACAGAACGATGACAACGATGTGGAGGAGTTTTTCGACGCTATATTTTAGATTAGTATATTTTTAGATTATAGTGAGTAGTTTTTGGTTTAAGTGTATATGTTTGTAGTCTTAGTCAATTAAGTATTTTATTCACTGTATATAATTTTATCTATGTAAAGAAATAAATATATTTAATACGGTATGTGGATAATCATTATTATTATTTAGTTCTATTTTTAGTATTTTTGACTTATAATAGATTTTTTTAATAATAATTATTGAATTTTTATCCTTGGCTTTTTATTTTGATTCATAAATTTTAATGTTTTGATTGTGTTTTTACTTTCCACAAATTTCGACACAATGTATGTTGTCACGATAAAAACGACTTATATCCACTACTTGACATAAGCCCCAAGGGTCACCGACACTATCCGTAATCTGAGTGTGTTATATAATAATATACTTAAAATTCAGACTTCACAAAACAGCAGTTTGACGAAAACAACCTTGACAAATAGGAAGGACCTACATTTTTTGGAGTCAGTAAAAAATCGTGACCCATCGACCATTGATGCACCTGCAACGATACGCGTGGTTTTTATTGCACAAATAAAAATATTAACCTAATCACAGAATTTATTACACTTGATAATAAACAACTTATCGTGAAAACAAAAGAAAATTTTGTTTTAAACTAATCTAGCTGCCAAATAGGCTCCTATTCAGCAGTTCTGTAGTGATGCGCTTACATACATTCGAAAAATGAATTTTATTTAAATATAAATATTATTTGCACTCATTTCTTACCAACAACCTATGTAAAGATACTTAAATCATAAATTCTTTAGACTTAGTCAAACATGGATGATTGAAACATATGTTATTATATAAGTATGTTAACACCTATTTTTCGATATATATGCTTGTAAATATAACAATTAAGGTAAGATTAGTACTGATAATAAATTACAGTAATGATAATCTTCATACCATACACATATAATAAAAAGCCAAACCCAAAAAGAACCTGAAAGTCATCATCCAGTGCAAAGATATTATTTTTCAGCGAGCGCACTCCAAGTTTTCAGTTCAAAATCGGGTTATCAAAATTATATTAAACTTAGCAAGTACGAGTACGTTCCAATTACATGCAACACTACTCAATTTCACTGATTTTGTGTAAAGAGAGTTCAGTAACGTTTAGAATCTTGGACTTGATCACGTTAATGTTTTGATTACAAAAACAAGACAACCAATTACAACTGTCCATTTCCAGTTTGAAATGAGTTGAGCATGAGCATGAGCATTTGGAATACCACCCTGTCTAACATTTTGAGTTAGCGCCAAACATACAATAAATCAAGCAGTATACTTATTTTTAACAGAATCGGTTCACAATTGACAATTCAGTAAGAAAATTATTATTCTATCTTTAGACTTTTACACTGACATAAGACTCACAGCTCTATGCCAAATAGTTTTAATGTTATCGTTGCCCCTGCGCATTTTTGCATTATATTATTTGCAGAATTTTAAAAGATGCTATAAAAACGTTGGGACTTAAACCTCTTCAGTAGGGTGTTGTATCGATAAAATTAAGTTCATATTTTTCTTCGGTTAATATGTGATTTCGCATTCTCAGTGACAAACAAAGGTCTTTGCTTCAATGAATGGAATGAAAAGTATACGTTGTAATAATATAAAATTACTATATTCTTAGAAGTAAAGAGAAAGAAACATTCTTTCTTTCCAATAAAGTATAAGCCATTTCCTTGGAAATGTTAGCAACAGCAATTTAGAAATCGATTAGATACATAAGTAACCGGAGCAGCGGCTGTACCGATGAATAACTATCATCAACATCAACAACAAGCAGAGCAGTGGTGGCCCAGTGGTAACGGTCGCGACTTACAAGTTGTAGGTCGTGGGTTCGAACCCAGGCAAACGCTTTACTTTGTGTAAATTATTTCATCAAAACTGCTCTCAAAAGGGTGAAGGAAAACATCGTAAGGAAACCGGCATATCCTCGAGCCAAAAATTCGAAGACATGTGACATCCACCAACATGCACTGGGCCCGCGTGGTGGATTACGACGAATTCTCTCTCACAGAGAGGAGGCCTGCACGCACAACGGACCAAATGCGAGTCTAAGTGCGGAAAAGGGATCCATCAATCATATCCTATCCTAAACACCTGAGTTCGCCCACTGCTGGGCATGTCTCTCTTTCCTTGTGTTAATACGTGCGCTCCTGTAACAACACACGAAGACAATTTATTTAACATTTTAAACCAATGTAACAACAACAAGGCTCAGCTGGCTGCCAAAAAGTTGGGGATCCTTGCAAAGGTGAGAAGGTGCTTCACGCCGGAACAGCTTCTCAATTTGTATCAAGCACAAATTCGATCATGCATGGAGTACTGTTCTCATCTATAAAATATCTAATCGGATGATTATAGAAGCGTGTAAAACAGCCGGTGATGCGATTTTAACCGTTTACAACCGTTGTATTGCAGAGGGCGTATTTCCTCGTATTTGGCGACGTGGATTTATACGAATCATCCCGAAAAGTGGCGACAAACCCCCGGACGACCCAAAGTCATACCGGCCCATAACATTACTTCCATCTTTGGGCAAACTCCTGGAGCGCCTTATCGTTCCACGTTTGCTACCGGACGGACCAAAGTTTCATAACAATCAATTCGGTTTCACTATGGGAAAATCTACCGTAGACGCGGCCCTTACTGTTAGGAAAATTGTTAATACATCTGAACATAAGTACGTAATTGGGATTTTTCTAGATATTTCTGGGGCCTTTGATAACGCATGGTGGCCAATGCTATTACTTAAAATGAAAACTCGGGGCTGCTATAGAAATATATACAATTTAGTTTACTCTTACTTTTTAAATGGTTCCGCGAAACTTAAACTCGGTCATCATTCCATGTCGAAGTCTCTCACCATGGGATGTCCTCAGGGTTCGGTTATTGGTCCACCTTTATGGAACTTAGGCTTTGATGATTTCCTCGCGATTCCGCTTCCAAGCGGCTGTTCATTAACCGGTTACGCGGACGACGGTCTTCTGCTCATTCAATCAAGTACTCGAGCTGGACTCGAGAACTTGGCTGACACTTGCCTACGATTAATATCTCAGTGGGGTGATCGAAACCGCCTGACCTTTGCTCCGCACAAAACTTATCAACTCATTTTGAAAGGTAATCTCAAATCGTGTCCTACTATAAAATTTAATAACGTTCCCGTAAAAAGGAAGCAGTCCGTGTGCTATCTTGGTCTAGTGTTAGAGAGGAATTTTGCATTTATAGATCATATTAAAATAGTCGGTGAAAAAGCAAAAAAGAACTTCTATGCCTTAACGAGAATATCTAAATCTACGTGGGGTCTGTCTTTTTTAACCTTAAAGACTATTTATGGGGCTACTTACTTGGGTTGTATGTGCTATGGTGCGCCTGTTTGGGCTGATAGGGCCACAATAGGGGCGGTACGACGTAAATTACTTCAAAGCCAGCGTTTGGCTTTGATATTCTTATGCAAAGCATACAGGACGGTTAGTACTGAAGCCTTACCGGTACTTGCTGGCGTACTTCCGGTCGACCTTGAAGTGCAGCGACGCGCTGCAATGTACTATTCCGCACGAGAGACCATGGACGCGGACTTTTTAACTCGGTGTGACCGTGAGAAAATCTCTAGGTTATTTAAACCACATATTGACGTCTGGGAGGAACTTTTATCCGAATGGCAATGTAGGTGGGATAATTCCATCAAGGGCCGACACCTCCACCAATTCTTTCCATCCGTTCGCGTGCGGCTCGCCAGAACGTGGCTGGAGATGGATCACTGTGTTGCCCAATTTCTCACAGGGCATGGTAACTTTAAAAGTAAATTATTTTCCTTCAAGCTCGTTGCCTCACCTTTATGTCAGTGTTCTACATCTGACTGCGAATATGTACAATCTGCACATCATATCTTATGGGAGTGTATTCTTTGGCAGAATGAGCGCAATTTTATGTTAAATAATGTACAGGCTGCATCTGGAGTTGTTTACTATACGGACCTTGTGGAAACTAGAACAAATTTCCGTGCGTTCAAGCATTTTTGTCATACCTATTATTGGAAACAAATATAGCAGCTCACAATGTAGGACCCCTTAATATTAATGCAAATTTTTATCCGTGGTGCTAGGCAACTGGGCTTATCCCAGTTGTAAACGACCCTTTGTGCCTATTGGCCTTGTTTGTTCTGTCTCCTGCTTGATATGGAGGGAAGTGGAAATTTGAACTTTTTCTACTCCTCCGTTATTATTTTCTGATTAATTTCGTTGCGGGATCCAAGACAGTTAAATTCATTCTTCGGGACTTCGTCGAGCTTCATTGCCTCGGCGCTTTTCTG
Organism: Orthosia incerta; assembly: GCA_948252205.1. Taxonomy (NCBI): domain Eukaryota; kingdom Metazoa; phylum Arthropoda; class Insecta; order Lepidoptera; family Noctuidae; genus Orthosia; species Orthosia incerta. The sequence goes on from OX411741.1 coordinate 43,043,410, forward strand.
GTGGTCGCCACTGTTGATTCTGGCTTTCAGGAGTTGCAGTGGTTTGGGAATAGTGCGGTGGGATTGTTCTCATCTATGGGACAGATCTGCCAAATACCAACTTGACGCAATGTAGTCGATCGAAAAGCGGGCCAATAGGCTCATTGGTGATGAGGCACTGGTCAATTCAAAGCTCCAGATCCTTGAACATCGTCGCCGAGTAGCCAGCTTGTCGGTTTTTTATCGGTTACATTTCGGGGAGTGTGCGTTGGAATTGCACGATCTAATTCCACCTAGCCCGTTTCATCATCGGACTACCAGACGTACGGCGATGCGCCATCGGTACATGGTGGACATCCCACCCATACGCACAAAACGTTTTGGAAACACTTATTATGCGTACAGCTAAGGAGTGGAATTCCCTGCCGGAGTCTGTGTTTCCCGACAGCTACAATCTGGGAGTCTTTAAGTCAAAAGTGAATAGGTTATTTTTAGGCAAGCGTGTATCACCGTCGACCACATCATCGCTTCCCAACAGGTGAGATAGTGGTCAAGCGCGAGATTATAGAATATTAAAAAAAAAAAACAGTCGTGTTATCCTACTAATAATATAAATGCGAAAGTTTGGATGGTTGGATGGATGAATTTGTTACCTAGTCACATCAGAGCGGCAATACGGATCTGGACGGCACAGAGATCAGTTTGGAACATCACATAGGATACTTTTAATCCCAATTAACTCCGTATAGTGATCCCTTGGCATCATCATCATCATTTCAGCCGAAATATGTCCACTGCTGGACATAGGCCTCCCCCAGGCGTCGCCACATTGACCAATCCCGTGCGTCTCGCATCCAGCGCCTTCCCGCAACCTTAACCAGGTTATCGGTCCACCTAGTGGGAGGCCTTCCAACGTATCGTCTTCCGGTTCGCGGTCGCCATTCCAGAACTTTTCGGCCCCATCGGCCATCCGTTCTGCGAGCAATGTGCCCTGCCCACTGCCACTTAAGTTTGGCAATTCTTCTGGCTATGTCGGTAACCCTGGTTCTCTTGCGGATCTCCACATTTCTGATTCGATCACGCAAGGAAACTCCGAGCATAGCCCTCTCCATTGCCCTTTGAGTGACTGTAAGCTTCTTACTGATAAGGCACATTGTAAGCGACCACGTCTCAGAGCCATATGTCATCACTGGCAACACACACTGGCCATAGACTTTCGTCTTGAGACACTGTGGTAAGTTGGCATAGTAAAACACATTTCACGCGAGTCAAGTCGCGGGCAGAAGCTAGCTTCAATATAAATACGAAATACATTTTTCCTGTTCCACAGAAAGATTCACAACAACCGATTTATATCCGCTAGCAATTTGTCAACGTGTCACGATCGCTACAACAACACGAAATAAACACACAGACACAGACTATACAAAGCCTGTTGTTATGGAAAACATTTTGTATGGGAAACCGACGCAAACAAATTGCCAAACAGCACGGTCGCTCCTGCCCGAGGCAGCGATACTACGGAAGCATTTCGTCACATTGTTTTGGAAAATATATTTTGTACATATTATATGTCATGGACCAAGTGATTAATCAATGTACTATGTATAATGCCGTGGCATTATGAATCAAGTGAAGTCAAATCGGGAATTGTAATGAATTCTGATTTAAACTTCTATATTTATCACACTGTCTGGTCATTATGAATATTGCTACGTAATGGTTGGACAATTCGATAATCATGATTAATGAATTAGTCCAAGAACGAGCGAAGCGAGCTCGGGAGCTTAGGGCACCCCGACATGGATATGTTAGGTTCGAAGGGGACGACGTACTTTATCATCACCATCATTATCATTTCAGTTGGATGACTTCCACTGCAGGACAAAGACCTTCCCTTAACGTCGCAACATCAAAAGATTCTGTGCTTTTCATTCAGCAGACTCCGCAGCCCTCACCTGGTCATGTGTCCACCTGGACAACATCATTTCAATTCAAATATTTGTGAGCACAAAAGAAGTGATTTGTAGTTTTATTGAGCTATCCTGATATCCATGGGAAAAGGCGTGAATATACTTATGCCGACACGAAACTACACTTGTAAATAAAGAGCTAGTGAAAACGACTGCAAACGGATGCTTGCGCTGCCAATTTGCAAACATTCTTATCTTCTGTCTGCATATTTACCTTCATTACAGGCATCAACTATCGTCGTAGCATACTTTTCAAAGAGTGGTAAGGTAAACAAATTGTTTCACAGTAGCATGGCTATAAACTACTGCCAGGCTTTGTTTCCGAATTTGTAATTAAGAATATCAATATATAAATATCGCTTTTGCTATTGTACTAACACACAACAGTTATAAAAACACCTTGCTATTTTTAATCTGTAGAATATATTTTGTATCAAGTCGAACCGGGACAGCTGATAGCATGATTGGAGGGGTCCGCAGCAAAAGCGTAGCGAGGGTCGAGGTCAGCCCACACTTGTAGCAATCACATCTTGCGATGCGATTAGCAATTTTTCATCAGGACCCTGACATTGAAAGAACGGGAACGGTGGGCACTTTATTTAGCTGGGTTTCTTTGTGTCAAACATTTGATGTGCACGGTCGATAATAGACTTGTGCAATAACATGTAACTTAAACTTACAAGCGTGATAGTATATTATTTAATACATATCTTACTTAAGCCCTGATTCTTGAAACTAAATCATAGCCCTTAGTAGACAAAAGCCCAATATTTTGGAAACTAAAACTTGAGAGGAAATAATTCTGAAGATCTGCTATATTAATTTTTATATAGTTTTCTTAAAACCTTTTGACAAGAAGGTAATTTTTTTAAACAATAAAAAACTTAACTAATCTGATCATCCGTTTAGGAGCTATGATGCCACAGATAGATACACAAACACACAGGTACCTCACACGTCAAACTTATTATGACAGCCCTCTTTTTCCGTCAGTGGTTCAACAAATCTAAAAGATTAATGTAATATCAAATATTTTTCAATCTTTTTTTTTCAGTGTTTTAAAAACCAAGATTCGAAATCAATAAATGGAAAGCGGTAGTACTCAAATGTTGATTAACTAATAAATAAAAAATAAACCACACCCGACTAGTGAAAAATCACGCTCTAAAAATATAAATCAAGTAAATATTTTCATCTGAAATAGTTATGTACGTACGAGCTATTCGATATGTATCGGGTATTAAATAAATGTAATAAATATTTTATTGTATTTCATAAATATTCATAGTTTTCAGAGGATAACCGTGGTCGTATGCCACCTACCATAAGAAAACAATACATTCTGCAAAGTAGCATACAACCTCATTTGTCATATTACTTATGATAAATAGTTTAGAAGTTAGTGATTAGAATGGAGAAGTGCGTATCCAAAGTCATAATGTGTTGACCATAATATCGTAGTGGCCCAATGGCTTAGACCTCGCCTCTCGTGCTTTTGATCGTGGGTTCAAATCCAGGCAAGTACCATTCTGACAACGGTGATGGAAAACATCGTGAGGAAACCTAGACTTATAAAGTTTCAGCTCCATTGGTATGATTACTGCAAGGCGTTCAAGTTCGAGGATAAACGAATAAATAAATAACCATTTCAGCCAAAAATAAGTTCAAAAACTAAACTCGACTACTGAAAACTCACGTTCTAAAAAGTATGAAACAAGAAAATATTCTCATCTGAAATTGTTATGTACAAACTATTCCGCAGAGGATAACCGTGGTCGTATGCCACCTATCGTACATACGGCCCCTACAGGGCGCCATATTCAATTTAATGTGACGTCACATAACACATAACCAGCGGACAAACAAGACTCTTCCAACGACACCTCATTTGTCAAATTATGATAACTAGTGTAGATGTTATGAGGGAAGACAAAACATAACCCTTCCTTTTGCTTCGCCGTAGTCGGGTAAAAAGACATCCACCACTGGACCAACCGAGAAAATTGATAGGCTGTAAGTTTTTTTATATTATTATCCTAGATATACTTCTTCTTTTCTTCTACGGTTTCTTTTCTCTTTGTCTCTTAATATAGAATGTTGGGCTGTGAAAAAGATGGATGAAAAGAGATTGCATGTAGCAGAGATGAGAATGTTGAGATGGATGTGCGAAGTGACGAGAATGGATAAAGTGAGAAATGAGTATATTAGAGGAAGTTTGAAAGTGGCGCCAGTGACAGAAAAGTTGAAAGGAAACCGTTAGTCCTGGTATGGTCATCTGATGAGGAAGGGATGAAACGCATGTTACTAAAAGAGTTATGAATATAAATGTGGATGGATGGATGGAGAGGGAGGGGACGGCCAAAGAAAAGATGGATGGACTGTGTGAGGAGTGATATGAAAGAGAAGGGAGTCAGTGATAGCGTGACGGGGGACAGGACGGTATGGAAGAAGAAAACGTGTTGCGCCGACCCCAAGTAACATGGGACAAGGGCAGGAAGATGATGATGACTTAGTATATGATATGTCATGTCTATATTATGTATATGAGTAGGCTGCAGTGAATAAATTATTATCTAGTTAGCAAGGTAAGTGTAGCAAAGACAGGGTCCGCTGGCCACATTAATTTAATATTGTCCCCTACCCGAGGAGGTTTAAAATAACCACAGTGACCACTAGCATCTAAATAACTACATAAGTACATAACTGTACATGTTTAGTCCACTTAATTTTATAAAAGGTCTGAGGGTGAGGTGAGCCGATGTCAATCGACAATAATGGCATAAAATCGAACTTCATTTAACCCCCAACAAAGTGTTCCGATGTAGTGTAGTGGCCATTTTCCGTAATGGCTGTTCGTGAGTGCTGCACATTAAATAAATATGGTCCTGATAATTTATAGGCACTGCACCGATGAATGGAAATTGTCATCGCTATCGCATTTCTGCTTCGTAGTCCACAAAAGGGGCACTTAAGGTTGTCCAGGTCGATCATTCCACTGTTTGACGGTGTACGTTCAAAATAAAAAAAGTTATACATATTTCTCCTCATTATGTAGCCCCTGCATGGAAACAAAAAAATAAAAAAGGAATATATTTGAAAGTTATGAGCGTCGAAAGTTCCATATTTCAACATCTTTGGGCGAAAATAAAAACCATAAGAAGAAGGAAAATTGCAATACAATCACCATATAGGGATAGATTATTAGTTCAAAAATGCAAATAATTTTATTTTGAACAGATACATTAATTCGTATTTTCATGATATCCATATTCCCAAAGCTACAGAGCTTATGAAATTGCGCGCGCTCGTTTTCGTCCTAAATCATCATCCATTTCGCTAAAAATTTGCAAAAGTGAGTATTCGTACGCGAACTAGCTTCTTACTGCTCATCACAGCATCTATCTTTTTCGCACGTGTTGTCGGATGAGATAGCATGGATTTTAATTTACCCCGCGCACAAAATAGTTCGTGCCGTCGACTAGGGCAACCTTAAGTATTATCAGCATAGAAATTATATTCACGTGTGACAATTAGGTGGAGTTTAGATCGGAACTAGGTTTTGATTAGTTACGAGAATGTTCATGTGACTGCTTATGTGCTGAAAAGGTCTTTCAGTTTTACAATTACGATGTTAAGTTATTATTAAATTAGCAAACAGCGACGATCGCACTGAAATAACCTACTTGGGCGACACGTAGAGAAGTATTGACATAATACATGTTTAACTTTCTAAACCATACGTTTGTTTTAAATTTTTAAATTTGTTTCCCACGGAAGTGTCATGGATGAACAATGAGTGTTGAAATAGCGGATCCTAGTTGCAGCACTACTGTCGCTTTGCTATCACGTCACCCTCACCGCTCATTTGTATACCTTGAGGGTACATTTTTGTGATGGCTGTTCACCTCTCGCTGCTCAGGTTTTTTGAGATGAAGATGATAGCGTTTCGATTTGAATTTGGAACGTCAAATTCGTGACGAAACTCCTAGAACACTTTTGAGTAGAAAAATGCCCTTAAGACATTGTAAAGAGGTTTGTTCGAAAATCGAACTGGCCACTGTCAATAATAAGAACGACCCAAAATGACACCCAAAAACAAGTACTGAAATAAACTCCATCACAACTTCCATAAATGTACCGAACAAAAACGTTATTCTATCCTTCATAACTGCACTGTTGTGTTCAACATCAAACTTTTGATTTATATTAATTACAAAATAAATACTTAATTTATGAAGCCTAGGCTTTTTATTGTCTCGCAGAAGGTGTGAAATGTAGAGTATGCTCCTCTGGGATAAAGCCTGTCTTCGTTTTGGCCAGCTTGAACCCCTCGCTTTCTCGCCTTCACTCAGGACTGTCTCTCGTTAAGCTCAGGGTTCAATATGCCGCCCGTGACGTAAGACACAGATTTATGTACATGGTGCATAATCTACTAATATTTCAGACTTTTTAATTTTATTAATGAGTTCTCCATATAAGTTATGTGGTAAAATATTATTTAATAAAATATATGTGACTGTTTCACTTATTACTATGCTATTAAAGTAAAGCGTATCTTGAATTGTACCAAAATAATAACTTAAAGTGTTACGATACATATATATAAATTTGTATTTATGTATAGGAGTATATAAATACAAATATATATATTTAAAGAGCAGTGGTGGCTCAGTAGTATCGGCCGCGACTTACAAGTTGTAGGTCGTGGGTTCGAACCCAGGCAGGCGCTTTACTTTCTGTAAATTATTTCATCACCACTGCTCTCAAAACGGTGAAGGAAAACATCGTGTCAAGGTTGTCTGGTAGATATCGCTGTCAGCGATAAGACCGCCTTTGTACCCGTAGAAATAAGTTTTTCTTGAAATTTTGTATAATTTTATGGTGTACAATAAAGTATATTCTATTCTATTCTATCGTGAGGAAACCGGCATGTCTTAGACCCAAAAATTCGAAGACATGCCCGCGTGGTGGATTACGGCATCCCCTCTCATAGAGAGGACGCCTGTGTCCCAGCAGTGGAAACATTAATAGGCTGATGATGTGATGTGTGATGTGATATATATATACGTGTTTGTATATATACGATAAATATCCATATTGTTATGGCGACGAAAAAAAAGTCGAATCACTCCCATATTTTTGGCAGAGTGGCGCCATATTTAAAATGTGTGTAAATTAAGCAAAATTGAGACGAATCCAACTAACATCTCATATATCAAAATCCGTCAAGACGTTTGGGCTGTAGAGCGTGCCAAAGAAATGGATATACATACATACTGTAAGGGACGTAGCCAGGGAGCTACATATTAAAACTCTGAAATTACTTTTAAATCGTATATTTTAGCAACATGCCCGCCCGGCGGCTACTCTAGAATTGACAATCAAAGCCTAGCAAAAACATCTACTCTTATTTATTTGTTCGTTTTTCAATTCCCTTTCAAAACTATTTAATTATCTGAAGCCAGACTTATTATCGGCAAAGAGTTTGCATTTTAGATAATCAGAGCCCTCTCAATACATACGCTTGAATGACCTAACCCTCCTTCGGCAGTTGGATAAAAAGTTCTGAAAGTACCTAAAAGTGAATCAAAGTTGAACTATTCTTATTTTGTTGCCACGATAATACGACGCGTTCCGAAGAATTGTTGTTGTATTGTTACGCTGCCTTTCTAAATCATGCAATAGCATCAATGGCTTGTTTAATATTTGATTTCATGTCCTCTGCTAACTGATACTTAGTTAAAACAATACAAACACATAATGACATGAACTGATATTAACTATTTACAAGCGCCATATGTTGGAAAATGTGATTAATACGGCATTATTCATAACGCCAAGATAAATTTGAAAAAAATACAATTAGGCAATTTGCTAAAAACTATTGTAATAATTAAATTGATCAGCAACCTAATTGCGCAAGTGAATTCGGCAATGCAAAGGATTTGCCCGCCATCAATCGACCAATCACATATACGGAAATACATTTCGGGTCTTTTGATCTCGCATGTGATTGGTCGATAGACAGAACGGAAAGAAAGGGCCCTCTTAAGCCCCATCCCTATCTACACAAATTAACGGACCACTGTCAAGTTATCAAAATAAATACCATATAAACGTGAAATATACGGCTTATTCGCTATTTCTGTTTTTCTGTGTTTATATAAAGTATTTAGTGCATGAATAAAAAAAATATTGAAACCATTTACACTTTAAATTTTAAAAAGACTGCAGATCTGTGGGGTCATTCTGTTGAAGTTGCTTAGTGTATTATTGATATTGTCGCACTTAGTTTAGCTATTATCTTTAATAATTGTATCGACTGTGGGGAGTTTCCTGAGCTAATGAAAAATAGTAAAATAATACCTTTATTTAAATCAGGTAGTACAGCAGACCCTACAAATTATAGACCTATTTCAGTACTACCTTCGTTTAGTAAAATATTTGAGAAATTAATTTTAGAGCAATTGCAAAGATTTTTTATTAAACATAAATTATTACATAGCAAACAGTTCGGTTTTACAAGGGGTCGTTCAACTACTGATCTTGTGTGTTGAACTTTTAGGACATATTTATAATGCATGGGAAGATAAGTGCGATGCCTTGGGGATCTTTTGTGACTTGTCCAAGGCATTTGATTGTGTTCTTCATGAAACGCTAATGAGGAAACTCCGCCACTACGGGATCCGGAACAGCGCTCTGGATCTTCTTACTTCATACTTGAGTAATAGGATTCAGAGCATTGACGTTAATGGAAAAAGATCTCCCGGATCTATAGTAACAATGGGAGTCCCGCAGGGCTCAATTCTTGGTCCTTTCTTGTTTCTTATTTATATTAATGACTTGCCATACCTCATAAAGGATAACCATGATATAGTGTTGTTTGCGGATGATACTTCCCTTTTGCTTAAACTTAAACGTCAGCAGCTGGTTACTCACGATGTAAATAGCGCGATCTCAAAAGTAGTTCACTGGTTCAATGTTAACAATTTACTTCTTAATGAAAAAAAACAAATGCATTAAGTTTACCCTACCTCACGTTAGGCAGGTGAAAACTGATGTGTTGATAAAGGGCGAAGAAATGAATCCTGAAAATAGCACAGTATTCTTGGGCTTAACTTTGGATGCTAAGCTTCAGTGGGGCCCACATATAGATAAATTGTCAAAGAAGCTAAGCTCCGCAGCATATGCTGTTAGAAAGATTCGTAATTTAACTGACATAGAGACAGCCCGTTTAGTATACTTTAGCTATTTTCATAGTGTAATGTCGTACGGTATTCTGTTGTGGGGAAATGCCGCCGACATCCAGACTATCTTTGTTTTGCAGAAAAGAGCTGTTCGATCAATTTATAATTTAAACCCGAGACACTCTCTCAGAGAAAATTTTAAGGAGATTAATGTAATGACTGTGCCTTCTCAATATATTTATAAAAAAATTATATGCCCATAAAATAAAAATTTGTTTAAAAAATACAGTGATATCCATAACATAAATACTAAAAACAAACACAAATTTGTAGTACCTACAACAAGGCTCAAGATAATAGGTGGCTCGTTTAGATGTCAATGTGTGCGCTTTTATAATAAGCTTCCTCGCCACGTACAAGAATTAAGTCTTAATAAATTCAAATTATTCATTAAACGTAATTTGTGCCAGAAAGCATTTTATACCATTAAAAATTACGTTGAGGATAAAAAGGCTTGGGATTAAGCTGCTCCAATTAATTTTGATATATTTTGCACTTTGAATTTTCTTTTTTTACTGTTTTCTTGCACTGACAAGAATATTTATTTTTTAAAGTATTATATTATTATTTTATTTTAATTATTGTGAATGTGAAGACTATGTGGATCTTTAATTTTAGTTTTTAATCGTGGTCTGGCAGTTTGAGTAGTTTATGCGGCCATCCCGAATGTCCTTTCTTTGGTATTGATCGTCAAATCGTTGAGCTCCTTAGATTTTGACTTGAGCTGCTTGGTTATTGACAAATCCGTGCACTGACTGGACAGGTCCACTCAATATGGCTGGTTCTTTCCTCAAAATACCATTTCAGACATCAGTCTAGATGATCTTCACATGATCTAACCAAGTTTTTGTCTGGATTTTAAAAGAGACTGTGACCTCTGATTTTGTTTCGGCCTTTCTTCTCAGAGTAATCAGATAGGAAACGGAACCTCAAATAGTTTAAAAAAATATGATCAACATGTAAAAGTGTTTATCTACACTCACAACGTAATGTTCCAAATATGAAATCAAAAAATATTGCATAAACACGTACTTTACATTCGTGGATAGGTAAAATTAAAAAAAAAAACCTTATAACATTTTCCTTCGATTTTCAAACAACTGCATCATAAAATAACTTTTTTTTATTACGATACAGGACAAATCCAAGAAGTTAATCACTCAGGAGATTCCATCAATTATATTTTTTTTTTGCAATGCCGTTTTTATAGTACCTAATAAAAAAAAATTGATTCCAATTTTAACTTGTCTGTGAGAATGCCCGCTTTAGGCTTATTACGCACTGCAATTTTTATTTGCGCGAACTTTTGTCTCTTTCCACCTGTTCATAGAGCTCAAAATATTCGCGCGAATTAATTTCGCGCTGCGGTACGGTGGATTCTGTTGCAAAGCACGGTTTCATGCGGTATTATTGCAGCACGATTTTTTTACCGCAATGCGAGCAGCTTCATACAATTCCGTAAAATTCGCGCGAATAAATATCGCAGTGCGTGTGCTAAGCCTTAGCGCATGCGCGGACAATGCGGTGATGTGCTGGGTTTTGGCGCCATTCATACGTTTTGCAGGTTTCGCTGTACTGAATTTCATGCCTTTTTAAATTCTTGCTTAAAATGTCTGATATTAGTGAATGTGAAGAAATCATTTTTTCGCCGCCAAATATTTTATATGCGGCGAAGGAAATTACTCATAATCTCTTACCAGCAAAGTCGAGATTATTATATGATGCATTTATTTATTACTTTATGGCATGGAAAATGCATAAAAAAGATTAAGTAGGTTCAATCCCAAAATGTATGAGTGTAGATAAAGTAGTGTATGAAACTGCACATAACTAGGTATTAAAACATCCGTGTGAATACTATTAAAAACCTCGCCGACGGCTTGGTTTTTAAACACACTCATGTCTTAATACCCCTTATTATGCAACAGTATCATAAACTACTATTGTATAAACCAACTTACAGAAAATAAATCATTTATAGTTTATCAATATGGCATCCTCAGGTACAAAATCAACTCCAAAATGCTTTTTGTGTTAATTGCTAAGCCAGATTTCAACGAAATGTGCGGCAAATCTGCTGGAGCGCTCTGGTATGTTCATTTGAACGCGCGGAGTTTTAGTTTGCTATTAGACTAGGTAGTAATGATACTGTAACCTAGAGATCGTAAGAAATTAACATGCTTTCCATTAGTATTCAGTCAGTACGGGGCCAGGTGCTGCGGTTCAGACAAAATCGATTATCTCCTTTGACAGTTTTTTTTTTAAATTGTATATCTGGAATATCTGAATAATTTCAAACTTACTTGATTCAAGATTAGATGAATAAAAAAGTTTGTAATTATCTATCTGAGAGACTTATAACTTACACTAGCCAGCAACTTCACCTACATAAAAGACCTATGATCCAGACCATCTAGATAAAAAAGATCCGATGTTCCTATTCAGGCCATGGTCAATGCATTTTCAAATTTTCACCTAGAGGCGTGATTGATTAATAGACTTTCATATTTATAATATCATCATCATCAGCCGAAAAACGTCCACTGCTGGACATAGGCCTCCCCCAAGCGTCGCCACATTGACCGGTCCCGTGCGTCCCGCAACCAGCGGATCCCCGCAACTTGCACCAGGTCATCGTTCCACCCGGTGGGAGGCCTTCCAACGCAACGTCTTCCGTCTTCCATTTATAATATATTTAGGATTAATTGGTGAGGACAAACATTTCTACATGGATGAACAGTCGTTTATAAACATATCTACAAATGGACATAACAACTCAAATTCTAATGTTTTCGAAGGTAAACTTTGTTATTGGGCAGAGTATTGGGGACAGCTGTCTAAGTATATCAATCAACTAATGTTGATAGCAAACGAAGCGGTACTAGTAGGTATTTTGTTACTTTGTTATGAGTTTTTAAAATCAACTAGATACTAGACAGGACTCCTTACTAACGGTGACTACAAAACTGGTACCGTTCCTTGAAAACCTTTAACTATCAAAAAGTGAAAAAGTGTGTCCGATGGCATTTGCAAAGTGACTTTCATCCATATGTTATCGAGTATATGAGATATATTTAAAAGGTTAATTAGTAATTTTGTAACCTCTTCGCGGAATGGCAATATTCTTTTTCAGCAAACGCCGAAATAGATGCCGATTTCTAACTTTGGCTGGTGTATTATCCGGCAAACCTACTAAACATAATAAGACTCAAAACATAATAAGTACATAATAATCATTAATAATAATTTTATTAAATTTAAACTACTAGCTGACCCAGCAAACTTTGCTTTGGCATAAAAACCCCAAACATTCATCTACCCTATTCTATTCTACCCTACCTACCCTACCCTACCTACACTACCCTACCTACCCAACCCTACCTACCCTACCCTGCCTACCTACCCTACCTAACCTACCATAAAAAAAAACTCGAACCATCTACTAAATAGTCCGAACGAAGCCTAAACATTTGGTTTGGATAGGTGAGCCCGTTCTTGAGTTATAAAATTACAACGAAAAGTGGCATTGATTTTTATTGTATATATAGAAGATAATAATTTTAATTCAATTTAGGTGAATAAATTAATAAGTAGGTAATTAGTACATGACATGACATAAAAATAGAAAAACATAGACATATTAGTAGGTAGGTACATTAAACCAAATAAAAACATTGGCAATACAACTGAAATGTTATTATGGCAAATTATTAACCGCTATTCCTCTCTCCTAGACACTGACTGTATCAAGTGCCCGACAGGGTCCATAATTGTTTCTGTAACTTATATTTACCACCTGTATGTACATTATGGATGCAATAAATTGAATTTGAACCCAGAAGTTCCTAACTTCATAGCCAAAAGTCGAAAGCCAAAAATAAACTGTTTCGGCTTTTGCCTTGGTTATCCTGGAAGGGGTTAGCATATTTAATCATTGGCCAGCATATATAACCATTGGTTGAGTTGGACTCGACCTAAGTCTAACAAAGTAACACATACCTGAACCTAATTTAGGTCTGACTGGTCGATCAAATCTGATTTGATTGTATTGAGTTTAGGCCTTTCGACTAGAGTACTTGCCGTTTACCTAGAATCGTGAAATTTGGAAAGTAGCAAAGTCACAAAGGCACAAGAAAAGGTAAAAAGCCGAAAAGTTACATCTCAAAGTATTTATTTATTAAAAAATACATCTGTGCGACTGTCAACTTATTTGCAGCTGGAAAACTAGTTGTGCATCACGATAGATATCGGTTCCAGACGGCTTTGCATCTTTACTTCCATTTTGAAATAAATAAATTCAAAATAATGTAGGTGATACCACTACTGCCAGGCTAAAACAACACCTATATCTGCAAGCAATCTCCAATTTCACTGGTAAACGTGGAAATACTAATAGCCATAACATGAATTGCGATATTTGTTACGATACCAAGGTTTCGCTCGCGTTATTATATCGGTATTTTATTAGACCCCTTTGATATATATAGAATAGCCTAATTTGATTTATACCCGGTTGATCGCAATTGGATCGACCCCCACTACATGTGACTTAAAAATAATTGTCGAAATGTGGATTTACTAAAGGTACAACTCTCTTTTCGGTCGAATATAATTAGTGATGTTATGTTTATGTTTTCGTAAGTAGTTGCATTCGTTTGTAGGTACTTTTTAAATGTGCAAAACGGACTGTTTGTCAATAATAATATATAATTTTTTGTACAGCTATAATTATTCTAAAAGATTATTTAATGACATCACTACTTGTGGTAGGGTGTAGTGGTAGGTACAATATTACAATAGTGAAGTTACATTTTGGAGCTTACGGCAAATTCTAGGACATCATTTCAGGCGGAAAATGGGAAAGCGACAAGCACATTTTAATAAATGAATAAATCACGGATACAATTTTTCACGTCGTCACTCGTTTTGTCGTCGAATAACAACGAATAAATACGAGAAAATAGTAGTTTGTAGTAGAATAAGTAGATTCAATTATCAGGTCAAATTTTTTTGAAACTTTTCCGTCAGGTTCCAGAAGAAAACAGAATTTTCTAGAAATCCTGCTGAAAGACGCGTTGTCGTCATTTACGCTGAAAAGGCATCATTAAAATATGTCGTTACGGTATGTTGTAAAGTGGTCAGCACTTCAGCTTCTCACATATTGTATATGCGATTGTGTACCTACTTGTCCTTTGCTCAAAAGCACCGTATACACCTGAAGTTGCGCAATATTCTCTCAGGAACAATAAATATGTGTCAAGTTTGCATGTCCCATTTAATGTTGCATTGTTGCTGGCCAAAGCAAATGTTCCGTATTCATGGTAAACAAAATATTGGTTTCCGGTGTACTCCCGGCTAACTACACGAGTAACGCGAGTACATTATGTATGACCACATTATTTGTGTATTTTTTTCATTACTACTAAGCATAGCAATACAAATTTCAGCCGACAATCTCATTTACTGAGCGATTATTGTAGTCTTTTTATTACCAGATTAGCAATGTTTATACCGAAAGTTCTTATTTCTTTTGTTTGAAATGTTTGAGAATTGCTAACGATTTTTCACGTTATATATTAGGTAATTAGTTTTGATGATGAACAAGCTGCTTGTACCTACGATAACTACATATCTGACTGCAATTACCTTATTAATGAATTAATGTGTAAATAATTCATGCCTAGTTGCTCTAATTCCAGTATTCCCACAGATATGCAAATGACACATGAATATTATAATTTATAATAGGAATATGCTTCAGAATATTTCAACTATGCTCAAAGCGAAGCTACCATTGATTGAAATTCATCAGAACTCATTATAACAAAGTTTGAAAAGTTTTCAACTGCGCTCCATTACCTGTCCGTAACGACCCAATTCAAATTAATGTACCTTGAGCGGGAAGACCTAACTATGGGTGGGAACGCGGTGGGAACGCTCCCTCGTGGTAGGCCGTGAATGAATTGGTGACAGTTTGACATGAAGCACTAACAATGTATGGGCAAAATCACGCCGTTCCATTTTGGCTTCTATACTGTACGTGGTAAGGAATAGGATAGTTTGCTTCGCGTACACATTTGTACGCAGCGGCGTGCTCCCACCACGGCGCAGGCGCGGAGAGATGCGCGCGCATATATTCACCAGCGCTCCGTTGTGGAACACCAGTCAATCCTTAGATCGCTAAGCGAAGCGATCGAATCAGTTGAGCGTGCCGATACATCGTACTCGAACAACACTACGCTCGTTTGCGCGCGTTACACAGCTTGCGTCAAAGGATTCATATTAAGGTACTGTAAAAAAATATTTATTTATGAGAAAGGGCTTAGGGTATTTTTTTAATTTTTCGGGAAATTCGGAGTGCGTTCGGTGTGCATGTTGTGTGGAGTGGCGCGTCGTGCTCGTGCTGGGTGTGGAAACTCCCCGGCTACTAGCACGTGTCTG
Source organism: Orthosia incerta (assembly GCA_948252205.1). Classification (NCBI taxonomy): domain Eukaryota; kingdom Metazoa; phylum Arthropoda; class Insecta; order Lepidoptera; family Noctuidae; genus Orthosia; species Orthosia incerta. The sequence goes on from OX411741.1 coordinate 43,059,050, forward strand.
CGGAGTGCACGCGCGACCTCCTCCTCAGCTGCAACGCGAATTGCATCAGCTCCGACCAAAATATTTGTAGTTGACACCAAATGCGCTCGCGGTCTACCTGCTTTGCGAACTTTTACTTAGCGAAATTACTAAACAAATCAAGCTCAGTCGAACTGTCTCAGAATTTATATAACATGTTACGAATTCATCTCGTAACTACCCTAATATTTTTCATAAATTTATTTACAACTACAGAGGTAATTCACGTGAGTTTTATGTCAGAAAAAGTTTTGTAAGCAACTCGGTCGAGATCGTTTCGGTAGGAGAAAACTGGATCTCTGTAACTGGTAGGACAACTGAAACCTGTCCAAATGATAAAAGACAGGAATTATTTAAAAACTCGCAAGTTATAAACTAAAAAACTTCTCATACTACGTGAACAGTTTGAACTATATAGTATTTTGTGTACTATAATGTCGTTAAAAATATTTCGGCTACAAGTTTAGTTAAAACTACGTCGTATGTAAATATTAGGAGCGTAATAAAAGTTGTTTCGTCTATATCTATATGGTAATTTATTGAATAACGATGTAAACAATGAGCAAGCACACGTACGCCCTCGGAGTAGAACTCTAAACTAGTTACTGAGAAGTGAGAACAACAACGGTTAACGTATTAGCATGTCTAATAATAAGTTTCTATGTTCTCGGCTATGTTTTTAAACGCAGCCCTTTATTGACACGTTTGCATATTAATTTAGTCGTAGTTGTGGACATTTTATCGCAGTTCAAATTTGAATATTTAACAAATAGCTGCCTTCCGCGTCTGCGTCCGTACTTCGCCCAATATCTTGCCCGTTCCGTTCAGAATCTAATCAACTCAGCCCTTTAGTTATACGTTTGCATATTAATTTTATCGTAGTTGTGGACATTTTATAAGTTGAATATTTAACAAATAGCTGCCTCCCGAGTCTTCGTCCGCGTCCGTACTTCTCCCAATATCTTACCCGTTCCGTTCCGAAACTAAACAACTTAGCCCTTTAGTTATACGTTTGCATATTAATTTTATCGTAGTTGTGGACATTTAATCGCTGTTAAAATTTGAATATTTAACAAATAGCTGCCTTCCGCGTCTTCGTCCGTACTTCTCCCAATATCTTACCCGTTCCGTTCTGAATCTAATCAGTTCAGTAGTAGAGTAACAAAACAAACATCCATCCAACCTTACAAACTTTCAGGTTTTTATTAGACTAGCTTCTGCCCGCGGCTTCGCCCGCGTAAAAATGGTTTTATCATCCCAAGGGAATACAAACTATCCGTCCCTGAAAAAGTCTGTCCCAGGTTCTCTTCATACTCTCTCCTTGCCAAATTTAATCTAAATCGGTTCAGTAGATCCAGAGATTACTCTCTCTACAAACTCACAAACTTTACCTATTTATAATATTAGTATAGATATATAGTATAGAATTAAGATATCACCTCGTTTGTTGAACTGAGAATGAAATAAAATGTGTCCATAGTTGATAAGAAGTAGGAATAATCGATAATGGGCAGGGTCACTGTGTTATTAGTAGATAAAGTGCTTGGCTACCAACAACTTCCATTAAACGTCACGATAGGAACTTGGGAGCCATCACGGTATGTCAAGAGTGGATTCAAGTTATGTGTTGGCAGCAGCAGCCCTGCTTAAACTATCAGGCATCATAGGCGCGATGTTATGTGTGTAAAAATAGATGCTTATCGTTATTGGCATGTGTTGAAACATTACTAGCGTTTCGCTAGGCTCGTGGAGTAAAAAACGAGGAGTGTTCATCGCGGATTTGTGCAATAACATGTCACACGTAAAATGCAATCGTTTGATCGATAAACGGCCGATGTTTTTGTATTTATCGATGAACCGATCTCACAGAGTTAGGGCCTTGTTTTTCTTATTACTGGCACATATTTTTTAGCTGCTAGTTGTTCATCCCCAAATCAAAAACTCCGTTTAAGTTATCAATGAAAAGATCGGTACAAAAATGTTTATTTTCACGGTGGTTCGACAAACGCGAAGACGAAACGCTATATCTCGATTCCACAAAAACTTTCCTCATACAGTTTCAGCATAGTTTCGAATTTAGGATTTTCGAGAGTAATAAAACTGTTTAAAAAAATGTACATGTGCGCGATGCGGCTCGCTGCGTGTTTCAGTTTGTTCAGTCCGGGCGAGAGGTCAGTCACATTCGAGAGCGCTATCGTAAGACTTACATACATACGGACGCCCGCTTCAAGGAACTCCCAAGCCATAAAAACAAAGTAAATAAATGAATCATTTATTCCACTGCCCATTCGGTAAATAAACCCATTTATTTGGAGCAAGGATCGTTAAGTTCTATTCTCAGCTGTAGATCCATCTGGCTCGAAAAACATTTGTATATTTGCCGAACTAATATTTATAAAGCCCATCAGAGTCCGAAACTTATTATTACTATATTCTATGTACTATATAGTCCCTTCGTCGGAGCAAACTGTGTCAAGGGCTGTAACGCAAAATGCCAAGCACGATATCGCATATCCCATATTGAAATATTCGTTCCAACTCTCAGATGGTATCAAAGTCATATGGACGTCCGCGTCGTTAGGCCATTAAAAGATGTTCTAATACTAGATTGCTTTATAAAAAAATAAAAGATCATGAAGAGGAAATGGCAAACGAAAGTAAAATGATTGGCTTTGAAAGGACGTTGGCTTTTATTGACATAGACGCATTTGTGCCTACGATATATATATATATAGTGTGTGTGTGTGTGTTATTTTTAATGCAATCACTTTACAAGTCTATACTAATATTATAAAGAGGAAGGATTTTGTTGTTTGTACCGAATAGGCTCCGAAACTACTGGACTGATTTGAAAAATTATTTTACCAATAGAAAGCCACATTATTCCTAAGTGACATAGGCTATTTTTAATCCCGAAAATGGGTCCTGTGGGGTGGTTCACGGAAGCGAAGCCACGGGGAACAGCTAGTGTTATTATATACCAGTATAAAGAGTATGCAGTTCTACAGCTAAGTGTAGTTACATTACAACATGTGAGAACAATAGTGTTTAACTTTAAAGATAAATCTAAAACAATGACAGTTTAAGAACTCGGAAAAGTTTAATAAACTCGATTGTAATTCTATGCTGAAGTTTTCACTCGAATAAAAAATAAATTAAATATTATTGTTATAATTCTGCAAGTATTTATAAGTTGGTAGGTTGTTAGGTTGGTAGGCATAGGTACCTACCAACTTAACAATACTTGCAGAATTGTAACAATAATATTTAATTTATTTTTATTGTTTATACCGGTTTATAATAATGCTTGTGAAGTGCTTACATTAAAAATAAAAGCCTTAATTAACTCTCATCACTGGAATGAAAACAGTACTGGTACTAAATACGTAATTAAAAAAAATCCTCTTCTTTACATGGCAAATATCTAAAGACACTTATGACTTAATATTGTTATTGTTTCTCAACCAATTTACAAATGACAGTTTGCCTTAATTATTTACTGATGTCTAGGACGGAAGATTGTTCCGTTATTAATTATATTTAACTAACGAACTCATTATTTGTTCGTAGAATTCGTCTAGTCCCACGGTATGCCGTCCCAGTCATATTAGAAATAGTTTTTAACCCACGACGGAAAAAGAAGGGTGTTATAAGTGTATGTGCGTATTTGTGTACTGTATATTTTTTCCTCTGATACCAACCTTTTAAAAAGCAAGTCACCTTTAAAATTCAAAAAGAGAAACGCTTAACTGTCTGACCCAATTACAATTCCGCGTACACAATTCCTTAGTGACTCGTTCTTATAAAAAGTACCTGCTTTAAGCGATGGCATAAAAAGTACCCATTTAAAACGCAAGGTAATTTACCTCCTCAGCTGCTTATTAGCCACTAGAGTTCCGGAAACATTTGCGTCGTTATTTACGGTAACCTCGACTTTAGAATTAATAATTTTTAATTAATATACAGCAGCGTCCTTGGATCTTGTGACAAAAAAATCGACTTGTAATAAAAAATGTCGTGCAATCTAGGACTTTGGTGTGGTCTCTGTTATCGTTCAAACTAACACTTGTTTTCAATGTTATCAGTTCCAATGTTGTTGATCCCTTGGCCCAAAAACAATTGCGTAAATTGTTACTTATCAAGTTCCCTCGGCGCGATAATCGGGTCGTCATTAACGCTACAATACGACAGTATGAGCCCGACGTTATGTGAAGAGCATCGACCAAACAGCCAGGGCTGTGTGGTCGCTGGTGACGAGAAAGGCCGAAGTACATTACTCTTATCGATCTCAACTGGTATTCAATCGAGTGGAAACCAAGCATTGAATCACGGTAAATTGAATGTTGTCAACCCACATAGCTTGTACTCTGATTGAACACCTAACTATCAGTACACTCGTATGTAGTTACGAACAGGGAAAATATACATGAATCTCAATGATATACTGTTTGTTAGGATAACAGACGTTTATAAACGAATGCTATTTTTATTGACTAAACTAGTCCAAGGGCCCGACAAAAGGTTAGGTTTAAAAATTATCATACTTCGATTTACGAACGCTTCTACGAGTAGTTCTAAACATAATATTTTTTTACTATCGTAAGATTGCATATATTCTATTCTAAGTTGTAAAAATATACCTAGCTGATTAAATTAATTGATGATTACATTCCAAAGATTATTTATGTACTTATAAATAGTAATGGTATAATCATACACAAATAATAAAAAATCGTCATACTAGAAACACCATTTGAAAACCGCGCAACTCGTTCCAACAAAAAAGTCTTCTGTCCGCAGCTGAGGATAAAACTCGGCAGATTTAAATATTCAATCAGTTGCCAGAAATATCAATGTTATTAACTGTATATTATTACAACATATAATTGTTATGCAATAAAACATCGAACCGCACACGGTAAGGTTAGGCATCGAGCTCCGGCGTAATATCTTCGGGTCAAGATCGCTCGGCTGTCTCGCAAAAACACTCGACAGTTCCAGTTTTGTTAATGACGAAACAAGTTTAACTAGTAAATTCGTATATTTCTCGACCTATATAACACACGATAATGACATACTTAGTGACGATTACAAGAGAAAAACTACGTACTCGCGCATTACTTATCAGCTACGTGCTAGGTTTCCACTGCAGTTTCTGAAAGAAGGCTGTTTTAATTTGTACAAGGACTATTGTAATTATCGTGCGTCTGATAGTTGTCTTTTTTAGCATCTTTCCTTGTTGGTTTATGTATAAAGGTGAGTCAACAAGCATAGCTCAAAGTGCATATAATTTAGATCGTTCTTCATTCAAGAGTGCCGTGAGAATGTTGCATACATTAAAGTTTTCCACGGTGCAGCTACCTTGAGAAGTATAAATAAACTCCGGAATTATACGGGACTTACAGCAAAGTGCAGTATCATGTTCTTGAGAACCGAACACAAAGGTATTTGAAGTGCATAGATATCAATGACCGAATTATTCTTGATATTTATAAGCCGCGTTTATCTCTGATCTTTAAATAAGTGCTTAGGCACGTTATTTTTCTTTGTTAGCAACGACTTTGGAAACATACTAGGGATGAGTCATTGTTTGAAGATTCAAAAAGTTACATAGTGTTTTTCAGCGGTAACAAAAAATAGAACTGACAAATAAAGGGCAGTTAACTAGCTACCAAAATAAAAATATGTTGGTATGTAAATGTCAAAAATATTATGTCTTTCAAACGGAAATATTTACGAGTACCTACGTTACTACGGAAACAAGTATAGTTATTTTTGCATAGCATCGGCACCGGGCGGTTCATTCACGCGCATCACGACGTATATTTTCTGCCGCACGTGATACAAATATAAACAGAACACGTTCTAAATACTAAAGACGCATCCACCGGTCGGGTCGTGAGCAATGTGAACATCAGCTGAGCACTCCGCTCCCAGCGGCCAAACACTCGCGCGCGGCGTGAGACAGTCATCGCCCTCCTTTAGTGACAAGGCCAAGGACTTCACCGCTGTGTGATAAATACTAAACAAAACACAGCTGTACAACACAACACTGAGTAATGTATTAGGTGTTAAACTGTCAATCCAAAACAAAGCCTTTGTGAGTCCATCACTGCCGGGTACTTATGCATGGCCATCACATAGATACCAACGTGACTCGCAGGCTTACACACAAAAACAATACTAATGAAGAGCCACTAATCAGTCTAATGTCACGCTCTGACTGGTTATCCATTGTGATTTAGCCACGGACAGCATACTAACGACAAATCACATACTACACTTTTAACAGTGTGCCTACTCTCCCTGACAGCAACGCAATTGTTCTCACAATGAAAAATTGCGTCACTTGGGTTATCAACACATCGGCATAATACAAATGAGCCATTACATTAACCCACATAGATATACTTACGTTCTCAGATACATGTAAAATGTCAACACTTGATAACGACAGTGTACATAGCGGCTGATACGAAAACATGGATGCATTGTAATTATTACTGAAAACAGGAACGGCAATGATCAATGTTTTATAAATAGCGTTGTAGCCCGTGGCACGATTTGGATTTCATGTACATTTCCTTTATGACGTTTGTGTTAGATCGTGTGACTTTACTAGTTTTACTGCTAAATGATCAGCATTGCCATTCAGCGTGGCAATGCTGCCAACCTTTTTGACACTTTTACCATTGACAGCGATGCAGACAATATTTTTACGAACACTCTGTTTTTATTTTGATTTGACATTTTATTATGTTTAGATTTTCTTAGTCTCATTCTCATTTAAAATATGTTTCAATATTAAAATATCAACTTTATAGTAATCATTTTATTATGTGGATGTGTGATTGACTAGTAGATAATTTGATTGCCCTGTCCATTCACAATCGTGTGACGGACGATACAAGTTAATATGATGCTCTATTTCCATAATTATCTGTAGTTGGCATGTCACTAAAGCCATTGAATTACTATCGCGCCAATATTCTCACTAACATGACAACTATATTTACTTAGGTATGTTCCTGTTATATAATAGCTGCATTGGTATCTATCCATCTTATGTTTTATTAAGGGCTTTTAACATAGCTTTATGCAATTTAATGTAAGTAAATGGTAACATAAATGTCACGTTCTAGTATCTATACATGTATGTAGGTATATTATCTGAATGTAGATAATTAGCACTTAAAGTCACACCTTCGTTTACAACCGACCGGTAATAACTGGAAGAAAATGGTTTCGATCTTGGTAATGTTTACAATCGTACACAATACATTTGTTCATACATTCACACTATAAGAGATATCATTTACATTGTCGGTTTTCACCTGAAATAGTCGTGTCGTGGTGGGAAAAGGAGCATTAACAGAAGTGCCCATAACATTTTCACGGTCAGACAGTGTGTAAACGCGTAAAGTAATAACCATAATACTAAGCACTCCCGCTAATGTAGGTACAGCCTAATCAGAGGTTAGTGACGCAAACTCCAGGCCACGGTGGATATCAAACAAATTCATGTTAATGGCTATCATGGTATTGATCGAATTGCTTAAACTCAAGCTATCTATGGGTTACACAAAGGGCCGAAATATTTACTATAGATAATGGTGTGACAGGGATTATTTGCGTTTCTTTTTGTTATTTCGTCTATCGAACAATATTTGCTATAGTTTATTTGATATATTATGCGGTATTGCCGCACATTTGCTAATTAAATGTTTAGCGCTATAAACTTAGTCACTATGTTACATTTCAAAGTTGTTTGTTGTCGTTCGTTATCGTCACCAACGAAATGATCGTTCGCGTATCAATACCGTAGATCGTGGAAGAAGCCAGCAGGTAATATGAAATTTTCCGAGCAAGCGGGAATTTTCCTAGATCCACTACATTTGCCAATAGCCATCATTTGCAGTAGCAGATTCCTGGTTTATTTGCTTACATACGTACTAATGACGCGGTTTGTTATAGTGGGAACGTTACGAGTATTTTGAATAACTGCCTAAGAATTCGAGAGCCAAAAGATTAATCATTCAAGGAAAATGTGGAAATTAATTTTCTTAATTGATTTCCTAGAAGAATTAAATATTGCCGTTCTATTTTAAAACGAGTTGAGAAATTATTTGATTAAAATTCGTTTAATCTTTTCTCATTGTTTCGAAATTAATTGTATGTTTACGTATATATGTATTTATGTTGGTTAGTTTTCCGCATTTTATTCCTACCTCGCTAGTTATTTATATGGGGTCGTGTGATGATGGCCACAGAGTGTTGCGTGCGACGAGTGCTGTATGTAGTGGTCGGCAAACATACGCTGTACTCGCGTCACCGGAGTTTGGGCAACACGCCAATCGATTTCGTGAAATCACCATCGTTACTGTATGTCAAGGGTTTGTTTGTTTTATTGGAAAACAGGTCACTGTTGCCTAAGAAACAAACCGGTTTTAAAAACAACTTTATTTACTTGCTTACATACATTAGATAGATTGCGTTTATATTTTAGTAATTTCGCTGAATTATTTCTATCAAAAGTAACAAAAAAATATTCAGAAATATTTATCCATCTAAACCAGGTATTCATCTAAACCAGGTATTCCCAAAGTGGTCCATATTTTAACCCGTTGGGGTCGAAATCGGTTTCCGAGGGGTCGACATAAATGAAAATTGATATTGGGGGTCAACGAGGTCTAAAAATCGAACCCTATTAATTAACACAAGTTCTTATTTCAAACTTTCAAGGTACTGGATAAGTTGTGTTACGTAAATAAACTTGTTATAAGAATGAGTTTTAGTGGGAAGTATCATTGTTGTACTTTTAAAACACTAAACAAGTCGATAAGCGTGCACAAGTTCGTACAAGATGAAAAACTCGGCAAGTCAATAAGCGGATTTTTTTAAGTAATTTGGCTAAGGGGGTCCGAGGTATCAGATCATATTGGAAAACGGGTCTCTTGCCCAAAAAAGTTTGGGAATTCCTTACTTTGTTGAATAATAAAATACACTACGTTTTATTTTCCTTTGTCTCATACCGGAAAGGAAGACACTTCCGGAAAAAAATTCCAAATGCCAACACCATTATAATTATGTACATTTTCATTCACGCGTATTTAAATCATAGAGTTAATAAAAACACAAAGCTATAATGTCTGAATACATGTTTCTATTATGAAAAGTTGATCAAGTATATTTATATATTCTCTTAAAATGTCAAGGAAAATGTATGTAAATATTAAATAATCAAACTTAGTCGGCTTCAAATAAGTAATAGTGTGTTTCGTTGTAAATAAAACTCCCGTATCTCATGTTTTTATTGGAAACCAGGGGGGTGACCATAAGCTCTTAGAGCGGTATCAATTTGATATCGAAAAAGTGACAGATGTATACAAGTCAGATACATCTATCCCTTATTCGATCTCAAATTATATACCGCTCTAAGAGCTTATGGTCACCCCCCTGATATTTTCACTACAGTACCTACTTTTCATTTCCTGTTAATAAATTTAGCGATATTGACTTGTTTTTATATTATTACCTCATAAACAACAAGGATATTATTTACACTATCTGTCATAAGGATAGACATTTATTTTTTGCTAAGCTGCATTATTATTGTATTCATAGCAGAATCTAAAATGTTGTTTTTTTTGTTACAGATTTATACGTTTTAACAAAGCGTAAAGATGGCTGATGCTCACGCAAAAATAGAAGGTGAGCAATTTATTCTTAATACCGACTTATATTTTTGTTCATGCACATAATCATAAAATTTTATAAATATTTACAATAAAATTTGTAAACAATTAGGTACCTTTTAAAACATAGATAGATTAATTACAGTACAAACTAAACTACCTTCTGCCAGTGGCTTCGCTCGCGTGAAAAGTGGGTTCTTATTCCAAGGGAACATTATACCAGGATGAAAAATAGCCTATGTGCTATTCCAAACTATAATCTTGTCTGATCCGTTCAGCCGATCTAGCGTGATTGAGTAAAAAACATACACCCACACACACATCCATCCAAACTTTGACATTTATAATATTAGTAAGAATTTGATTATCACTGGCAAAGCCTCTGTGATTTTTTAACTGGCTAAGTGATACAAACGTGGGTTTCAAGCGCGCTGAAACTTTTATAAGCCTGCAACGAGTCAAAAAGTACTTACCTCCTATAAGTTTCATTTGGGTATTCAAATACTAACTGGGACGCTCGAAATGGACGGTAATTTTAACTTCGAAAACCGGGAAATCTTGTATGAGAAGAGTATTTATTTATATAGAGGTTGGGTTCACCATATTATAAATGCGAAAGTTTGGAAGGATTGATGTACCTATGTTTGTTACTCAATCACGCCAGAATGGCTGATCAGATCCGGATGAAATTTGGTAGAGAGATTGATTATAGTCTGGAATAGCACATAGGCTACTTTTTATTTCGGTACAATGTACCCTTTGGATGATAAAAAGAACACTTTTCACGCGGGCGAAACCGCTGCAAGAAGCAACTTTTTTATAATTTGTTTTTCATTACTTTAGATAATCTTATTAGACATGGGATTTCACAATTGTTTAATAGCAGTAGCTTCACATTTAACTCTGGTTATCAAAAACAATGTACCTATTTGTTTTTTAATTAAATAGACTTATCAGTCATGTTTTCTCTCTGTCCATTTATTGAACTTTTGATTAAGCCAAAGGCAATGGCTTGTCGTAATTAGTTCAAAGGGAATTAATAACAATGTCTGCAGTGTTGGTTTCAATATTAGATAGAAATGGAATATTATCCTCACCGCAACCGGTACCTCACACACCTTGTTACCTCATCAGAGAAGTTAGTTATCTATCGGTTAATTTAACTGGGTTATACCTACTAAGAATAGTATTTGAAGCTGTGTTTTTTGCAGGCAATTATAATATTTTCCTTAATTAATCTTTTAGTGCGTCGTTTTTTTTGTTTTCAAACGAACAAAAAAGTAAACGATATTAAATACCTGTGGCTACAAAAAATATTGAGTATGAGCGAACCAGTTCCAAATATTCCATTTCAAATCTTGATGTAGATTGTCGATAATCATCCAGTTTTAAACTCTGACATATAATTAATAAAACTCATTTTTAATGAACAGATAACCCGAAGATAATGTCGGGTCCGGTGCTAACCAACTCGCCCAATGCGGTGCTATCTAAAACCCTGCTGGGACGGTACAATGACCTGCCGATCCCCGCGGATAAGATTCTGGCAACATACATCTGGATCGATGGCTCTGGAGAGCATTTGAGGTGCAAGGACCGCACCTTGAACTTCATTCCTAAGCAACCTAAGGGTAAGTGTCCTGTGGATTGATTTTACAAACGTCAGATATCTTTTATAAATGGAATAAAATTGACGTCTGACAGTTCATTTATGGGAAATGTATAATTATTTATTTATGGTCATTTTATAAAAAAAATACTTTATGATTAAAATAAACACTGATTAGTAGATTCTTAATTCTAATTTCCTATGAAGAGTTTAAAGTTCGAATCCATTGATAAGTATTTATTTTATAAATAGGAAAGGCTGATTGGGTAAAATTCAAGATTATACCTGACGTTTGGAATAATATCATAAGAAAATCTTCGTTTTTCATGAAATTTATTTGTAATCTGTTATTATTTATCTCTTGCTGTAGTGACAAATCCTGTAACCGAGAAGTCGGTCATGGTTTAATTCATAAAGACTCATAAATATGACTGACTGAAAAATGGCACATCCATTGAAGTGTTTTATTACATCCTCATTAACGAAGTAATTAGCAGAGTTTAGGTAAATTGTTCAGCCTTCAGCTCGATGAGCAGCGTTGGTAAACAAGTTTTAGTTTTTTAAACTAAATGTTTCATAGACTCGGCAGCTGCACTTTATTTTTGAATGTCTAAAGTTATTGATTGCGTAATGTAACGCCAAAAGGAGATGTTTTTCATTTCACTTTTACCAAAATAAATACAACACAATATTTTATTAAAAAAACGACACAAAACATTCCACATTCAGAAAATCACGTAAACATCCACAGAGCGAATATCGATCTTCTAGGAGTAAGGACTTTTTGATGAAAACTTAAAAGGTTTCAAAGCAATATTGTCCACAAGCAGTCGTACAAATGTTACGATAGATTTCATTCAGTATTCCTAGTTCATTGGAAAGCTGTTGATCACAGTTAATTAAGTTGATATAGTTTTGTAATATATCAGTTTAATTGCATTCCAAAGTAAGTTAGCATTTATTTTAGCTGCTTCAATCCCTAAAAACTGAAAATCAGCTACGTAAAAAATCGTTTACGGGTATGGTTTTTTATACCAATCTCGATACCCCCCCCCCCCCCCGTAAATGATTTTATTTTTTTCTTTGGTGTACCTACCAACTAAATAGGTACACTACATAGGTTATAGGGAACATGACGTCATAATAGCCTAAGCTACGCGGAGTATTCATAAAGAAGAAAAACAACACATTTGTCCAAATCTGATAACAAATTTAGGACCTACAAAGAAACGGATGAATATGATTTCAAAACTAATCGGGTAAAGACACCGTTTAGAATTTGTAAAAATTATGTGTTTTACGTATTACAGATCTGCCGATCTGGAACTTCGATGGTAGCTCTACAGGGCAATCGGACGGTCACAACTCTGACACGTTCTTGTGCCCCCGTGCCATCTACAAGGACCCCTTCAGACGTGGCAACCACATCCTCGTTATGTGCGATACCTACAAGTACAACATGGAGCCCACAGGTGCGTTAAAAGAATATAAGTTAGGAATCCTTTAATTTTGGTGAACACGCGTAGGAAATGCGGGTAGTAGGTACCCACATATTATATGGAATAAGATCAATATTGGGCAAATAGGATTACGATCCAAGTAACTACTGATATATATATATATATATATATTTTAAATATTCTGCTGTATCTGGTTAGTTTGGCAGATGGGTAGGCAGATTGATTGATTGCGATTGTCAAATAGATCTTCTGACCAATAATAATCAAATATATTCCTCTACGCGTTACAAGTCGTGAATTGTGACACATTAGTCATCGTGGTTCACAATCGCAATTACGCATAAATGGTAATTGTTTGACAGCCTGACCTGCACATAGATTTGGTAACTTTAGATTTAATTAACGTAGACGCAGATTCTGTTAATTATAATATAATAATTAACACACCATGAATGGACGCGTGTACGATTGACATTTATGTAGTAATTGATTTAATTGGCTTACGGGTTATAACGAAAAAACCCTTTTTTGAATAACTAGATACCAATTTGTAATTCTTTTTCTACAAAGCCTTCTAAAACCGTAATCGTAATCTTGTCTTTAATCTAAACTGTTTTATAATCTTGGTTTAATTCCACAGAGACTAACCACCGCATCAAGTGCGCCGAGTCTGCGGAGAAGTCCAAAGATGAGGAGCCATGGTTCGGCATTGAGCAGGAGTACATTCTGCTGGACTCTGACCTCAGACCCTTCGGGTGGCCCCCGGGCGGCTTCCCCCCACCACAGGGCCCCTACTACTGCGGTGTTGGAGCCAACAAGGTGTTCGCCAGGGATTTGGTCGAGGCACACTACAGGTACTTAAAATTTGATGTTCTTCCAAAAATATGAAACATGGCTCGAGTCGTAAACTCCGCCTCTTAATTTTTATGAACAAATTCTAGAAAATCAATAAACAGCACAAGTACGTTTTAATTACAGATGTTGTCTATTTGCTGGCGTACCTATTTCTGGCACCAATGCCGAGGTCATGCCGTCTCAGTGGGAGTTCCAAGTGGGCCCCTCCGTTGGCGTCGCCGCTGCCGACGACCTCTGGATCGCTCGCTATATCCTCAACCGGCTCGCTGAAGAGTACGGAGTCATCGTCAGCTTCGACCCGAAACCAGTGCAAGACTGGAACGGTTCTGGTGCCCACACCAACTTCTCTACCAAAAAGATGCGTGAAGACAACGGTATTATGTAAGTTTCATAACCTTGTTTGGACGTTATAATTATGACTTTAAAATGGCATTGGGCTTATACGGGACAAGTATCCTTAAATGGTAAACCTGTATTTTGAGAAATCGATTACAACATTCGACAAGTCAGTCGCATTTCCTTTTTATGTAATGCTGCCTTATTTTAAAGAAGTTTGTTCTTTTTGTCGCTGTGTTGTCGATCAACTATTTTTAAATAATTTTATAACGAAGATTGTTTTTGTAATTACAGTGAAATTGAGAAGGCGATTGACAAGCTGTCTAAGGTTCACATGAAGCACATCAAGGTCTACGATCCTCGCGGAGGAAAGGACAACGAGAGGCGTTTGACTGGACTCCACGAAACAGCCAGTATTAATGACTTCAGCGCCGGTAAGTGGACGAACTGAACGATTACAGATGAGTTGGGTCCTGTGAGTGGTTCGAGCATACAGAGTAATGTTCTGTTTGTTTACAGGAGTCGCTAACCGTGGCAGCAGCATCAGGATACCGCGGACCGTCGCCGAGGACAAGAAGGGCTACTTGGAGGACCGTCGGCCAGCCTCCAACTGCGACCCGTACTCTGTGATAGACGCTCTCATGCGCACCTGCATACTCAACGAATAACAGTGGCACCCCCATCGGGACACTCCTGCACCACGTGTCAGATAGCGACCGCATTATAACAATCCGTCTATTATGTTCGTGCCTGGTTGCCAACGCAAGCTGTATGTACCTGCACCAAATGTGCATTATTGAACCCTCTTCCATTTTAGTGATATACATGTACCACAAACACCAAGTAACATTTTTGAATAGATGTTTACCTAATAATAATTACAGGTATTCACTAGCGACGACATTCGAATAATGTATGGCCTATAGATATTCAATAGAAAAGTTTATTCAATTTACAGTAGATATACAGATAACTAATAAAATGATAATAATTGTACCGACACGTGATAGAGGTAGTGCGTTTAAAAGGACCATATAAGATATTAATATATTGTATAAGTAGGTAAATATTTCTACGAATATTATGTGATATTTAAAAATTGTTATTTTGATGTTAAATAGTTTAATTGTATACAAATAACCACATATCATTATTTTTAACAAATTCATTTAATGCATAGTTGCAAGTTAGTTTTAGTAAAAGAAAAACCTGAATGAGAACACATGAATTGCTTGACATTTTATATACTAACAAGAGAATTAAAATTATGTCCGGGATAATAATGTTATCGTGTTTAAGAATCTACCAGTATATGTAGGTAATTGTGCAAAATTACATTTGCATAAATATTTTAGAGTATAATTTAATGGGAACCGCAGGAGCCTTTCAAGTTCAAGCACTTATGAAATATGTCTAAACGTGAACACCATGTACACTCGTGTAGAGCACAAAATATTATATTCCTATCGTCTGAATACAATTATTTATGCTATTATATGTATAAGATGTTTAAAATTGTTTTGCATGCATCGGACATTGGTATGAATTAACAAATTGCAAGTGTATAAGTAATGTTGTTATAAAATACGAGATATTATGGAAAATAAACATACTTTGTTGTACTAATTATGCTTTAAATTTATAATTACCCGTACTTATTCCGTCCTTTTTACCCTGTCTTTGCCGGTGCAATTAGTTTCGAAGTCAAGCGATTGGATTCAATTTAAAATAATTGAATCTACTTATTGTTTTTTTTGTGTATGAGTTCTTCCGGCTGAGTGGGCTCGCAAAAAGAAAGACATTGTTACATTGGAACCTGTTTGACTCTGTTCTGACTCTTCCGGTGCACTTCTCCTAAACAAATACCTAAGGGAAAACGGGCAAATTCTTCATATTACTTTTGCATCGAAGATATTGTTGTAAATCTTACAGCGAAAGTCATACTTGCATGAAGTTTTTTGTAAAGGAAATTTTCTGGGTGGTGGAATCACCATCACCTATATCTGGCATCAAAAATGGACTTGCTGTTGCTGGGTTGCGGTATTACCATGTAAAAACAATAGGTATTCCATCTTTGTCTCTCGGCGAAAATTGGTAAAGACCCTGCCCTTCTTCTGCCCTCTGGAATTGCGTAGGCGATGGCGGTGTCCATTTCATCAGCTCTAAGCCCACCAGCCAAAAACAATGTTGCAAGAGTTATCTATATATTTTGCAACGCCATCTATTGAGGGATGCAATCAGCAGTAGCAAGCACAGCAACGCAAAGTGATCCTTCGTGTAAAGGTCAGTATGGCACTTCAAGAGGCAACATAGATGTCGTTAATGTAGCCACCGGACCGAGCGCCACCAAGCGATGTAAAATGTAGTTAGTTTCGTTTGAAAGGTCAAAAGAAAATCTTCAACCTCAGAATCAGTGACAGACTGAATTATTTCCTGAAAAGCCTTCGTAGTCTGACGAGTAAAGGAGTGGGCACATAGGGCGTATTGCATTGATTATTTTAGTTTCCACGTTTCGACGGGCAGCATTGACCACCGCGTCGACTGATTGAAACATATATTACAATAGTAGTAGTAATAGGACTCCCTTTTCCGCACTTAGACTACCATTTGGTCCGTTGTACGTGAGGGGCACTGGCTAACATAGCCAGCCTAGTTCCGTCCAAAAGCACAGAGGCTTCCTGGGGGCTTCACAGGCTTCACGGAGCGACCTCACTGTTCCGAGGATTTCTTCGCGTCGAGATGACACGGCCTCGCATTCCAGGATTACGTGGGCTGCTGATTCCTCGGCGTCAGAAACAGCCTCTGCAAAGTGGGCTGTCTGTGGCGCCTATGTTGAAAATATGTTAGTTATGACTGGTGTGGCCCGTAATTATTCCTATAATTGTTTTAGGTTATTTCTGCTGAGACAGAGAAGTTTATAGTTAGACGCGAGTATACATTTAGCAAATCCATTTCAACTGTCTACAGTCTGTTGCTCGTGACCATCTGTTATTATGGAGTTCTATTGATCTTCACGAGAAAGGTAGGGGGAGAAGTCGGTACGGGCCTAGCACTAACATCTCGGAGCCCCTCTTCGCCAGTTCATCTGCGGCAGCATGGCCTCTGTGCCCCTTGATCCACTGGAGGGTAATACGATTGGAGTTCGACATACTCTCCAGGGTGAGGTGGCACTCAAAGATTATTTTGTTGTTAGTTATTTTGTTTTCTAAAGCTTTGAGCACAGCCAGACTATCCGATAGGAATCGAATACCGTAGTTCTGAATGCCTAAACGCTTTACGATTGTAGCGGCTTGTGTTAAAGCGACACATTTACATTGAAAGATCGAACTGTGTGTGCAAACGATATGTGAAAGTTAATGTTGAGCTCAAGGGAGTGTACCTGAACCGTGTTGTATTTTAGAGCCATCTGTGTAAATTCGTACTTCATTGGCTCCTGACTGATCCCTTTCTTAATCTATAGTTTGTATGTTATAATTTTTATTGAAGATAGGTTATTTTTGTGTTCTGTCACTCGGGGCAGCGATGAGAGGTTGATACTCAATCGCCAGGTCCAGGATTTTATGGTTGGACTGGTAAGATTTTTTCCCCATATGCCTAGATGCATCAGCCTGATGGCAGCTAGCGCCGCCTATTATTGTATGTACAGGTCAAGGGGAGTTATGTAGTGTAGGGCTATCTCCATGGCAGCTATTGGCATGGTTCTCATGCAGCCAGTGATAGCTGAACAGGCCTGTCGCTGGAACCGCTGGAGGCTGGTGATGGTGGTTGAGAGTTCTGTCCTCGTCCACCAAACCATACTACCGCCACAAGCCAACATTGGCAGATCACCGTGGTGTATAGCCACAGAGTAATCTTTGGAGAGAGCCCCATGTCTTGCCTAACAATTTTTTACATTGGTAGACTGCGAATGTGCATTTCTTGAGTTTGTAGTCAAGATGCTTGTTCCAGAGCAATTTGCTATCAAGGATCACCCCTAAGTACTTGACCTCCTTTTTAATATTTCTATGTTGAAAAGTTTTGGAAGCCTATGCGGTCCAAGACTTCGTTTCTTAGTAAACATTATTAGTTCCGTTTTTAAGGGGATAACCTATATCTCGTGTTTGTGCACCAGGTCTCGATTATTTTGAAGGCCTTTCTCATGAGATCAGATACGATGCCCTCAAATTTCGCCGAGAGTCTCGAATCTCAACTCTGGTATCTCAAGAGTACTCTCTTCCAGGAGGAATTGAACGATACTCGTTCAAGCTTCTCGACAAGGGAGAGGTACCCACTCCGGAAGCAGGAGCGGAACCACAGTAGAATCAATTTTCATTACTTGTAAATTTTAACTGTTAACGTTCAAAAGTGCCGTTAAATGGCCTAATTGAATAAATACATTTGACTTTGACTTTGACTTGAACCCTCCGAAGATGGACCACCACAACGTGATGATCTAGGAATAAACCTATTTTCAGGATCACGGCGAGAACTGAAGTTATTAACTTGACACAGGCTTCAAACAGAGCCAGCACTCATATTGAAAATTGGCATGTATCGGGCGAAATCTCTCTGTCTGACCACAATTATATATGCTTTTAGGTTTAGCACGGTGGGAGATACCGAAACTAGACGAAGGAGAAACCCAAAACATACAAATTGGGTCTCGTACAGGAGGGATCTCAAAGTAAATCTAGGGAGGCCTAAAGGTAAGATTAATTCCATACTGCTATAGAATTTGAAGTGGACAGGATCAAGGCCATCATCGACCATCAGTGCATGGCAAGATAATTGCCCAGAGAAAAAGGCTTTTTGTAAAAAGGAACCATGGTGGACTCCTGAACTAGCTAAAATACGTCAGGAAGCACGACAGGCCTTTAATGATACAAAAGCCAGGAAAGATTTTTCTGGCTATTCTAGCATGCTGAGGAGGTATTACACGGTCATCTGTAACGGATTAGAATGTGTATTTCACGGAAACTGGACAAGACACTCTGAGCGTGATGTTCAAGACTCACTTCCCTGAATGAGTACTGCACGACTGCGATAAATAGGAACCAGTCACAAGGGACGAGCTCACAAGGCACACGTTCAAAAATAACTGGCTCACGGCAAATAAAGTGGTAGATGAAAATAAATTGAAGCTTGCCATAGCGGGCTTCCAGCCACTCAAATCCCCTGGTCCGGATGGCATCTACCCAATACTATTTCAAGAAGGGGCCTCTGTTTTGATATTCCATTTCAGTAATCTTTACAGAGCCTTCTTTGGATTTTGGGTACGTACCGTATAGAAGGAGGTCAAAGTCACTTTCATACCGAAGGCTGGTAGACCGACATACGAAGTAGCTAAAGCTTACAGGCCCATCAGTGTATCATCCTTTTTCTTAAAAGCTCTGACGTGTGACGCTTTATAAAGAACTCAGGTGGCAAACTCATGTAGAAAATATTACGACAAACGGGTGCGGGTTTTCGGCATGTGTCGTTCCACCTACGGTAAACTTGGGGGCTAAAGCCCAAAGTGATACGATGGCTGTACAAAGCAAACAAAATTCGATGGAAATGAAGACCAGGATCGGGTAACAAGCATGTTTTTATTTAAAGGTCCTTATTCCAACAATAAAGGACTGGACGAAGGGACTTGATCCACCAGAATAAGATAGTCTGGTGTGGTACACTGATAGATCCAAAATGGCATCAGGTGCAGAAGGTGGAAGATGGAATCAAAGCTCCAGAGCCTTGAACATCGTCGCCGAGTTGCCAGCTTGTCGGTTTTTTTATCGATTACATTTCGGGGAGTGTGCGATGGAATTGTATGATCTAATTCCGCCCAGCCCGTTTCACCATTGGACTACCAGACGTACGGTGATGCGCCATCGGTACATGGTGGACATCCCACCTGTACGCACTAATCGTTTTGAGAATACTTTTATTATGCGTACAGCTAAGGAGTGGAATTCCCTGCCGAAGTCTGTGTTTCCCGATAGCTACAACCTAGGGGTCTTTAAGTTAAGAGTCAATAGGTTACTTCTAGGCAAGCGTGCTCCATCATCGACCACATCATCGCTTACCATCAGGTGAGATGGTGGTCAAGCGCGAGCCTATTTATGTTAAAAAAAAGCGGGAATATATGCAAAGATTACAAATGTGAGGGAAGATGGTAACTGTATTCCAAGCAGAAACATATGCCATAATAACCTGTCCTCAAGAGAATATAGATAGTGGAACCAGAGGTAAATCCTTAGATTATCTTAGTGACAGTCAGGCTGCAATCAAAGCCATGGCATTCTCTACAAAGTGGACTCCAAACTTGTTCTGGTTGCTATCCAAACCCTAAACAGGCTTAGAAAGCATAGAGTCTGGCAAACGAAAGTAGAGACTAGAGACTGAAAAAGCGCGGAAAATTGTATAAATATCAGCATAGCAACCCCAAAACTAGTACGACACCTGGAATAAGCTAATTTGATACTTTAGAATTATTTATTTTATTTCGTCTGAATAAAAATACTACAGGTAATTGACGTAGGTAATATTTTAGATATTATGTGTCAATCTGAATAACAAAAACAACAGTATTCTATAATCCTTAAAAATGTGCGGCGGGAAAAGTTATATGGAATTTTATTACTGTCCTCCGAAGCAGGGCAGGAATGTTGTATGAAAATCCATTACTGCCCGGCTAGCTTGCTTTTGTTTTTTAGCAGCGATCATTAAAAAAATACAAACATCAAACCTCAAAAAGGTTTTGTATGAAATAATTAGAAAAAGAGGCGGCTTTTTTTTTGTTTTCTATTTTTAATAAAATGAGGATGGCAACCTTATTCTGCAATGCGAAAAAAAAGCGCAGCTATTTATATAGTTGCGTTAAATTTTGATTTTAACTAAATTGATAATTTAACAGTAATTCTCTAAATTTTTAATTTTCTAAATAATTTTCCAAAATGTCATCTTATAGTGAAAGTGACGATTTTGTAATGATGACGCCACCAGAAATAAAAATACAGCCCAAGAAGTCTTATATAACTTACTTCCTGAGAAGTCTCGAGCCAAATATGACAAAATTTATAATGATTTTATATTGTGGAAAAGTAGCAAAAATGCATAATCGTTCTCAGAAAACGTCCTACTATCATATTTTTGCGAAAAAGCGCGGCAATATAAGCCAAGTACCTTGTGATCCACATATTCTATGCTGAAAAGCTCTTTGTCAGTGAAAAACAATGTAAATATTAAAGAATATGCTAAACTAACAGCGTTTTTGAAGCGGAAATCAGAAGGATTACGCAGTAAAAAATCCAAAGTATTGACTACGAAAGATGTCTTTGATTTCTTACAAAATGCTCCAGACAACAATTATTTACTAATGAAGGTAACTATTGAACATTATCATTGTACCTAATTGTTATACTTTATTTACGGAACTATCATAGCAACTTATGATTTTTATGTATTTACAGGTAATTTTAATTCTGGGCATAAATGGTGCCTGCCGTTCTCAAGAGCTTTTGGTTTTAACTACTGACGAGTGACGACATAGAGATCCGTGAAAATATAGCCATAGTCAAGCTTCCCCGAACAAAAACTAAAATAGAGAGGAGTTTTGTTGTAACCGACACATTCTTCCATATTTTGAAAAGATATATGGATCTTCGTCCGAGTAATATGAACTCCAAGCGCGTTTTGGTACAATTGAAAAACCAATAAATGCGTCAGGCAAGTGATCGGAAAGAACAAAATAAGTTCTGTACCGAAAGAAATAGCCTCATATTTAAAACTCTCTCTACACTGGGCACTGTTTCAGACGGACTTCCGCAACCATCCTTGCAGATACAGGCGTCAGGCACTGATTTAACTGCAATAAAACGACATGGTGGTTGGAAATCGTCCGCTGTCGCAGAAAGTTACATCGAAGATTCCAAAGAAAATAAAAAACACATTAATAACCAAATATCAGGATCAATAAATTTACATAACAAAAAGTCCCCACAACCTTCAACAAGCACAGCGCCAACAGCCTTCCTGGAAGAATATGATTCTACTAAAACTATAAAACTAGCTCCCGTATTAATAGTCTCAGCCTTTCCTTTAAGCCATCCGCTGCGCGTCGGGCTTAAACATACTCTCGAACAGAAATAGATCGTTTTCTCCCCTCGGTGTACAATGTACTATTATTCAACTTATTAGCGTCATTCTAACTTATGAAATCTAACACCACACATGAACAATCTTGTTTTTGTTTGAATTCGACGTCTTTCGCCTGATGTTTTTCTTGATATTTAGACATCATGCGAAACGACATCTCTCTCAATACACTTTTAATTGTTTTATTAATTTTTCACTTAATAAATGCTACAACAAATCACCAAAAATTGATGTTGACATTATATCAGCATTGCCATATAAAAAGTTTTCAAATAATTCGAGTGTCTACTTTCGTTTGTCAGACTCTAACAGAATAAGTCTAATGGGCAGTCCCTGGGCATAAAGGAATACATGGTAATGAAATGGCAGATGAACTGGCAAGAGAGCTAGGGCTCAGCAAATGATTTTGTGAGTCCAGAACCATGTGTAGGCATTTCGACGTGTCTCGTAAAAATCAAATTCAGGGAGTTTTCAGATCACAGACAACAAAAAGATTGGCAGTCTAATACCGGTCTGGAACACTCCAAGAAATTCCTGGGCTCTACGTCCAAAGCACGGGAATGCATTTGGAATATGAGCAGGGGGCAAATCCACTACCTGCTTGGGGCCTTTACTGGCCACTTTGGAACCAACGACATGCTCATGAAGTTGGGTCTAACCGCGACACCTATGTGCAGGTTGTGTGGGGAACATACGGAACGCATGGAGCACCTTCTGTGCACATGCGATGCACGGGCTGGTAAGCGACGAGTTGGAACGACCGTGGTCCCGGGTAGACAAAACGTTCAATCGGGATGACGGTTACAAACTATCCACGGCGTGTTATCCAGTGATTCAAAAAACGTTACCTTGTTTTGTGCAGTCGGCGAACTTACAGAATAAGGACACGGTGAGTGTTGTGTGTAGAAATGTGAGGGTAGAAGAAGAATTTTCTGCCCCAACGGAGCCAGTACACCGAGACACCAGTCTACCCCTTCATACAAAATGTATAGAAGCGTTGCGACGCAAAACATACAGAAGAGACGGGGCGCCCGTCCCGAGACAAAAGTCCGCGCCCCGTCTGCGTCTTACGTCTCTCCTGTCTGGCCTGTGCCTCACAGAGTACATTATATGTTTCACAAGAAATGTATATATACGGGTGCAGTATGTATATACCTTAAACGGACAGTTATTGTCAAGAGTAAAAATGTTCTGTGGTTATTGTCACAGAGAAACTTATATATACGAACAGTTAGTGTCATCCGAGTCACCACAGGGGACACTCAAAAAAATTCAAATCATTTTTTTGTGTTTAAAATGTGTTGTATATCGCCATGTTGCGTTGTGTGCGAGGAATGTTGTTCAACACTATGTTGTTGGTATTTTTTTATTGAATATATTTATGTTTGATTCATGTTTATTGTGAGATTTGTTTGTGCCACAGCTCAAAATCTATTTGAATATTAGTCAAACATAACATTGTATTCGGCAACCTATTGCGAGAGGGCGAATAGTAGAAAGTAAAAAGCTGACGCCGACCCGAGTTTGGTTGTCAAGGCTGGGCACCACAGGTTTTCATAGTTTTATTCCCAACCAGTAATCACAAGCGCCGAAAAGCTGGGATACAGTTTATGGCGTGGCCGGTTTGCATTGGCAATCAGAGCAGAAATATCAATATCATATCGCTTTATATCATAAAAGTCAGCATTACCTACAGTGTAGGTATGGTAGGTCCTACACAATCGTTTGCTAATCGCACGCTGTTCGTCAAATGCACAAAATTTCTTAAAAACCGCCAAAACTCTAAAACTTCTGTATTGAAGAGTAATTATTGCGCAAAAATCGCTATCGTTTATCTCTTGCAAGATTCGTAAAAAGCTCCTACTTTCATTTCCTTTTTGAAGGAATTTAAAATTTTTCTTTTGTAGGTGCTATTAAAAACATGTTCAGTAGCATCTTCGGCTTGTGTCGTCGTAAATGAGCGTCGGAGTAAGTGCCTTCCTATTTCCTATGTATGCTTTTCATAAGAAACAAAAAGCTCGAATGTAATAATGAAAACGTAGTAATTATTAGTTACATTATTCGCAGTGGTTGAGATATCGGGTGATGCGCTCCGTGTCTCGGGTTCGATTACCGCACGGAACAAATATTTATATGGCCTACATACAGATATCTGTTCCGTGTCTGGGTGTTTCTGTATTTAAGTTTTATGTATGTAAAAGCACTCACGATACAGGAAAAATTCTTGAGTGATTTTGGCTTTTTAAGAAAAAATAATTAGTTTATTATTTTTCAGATAGATTTACTTACACAAATGATGGAGAATTGGAATAAATATAAAGTGACGGAAGAGATGTTACCGAAAATAATATATTCACAGTCTGCATCCTAGAAATCTAGATAAACGAAAGAAAACAATGACTAGACGACAAAAACAACGACAACAACAACAACAACGACAAAAACAACGACTTAGTTCCTTTTTAGAGAAACGAACTAAGTACATAATATATGAAAAGTGATTTGGTGAAAACATGAAAGGTACGAGAGTAGGTCGCACGCCCGGTAAGAGTAACACGTCAATGCATTGATTTTGAGCTAGTCTAGCAGTCTTCATTATGTCTTGTTCTGTTCTTTGACAGCTATTTATTTATATATATATATATTTTTTTATTATTGATAGGCTCGCGCTTGACCACTATCTCACCTGATGGTAAGCGATGATGTGACCACATCATCGCTTACCATCAGCACTTGCGTTCATCACGAACTTTTCAAGCTACATAGTTTATATATTATTTATATATATATTTATTTTTTTATTATTGATAGGCTCGCGCTTGACCACTATCTCACCTGATGGTAAGCGATGATGTGACCACATCATCGCTTACCATCAGCACTTGGGTTCATCACGAACTTTTCACGCTACATAGTTTGTATATTATTTATATATATATTTTTTTTTTTATTATTGATAGGCTCGCGCTTGACCACTATCTCACCTGATGGTAAGCGATGATGTGACCACATCATCGCTTACCATCAGCACTTGGGTTCATCACGAACTTTTCACGCTACATAGTTTATATATTATTTATTTCATCTTTATCACATCTATCATTAAAGGTTTGCACCCAGTGCGATACTTGTTCTTTTTTTTTTTTTTACGTGGGAATTCATCCAATGACTTCTCCCGCTCTGGGTGAAGTGTCAGACTTTTACTGACTAAAACCCACCCGTGTTCCTTTAGTTGCTTGTGCTCGGGCCGCGGTAACTGTTTTTCAAATTTATGCGCGACTTAGACACGCATCGGCCCTATCGGTCCCCGTCACTTTTGCTGACATCTCTTTGAGGCGCGCGTGGAACACGCCGTAAACACGGGCCTGGTCCTTATCAGACGGCGAGCTACCCATTACTGGTCGTCCACAAGCCCGCGCCTACGGTGGCCGGGAATCGGCTTGTGACTACTGACGCCCAGGGCGTCTTCTGCGGTGGCTAGGGGCGTGAATGCGTCTCTTTTGCGCCTCCCTCACGCGTTCCGCCTCCTCCTTTGCGAGCATTACTGCTTCGCAGAAGGAGAAGACAGCTTCCCATGCCCACTCGCTCCGTCTCATGGCCTGGACCAGGGCCGGACGCGAGAGGTCGCCACCACCGATCGCCTCCATGAGGATACGGCGGTGTTCCGCCCAAGCGGGACAGATCTCCACCGTGTCCTCCAGGCGGTCCACACAATGGTGGCACCCGGGCGTATCCTCCCGCCTTATCCTGAACAGGAACCTCCCGAAACAGCCTTGTCCGGAGAGGACTTGCGTCAGGCGGAAGGTTAGGACGCCGTGACGCCTTAAAAGCCACTCCTCAAAGAGGGGTCTTACCGCCGCAATTGTGACGTGCCCAGCGCTGGGTTGTGATGGGGGCGCAGGACGATGGCCTCCAAAACAGAGAACCAACTATGGAAGGCAGCCAGCTCCTGCCGCACCAGATTTGGTCCTCTGTAGGCAGGGACTGGTCTTGTCCATGCTGCGTCCCCCCCTGCGTCTCCCGGCGGCCGGCTCCTATGAGCCCGGCCAGGTCCGCTCGGAGCTTCTCATTCTCCTTTTGGAGAAGCTCCATGTCAGCTTTCAAGAGGGCGACCTCCGCCCGCATCTCGGACATTGCATCCGACGGAGGCCCGACGTGATTAGCCTCCGCTGCCGCCATAATGGAGGCCGTGGGTGCCGATACGGCCTTGTCTTTAGAGGACTTATTCCTCTTCAAGGCCACATCTCGGATTGCGGCTTCCACGACCTCTGCAAACCTGGCCGTTCGCTCTGAATCTAGGTCCAGCGCCGAATCTAGCTCACCACCAGAAGACCCTGAAAGGACAGCCCTGCGGCTGATCGGTCCGGGGTGGCGCCCCTCCGTGGCAAGCGTCTCGGCACGCTGGACAGCCTCTTGGGCGGTGAGCCCCCTCCCCACTTCACTGTCTTGGCCCCCACCCCGCATACTGGAAGGGTTTTCCGGGCCGAGGCCAGCTCGTCATCGGAGAACGACCTCATGCCATCCCTCGATTTGGGGCGCTTCCGGAAGAACCTTCGGTTCTTCACAGCAGCCCCCTCAACTTCGCGCTACGAACTCTGTGGGCCCTTTGCGCCAGATGCGGCGTCGGACTCCGAGCCCGCATCACACCTCACCTCCTCGTCTAAAAATATTGGTGTCCGTATATCGCGCGTTTGGTTGTCCCCAGAATATGGACGGCAGCTCGCCGAAGCGGGGTGGGACTCCCCGACTGCCGAGCAGTCGGGACGTGGGTCCCGACTGCTCGGCAGTCTGGGGACGTTTTTTACAAAGGCCTTTTTCCATTAATTTTTATTTTGTTTTATCTTTAAAGGGTGAGGTCCCTATTTCTCCCTCCTTCTTTCCTTTCTGCCCACTCGACCTACCCTCTGTAAGCAGAGGGTAGGTCGAGTGGGCCCACCTAAGCGACGGACTATCCATCCTGTCATTAGCCCGGTTTCCTTCACAGACCATCAACGATGAACTGTGATTGGAACCGTGACCCTTCCTCTTGTGTTGAAAATTTGCCACCAGCTCCAACTGTTCACTCAAAGCGAACTGAGGCTTTCAACATGCACCCCACATGCGCTTGTGCTAACTTATACATATTATGTATCGTTAACATTTATAACTTATAGTAAATAATGCACTCCTTGCGAGTTAGGCTATCATAATAAACATAATTCAGCCTATAAGTATAGTTATTTTCCTGGGCTGGTGCCTCTAGTCTCAATCGTTCGGTTTTGTTCGGGACCGGACTACGGAAACTAATTTTGTCTCATTAGTTCGGTTATGACGTAAATAATTGTAGTCTGTGTAAGATTTTTCTCTGAAATTTTACAATTTGCGTGTTCCTTCGTTACATCCAAAGAACTTTACCTTGGGACTTATTAATTCCATAGTAACATACTGACAATGTAATAAATATTGGTGGTGTCACCGGTGTCACTCGCATATTTACATAATCTAAATTTTTGTATTCAAATGTGTTGGTCGGCTTGTTGCACGGCATGTTGTGGACTTATTAAAAAGACTAAGTATATCAATGGTACTCGGTACGTCCGTAAATATTTATGCTAAACCGAAACCCATTGTGTGGATAATCAAACATAAGATTCTTTTCGGCAAGCCATTGCCAGAGATTGCATTTCCGTAGAAAGCGGTCAGCTCGCGCCGATCTCAGGAGGTTTTCAAGGCTTATCGCTGCAGGTAGGTTTTATTTATTAATTTTTTTAAATAGAAGACTAGAAATACATTTATTCTCTTGAGCGCTAATTAGCAGATACAATAAAAACCATTGTTTTAGTTATCATATATCCCTTTTAGCGCTCAAGCGCTTAACCTAAACAGACACAACACAAAAGAAAAAGAGTTAAAGACCGTAAAGAAGTACAAAGCCTAAATGCGCTGAGCGTACTGATTTACTTCTTTAAAAAAAACCTCCGAACTGGTAGAGGCAACAGAACATAGCAGCAACATTTGTGTACGAAAAATACGAGTTTGGACGTAGGGGTGCGGACACTAGCCCGTTACATGTAACTACAAGCAGGGCCTGGGCATGGAGCATGGGGCGCAAAAACTATTTATTTACGGAATAAAATCTAGGAGTTTACAAATAGCCCCATAGCACACTAACACACATACCTATGTATGTAAATCCACACTTTAGAGAAGTTACTACGAAAACTTACAATGTACTTGTAAGTGTTTCTCAAACGACTTTGCTGCCTAGCTAGCTTTGGATCTTGAAAGACCTTTGAAACACAAACATAGTTTGCATTTTATCGGATATCATGCTTGTTACCCAAACCAGGTCTTCATTTCCATCAAACTTTGTATGGTTAGTCTTTGGCGTAGAGGCATCCCATAGTCCAGCAAGACGATCTAATATCTTCCTTGCCTCGAGTTCAACCATCATATGCAGAAGAGGGATATTGAGGTATCTCTCAATCGCTGCCGTAGGTGTTGTCCTGAAATCAACCGTGATTCAAGACACACTGTTCTTTGTAACCTGGTGAGTAGCGCTTTGCACGAGGCAAGTTTTGTTCTTGGCCACCACACTATACTGCCGTATGTCATATTAGGTATTATCACTGTCCGGTACAGCCATCGTATCACTTTGGGCTTTAGTCCCCAAGTTTTACGGTAGGTGGAACGACACATGCCGAACACTGGTAGGGCCTTTGTCATAATATTTTCCACATGAGTTTGCCACCTGAGTTCTTGATCAAGCATTACACTCAGATATTTAACTTCGGTGGACCAGGGCAGCTTTATTCCATTGAGGGAGGGCTCTCTTAGGTTTCCTAGTGGTCTCTTCCTCGTGAACGGAATAATGACTGCTTTGCTTAGATTGATAGAGAGGTGGTTCTTTGTATGACATTCCTCTGTCATCCTCAATGCCTTTTTTTATTTGTGATGGGTTTGCTCTTGACTCTAGTCTAGGTCAGAGGTGACAGAGACAAAGTCGACGATGGATGAAATGGAGCTTACCCAGAAGAAGCCTGTACACTGTAACTTTGAAGAGATTCGGGTTGTATGCGTTCGGAAACAGACGCAGGCAGTGAGTGCCACTCTTTTGCTGTGCGCATTATGAAGGATGTTTGGAACCGCTTGGTGCGAATTGGTGGCATAGCAACTAGGTGAGGATGGTAACTTGCAGTGCGTCTAGATGTCCGATGGTTGAAGAGCGCCGGTGGGATGAGGTCGTGGAGTTCATGAGCACACTCGCCAAAATACAGTCTGTAGAAGACCGACAAGCAGGCAACCTTACGGCGATGAGCTAAGCTGTGAAGCTTGGCATCCACCAGTTTGACGTCGGCAATTAGTCTCTTAGCTCTGCGTTCCACCAAGTCAAGCGCGGCAAGCTGATATTAAGCTGAGCCATCCCAGAGGTGGCTGCAATACTCCACGCAGGATCGGACTTGCGCTTTGTAAAGAGTTAATAGCTGTCCAGGCATAAAGTATCGCTTCACTCTGTTTAGGACGCCCAGTTTCTTTGCCGCAAGTTGGACTTTGTACTCGATGGAGGCGCCGAAGTTGAGACTGGATGTCAATTCCATGCCAAGGAGCTCGAGCCGATCAGTTACAGGAACAGACTCACCCCGAAAAGTAAAAATGCCTGTTGTAATAATCCAGCGACTATTTTCAGGAATTTACCATTAACCATTATAGCTATGTCATCAGCCTACTGTGTATTGAGTTGACTACAACCTAAATTTGATAATAAACATCCAAAAAAAATTTCGAACTTCCTACGCGAAAAAAGTCTAAAATACCTCCACACCAAACCGCTTGCATATTTTTTTCTATGTATAACTCTCAGAATCAGAATCAGAATCAGAATCATCATTTATTGCTAATAATGTAGGTATACATATGAGATGGTAATTTTTGTAGACAGGCCCGGTACATTTTACCTTACGGCATGCAAAATTGTACAGTTGAATATAATAATTTAAAACAATCAGCAATTAATACAACAATAATTAAAAAACATTCGGAAGTAAATATCACAATGTCAGCAAAATAATTAATTAAATGCCATCATAGTCAAAAAAATATATATATATATTTAAAAAAGTTAGGCATAAATAATAATCATGTCAAACAAAATAATAAATTAAATACAATCATAGTCAATCATCAGGAATAAAATATAATCATGTCAGCAAACTAATAAATTAAAGACTATGATTGTCTCGTGTAAAAACATTAGGAATTAGAAATAATTATGTCAACAAAAGAATTAATTAAATACAATCATGGTCATGATAGTGTCATGTCAACAAATTGTGTTAATAAAATTAAGTACAGTCGAAGTCAAAAACATCAGATATTAAAAAAGTCATGTCACCAAAATAATTACCACAAAAAAGTGAGTACATTTCAACAGAAAGTTTTGTCATTTAAAAATTCTTTAATTGTGTAGTAAAACTTGTCTAGTAACAGCCTTGTTAACTGTTTTTTAAACATTTGGATGGGTAATTCTTTGAGATTCTTAGGTAATTTATTATAAATAAGCGGACCCATGGATAAAATATTTTTCTTTAATAAAGCTGTCTTATGACCACCTGTATAAAGTTGGTTTTTATATAAAGACCTAATCGGTCCTTTGCGTTGTCGTATATCAACCATTGACATAAACAAGTGTTTATTCGTTCTGACGAAAAGAGCTACTTCTAGTACATACATGGACGCTCATAACAACTAAGAACCAGAAACCTCAACACCCACTTTCATTCAGTCCTTCTTCCTTGGTTGCTACGTCCCTACATAGATATGGGTGTGTGTGTGTGTGTGTCTGTCTAACTCGGCTACGGACGGATCGAATATAATTACGTGGCAACGATGAAACACGGTAGAATGACAAAATGGAGTGCTTATGCTAATTTTTATGAGGATGGAATGTTGGTAACGAAAATAGTGCGCTATGAACTCAGACCAATTAATTCTTTTTTGTTTTTAGTCTGAGGCTATGAAATGGATATTGCGATTAGATTAATTATCAAAATCTCTTGGTCAATAAAACAATAAATAAGGGCATTCTATAACGGTTCATACAAAATTCAACCATCAAGGTTAACTAATTGGTTGGGACACACTTGATTTTTTACCCGACTGCAAAAGGAGGGTAATGAGTTTATCAGTGTATGTATGTATGTTTGTTCCTATATGGCGTTCTAGAGACCAAACGCGTTGGACGATTTTGATGGTGCTTACGTCAATCGATTCGTCTTAGCCCTGCGAGTGGCTCTGGCTACATTCAAATTGGAAAAAAGAAAAGGCGCCTCTAATGTCAAAGCTGTCATTCGCGATTTTCATAAATTTACAAAATAACGCAAAGTTTAACGAGTAAGTTTAATAAGCAGCAACTTACGGGAGGGGAGGGTGACAGCAGGATAAAATGGACTAAAATTATAATGGAATGGTAACCACGTGATGGCAAAAGGAAGAGAGGCAGACAAGCTAAGAGATGGACAGACGATATAAAGATCATTGGAGGGACAATCTGGTCAAGAAAGGCTAAGAATAGAGAAGAGTGGAAACAGCTACAAGACGCTTATGTGTCACAGGACACGCTGGAACACTAAACCGAGTAATCTGATACATAAGATATTTAAAATAAAACAGTTTGATATTTATGTAAAATGTTTATTTAGTACCAGCAATAAAATCTTAATAATTTATAACATACCTCAGGAGGCCTAATAAGCCCTAAACGAAGTAATTTATCAATTTTGTCTCAGAGATAAAATAACCGACTTTAGTGTCGGCCCAGGAAAAGTTAGCCAGGTAGACAGGTATATGATTTTAAATCCTATCGTCACAGGAATAAACTTGAAATTGCAATGTGAAAGGATTCTAGGTTCCTCCCGTCGCTGCATCTATTTATTTGAGACATGGTTGAGAACAGCTATGGGTCGGTGAAAATTTAAAATCGGCTAAAGCTCGGATCAGATTTTCTCAGCATCGTCATCACGCACGAGACACACCAGCTGATTCCCACTTTCAACATCAAGACACTACAATAACTAAATGTTTTTTGTTGTAGGTGTTATTACGGATGCCATCAGGAATGTTATCAGACTGTGTTGTTGACGATCATCGTCGGTGTAAGTACCTACCTACCTATGCTTATCATCTAGATATATTTGTATTTCTAGTAGTTCACGTAGTAGTACAAAGTACCTGCTAAGATTACCGTCGTTCGTTGTCAAGAGGCCAGAAAACCTGGCACCAGTCTTGCCGAGGGGTATCGGTAAGACGACCAATTAATGGATTCTGGAGGTCTGCTATGCAGTCTAGTCATGTAAAGAATTGTTACTAAGCTACATCGGGTTAGACTGGAAATCAATCCCAACATAATATTATGTAGTTGGGCAAAGGTTAGGCAGATTGACTGATCTTTACAAGGTTTCATATAAGTTGCCTTGTTAGTTAGTTTGTATATAAGTATGGGTCAAACCTAGCAACTGAATTCTAAAACACCTGTCATCAAGATTCTATCCATCCTACAGATAGTATTTTTTATTTATTTGTGTAGCAAAATATATGACTGTATTGATATCTGCGATAAGTTACATAGTTCCTAGGACGACAGTCCGTCGC
Organism: Orthosia incerta; assembly: GCA_948252205.1. Taxonomy (NCBI): domain Eukaryota; kingdom Metazoa; phylum Arthropoda; class Insecta; order Lepidoptera; family Noctuidae; genus Orthosia; species Orthosia incerta. The sequence goes on from OX411741.1 coordinate 43,091,764, forward strand.
CGGGCGCGCGCGCACTGACCCTGCCATGTTTGCAAGTGACCTCTTGTCGCACTAACGCAGGTGTGCGGGCGCTTCACCAATAACTTTAGCAGAACTTCCATCATATTGAAATGTTTGCTCTTACTTCTGGTAAATTCAAAAATAATGTACTCAAAACACTTACTCAGTAGTAATTATAATGATTTGTTCCGGTCGGGTTCCCTCGATCTGATCCCCTGGGAAATCAGTTTTTTTTATTTAACCGACTTACCAAAAAGGAGGTGGATCTATGTTCGACATTATGTATGTTTTTTAGGGTTCCGAAGTCAACAAGGAACCCTTATAGTTTCGCTCTGTCCGTCTGTCCGTCCGCAGCTTAGCGCAGAGAATCTAAGTACTAGAAAGCTTTAATTTGGCATGGATATACATATTAATAATCCCGACAAAGTGGTAAAATAAAATAATGACAAAAAAAATATTTGGGGTTTCTCCTATAGACGTAAAGTGGGTAATGGATTTTTTATTCTTGTCTGTCTCATGGTGTGGGGTATCGTTGGATAGGCCAAAAATATTATGGGTTTGTTAAAACCATTTTTCGGTTCAGAGATCCGTTTGCGTAAAATTAAGCTTTAAAGGCTTCTTCTGGGTAAGCTCACTCCATCGTCGACTCTGTCTCTGTCACCTATGACCTAGACAAGTCAAGAGCAAACCCATCACAAATAAAAAAAAAGAAACAAAAACAAATTTATATTTGAGTCAAGTGTCCCCCCCCCCCCCCCCCTGCCACTGAAATGGTTGCTCTTGGCTATGTGAAACAATTCACAGCAGTAGTAAATATAACGAAATTAAAAGGCAAACTATCACAGATAAGCAGGCTTTACAAGTTTACAAGTAATAGTCGACCAACTTATAAAATGTTCTTGGAACAGTCATTTTTTTTACAAATACCACTGAAAAATTACTTAAATAACGTTGTTAGCTATGTAAAACAGAGTAAATATATGCTTATGAACCATACAAAAATATACAAAAATAAAATCATAACAGGCTTAACAAGTTTACGAGTAATAGTCGACCAACTTATAAAATTTACTTGTCACAGATCAATTTTTGTACAAATGCCATTGAAAAATTACTTAAATAACGTTGTTAGCCGAGTAAAACAAATCGTAAATATATGCTTATGTACCATGTAAAATATACAAAGATAAAATCATATCATCCTTGATAATTATGATTTCTAAATTAATAATGTTTAAGCTCGCATAAATAAATGCTTTTCAAATCATGCGTGAAAAAGCACACTCACTGTCAAACAAGAACTTTCATAGAAACTAACACAGCAATACTTAAAACCGGAATAACAAAGCAACCTCACAAATCACAAGAATCAAAAAACAAATACATTCCCCCAAGCCGGCTGGTCCCCGTGGGGGAAAATGACCAAAACCCTCCAGAAAAAATAAATAAAATTATAACACAAAATCCACTGTACATTGGAATATTTAATGTAAGATCTTTAGCATCCACAAGAAGGTACATAGAACTCATGTACTCCCTACAAAAAATAAAAATTGATGTATTAGGCTTAGCCGAAGTCAGGCGAATGGGTTGTTGCATCGAAGAGCATGAAGATTTTATATTCTGCTACAAAGGAGAAACACCAGGCCTGCATGGAGTTGGTTTTTTGATAAAAAAGGAATACAAAAATAACATATTAAATTTCTCAGGTTTATCTGAAAGAGTTGCGCTACTTCAGCTAGAGTTCAACAAAAAGATGATTTCAATCATTCAAGTGTACGCACCAACCGAAAAAGCCTCTAAGGAAGAGATAGACAAATTCTACAATACCTTACAAGAAGCGCAAACTCAGGCAGGCGAAAACGTACTACTCATTGGAGATTTTAATGCCAAAGTGGGTCTAGCAAAAACAAACGAAGACACGATTCTAGGAAAGTTTGGCTATGGAAAAAGGAATGAACGAGGTGAAAAGCTCATAGAATTTGCTATCGAACACAAATTATCGGTTATGAATACATACTTCAAAATGAGACATAATCGCAAATGGACATGGATTTCACCAAATGGAAAAGTAAAGAATGAGGTGGACTTCATCCTGTCAAATCAGCCAAAAAAAGTAAGGAAGATAGAAGTACTGCACGGTTCAGGGTTCAGCTCTGATCACAGACTGATTAGAGCAACTTATCTCCTACAAAACTGCAAAAAAAGCAGGAAATCATTTAAATCATCTTCAAATAAATTCAAAACTGAAGAGGAAATAACACTTTACACTAGAAGTTTAGAAAATAATACAAACGAATTAGAAAAATTAGTGGACGACGAGGATGTCCAGACCCTATACAATAAAATAGAACACATAATTAAAAATAGTATGTCAATGGAACAACAAGAAGAAAAACAATTCAATGTAAACAAAATCCTCACAAAATCTACAATAGAACTAATAACAAGACGCTCAGAACTTATAAAATTAAAACATAAAACTAAGGAAACGAAAGAAGAATTAAGTACGCTATTCAAAAGATCTAGCAAGGCTATCAAACAAGATTACGCAGACTACAGAAAACTGATTTTAGAAACAAACCTAAAACAATATGGGAGCACTAAATGAGCATACAAACAATTAGTTACACACAAAAACTGGATACAAAACTTAAAAACGAGAACCACAGGAACTAACACGAGGAAAGATATTATAGATTGTGCCACAGAGTTCTACAAAGACCTATACAAAAGCAACATGGGAACCTGTACTTGTAAAAACGAATATCCTAAAAATAATAGTGACATTGAAGTCGAGCCCGCAGAAGTGGATGTGATGGAGATAGTAACGCATATTAAAAAGCTAAAAACAGAAAAAAGTCCAGGGCCAGATGAAATACCTAATGAAGCTCTAAAAATTGGATTTGCTTGGTTAGCACGCCCACTATCATACTTATTCAGCAAAATCATAAACACAGGACAAATACCAAAACAATGGAAGAAATCAGATATAATTTTGCTATACAAAAAAGGTGACCCTCAAGATATAGGCAACTATCGTCCAATTAGCCTTCTCCCTAGCACGTATAAACTTTTTACAACCATATTGCTAAGCAGAATCAGTGGCAAAATCGAAAAACATCAACCTATAGAGCAAGCGGGGTTCCGCTCAGGTTTTTCAACTGTAGACCATTTACATGTAATGCAGCAAATAACAGAAAAATACAAGGAGTTTAACAGGCCATTATACGTAGCATTCATCGATTACGCTAAAGCATTCGACACAATATCACACGATGCAATCTGGGAAGCATTAAACAAATGCCAAGTACACGAAAAGTACAAAACCGTTTTGAAAAACATATATGACAGCAGCACTAGCTGTGTGAAACTGGAGAAACGAGGTCCAGAAATACCAATTCTCCGAGGAGTGAGGCAGGGAGACCCCCTGTCCCCCAAAATTTTCATAGCTGTGCTTCAAAACATCTTTGAGGATCTGAAATGGGTAAATGAAGGAATCAAAATAGATAATCGGTACTTAAGCCACCTCAGATTCGCAGACGATATAGTCCTCTTCGCTGAAAACAGTAGACAATTAGAAACAATGATAAACCTACTAAGTGTACAAAGTGAAAAAGTAGGTCTTCTAATGAATAAAGAGAAAACAAAACTTATGACAAACAGTTACACCCACACAATAAAACTCGAAGGAAAGACACTTGAATACGTGAATAAATACATTTATTTAGGGAAACAGTTATCATTTGAAGACAGAAACGAAGAAGAAGAGGTAGATCGCCGAATCAATATGAGCTGGAAAAATTTCTGGTCGCTCAAAGAGATTATGAAAGGTGACTATCCGCTCCACCTAAAGAAAAAAGTGATGGATACATGCATACTACCGACTCTCACGTATGGTTGCCAGACGAGAACTTACACCACTAGAATAAAAACTAAACTAATTAGATGCCAGAAAGCGATGGAAAGAAGCCTACTAAAAATAAGAAGAATACACAAAGTAAGAAGTGAATTAATAAGAAAGAAAACAAAACTGATTGACGTCCTACACTACAGTCTAAGGTTAAAATGGCGATGGGCTGGCCATGTAACACGTAACAGCGACAAGTGATGGACAGTAGAAGCGACGAGATGGAAGGGACCTAGCGGAAAAAGACGAAAAGGCCGACCTGTGAAACGATGGCTGGATGACATTATATCTACAGCAGGAAAAGAGTGGATGAAACATGCTAAGAATAGAGAAAACTGGAATAAACTGGAGGAGGCCTATACCCAAATAGGGGTTCCTATCCTAGAAAATAATTAGATATATCAAGAAAATAACCACAACAAAAAAAAAAGAAAAGAAAAACAAATTCGGTTTAAAATATATAACGTAAAACAAAAAGTAAAATGTTAAACAAACTAAAAAATACTAACAATTAGTAAATAAGTAAGCCAAACACTAACAATTACCTACTAACAACATTTGAAATGTAACAATAAGGATACGGAAATAAAAAGGTTTTATTATTATTATTTCTTTATTCATTAGATTACTTATTAACTACATTTTTAAATATTTTTATAAAATAAATTAAAAAACAAAAACATTTAAAAATATAAAAAATAGAGGCCCACCGGTATCGGGAACAGGGTCCAAGCTACCGGCGGTCAGGGCTCCAGAGAGAGGAACCTCCTAACAATGCGAGCCGTGTCCAGCAATACTGCTTTCTGGATCAGGCCCTTGATCCAGCCGCCTAACGAGAGCCTCCTAAGGTGTTGGTCGAGGCTCGTGGCTATTAAGCCATTGGCTGACACGACTATCGGTACAATGATCGCTGTGTCCATATCCCACATGTCAACAACCTCGCGAGCCAAGTCAAGATACTTGATTTGCTTATCTTTATTATTATTAAGCTCGCATAACGCATTGGAGTGGCCGGAGTCGTTGGCAGTACCGGTCCGTAGTCCTTATGGAGCATGCGCGCGGGGGAGTCTATTTTGTGTTAGTGCAGAAGTATTTTCGACGTTTTGAAATCTTAAGTCAAATTAGATTTGATTTCCAAGCAAATTACTTATTTTCTTTTATCGATATCCATCTATAAAGTCAATATTCATCCCGACTTCGTCACTAATTGAGGAGCGTAAAACTTTCCAGAACAAAATAGTGAATACCGCAGATTAGAGGTGAATACATACAAAATTTTTCAAATTCCGAAAGAGAAATAAACAAGGAGCGTGCACGCAAGGATCCAGGAATGAACCATACCTTTCCCCGTGGCTCTAACGCGCACTCGTATCAGCTCCTTTCGCATTTCGCACCCGCCGTGGTTCTCAAATAGATAATATTTTTCTAACTTCAGTTGCGAAGTTGGATTTTATAACTCCTTCTTCAGGTACCAGTTAGTCCTTCTTTAGTTTACGTCAAGAGTGAATAGGTTACTTCTAGGCAAGCGTGCTTCACCGTAGATCACATCATCACTTACCAGGCGAGATAATGGTCAAACGCGAGCATATAGATTAAAAAGAAAAATCATTCTATGTGGGCCCGTTTTTAGACGTTGTTTGCCGCTGAAACCGTTTTAATGTTCATGTAACAACAACAAAACCCCTTCTTAGTTTGCATTATTATGAAACTTCAGAACCCTATTATTGCGCGGGGCCCGACACACACTTAGCCGGTTTTTTTAAAATGTATGTCACCGATCATCATCTGTCTAGCCTTTTCCCAACTATATTGGGGTTGGCTTCCAGTCTTACCGGATTCAGCTAAGTACCAGTGTTTTACATGGAGCGACTGCCTATCTGACCTCCACAACCCAGTAACTGGGTAACACGGTACCTCTTGGCAAGACTGGTGTCATGTCTCAAGCTTCTGACTACCCGTAACGACTGCCAAAGATCTTCAAATGACAGCCGGGACCAACGGCTTAACGTGCTTTCCGAGGCACGGAGGAAACTCGGTATGTTGAAATCGGCACCCATCCACGGACCGACCTCGTCAAGCGTTGCTTAACCTTGATGATCGACCCGTGCGGCTGTTATTATTTAGCCACGAGCTCATGTATGTCACCGATATCTCCATCAATTGTGGTCCGATTTTGTTTTTGAAAGAGTATTTTCCGAAATTGGTCCCATTTTCATTTGATGTAGATCTGATGAAGACCTTCGGAGATATACAACAGAACTCTTCAATAAATAACGGCAAATCTCTCGGGATTGCTGCGATCGCATGTCTGTTTAATGTTTATACCATCGTTTTTAGAATCGCATGCATATTTTTCTTTTTTGTTCGTGGAAAATGAGGTTGTTCGCACATTTGGTAGCATTATTTTGTAATTCTTAGTGTAAATTATAATGTGCAACTTTTATTTTTCCCCTCAAATAAATAATTTAATTGAGCAGGAATTTTGCATAGGTACACGTATGGTTTGGATGGCAAAACACGGTTAGCTAAAACCTTGTTTTATATGACTTTATTTAAATGAATATGTTATATATTATTACTATTGAATTTCACTTTGATTTTGAATTACTTATCTACTTAAGCTGAACACAATGAACTATCAGGAAAACAAGACCTGATAAAGGGACAAAAAACTATACGATGCGATTTAATTGACAATCCGATGGAAAAGTATTTCGACCTCCCGCTGCCTGATAACAAGATTATAGCAACATATGTCTGGATCGATGGTACTGGCGAGAATCTGCGTTACAAAGATCGCACCTTGGACTATATTCCTAAAACGCCTAAAGGTAACCAACATGTTTTACCCAACTACGGCAAAACCGAAAGGAAGGGTTATTATTTTAGTAGTCTGTACGTAATACTCCGTAATAATGGATTATGCACCAAGGGGATAAAGCAGTTTCTCACGTCACGGTCGGCATATTGAACCCTGAGGGCAATTTAATTAGTGGCTCAAAAAAGTAAAGCAAGAACTGTAGTTTTATCTAATTTATTTGAATTTATTTTATTTTGTTTTTGTATAAATGTGGTTTAATTTAAGATTTTGTTTTTATTTTTTATAATTGATTGAATTTTAATTATTTTTGATAATTTTTTAATTGTATTTTTTCTTAATGATCCTTTAGATTTTAAAACTTTTGATATTTAAATTGCATGCTAATTTTATTTTATTTTTTTACATTTAAATCAATTTTGAATTTTAATTACTTTTGACATTTTAGTAATTTTTGAAATTTATGAATTTAATTACTTTTGATAGGTACTTTATGAATTTTAATTACTTGCTGATTTATAATAATTTACTTTGAATTTTGATTAATTATTTTGTTATATTTTATCTCTGTATTTTTAATGTATTTTTGTTTTTGAATTTCAATCTTATTGTTTATTTGTGTTATTCTCAGCCTCAGTTGTGGGCATTGGTAGGTAACATTATTTTATTAAGTTGTGGATAACGTCGTGGGCTACACATATGTTACTTTTTAATTTATATTTTTTTTGTCTTTGTATTGTTTTGTGTAACTGTTTGTTTTCCCAAAATAAATAAATAAATAAATAAAAGAGGGACTCTAGAGTTAACTCCTGAGCGAAGCGAGGCAGTTATATAGAGTCTTGAGTGAAGGGGTTCAAGCTGGCCAAGACGAAGACAGGCTTTATCCCAGAGTAGCATACACTACTTTTCACACCTTCTGCGAGCCAGTAAAAACCCAGGGATCCATAAATTTCATCATCATCATTATCATTTCAGCCGAAAGACGTCCACTGCTGGACTAAGGCCTCCCCCACGCGTCGCCACATTGACCAATCCCGTGAGTCTCGCATCCAGCGCTTTCCCAGGTCATCGGGCCACCTAGTGGTAGGCCTTCCAACGTAACGTCTTCCGATTCGCGGTCGCCTTTCCAGAACTTTTCGACCCCATCGGCCATCCGTTCTGCGAGCAATGTACCCTGTCCACTGCCATTTAATTTCTCAATTCTTCGAGATATGTCGGTAAATTTGGTTTTCCTGCGGATATCCTCATTCCTGACGTGATCATGTAAGGAAACTCCGAGCATAGCCTTCTCTATTTCCCTTTGGGTGACTGTAAACTTTCTAATAAGGCACATTGTGAGTGACAACGTCTCGGTCCCATAGGTGATCACTGGCAACACACACTGGTCAAAGACCTTTGTCTTAAGACACTGCGGTAAATTGGACGAGAAGATGCCATACAACTTCCCGAACGCGGCCCAGCCGAGTCAGATTCGACGTCGGACCTCTTTCTCGAAGTTAGACCTACCCAACTGGACCGATTGTCCCAGGTAGACATAATCGTCTACAACTTAGAGTGTAGAGACTCCGATTTTGATAGGCGTGTGTGTTACATGGGCATTCACCATGACCTTGGTTTTGTCCATGTTCATTTTAAGACAACTCTTTCGGAAGCTCTACTGAGGTCATCGAGCATTGTACTGAAGCTCTCCATGGTCTCAGCCATGACTGCTATGTCTCCGGCAAACCAAAGGTGAGTGATGTACTCGATATTAACGTTGATGCCGATTCCCCTCCAGTCCAGAACTTTGAAGACATCCTCCAGCACAGCAGTGAACAGTTTCGGAGAAATGACGTCTCCCTGTCTCACGCCGCGCTGGAGAAGGATTGATTTCGAGGTCTGATCCTGAAGACGGACTGACGGCGGCGTTTTTGTACATACACTTCAACACCTCAATGTACCGGTAGTCGATCTGGCACTGTTGGAGAGACTGCAGTAAAGCCCAAGTCTCGATCGAATCGAAGGCTTTCTCTTTGTCCACAAACGCTAAACAGAGAGGCAGGTACTCTTCGGTCTTCTGTATTACCTGTCGCAGCGTATGTATGTGGTCCACGGCGCTAAAGTCTTTTCGGAATCCGGCTTGTTCGGGAGGCTAATCGCCAGATATCTTGAAAACACCTTGGAGCCTTTATTCTGAGTATAAACCACCCTGGGACTGCCGGTCACCCTCTCGAAAAAAGAGCAAATTATCGGATTTGAGGATTATCGAGTCCTCCCCCTCTCTTCGGACTTCAGATAACCCTACAATACTCGTAACCTGCTCAATTCCTCTTCGAGTTCGGTGATCTTCTCGTCAGTCTGAAGTGTGCGCGTGTTGTACGTTGCCAGGTCCAGTCGTCGGTGTTTGTTGGGGTAGCCGGATCTCGGCCGGAGATTTTTAGCACCCCTTGCCATGCCGTAACCTCGACCGCTACCGTAGTCGAGGGTAGGCAGGCTGCCGGGCACTAGGGGCCATTTTTTATTTGTGCTATTCATGGGGGGTGGGGCGACACCCACAGGAAGATATGGGGTGGTGAAATTATTTACGTCCGGCACCATACGGAACACCATAAATTTAAGTAGAAATTTTTTCATTAATCAAAAGTTAATAGTTAATTAAAGCACCATAGGCTGCTTGACTTTCGAGTTTCTACAAAATGTTGGAAATAAACTAAAAGGACGGGTTCCGAGTTCCGACACAGTCTAAACTCCTACTTTTGTTGTTCTCCATTGAACAAATCATCATAGGCTTTTTCGCATCTGTATTTTGATTTTTCCGGTAGTAGATTATTATTAATAATCTCTCAAGTGTCTGTTTTGATAAACTCTGGAGTAGAATCACAATCGCTCGATTTTTTTTTCAAAACGTATATTGCAATAAAATTCTCTGAAAATTACAGCACCAGTCCTATTTTCGTACAAACCTCTTTACAATGCCTAGGTATCTTTACTTAGTTTTCGACGAGTTTCCATACGAATTTGACGTTCCAAATTGAAATCACTTTACTCCCTTGGGAGTTTCATAAAACGATTTATTCTGTTTTAATACCAACGTGTGTTTCAACTCAAATTTATTTTCTTATTATTTGGTATTAGTTGTTGTACTAGAACGGAATAAATCCATACAACTTTTCCGCCCTTAAGAGGTAATGCTTTACTTTACGTTGAGATTGCATAATATGTAATGGACATTGTCGAGCAGGTGGTGTGAAATGTAAAAAATACTCATACTATGACTTGTTTGCCGAACCTGAAGATTATTATTACCACTTTTTACTTCGTTTACATTCATCCTGGTCATACACGTGACGTACACTATCTACGCACCTGAACTATGTAGAACATCACCAATAAGTTCTGTGTATGTCCTTCTAGACCTTTTACATTATTTCCCTTTACCCATTGTCACCCTTCCCTTGCCACCTGACTTGAATTAAGTTTGAAATTTGAAAGTTCATGTAGGTTATTATGATTCCTATATTTCTCAATTATCTGGCTATTTTGCAGATAGATTGACAAAAATGGTGGAGGATTGGAACGATAAAGTAATGAAAGAGATGTTATCTAAAATTACATATTCTCATTCTGCGCAATATTTGCCGCCATACGACTACTATCCTAGAAATCTGGAAAATATCTACAAAACGGAATGCAGACTTCGAACTATGAGGAATATGAACAGTTTTGATGAAAACTTTAAAGGTAATATCAATAGGTATTTTGGAAAGTATGGTCGAAGTCTAAACGCCATCATATATTCCATTCGGAAGAAGATTTTGTTAGGTGACATGATGGAAGGTCTCCCACAAAGTGGCCGATGACCTGGTGAAGCGGCTGCTAGACGCACAAGACCGGTCGGTTTAGTGACGCTGCTATGTCCAGCAGTGGACGTAATTCAGCTGAAATGGTGAGTGCGTGCACTTAGGTACTGCGGCGGTACTCTTTGCTTTTCTGCAGCTGCGAGAAACTTTATGCATAGTTTGAAATAGGTACAGGTCCCGTCACGTAAAAAGAACGCTGAGCGACAGTGGAGGGGATGTATCTGCGCATGGGTACAGTCGCGTTCTAATGTACTAGGATATTGTTTTATAATATAAGAGTATTTGTTTAATTGTAGAGTCATAATAGGTACTTACTAGCTACTTAATACTTTGGAAGAGGCTGGATTTAAATTAGATAATGTTCACTTAAGGATTATATTTTATTTCGATCGTGTTATTATAAATATCTTATCATTATAAATTATCAACTCCTCCTTTCTCAAATAATGTTTACTTAAGGATTATATTTTATTTCGATCGTGTTATTATAAATATATAAATATCTTATCATTATAAATTATCAACTGCTCCTTTCTCAAATAATGTTTACTTAAGGATTATATTTTATTTCGATCGTGTTATTATAAATATATAAATATCTTATCATTATAAATTATCAACTGCTCCTTTCTCAACTTCTTTCTTCATAAAACAATAAATACTATAAATCATTTTTCTTTCCTTCATTTTTAAAACCATCGTCGTGCAAATAAAGTTGTGTGTGCGACTGTATTTTGGGAGCCAACGAAGCGTCATCTCTGCGCGGGAAGCATTGCTCAACTGACGAACAAATAGCGTGCGCGCACAGAAACACTGGCGGAGCATTCCCCCGTCGCGACCCCTTCATACCACCAGTTTGATCTAAAAATCGCTCACTGCGCAGATTCAAGGCCAGCGTTCTTTTTACGTGACGGGACCTATAAATGTCCCTTCGTGCTAGACTTAAAGTATAAAAAGAAAAGTCCTTATATGTACTAATCTTTACCATTACCTTCTTAACAGATCTACCGATTATCTCCTATGATGGCTTTGGTACTCAACAGGCGACAAGATCCGATTCTGATCTGTACCTGTTTCCTCGTGCGATATACAGGAACCCTTTCAAATGCGGCAATCACCTACTCGTCATGTGTGACACTTACGACAAGAACCTAGACCCCACGCGTGCGTAGTTACAATTTTCTAACATTTTTTGTCTATCGATGTGATAACATTCAAAGTTGCCTGGCTTTTAAAGTTCAGAAAAGACTAGGAAGTATCCAACTCTTATCTCAGTAAAACCACCGCTTTGGTTGCCATCGGCGCATTGCCCATTTCATATGTCTTAAATGTGAATATACATCGGCAGTTCCGACCCAAACCAAGTGTGTAGCACCCCATTGTCAGGACTCAGTTAACACTCTGTAGGTATAGGTTATATTATTTGTTCAGCATCCAATCGTCGCATCAAATGCGCAGAATCGTCCAACAAGTGCAAAGAACATGAGCCGTGGTTTGGCATCGAGCAAGAGTATTTTATTCAGGACCCGTCCGATTCCTGGCCGTTGGGGTGGCCCAAGGGAGGATATCCAGGTCAAACAGATATTTACTACTGCGGTATTGGCGCCGATAAAATTATCGCCAGGGATATTGTTAACACACACTACAGGTACCTGCTCAATAGCTGTCTGTTTTTATTTAACAGCAGATGTGCAATGAATCCGATCCGAATTCGAGATCATTCCGATTCGGATCGGAATCGGTCCGACTTGGAACTGATAGGCACTTCAAAAACATTTCTTCGGATTTGGATCGGATGCGTGTTATTTTCCATGGTAGGTAGGTATTTTTGGATCGATAAAATAAATGTGGCACCATTATTGAACTAAGTAGTAATTCGCTTAAGCACCTAGTTCCAGTTCATTTCTGCCTTTTTGGTAGTTTTAATAAATAAACATGTAGGACAGTTGAATTTAAAAAAAAACTATCGATATCATTCTGACTCTGAACAGCTCTGAGCTGATACGAGTATATCTACCAACAGATGTTGTCTATTCGCTGGCATTCCTGTTAATGGTATCAATGCTGAAATTGGGCCGAGCCAGTGGGAGTACCAAGTTGGTCCATCTCTTGGGGTGGGTGCTGGTGACGACCTCTGGATGGCGCGCTTTATCATGGAACAGCTCGCCAACGAGTACCGAGTTCAAATCACCATGGATCCTAAACCATTCTACTCCTGGGAGGGGTCTGGTGCACACACCAACTTTTCAACTAAACAGATGCGTGAGGAGAACGGTATTGAGTGAGTGTTCAAGCTTAACGCGAATATAATTATTTTTTTTAATAGAGAAGAAAGGAAAGGAGAATGGGAGGAGGCCTTTGCTCTGCGGTGGGCGAGCACAGGATGAAAATGCTAATAGGTGTTAAATAAGAGTTCAGTGCGAACACTTGATGAGCAAAACAACTATTGAATGGGGAATCTTACGCAAAGCTGAGCGATCAGATGGCGCCAGATAAATGAAGAATAAACAAAACAACGAATAAAAGCGCGCTGCAAAATTTCTGTGCTTTTCAATACTTTCGGCGGTTTCCCTGTAAACATTTAAATGTTGAAAACATGCACATACATTTTTCAAATACAGGATAATCTCAAAAACAGTCATCAAACCATAGACGAGATAGAAGTCGTCATATATTTTTTCCTTGACGCAGTGTGCATCCTAAGGAGCTAAATTGGCGGTAAGGTTTCCTATTGACATCGATCTAAGGACGTTTAATCCTCCTCAAATAACAAGTAGTCCACATTCAAATTGCGAACTTTGGTAAGGTAAAACGCTTAAGCAAGGTAGAGCGAAGAGCAACAGCTGCGTGAGTAGGGTGCACATGAGTGACTGACCTGCTGTCAGTCCACGGCTGGGCATTGGCAATAAATTCGGGCTTCTACAGCTCCCTGCAGAAGTCGATAATAAATTCGAATTTATTTACTTAACTACTTTAGAATGAGCAGGTCGACAAATAACCATTAAACAATTTAATTAGAGTCTAACTGCTATCAATTATTCTTAGTAGCCATCTCATTTCAGAGAAATTGAGAAGGCAATTTGCAAATTGGAAAAGCTTCACATAAAACACATAAAAGCTTACGATCCTCATGGAGGGAGGGACAACTTAAGACGATTGACTGGTTCCCACGAAACAGAATGTATTTCAACCTTTAGCGCAGGTAAGTGACCACGTGCTTGCGGGTCTACCGTATCAATATCAACTAAGACGGTGCCTGTGGTGCTGTATCACATTTGACTTCGTCATAGTTGCGTAAAACTTTACGGAGTTATCGAGTAAATGCAAGCAAAGCAGCGAGCAAAAGCTAATAATATTTATATTTTTGAATTGTGTTAATTAAACCCTTTCATTTGATACCAACCACGGTTCCTTCCCAATTTTCTTATTTTTATTCGTGACTTGTATGTCCTCTAGAGGAACATTGAATTTAGTGTGACGTCACATCACAACTTATAGGCTTATAGCGAACAATAATCGACGCTTCTAATGATACCTCATTGGTCAATGTACGATTAGTAGTTTAGAAGTTATGAGGGAACAGATGTAGGTACATATAACATAGGGTAAAAGCCGGATAGTTGCCACATTTTTTGAAATCACTATATATCTCTCAGTACAATAAGTAAAATAGGCGCACGGTTGGCGCAGTGGTTGAGCGATTGACTTCTGCGCTGCATGTCGCGGGTTCGATTCCCGCACGGAACAAATATTTGTATGACCTACAAATAGTTGTTCCGGCTCTGGATGTTTGTATGTGAGTTTATATGTTTGTAAACGCACCCACTATACAGGAAAAATTCCTAGTGTGGGGCAAAGTTTAAAAAATTATAAATTGTTTAGAAAAAAAAATTGTGACCCGCACAGGAGACACGAGATAAGCAAAACACAAACAATAATAAAAAATAACACTAAATACCCCGTGCGAGTCGAAAAAGGCGCCTATCTCAGCAGTATCTGTCTCTAGTATACGGCCGGTACCTTAGTTTTTCACCTACCAAATTAACAAAAGGAAAAATCATTATCTTTTAGCGGACTTCTATATTCTGGGACATCTATCCCACATAGGGGATACAAGTAGTTGCTTAATCCTTCTATATTACGTTTAGGATAGATGCCCGCCGAGAAACGGGACATCTATGCCGCAAAAACTTTGATCACATTTTGTCTGCCCATGAAATCGCACAGAGACATGAGACACGGTCAACTTAGTGGCAGTTGAAAAAAAACAGCGTAACTAGAGTAATTACAATCGAAGCAACTTTTTTAACCTACATACAATTAAGCCAAGCGGTTTCCCAATTAATTTGGGGCCGGCTTCCAGTCTAACCGGATGCAGCTGAGTATCCGCGTTTTAAATGGTGCGATAGCCTGAGATGAACATACATACATACCGGTTAAAATCATAACATTAATTTGCCCACTGATAGGCGTCCACATCCCTCCAGCACCATCTCAGTTTAACAGTACTACAGTAGGTAAATCTTGCCGGGAGGTGCAGTTATTAGCTATTTTCTCATAAAAACATATTTGAACATCTTTTATTGTGGATCTAATTTACTGTCAGGTTGCTTAGCAATTTCTAACAAAATAGCTAAATACAACAATTGTTGACAGGAGTCGCGGGACGTTTTCGCAGCATCAGGATACCGCGAACAGTCGCCGAAAAAAAGCAAGGATTTTTCGAAGATCGTCGACCGGCTTCCAATTGTGACCCGTACAGGATAATAGATAGTCTGATGCGTACGTGCATACTCAACGAGGTTTAAACTTCAGTACAGGACAGGACAGAGAAGATAAAACAAACAACGAACTAATCAAACAACAACTTAGGTACTTAATCAAAGGGATACTTATGTCACAGTGGTCAAATTATACTGAGTAGAAGGATTGAGGGCACTTTGTTGAAAATCCTTGAAAAAGTATGTACATACAATTTTGTAAGACTAAAAAGTGATATGTTAAAAAATCAGACCTTCAATCCTCACATAGATAATTGAGGGCCCACTTCACCCACTTGTGATAGATCAACTATGTTTATTTACAGAAAATTTCTTTAGTTACCTAACCACGTCAAAACCTAAGTAAGACCCAAACAAATTTTGTTAAATGTCATTTTATTTTGTAGACCGTTTAAGTTTCTAGTTCAAAATGGGCCCTCAACCTCAGACAACCAAATTTGTTTTTAATATCTTTTTGTAGCTGGGTTCCTATCCAAAGTGGCTGTCTATGATTTGCGAAAAATTAGGATGTAAAGCACTTTTCCTTTTGCTTTACTATCATCATAATCATTTCAGCCGAAAGACGTCCACTGTTGGATATAGGCGTCCCCCAAGCGTTGCCACATTAGCCGGACTTCCACCACCCTCAGCAGGTCATCTGTCCAGCTGGTGAAAATCTTTCATCGCAGCGTCTTCAGGTTCGTAGTCGCCTCTCCAGAACTTAAGATTGGCAAAATTCTTCTGGCTATGACGGTAATCCTGGTTCTCTTGCGGATCTCTACATTTCTGATTCGATCACGCAAGGAAGCTCCGAGCATAGCCCTCTCCGTTGCCCTTTGGGTGGCTGTAATCTTTCTGATGAGGCCCACTGTGAGTGACCACGTCTCAGAGCCGTAGCTCATCTTGCAACAAACACTGGTCATATACTTTCGTCTTGAAACACTGTGGTAAGTTGGACGAGAAAATACCGCGCAACTTCCTGAACACAGCCCAACCGAGTCGGATTAGACTGTTGAACTCTTTCTCGAAGTTGGCCCTACCCAACTGGATCGTTTGTCCCAAGTAGACATAGTCGTCCACAACTTCGAGTGTAGTGTCTACGACCTTGTTAGGAGCGGGTGAAACATGGGCATTCAACATCACCTTGGTTTTGTCCATATTCATTTTATGACCCACACTTTCGGAAGCTCTACTGAGGTCATCGAACATTGTACTGAGGTCCTCCATGGTGTCAGCCATGGCCACTATATCGTTGTCGAAGGTGAGTGATATACTCGCCATTGACATTGATGACTAGCCCTGTTCAGTCAAGAACCTCCTGTGCTACTATACTATGCTTTACACTGTAACTTTTTTGGATGGTGGGCCCTTAATCTACAAGTTTAATTGATTCTTGTTTTATTACGCATAGGTAAAGTTTGAAAAATACACAAAAACTAAATCTTTCTGTGTACCTTCCTAAATAGATAAAAAAAATTGCAACAAGTATCAACAGGCAATTAAAAAAAACATATTTAAGAAACTGGACTTTTATTTGTATCCTCTAGTTATGTAAATGTATTAAATAGGTCACCATAATTCATACATTCTAATCGAATACGTCAAACTTGGCCATCAATCCTCATCTTCACAGAATTGAGGTCAAAATGTAAATCTAGCAAAAATTCAGACTTAAACTCGATAAAACAAAAAAGTGACATTAGAAAGAGACAAAACACATATAAGTACACTTTACTTATAGGATTGTACTAGATCATAAGATAGAATATTTTAAGTATAGGTAGGTACAGTGTTTCTTTTTGAAGGTTTCACCTCCACCGCATGTGAACTGCACACATGAAGTGACCCTCAATCCTCACTCACCCACACACACAAACCATTAGTACCTATTTAAGATATATTTGAATAGAACAGTCTAGTCTAGTCAAGGAATGGTGAACCTCTACGTATTGGAGGTCGTGCCATTGTTCTATTAAAACGGGCCGACAAAGAATGTAAATTGCAATAAAATAAAGTTAAATATCTAGAAAAGAGCGAGTAGGTACGGTTGAAATAACGCTAGCACAGATAATATAATACTAGCATACAGATGCCTTATCCCATACAAAGAAACCGTGCCGACGTAACTTCGTAGAAATGAGACCCCGTGACGCTAGTAACTCGTAAATGGTAGACTACGAAAAGCTGATAGGCACATGTAATTATAGAGTAAGAACAAGTTTAAAAACGCAAATCATTTCTGCCTGTTTACCCAGGTAGGTGTAGGTGTCCACATATTCTATTCTATTTTACATTGATAGGTAATTTTAAGCTGTTTGTCATTATTTTGGTTTTGCTAGCATTCGTTTCCAGTCCCACCATAAGCTTTCTTGGTCAAGCCAGCATAACATTTCTTGTAGGCCTTTTGATGTTACAGATAGTATAACTATGTCGTCTACGAACCTGAGATTGTTTGTATAGCAGTTGTTTATTTCTATACCTCTGGTTTTCCATTCTATGTTTTGGATGAGCATAACATTTCTTGTAGGTCTTTTGATATTTCAGATAGTATAACTAAGTCGTCTGTGAACCTGAGATGGTTTATATAGTAGTTGTTTATTTCTATGCCTCTGGTTTTCCATTCTATGTTTTGGATAGATCACCTTGTCTGACTCATATTTCAATACTTATTGCTTCTCCTCTGGATTCCGTCTTACATTACTTGTCTTGTGCTGTTGTTTTGTATATTATATTTTAAAATGGTTATGTATTTAAATTGATGTTGAGACTGCTTAGTGACTTCCATTTAGAACTGTGGTTTATACTGGCAAATAATTTACGATAATCAATAAAACCCAGATGAAGAGGCTTGTTCATCATCAACCTTTTAATGTTGCCACTGCTGGGACACAGGCCTCCTCTCAGTGAGAGAGGGAATGGGCCTTAATCCGACACGCGGGCCCAGTGCGGATTAGTAGGTCTTCGAATTTATGGTTCTAGGACATGCCGGCTTCCTTACGATGTTTTCCTTCACCGTTTTGGTGGTGTGATGGTGAAGTGTTGAAGTGGTGAAGAAATAATACACAAAGTAAAGCGCCTGCCTGGGTTCGAATCCACGACCTAAAGCACGATCGTTACCACTGGGCCACTACTGTTCCTAGTGTTGTTAAATTCTTCATATTTTTCAATAACTTATTCAAATGCGTGTATGTGATCAATCGTACCTACTGAAGCCGAAGGGGAAGCCTGCTTGTACCATTGGTTGTGCATTTTCAATTTCACATGTTATGCGTTTGAGGATTATTGATGCAAAAAGTTTATATATGCTTTGCCAGTAAACGGATTGGTCGGTAGTTGCCAATGTCAACTGGGTTTCATTTTTTGTATAACAGATATCTGATGCATACCATTTTTACGGAACAGCATCGGTTGCAAGCATAAAATTAAAGAGCTCTGTGACGTGGCTGAGTAGAATTGGTGCACTTAACTTCAAGGCTTCATTGGCTATCCCATCGGGACCGGGACTTTTATCTGATTTTAATAGTTTCTACTGATCATAATTATAATTATTTTCCGTCGATAGGTGTGATTGGCTACACGCCGGGTCTTCTATAATTTCTTAAATTTCCTCTTCCTTTGCTCTTGATAGAATGTAGTTGCTCGGTGTATAATATCTTGTCTTGTTTTGGTTTCTTTAGATTGATTGACCTTCTAGTTTCTATACAGAAATCCATTAATATATAAACCAATATTTTATTATGTGACCGTAATGTATCAAAATCTGAAGAGGTGGTTCTGAATTAGATTTGTTTTTTATTTATTTATTTAGACTTCATGCACAAAAGGTACAAAGGCGGACTTAATGCCTTAGGCATTCTCTACCAGTCAACCAAGGGTGGTGAAGAGATAACATGGCAGGTGCATTGTTTAAACAATTAATAAAGAAAAAAGTTGTTATTAACATACTTAAATAGGTAAAATTCACGTACAACATATAATATAATATATACTTATATAAAATATATATTTATGAAGTAACAGAGAAGAATAAAGTGAGATGACTCTTCTTAGTTGTGCTGAAAATAAATCCGCAATTTCCGCTTGAATGCAAACCGACTTGTAGCCGTCCTGATCTCGAGAGGAAGCGCGTTCCAAAGAAGAATGGACTGAATATTGAAGGAAGAGTGAACAAAATCAGTAGTATGAGAAGGACAAAGCAAGAGGAGATTATTGGAATAACGCAGATTCCGAGCATGTGAAGAACATAGATATTGAAATTTAGACATAAGATATGAAGGAGGGGTGGGAGAATTGACTAGGGTGAAAAGCGTGGTCAAAGCGCGTAAACTTCTTCTCTGGCGAATCGGCAACCATTTTAGCTCAGACCTGTAGTTCGACACATGGTCATACTTTCTGAGGTTAAATATGAACTAATACAGTTGTTCAAGACCCTGTCTAGCTTATCCAGTAAGACCGCGCTCAAGTCAAAGCAGCACACGTCACCATAGTCAACCACTGGGAAAATTAAAGTCTGCACAAGCATAGTTTTCGTTTTGGCTGGCAAGAACCTCCTCAAACGATACAAGGATCGCAAAGTACCGCTGGCTCTCTGACTGATACTGGACACATGACTTTGCCAGCTAAGTGTTGAGTCAAGATGCAAACCGAGATCTTTCACACTAGGGCTAATGGGAATGACGGAACCATTGAAAACTATCGGGGGAAGAGAGCCAACCACCACTCTACCCATCATGCGCGGGCTTCCAATAATAATGGCCTGACATTTTGTGGGGTTTACGGACACCCCAAATCAGTCAGACCAATCTTTGATAGCATTCAAGTCCCGGTTTACATCTTCTATGGCGTCAGATAATTCTTCGATCCGCGCCGCTGTATATAGTTGGAGATCATCGGCATAAAGATGATACGAACACCGAAGACAGTGAGTTATAAAATTAATGAAGATGGAGAATAATAATTGAGATAGAATACCGCCCTGTGGAACACCAGCATCCAGGTCACGTCAATTCGACGAAGTCTCATCGACACGAACCGTCTGCCGACGTCCCCGAAGATAAGAGGAGAACCATTCCAACGCCACGGAAGAAACCATAAGATGGGAGAGGATAGATAGGAGTATATCGTGACTGACAGCGTTAAAGGCATTGGAGAAATCAATTAATACTAACACAGTGACCTTGGTATCCTCCATTGCTTCTCTAACGTCACCAGTCACTTTAAGGAGTGCGGAGGCAGTACTGTGGCCAGGTCTGAATCCAGACTGGAATGAGCTTATAAGATTGTTTCGGTGAACAAATTCCGAAAACTGCTTGTGAACGCAAGCTTCGAGCACTTTGGATAGGAACGGGAGAATGGAAATTGGACGAAAATGACTAGGTAGGGAGGGATTTCAAATTTTAGGAAGTGGACGCACGTAGGCCATACGCCACAAGGATGGGAATTGACCGGAATCGAGAGAGAAATTGATGATATGAGTAATAGGTGGGAGAAGAAGGTCGAGGATCAAGGTGACCATGTAACGACTAATGTCATCATGGCCCACAGCCTTAGATTTTATGGACAGGATGATCTTTTTAATTTCATCCTCGGCGGCCGGAGAAAAGCGAAATGGTTCTATGATAGGACCGGGTAGGCTAGTAATGGAATCAACCGTCTGTGATAAGATTTGGGGATCCAAACGGCAAGTGGTTGTGAAGTGACGGTTGATTTCATCCAGACCAATCGTCTTGGGGAAATCCACATGACGATTCCTACCAATACCGAGAGTTCCGAGGAATTTCCAGATATCGGCAGGAGAAGAGGCAGAAATGTTTTCGAGAATATGGCGGCGGCGTTTGGCGTTGCGTATCATCTGATTACACCGATTTCTTGCAACTCTGAAGAGGCACTTATTTTCTTCACTACGATCCTTTTTAAATTTACGAAAGGCCCGATCCCTGCATCTCATCGCCATACGTACCCCCGTCGTCAACCATGGAGCAGGTGGACGCCTAAGCTTAACTTTCTTTACAGGAGCATGTCTGTCGTAGAGGGCAAGGATCGTCCGATTAAAGACATTCAGTTTGTCGTCAACCCCTATCGCCGCTGCAAGATGACCCCAATCAAGTTCCGAAGCATCCTGACGCAGCCTCTCAACATCCAAACGCGCAAAACAACGCATGTGCAGAACTCTAGGGACAGATTTAGGTGGTTTTAGGACATATGAAAGGAAAATGAGGTCATGGTGGGAAAAGCCAGGTGCAGGACACTGACCATGAAAAGAAACAAGGGAAGGAGTGGATGTAAGGATTAAGTCGAGCCATGTGTCATCGCCTGAGGCATTGAGATGAGTGGGCTGCAGCGGAAGAACATGGAGACTGACAGACTCAATGATGTGAAGGAGTTTACGGGAATGAGGGGATGGATGACTAAGGTCTGTGTTAAAATCGCCCATGACGATACAATGTGCATACTCTGACCCTATCGGTTCCAGTGCCAATTCAATGTTGGAAAAGTAGTCAACAGCGGGCGGACAGTAGACTACACCAAGTAGAGTCTTGACACCTTTGACATAGATTTCCAGAAAGAGGTACTCAGCAGAAGTACTATAGGGTGAAGGAGAAGAGGCAATGATTTTGAAAGGGAAATCACTACGGAGATAGATGGCGACACCACCTCCTCCCTTTCCAATTCTATCGTTGCGGATGAGAATGAAACCGGGAAGAGGGTAGGTGGTAGAGAGAAGATGAGGTTTGAGCCAACTCTCCGAAATCAGCACGGCGTGGACATTGGCGTCAGAGAAAGTTTCAAACAAATCACCGTAGTGACTTGGCACACTTTGTGCATTAATATGACAGACATTAAATAATTGATCACTTTGTCGATCAAAGCTCCGACGCACAAAGGCACCAAGGGTGTCGGCCAAGGAAGTGAAACTTGCATTAGCGGAAGAGATAACGGATTCAACGGCTGAGTGAAAAGAATCGTCGTTGGAAACATAAAATAAAAATAATATAAATACTTAACAAAAATACAATTAAATAATTCCTGACGGTGCAACACCCACCAGCCGCACCAGTATAATATAAATATATACCACTACAACAGCATAAAAGACAAACAATTAAATATGAAACAAAAATAAATCAAACACAAACGAAAGAAAGGACACTTGAAACAGCTACATACTTGAAGCAATAACGAAAATACGTTGACAAAACACAAAACAAACATAGAACGAAAGTATACTATACAAAGTTACATTTAGTAATAACAAGAAACAATTGACAAAACACAAAACAAACAGTACAGCGGAACATATGACGTCTCATTAGCACTACAAGAATGTAATATTATATTTTTATCGACAGACGGGCGACAGTGACATTATTATAAATTCAAATCATTTAGAAAAAAAAGAAACTATTCTTATACCCTCACAATCATTTTACAGAAACATAAAATAAAAAAAATAAAAATCATTAAGCGGCTGACGTGCAATATAGAAATAGAATGTTTACGTGTATTATGACAACCCAAACACAAGAAAATAAGTGTAAATAGTTATATCGTGTAAATTGTGTAAATAGTGTATATCGTGTAAATCGTATAAATAGTGTATATCGGGTAAATCGTGTAAATAGTATAAATAGTGTTAATTTATCACTGATTTCTACGCACTTCAATACCTGTCCTGCTCCCTGCTGCAGCAGTTAATTCCCCAGTCTTCTTCGGGTACTTCGCCACCAAGGGATTGAGTTCCTCCAAAGAAGAAATTTTGTGCCGTGCTCCGTCGGGCGATCTGACAATGATGATCCCGTCCTGAGTCCAGCATGCCTGCATCCCGAAGTGCGAACGCGCCGAACCAAAAACAGCTTGCCTAGTCCTGGTCAAGAACTCCTTGACTGTAACCATGGAGCCCTTTAAGGCAGACTTTGCCCGCCAAACCGCAGACTTGTGGTCCACATTGGAGAACCTCACCAATACTGGCCTGCTGCGCGTAGGACCTTTGCTAGATGACCCCAGCCTGTGACATGCTTTGATGGAGGAAGCAGTAATATTCGGCAGAGCCAGTTTACTGTGCAGTATGTCCAGCACCAGAGCCTTGCAGTCCTCTTTGTCAGCCTCAGCAAATCCGGTGAATATCAGAGCTTTGCGACGAGAGCGTCTCTCCAACCCGTCCACCATACTGGAGCACTCTGTGATCTGCCTCCGTAAAAGACTCAGCATTCCGAACATCAGCTCTCTGAATGTCCGGCACTCCTCATCGATCTTGGCGACGGTGTCCTTCGCGGGTCCAGCACACTGAATTTGCGCCTCCAGCTCATTCATCTTCTTGGTAAAACACTCTTCCAAGTTCTTCTGCGCAGATTGGATGTCGTCCAGCTGAGACATTATGTTTTTTTTGTTTTTGGGGTCGGTACTTGCGAGTATTGAGACAAACTAACATTTCAAAATGGTGCCGACCAAAATTTCGTCGTTATGGGTGTCATTTTCATAGTCTTTGGGGTCGGCAATTGGCAGGAAAATGGGGTCAAAATGAAAATCCAAAATGGTCCGACCGAAGTGTTTGATACTTTTATCATGGGTTTCATTTTCATGGTTTCCGGAGTCATTACAAATATGGGGTCAAAATAAAAATCCAAGGTGGCTCCAACCGAAATTTCTGAAACTATCGTCATGGGTGTCATTTTCATGGTGTCCCATATTCGCAATTAGCCACCCCGAAAATAATACCCATGACAAAAGTTTCAGAAATTTCGGTCGGCACCATCTTAGATTTTAATTTTGCCGCCGTGTTTGCATTTAGCAACCCCTATATCCATGAAACTAATAGCCATGACGAAAGTTTCAGATATTTCAGCCGGCATGGTCTTGTAATTTTATTTTGACCCCATATTAACAATTCGCCACCCGGAAAACCATGCAAAATAACACCCATGACGAAACTTTGAGAAATATCGGTCGGCGCCATCATGGATTGGATCATGCAAAATTTTACATCAAACGTTTGGGGATAACTGTTTTAAAATGCATTGGTAAGCAGGGACTTATAAACACCTTCATATAGGTTATAGAATTATAAGTATTATACATGTTGAATTTATAACAGAATCAAATATCTAACAGTTATAATTATTAATGTTTGTTTCAATGTGTTAACCCAAAACACTTACAAAAGTGTAACCGTAATATATCTGTTAAAGATATAAAAGTTAACAACAGTGTTAATAAGTGTAACAGGTAAAAGCGGCGTTGCCAAATTTACTATGCGTTAGTTAATAAGCATTAGATAGCCGCAATCCAGTCGCCGTCTGTTAAAAACACAACATCTCTCAAGCGTCCCAACATTGACCGGTCTCGTATCCAGCGGATTCCCGCCACCCTCACTAGGTCATCTGTCCACCTTGTGGAAGGCCTTCCAACGCAGCGTCTTCCGGTTCGCGGTTGCCACTCTAGAACTTTTCTTTTCATTTTTTTTCTTTTTAATATCGCTGCACATGCTGAGATAGAAGCCTTTTTGGTCCCGCACGGGGCTATTTTTTTTTGTTTTTTTTTTCTTATCTCGTGTCTCCTGTGCGGGTCACATATAAATATTTTTCTTTCTTTCTTTTTTTTCGGCCCTAACCCTAGTTCTCTTGCGGATTTCTACATTTTTGATTCGATCACGCAAGGAAACGCCGAGCATAGCCCTCTAGATTGCCCTTTGGGTGACTAAGATTTTTGATGAGGCCCATTGTGAGCGACCACGTCTCAGAGCCTTAGGTCATCACTGGCAACACACTCGGATATTTTTGCCTTCTTAATGGAGTAAATACGTGCGAACTCCATTAGAACGATGTTTTGAAAAGGATTGACCTTAATTTTCGGTAAGTTGGAATTCTTCTAGACTTGTAATGTCTGAGTTTATCTCGTGTTGGAATTTCAGTAGACGGATTGTTAATTTCAGATTATGATGATTTTCGCTCGCAAACAGTTGGATGTTATTGGCTGCGTAGCGCATCAATATTAATTTAAAGAAGAAAAACGGTAAGTTTTCTTGTTCAAACGCACGCTTCCACGTGTTTAAATTCTACTGACTTTTCCTAACATTTTAAATTTTTGTTCCAGCCCATTGTTGGCGGTTTTCTTTAGATATTTATTTTCTTAAAATTTGGATTTTTCTTTTACATCCAAAATAATATCCTTTTATTGGACTGCACTACGGGAATCCTTCAGCAATCATCGCTTCTATGGTTATGTTAAACTTATTCTTAAAGCCAGCAATCTGGTAGGAATTTTCCTTTATATTATTATTAAAACTTAAATTGGTGCAAGATGCAGTAATATCACCCTTTAGTTATAATATAGCCATTAATTTAGTCAAGTTATAAGTATAATAATTGTTGTATTTTAACTATACTGGTTAGTGGATGTGAAACTACGGGCAATTAAATGGAGAAAAGATAAACATCTGGTTTTAATTTTCTTTATTTGGCCTCCCACCGGCAGATTAAAAGTCTGACTCTTCCGATTAGTTCTTTCCGGCAACCTTTACTGTGTGAACCTCCCAGGCGCCCGAATCTATTTTCTAATTATTTCATTTTGGGAGAACACATATTTTGTTTGTTAATCCAACTATAACATAGTATCTCAATTATTACATTACATTTGGCCAATTTCCTTTCATTCCAAGTCGGCTGACTTTCGTCTTGAGATACTGTGGTAAGTTGGACGAGAAGATACCGCGCAACTTCCAGTACGCCTCACATCCAAGTCGGCTGACCTCTTTCTCGAACTTGGTTAGGGCCAATTGGATCCCTTGTACCAGGAAGACATAGTCATCCACAACTTCGAGTGTAGAGCCTCCGACCTATATTATACCGGGTATAACATGGGCATTCAACATTATCTTGGTTTGTCCATGTTCATTTTGAGACCCAAGGTGAGTGATGTACCTACTCGCCATTAACCTAGTCAAATTCAAATTTCTTTATTTCAATAAAGCCATTAAGGGGCACTTTTGAACTTCAAAGTTTTTAAATTATAAGTAATAATAATTGCTCTCTTCAGTCCAGAACCTTGAAGATTTCCGAAACTGTTCACCGCTGCACTGGAGGCATATGGCATCTTCCTATCTCACACCTTGCTGCAGAAGAATAGGTTCCAAGGACTGATCCTGAAATCGGACTGACATGGTTGCGTTTTTGTAAAAACACTTAGGCACTTCGATGTACCGGTAGTCGATTTGTCACCGTTGGAGAGACTGCAGTACCTACAGCCTAAGTCTCGATCGAATCGAAGGCTTTCTCGTAGTCCACAAACGCTAAACAGAGAGGCAGGTACTCTTCGGTAATCTGTATAACCTGCCGCAGCGTATGTATGTGGTCTACGGTGTTAAAGCCTTTTGGAATCCGGCTTGTTGGCAATCGTCAAATCTGCGCGCGAGACAATTCGTGATGACTTGAGCTTGTAGACATGGCTAAGAAGTAAGCTGGGCATATAGTCCTTCAGCAGGGCATTGTCACCCTTCTTAAGAAGAGTACCTACCACCACACCCCTGCACCATGCCTGTGGCGTTTTCCCCTCGAGTATGACGGAAACAAACAGCTTCTGAAGGGCGGAGTTAAGTACTGGTTTTCCATCCGCCTTCAGGAGTTCGGCCGTAAGTCCGTCATCACCCGGTACCTTGTTGTTCTTAAGCTGTTTGTAAACCAGTAACATTAGAAACGGGTTAATTACCATGTTTACTGTTTGTTACGAGTTTCCGATATTTCGGTGCTGTTGCAAGCAACATGATCACAGAGAAACAACAAACACACTCGTAACAAAAAGTAAACATGGTAAATATCCCGTTTCTAATGTTAATGTTTGTAAACCATCCTAATCTCGTACAGGCTGATGTCCGGCATTTCTTCGGAACAATGTTGTACAATCTAGCTCTTGAGTCATTTGCTAGATTCGCGACGGCTTTACTGCCCATAGAATCTCTCGATTTCCCTCAGAAGCTCCGGTTTGGCAGATGAGACCGTGCCATCATCGGTCTTCAGTTTCGTGAACTGGCTCGGCCCAATAGTCTGATCTCTAGCAAAGACCTTGGAGCCCTTGTTCCGCTCAATCGCGACTTATAATTCTTTCTGTATTAAACCGGCGGAGGTCGTTTTTCAACCACTTTGAGATCCTTCTATTCAGCTGCCTCTTGATGAGCCTGAAAGTAGGAACAGAGAACTTTTTGTTTGTATTTGTACGGCGGGTCTTGTAAAACTTAAACCCGACACGGGACAGATTCCACGAATCCATTGCTGTATTCGTCCACGGAGCTCCCTAGGCACTCGGAAACGATTCTGGAGTTCGAGCTCAAAGCTGTTTGGGTTTTGGATCCGGATCTGTGCTGAAAGGAGCGTAAACTTCATCAGTCGAGACCTTTCAAGCTTGATATTATTAATGTTCAATGTGCCTCTTACCATACGGTGATCGTACCCGGTTTTCACCGAATTGATCACAGAGACATCATTGAACATTTGATTCTTGGTTGACATGATGAAGTCGGTCTCGTTTATAGGTACATCATTGGGGCTCTGCCAGGTCCACTGCCTGTGCTCATGCAAAACTCGTGCTCCGAAGTATTTAAAATACAAGTTTATTTGAACACTTGTGTTTATTTGAGTGCAATGGATTAATCAATCGTTTCTTTAAAAAAAAACCTTGTCTGCATGAGGATGACAATCATCCTAAAATCAACTGCTTACCACTTCAACAAGAAGCTGTGCGTCTTGATAGTCATATAAAAAATATAATGAAGGACGGCCTGCTGATGTGTGCCGGGCATGCCACCTTTCGGGTGAATCCATCAGACATGTTCTCGTCTGGCTAACGGCAAGTACCTAGACAGGCATAACCAAGTGGCCAGGATTATTCACCAGCAACTTGCTTTCAAGGTGTTGTACTTCGTAGCACGACCATGAACGCATTCATTATAAGTTTAGATGGTACTAAAATCCTTTTAATTTGTACTATTTTATACCACTAATTGGAAATTTTATACCTCTCAATTATCGCAGATATAAAGGTCGTGCTGACAAGATTCTTTCCCAGCACGACCACGGTAAAATTCCAGCTGGCGTAGAAGTAATGAAACGGGAGCATGCCTAAAAATTTGTACTCATTATGTAGTCCTACTTAATTACTGGTAAATTGTCGTAAATTGTTAGAAAGCAAAAAAACATTTTCTGCCTATAAGTATGTGATTTGTATACTTGACACTAGATGGCGTTAAATGTGGCAGAAAATGATTTTTTGCTTTTTCCTTTTCCTTAATCCAGTGGATTCTGAGGTACCATATTACAAATATGTGCCCGACCCAGTTCTCGAAAATGACCATGTCACGTTGTACTGGGATCGGTCCATCATCACTGGGGTAGGTATCTACAATACAAATAATCAACTCGATTGACATTCAGATATTTATTTATTTTAAACATCAAAAATCTGGAAAACGACAAATCAACTAAAGATAATTTCTAAAATTAATAGATCAACGTAGTACTGCCAAAACGATCCATCCCACAATCTGTCAATAATTGAATAAGAAGCCAACGTTATATACTCACGTCGGCAAAATTAGCGGAACAAAATTAAGAAATTTTTCCTTAATTAAAAGTACACATTTTAAAATCAAAATGAGATCGCATTTGTTATATGAGTTATATCATTTTTATGGGCAACATACATAATGGGCAAACTGGACATTATTGATTTTCTATGGTTACCAAAAAAAGTCAAAAAAAAGTTAATTATTAAACATTTTCACAATAAAGTAATATAGTTTTCACCCTCCTAGTCATGTTGGGCATAATGTTATTCATTGTCTCCTGTGGAAATCTTTATCATTCCTATACAATGGCGATTCGTAGTTCACCCACATTGACAGATGTAGGGATTATGAACTTTGCTTTACGTTTTAGCGGGTCCCACTTGTTCTATCGGACGTATATCTGGTGATCTCAGTCGGCGATTCCAAAACTGCGATACTGACATTATTAAGATTGGCTGGCGATCAAAAGTAGTATGCGGCCGAACATTATCCTGGGTCAAATCGAAGTGACCACTGATCCACTGATAAAGGAGCAGATGATACCACATTTTATTCTTTATTAATAACACTTGCTATAGCGATGTACATTTAGATTCCATCTATCGATCACCCGTAAGTCCGTACGAGCTCGCAAAACATATCCAACCTGAATACAATTTTGTTCCTCTACCACATGGCACTGTAGTTTATAACATTAACTGATTATGATGTTTTTCATGTTTACAGATTCATTGCCATCCGTCAATTCAATTTAAATTAATTCCACACTCATCTCTGAACAATATTTTACTCCATTAGTCCGTGGATCAAAGTCGATTTTCCGAGCAAATGTCATTCTGTTTCAAGGTAAAGTACCGTAAAATTACTTTCTGTTGCACCTCGAACTTCCTCCAGCTAATTTCTGGTTTGAACGGACTTTAAGCTTTTTGCGAAACCGAAACTAAATAAAACAATTATTTCTGTTAGAAGTATAAGTTTTCTGCCTTGTCCTAATACTCTCACAAAAGCATTAGTCTCTTTGAATCTTGGGAAACTGCAATAAATGGTTGAAACTGGTAAACGAATCACGCACATCATCCTGTATGTTTGATAATTTCATCTCAAGTGCCCTGACCCTCTCGGTTTGCGTTAAGTTGGGCACAATTATGTCCTTATCTTCGAAAAACATCTAAACATTAAAAATTCAACATATAACTCAGTATTTTAACGAAGTTTTACGAAATTTTAAAACAAAACCTGTGGCGATAACCAAAATTCTCTCAAAATGATTTAAGTCCGAATAAAGTTAAAACATCCCATCTTTCATGACGTTCAATTGTTTTATCAATAAGGAATAACTGGTTTTATTATTAAACAAAAGAAAACCACCATGCAATGGTAAAAAAAAAAGATTAGCGATAATTTTTCTTGTTCCGCTAATTTTGCCAGCGTGTGTTTTACTGATACGAGGCTTGTATCTTATATTTACGTTTCTTCTAAAATAGCCTAAAGTTAGTCGCTTCTTATGTTTTAGCTCCTAAGTTTATTATTATTAATACTTGATTGCTGAATTCACACTGAACCAGCTACTCTCCACTAGGTTTTCGCAGCGACAAGAGTTATCGAAGGGAATCCTTGCTCAGCAACACTCGCCTGGCGAGCAGAACACTCGTTTCAAGTTGTTCGCTCTACTCGGCATCTGTGCCCTACTGCAGAAAATGAGAGAAATTGTAACGTGGAATAGTTCGTTTTGGCAGATAAAAGAGAAAACCCTTAGCGTAACGACACATCTGTCGATAATTACGCGACGAATATTGCGACTATTATTTTCCTACAAAAATTACTAGGTATACACAAGAAATTTTTAGAAAATTGCAGACTAAACCTAGGGACCGTTTCGGTTATCCATACAAATAGTTTTATGATAGGGATTTATTTAAATCCTTACGACATGTGTTATTTACGAACTGGTGATTTATTTCAGTTATTAGCAATGGATTCGTTTCCTTGAAAATAATTCAGATTCTTTTTATCTCTATACCATAAACTGGAAAGGGTTTTATAGCCGTTAGTGAAACGGCTAATCCACTCGAAAGTGTTATTTTAATTAGGTTTCCATCGCGTTAGATTTGAAAGGGTTACAAGATTTTGCATGATCCTGTAACATAAACAGGCCAACTTTCCGTCGCGTAATGTCGGCAGATGTGTTGCTAGACTTAGTGAACATAATTAACAACAAACGGTAGTCTCAATGAAATTGTACGGCATAATAATGTTACCAGTTTCAAGTAAAGGAACCCAAATCATTAAAAATACTAGGAGACAATCATGTGTGAACATCACAAAGATTATAATTATACAGAAGCCCGTCGGACAGTTTTCAGCTCGGCACTGGATCGCCTCAACTTGATCCGTCCAGTGATTCTATGAAAATCTTCTGCCAAGCACACTACTCGGCATTGAGATAAGCAAGTGAATAGCCTGCGATTGACAGTAGGATTTAATAAAAACAGTTTCGGTTCCTATATAATTACAAGCCTTGTCATAGTCTATTACAAGTGAAACGGACCGATCATACTCTTATCCAACCTCGCAACTTGTATTTGGTTGGATTGATAGCCGGTGCTACCGAGGTCGACTTGGGGGATTCTTGGTTTAAACCCTGTTGTCTGTTTAGATGGCCCGCAATCCTAAACAAATAGGCCTAGGTACGAGTGCTTGAAAGTCTGCGACACAAGCGTTCAGATACAAGTTGAGAGTTTGAAGAAAAGTATAATTGCCGCTGGGGGTGACCATAACCTCTTAGAATATGGTTATTTTGAGTGTGTGTAAGGGACGTATGTATATGACTTGTATACCTTAGTCTTAAGTGGTCACCCCCCAGATGC
The DNA here is from genome assembly GCA_948252205.1 of Orthosia incerta. Taxonomy (NCBI): domain Eukaryota; kingdom Metazoa; phylum Arthropoda; class Insecta; order Lepidoptera; family Noctuidae; genus Orthosia; species Orthosia incerta. The sequence continues at coordinate 43,123,510 of OX411741.1, forward strand.
CTCGGTGACAGAGGCTATGATGCTATGCTTTTTTGATGCAGTGCCGGGCTGACATGGCCGCGAAGAACTTTATACATAACACCTATTGATCGGTTTAAGGAAGTCATTCACCGGAAGCATTCGCGAAGAATGTAACAATGCAAGATTCGGTTTTGAGCATTAGGTAATTGACACAGTATTGCAATAGCGCTAGCTCTACACACTGACACGGAGCGGTTTTGTAACAGCTCGACTCATTAACATCACAGACTGTAAGACGTCGTGGTGCTGAGCGCGGCGACAATCGTGTTACAAGCAACGCGTTTGTAATGCTCGGTTCTCGCAACGTTACAAATTTAGTTGTATCATCACAGTATGTGCGCACGTTATGTAGAACGCATTCACTGATGTTATACTCGAATCTGGACTGTTACATTACACGTTAATGCTTTTGGAGAGATACCACTTTTAGATACAATACCGACATGTACACATAAAGATTAACATGTAATACTATTTCGTTAAATATCATCAAAAACACCGACTGTTCATACTGTTAAAGACTGATTTGAAAAAAATATGTAAGTTAAAATCTATACATATTCAATGATGTTGTTTACCAAGTGCTCTTTGCATAATCAGGCCGATTAGTTTCGCAATACAATTCCATGAGTTCTCATTTCACGTATACTGTATATATTCCAAATCTCCAAACAGCATAGTGCATTGAGACACTAGGGTCTCGTGACAGTGATATCTTAATAATTCTAGTCAACAGATTGAATATAAATCTATTATAAATGGGCCTTACGAAAACTAAACACACGCTGTCGTGATTCGTCGATCACTCAATACCAAAAGACAATGAATGTCAGAGCTAACAAAACAGTCTCTCAAAATTCACATCTTAACAAGATGAATCTATTACAAGTCCGCTCGTTGCGTTTTCGCTTAGTGAGAGCTGTGTTTGCAGCGAAATCAAGCGCGCGCGCGTTTTCCTGACGCACTTCTCAATCAATCCATATTATAATATAGACACCTATAAAATTGTATGAGTAATGATTGAACTATTGTAAAAGTTAATTCTATTACAATATCGATGTAGCTACATATACAGAGAGTCTACTCTGTATATTCTAAACAATTAGCACACAAAAATGACACAATGAATAATGTCCATCCGGTCGGCGATTATGTGATATAGGTATACCAATTCCAAACAGCTCGTGGCTGTGAATCTTTTGACTCAGTTTTCCGGTGACAAAGCTCTGTTTAGGTGATCTTCTTCAATCCCTCCTAATATTCGAATTCATTTACATTTTCAATCAACGGTTTTCGAAGCGATTGAGGTCCATTTTTAACGTTATTTTTCTTGGTTTTTAACTTAATTTATAGACAGATATTTTATCGGCGTAGTTATTAAATTTCACTCCAGTGGCTTGCACTGATTCTGATATTCTTTTTCAATTGTTTCCTCATATGTAATGTCTTAATTCTAGTTATGGGTCAATGTCTCTTTTCCTTGTGTACTAAACTCATATTTCATTTCTGTTGTGAAGCCGCAAAGCTTCACAATGCCGACTATTGTAATCATATAGACAATTAATTATTAAATATAACTACTAGTACAGTTATGATATACAATGTAATAGAATCTATTCTCTATATTAACTAATGCAGGCTAAATGTACACCGGGCAATAATATTTTATTACGATTTTTACAGGTTTTAACGAACGAACTTGAACATCTCCGTTTTATGTTCAAGTTTTTGCAATAATGTGCATGTACAAAGTCGAGTTTAATTGGATGTTGATTTAAAATGTTTTATCTACGTTAGGTAACACAACAATAAATAGAAAACAATTAATCATAAAGTGAGACAAGTAATAGCTTTATGCTAAATATTATAAACCTAACCTAAATAGACTTGCCGCCAAATTATTTTGTTAATGATTTCTTTGTATTCAGACACAGGTCATACTGTGTTCAGAGAAGCACAAACTTAATTCATGATTAGTAGTTTAATGCGTATATTCACACAACTAAAATGATATGACTAGTATTACAAGTTGAAAGTTAGTAGAATCATGTATCAAAATATTTTTTGTTTCTGGCAACGGAAATAGGACGGACACCTATGTACCTTCGTCATGATTTTTAGTAATTTTTTGAAGTCAAGAAAAAATAGTTACCAAAAAGAAACTAATTTATTTATCAGTTTGTATGATGTGAACAAAGCCTCTGTAAAAGTTTATAAAATAAATCCTTGCAAGGACAGACATCCATAAATGCTTGCAGAGATTTTATATTGCCATTTGGGCTGAGTAATAATTCACACATCATTTTTGAATCATGAATGACAAAAGTTGTTGACAACTTTTTGTATTGATTAGGTATATAATATTATTTTATATTCCGCTCGCTCATCTCAATGTTAAAGCGAACATAATAGCTGCATTAACTAACAAAAACGACACATGTTTGGTGTTAAATAGTATTATGAGGAATTAATATTTACAAGAGTTGAAGAGCTGCCGCTATGCTCTCTGAAGAGCCTGTACATATCAAAATCACTTATCTAATATAATACACAATGAATGTCCTGCATCGTCCTCATGTCATTTTTTTTCACCTTCTACGCCTGAAGGCCAAAATATACCTAAATTTTGAATCAATTAATAAATTTTGAAACTGCATCTTCAAACAAAAATGTTTTAGAACGTGATGTTTAGAAATATGATCTCACTTAAATTAAATCCTATTTTCGACGTTCTTAAGGAGCGTCCTGGAGATATAACATAGTTTTATTAAGACTACTAAAATGTATTTTTAGGACTATTATAATATATTTTTATTAATATATTTTACTATGACTGACGTTTTATAATACATTGGGTTATAATTATAACTCTACTAACAGGCGTAGCTTCAAATAAATATTAGGAAATAAATAAAAAATGTATGTCAATTATATGATTCTACCAAGTTAGAATTATATTATAATTACAAAACAGATCAAATTTTTACAAGAAGCAAAATAAAGATAAAAACGTATATCCTTAATTTTATTACATTATATTTAAAATGTCTATTCATGTGAATATTCTAGTAATAGGATAAAAGTCTAAAGGGCGATCTAGAGCCAAATACCTCTAATCTATTGTTCATGTTTATACATTGTATATCCGATTTGGATAAGCTCGATATACGTCTTGGTATTAGTTTTCTAATACGGATCAAATTTTGCTTATAGATAGGGGTTACCATAATTTACTTATTGTACTAACACAATGATTTTTATATATGTACAAAGATAAATTTCAAAGTTTTTGGCTTGAATAAGTCCATATGCATCAGCAGTGCTAAGTGTATATAAAATGTACACCTCACAGAGAAGTACGAGTTTATTAGATGCCAATCCAGAACGCCATGCCCCCGAAAATGATGGCCGTGAGGGTGCAGCTCATCAGGATTATGCAGCACTGGCGCTATTCATGCAGTCGAGGGTCAATCTCCTCGAAGAACTCCATTAGTTAATTGTCCGGAGAGGGGGATGTAGGGGGGCTGTTGGTGTCGCGGGCAGCGTAGCGGGCGCAGTTGCCGATCACGATGTTAGCCAGCTTCTTAATCTGCTCGTATGGGCGCGGGTGGACAAGTAGCTCGGTAAGCAGGCGCAGGCCTCCCTCGGTTTCCACCAATGTGCAGTACTTGTCAGCTGGAAATAACAATAGTCCGCTTTTAACCGGTTGAATTCCGTAATTACCGAACCAATTAAAACGCCATTGTGCCTCGCGTTTCGGGCACTCAAGAAGTTAAAAAGAAAGAATATTTTTCTGAATTGTATCTGTAGTCCGTGTAGTAGTTAGCTTATTGTTGCCTGCAATCAAAATATTTTGCAAGACAGCAGGATAACTGATCACAGACTACTGCAGGCCAGGTATACAAAAGGGCAATGAATTTGTTTCGCAGCGATGTAAAAACCGCTTCCACATTGAATCCATAGATATAAAGAGAAAAAAAAAGAGACAAATATGCTAAAGAGAGCAGTCAAAGCCATAATATACAATGTGTCAGGACTCGAAGTAATAAAAATTCAAGGCCGTAAAATACACTTAATTTTATCGATAAACACCCCTCATAAGGGATTTCATCCCCACACGTTTCTACAGCATTTCCTGAAATTCTGCAAAAAATATAGGGCTAAATTTTTTTGCAGAATTTTTGTTCTTCTTAATACAGGCTATTTCATAGCCTTGCAAGGAGGACAGCAAGTCACCCACTTGATTGTCAGAGATTTACATCTACCTACTTTGTAAAAATGTTACATGTACTGCAATCTGTTTTTATATAAATAAAGATTATATTATTATTTCTTTATTTATCTTCTTTCTTATTTGGTACATTTTTAAATGTTAAAAAATAGGCCTTGAAGTTTTATTACTCCAAGTTCGGAAAGATTGTATAATCTAAATCGCCGCGAATCTCATAGAAAACTTTTATTAAGGACTAGCTTCTACCCGCGACTTCGCCCGCGTTCAAAGTTCAGAAAAAATGCTCCGATCGCCACCCAACTTTACAAGATTATCTGCTGGGTCAATCTAAAGATTGTCTTAAAATTTCATTAGCATCGGTCCAGTCGGAGTCTATAAGGATCATACATACATACTTTCTCTTTTATATATATAGAAGAAAAAGATTAATATTATAACAGTTTCTTGCTATTTAATTTCTAAAAATATTATGCATATCAGGCAAAATCTACATCTCTTTTGATAGTGTTACCGTTTCTACAGCTTTTGAATGACTGGCATAATGTTAACGATATTATCCAGTCTAGCACTAGACTGGATTGATCCACTGGCTTAAAGGGCTGCAACAATTTGAACCGAGCATTATTTTAAATTATAGGCATACTTTCTAACAACCATTTATAAAAAAAATATTGTGCTCGCGGTTTCGTGCCCGACAACTGGGTACTTGTCGGGCACGAAACCGCGAGCACAATACAGGTTAGGGTTAACCTATCTACCTAACCCTACCTACCATAATGTAGGTAGGGTAGGGTAGGTAGGTAACTAGTTAGGCTGGCTTAAAGGGCTGCAACAATTTGAACCGAGCATTATTTTAAATTATGGGCATACTTTCTAACAACCATTTATAAAAAAAATGTTGTGCTCGCGACTTCGTGCCCGACAACTACCCTAACCTATCTACCTAACCCTACCTACCATAATGTAGGTAGGGTAGGGTAGGTAGGTAACTAGGTAGGCTGGCTTAAAGGGCTGCAACAATTTGAACCGGACATTATTTTAAATTATAGGCATACTTTCTAACAATCATTTATAAAAAAAATAACTGTGCTCGCAGCTTCGTGCCCGACAACTACCCTAACCTAACCCAACCACCCTACCTACCATTATAGGGTAGGGTAGGTAGGTAACTAGGTAGGCTGACTTAAAGGGCTGCAATAATTTGAACCGGGCATTATTTTAAATTATAGGCATACTTTCTAACAACCATTTATAACAAATTAGCTGTGCCCGCGGCTTCGTACCCGACAACTACCCTACCATACATCTGGTTTTGGTCAGCCAGCTCGCGAATATTTATCCTCCGACTGCACAGCATGATTTACGTCTCCTGGTTTACGTCTTTTTAGTTCACTTTACAAGCAGTCGGGTTTTTTGATTTTTGTTGAAATAAATGATTTCCGTTGAAATAAATGATTTGGCTTTTACTTTGGTGCAGTATGTAATGTAATCTCCTAAGGAAGTGTTTTTTTTCGAATAGGTGTCCTAAAGGAATATATCACTATTGGAATACAAGGTTTTATTTTAAACCATTGCATAGTCACGAGAAACTCACTTGTATGCAAATATTCAGCTTAATCAGATACTGCAAAGTGGGTCAAATATAACTTGCAATATTTGATTTCAGATTTGGAGAAGTGAAACTAAATAAAACCTTGTAATTAGACTAGTTTGAGTTTATTAACTAAACCAGAGATTAAAGGTTGAATGATTTGGCAGAAGCAAGTTAAGGCACTAAAATACTCACGGTAGACAGTAGTCAAGTTGGCTAGAGCCCACACGGCCCAGTGCTGGCACTCCGGAGTGTGGTAAGCGTTCAGCAGACTCAGTATCGGCTCAAAGGAGCGGTAGTTGATGTTGCGTTCAGCGCGCAGGTCCCAACGCTCGACGGCGGCGGCGACACGCTGGAGCACCTTGTCGCGGGCGGGGCTCTGCAAAGTCCAGGCTGCCGGCCCATCGGAGGCGATGTGGGCAAGTACCCCAGCGGCATTGTAGCTCACCTGCGGGAAAACACTCAAGTTAAGTCTGTGCTACGCATCTGAAGGCGCTTCTGCACCAAGTCTATGGGCTTGGCACATCGACAAAATATGTTGATAATGTTTCGTTGAAATCGCGCAGACAAGTCTGGCGAAATTTAGACAATTTAAGCTTGTCTTTTTTATTATAGTAGGTATCGTCTGTCCGCTAGGCAAAGGTCCCCATAGTTTTCCAACGTTAATTGAATTGAACCTTGTTGACTCTCAATGTTTAATATCAAAAATAATAAAGAATGACTTTTATTATTTTAATTAAATTGCAACAGACAAGGATAACAATATTTCCTATGTTTTCAATACATTGGACGCTTAGTTTTAGTGCTAAAACAGATGTCATAAAATTAAGGCCGCAGTATGCACCTGATTTAGTGCCAACTGCCTTGTACATGCAGTCTAAAGAATATGAAATTATTTAAAAAAAAATTGCTGCGAAGATCAGTTGGGCAATATTTATTAAAATTTTATTTCTTGTATTTACTGCCAATTGAGTGCTGTAATAATCTGCAAACTGTCGCAATTAGATTGAATAGGCATCGCTAGGTGTACTTTTTCCACTGCAGACTTTATCCATCGATGAGAAGGAAGTCAGATGAGTCACTCATCCTTGATCATTAGGTTATACGAATCCAGAGCCTAGTACCCTATAGTCGCGACATATATCCAGTGTAATGTTTTATTATGTTGTGGACTTACACACCAATAGCTTATATTCTAAGACCTTTTGAAGAAAACTAACCCCATTCCAAACGATTCAATCTCCATAATGACGGAAAAGAACTCTACTCTATAAATAGCAAGCTATGACTGTAATTTTGATTGAGTCGAGTTGGAGTAAATGACAATATAGAAATTTTATTAATTTACTTGATTCGGTTTTTCAAAATATCAGTACATATATAGCCTAGGAAAATAACTGTAATTAGCTATAAGTTTTACCAGAATTGTGTTTATTATTATAGTGCCAATGCAGTGTGAAAAGTCAATAAAATCCCGTGTGGGAAAAATATTATGGCTGTCAATGGAGAATGTCTTATTTTATTTTCCACGGCTAAAGATAAATATCACATTTACTGAATTTATTTTCATTATAATGACATATTTCATATTAAGGGTACACTAGTCGACGGCACGAACTATTTTGTGCGCGGGGTTGAAATGCATTTTATATCAACCGACAACACGTGCGGAAGAGATAGATGCTGTGATGACCAGTAGGAAGCTAGTTCGCGTACTAATACACAATTTTGCAAATTTGTAGCGAAATGGATAAAGATTTAGGACGAAACCGAGTGCGCGAAATTTTATAAACAGACCTTTGGCAGTCTGCATATCATGAAAAAACGACTAAACGTTTAAAATGTAATTATTTGCATTGTTGAACTAATAATCTATCCCTGTATGGTGGCCGTTTTGCAATTTTCCGTCCTCTTATGGTATATATTTGCGCCCAAAAATGCGTTAAAATTTGTTTCGAAATGTGGAACTTTCGACGCTCATAACTTTCAAATATATATATATTTTTTATATTTTGACTCCATAATGATGGGCTAGATAATGATGAGACATATTGCTATCATTTTTTATTTTGAACGTACATCGTCAAACAGTGGAGTAATCCCTAGACTACGTTTGTATGGAAGAATTATCGACTAGTGTAACCTTAAAACCAGCATATAAATACAGGATGTAACGGAAAGTAAGCATTTAAATCAACAACTTTACGCCAAAAAATTGTATTTTCCATACAAAGTTGTCGTCAGCTGGCCACAATTTATATGGGAAATAAGTAGTTTTAAAAATTGAATCACTCCTTTCCATTACACCTTGTATAGGCTTATCTAAAAATATAAATGACAAACTATGCCAATTAATAAAATGGATGGAATCTGCTACAAGTTACAGCAAGAGGTCTTAAACATTTAACAATAAGAATACTATTTATCCTATGTGTGTAATGTGTAGGTGAAACAATAAAATGCAGGATGAAAGCCAAAACAATTTTTTTTTTAAATAATTATTCTTTCAGACAACAAGTGGTATAGTTCTCACCAAATTCTTAGCTGCCCTGAAGATGGCTTTCCGATGCGCGAGGCTGTTCTGTAGGAGATTTACTACTACGCAGCCATTGTAGCCAACTTCAGGGCGGCCAAGAAGTTTGGCGAGAACTATAACAACCAAATAATAATCTAATCGTCAATGTCAACACCTCGGTCAAAATACTGCAGCGAAGGCGAGCGGGCCTTCCATAACACGACAATTTTACTGTAATAGGCTAAATTAAAATAGAAAATGAAAAAAGGATCATTCCAACTGTTTAATAAAGGGTTTTTCAATTGGCGCGTGTAGATTTTGGCGGCCTGTGGCGGCCATTTTGTTTTGGTGCTACGTGCCACACAGTGGACGCCACGATTGACATTCTGCATGAGCGATTTGAGGGTAAGGCTATCTCTCGCAGGGGTGATGTGAATTGGCCACCAAGGTCATGCGATTTGACCCCGCTAGACTTTTTCTTGTAGGGTTTCTTGAAGTCGCAGGTCTATGCAAACAAACCACAATCGACCGATGCCCTAAAGGTGAACATAACACAGGCCATCCTAGTCCTTCTGCAAAGATCTGGCTCATATTCAGCCAGATATATGCAGAAGAGTCATTGAAAATTGGACCTCTCGGCTCCGTGCCACTGTAAATAGCCGAGGCGGCCGTTTGAACGATGTCATATTCCACACTTAATGGCACTAGTAGGACTTTCTAATTTTGTTAATACCTCACACACAACTTGTTTTATTTCATTCCAACATCTACCCGCCCATATTGAAAAACCCTTTAAAACATTAGCAGCATAACTGGTTATTGTGAGCTTGTTTATATAACGCTATTTCCGTCAGTTTATCTGGCGAATTATGAAACTGAGCATTAAGTTAGTTTTTCCAATTTCATTTAATTTATAGAAATTTTGTTTTGTCTACACAAAAATATAAGTCACAGGAAATTGTCCTAAAATACTTAGGTTAGGTAATTGTCGAGTTGCCCACCTCGTTCTTGACCCCGAGCCATTTGCCGTCCACGAGCGGCGCAACAACACGCTGCCGTCGTTCATGAAGCCGCGGCGAGCGCCGACGCTGCACTCGATACAATTAAAAAGAAACCGGCCAAGTGCCACATTTAGGGATCCTTACCACACCGTAAAATTAAGTTGTTTGTAATAGGAAAAATAAAGGAATTTCAAAGAAAAATCTGAGTTATCAATGTATTGGTATTTGTTAGTAAAATATACGTAATAATAAACATTATCACCACATTTCAAGTTCGTAGGTCAAAGGGAAGTAAAAAAATTCATTGGAACAAAAATTTGTAAAAGAACGCTGACTTTGGTGGCTCATTACTTTATTTTTAAAACAAAAAATACAGTATTTATCTACACTACAACGATACCCCAATCGATGGGGTAAGCTAAACATTTTTTTCATGCTCCCTTTTATCTGTATGGGAGCCCCTTTAAAAACATTTAAAATATTTTTTGTCAATTTGTATGGCTTTGGGTAACCAAGATGCTTATACTGTGAAAATTTTAATACTTGGAGCTGTAAAATCCATGTGACAGACGACGGACAGACTCGACTTCTTAAGGTTACACTAGTCGACGGCACGAACTATTTTGTGCGCGGGGTTAAAATGCATTTTATATCAACCGACAACACGTGCGGAAGAGATAGATGCTGTGATGAGCAGACACGCAGCACACTTTTGCAAATTTGTAGCGAAATTGATAATGATTTAGGACGAAACCGAGCGCGCGAAATTTTATAATCAGACCTTTGGGAGTCTGGATATCATGAAAAAACGACTAAACGTATCTGTTCAAAATTAAATTATTTGCATTGTTGAACTACTAATCTTTCCCTATATGGTGGCCGTTTTTCAATTTTCTTTCTTCTTATGGCATTTATTTGCGCCCAAAAATTTGGAACTTTCGACGCTCATAACTTTCAAATATTTTCTTCTTTTACTTTTTTTCTTCCTTACAGGGCTAGATAATGATGAGACAAATTGATATCACTTTTTATTTTGAACGTACATTGTCAAACAGTGGAATAATCCCTAGACTACGTTTGTATGGAAGAATTTTCGACTAGTGTACCCTTAATAAAAAAAATGCCTTCGACTTACATTTTAGATCTCCTACAACTGAGAAAGGCAGCTATTGTGTAAAAATCCTTCAGGATAAATGTTTCAAGGCAGTTTTTTTAAGCTCTGTAGTTTTGCCTAGAAAAAGTCAAAATATTAATAGAGTTGATTTTATTAATGTTTTTATTTATTTTTGTACTCATAGCCGGCGTGCTTGTATGCCCAGCAGCCTAATTGCGTAACTGAATTCGGCACGGCTAAGAGTTTTGACCCCATGAATGGACCAATCACAGAGACGGAAATCCAAATCGCATCTTTCTTCTCGCCTACGACCCTATTTAGAACATAAAAGCTGCTATTGTAACTTAACTATGATAGTGAGATATATTCTCTAGCAGACTTTTTTGTAGGTAATAATGAGTACTTTAATCATGTAGTACATACATGTTATGTATCATCAATAGTTTTCACAGCGCACGACAAAAAAACTATTTTTATAGGCAAAATGTTGCTACTTTGGGTTATAATATTGCAATTTTCATAAGGATCTCTAATTATTTTAATTATAGCCTATGACACTCAAGAATAATGTAGCTTTCTACTGGTGAAAGATTTTTTTAATGCCGTCATAGAGAGCGGTCGCCACAGCCATGGTGCAGGGGTGTGGTGGTACTCTTCTTGAAGAAGGGCGCCAATGCCCGGCTGAAGAACTATAGGCCCATCTCACTTCTTAGCCATGTCTAAAAGTTGTTTTCAAGAGTCATCACGAATCGTCTCGCGGGCAGGTTTGACGTTTGCCAGCGTCCCGAACAAGCAGGATGCCGAAAAGGCTTTAGCACCGTAGACCACATACATACGCTGCGGCAGGTTATACTGAAGACCGAAGAGTATAACCTGCCTCTCTGTTTAGCGTTTGTGGTCTACGAGAAAGCCTTCGATTCGATCGAGACTTGGGTTGTACTGCAGTCTCTCCAACGGTGCCAGATCGACTACCGGTACATTGAGGTGTTGTAGTGTTTATACAAAAATGCCACCATGTCAGTCCGTCTTCAGGATCAGACCTCGAAACCAATCCTTCTCCAGCGTGGCGTGAGACAGGGAGACGTCATTTCTCTGAAACTGTTCACTGCTGCACCTGTTTTTCCTAACGGAGACGAAGATAACAACCCCGTCGGACGTGGCGTACCTCAACTACCCGGGTTACGCTCTTGAACACAAGTTCAAGAAGCAAGCTGGGGTCTGTGTGTACGTCCGCGATGACATTTGTTGTCGTCGTCTCCGTTGCTTTGAGAAATCGGGATTTTCTGCCATATGGCTGCTTGTGGACACTGGCGTGGAGAAATCTCTCTACATCGGCGTCTACCGATCGCACGCCGGTGACCAGGAGACGACAGCGCTCTTTAATTGCCTCGTGGAGTCGGCTGATATGGCCCAGCAAAGGTACCCAACAGCGAAGCTTAATTTTCTGGGGGACTTTAACGCCCATCATAAAGAGTGGCTGTACCCGTACCGGAAAACTGACCATGCCGGGTTAGAGGCGCGCAAGTTTTCTCTATCGCTAGATCTAACCCAGCTGGTGAATGTGGCAACGCGGGTACCGGATGTTGACGGCCATACACCCAACTGTTTGGACCTTCTCCTGACAACTGATCCGGACAGTCATTCGGTGTCGGTCTCAGCCCCGCTGGGAACGTCTGACCACTGTCTGGTGAAATCCGTATCGACTTGCTCTCCTCCAGATCAGAGCCCTAGAGGCACGAGGCGAGTATGGCGATACGAGTCAGCAGACTGGGACGAGATGCGGCACTTTTTTGCATCTTATCCTTGGCGGCATGTGTGCTTCTCCTCGAGTGACCCCTCGAGCTGTGCCGACGCGGTTGCGGATGTGATTCGGCAGGGAATGGAGTATTTCATTCCTTTTTCCAACATTCCGCTCGGTCACAAATCCCGCCCTTGGTATAATGCAGAATGCGCCCACGCTGAGGCCCGAAAAGATTCTGCCTACCAAGCCTGGGTCGGGGCCCGTGACCGCAAAGTAAGAGCACGTAGGGTTCGCGCGAGGAAAAGAGCCTTTAATTCTGCCGCCAAGTTCTGCAAGCGGGTTCTGCGTCGGGCACGTTTTGACCATATTGGACGTATTGGGGCCAAGCTGGCATCGCACCCTCCGGGTAGTAAACAGTTCTGGTCCCTGTCTAAAGCGGTTGAAGCGAATTTCTGTCGTCCCACTTTACCTCCAATGCTGAAACCTGATGGGTCGCTGGCTCACTCTGCGAGTGAGAAAGCAAATTTATTCGCATCTCTCTTTGCTAGCAACTCGCGTCTGGAGGCTGGCTCCAAGCAACCACCTACTATACCTCACTGTGACTCTTCGATGCCGGAGATCGCTGTGCACACTAAAGAGGTCCGGAGAGTATTGTCCAGTCTAGACGTGAATAAGGCCAGCGGGCCTGACGGCATTCCAGCGAGAGTGCTGAGGCAGTGTGCGCCTGAACTGTCTCCTGTATTGACACGCTTGTTCCGCCTCTCTCTTGTAAAAAGAACGGTGCCGAAATCCTGGAAGCTTGCAAATGTGCAACCAGTGCCCAAAAAAGGCAACCGTGCAGACCCTGCCCATTACCGTCCGATCGCCATTACCTCCATTCTGTGCAAAGTTATGGAAAGGGTACTGAACAGCAAGTTGCTGACCTACCTTGAAGACAATAATCTCCTCAGTGACCGTCAATATGGCTTTCGCCGGGGACGGTCAACTGGCGATCTTCTTGTGTATGTCACGCACTGCTGGGGCGAAGCCATCGAGAGACACGGCGAAGCACTTGCTGTATCGCTTGATATCTCGAAGGCCTTTGACAGGGTCTGGCACGCGAGTCTACTTAGTAAGCTTCCTGCTTATGGCATCCCTGCTGGTTTTTGTAGCTGGATATCAGACTTCCTCAGTGAACGGTCGATCCGAGTAGTCGTTGACGGCTGCTCCTCTGACCTTATGGCTATTGATGCTGGAGTTCCTCAGGGGTCTGTTCTCTCTGCAACTCTTTTCCTGCTGCACATCAATGACCTTCTTCAGCCTGGTATTGTTGGGTACGCAGATGACAGTACTGTTTCAGAGAGATACTTGTCCAGCGCAAAAACCAGCGCGGATGAAGTTCGTTCCTTGAGAGAGGCTATGGTGGAGCGGACAGATTTGACCTTAAGCCTTGTCTGCCAGTGGGGTGATGACAATCTGGTCTCTTTTAACGCCACCAAAACACAGGCGTGTCTTTTTACCGCTAAAAGGAGTCTTTTCGATCAAACTCCTACTTTTCGGGGTGTGTCTGTTCCTGTGACTGATCGGCTCGAGCTCCTAGGCATGGAGTTGACATCCAGTCTCAACTTTGGCGCCTCCATTGAGTACAAAGCCCAAATTGCGGCCAAAAAACTAGGCATCCTAAATAAAGTGAAGCGATACTTTACGCCTGGACAGCTTTTAACCCTATACAAAGCGCAAGTCCGATCCTGCATGGAGTATTGCAGTCACCTTTGGGATGGCTCAGCTAAATATCAGCTTGCCGCGCTTGACTCGGTAGAACGCAGAGCCAGGAGGCTCATTGGCGACGTTGAGCTGGCGGGTGCCAGGCTTCACAGCTTGGCTCATCGCCGCAAGGTTGCCTGCTTGTCGGTCTTCTACAGACTGTACTTCGGTGAATGTGCTGAAGAACTCCACGACCTCATCCCACCAGCCCCCTTCTACCATCGGACATCTAGACGTACTGCAAGTTATCATCCTTACCTTGTTGCCATTCCACCAATTCGCACCAAACGCTTCCAAACATCCTTCATAATGCGCACAGCGAATGAATGGAACTCGCTACCTGCGTCAGTGTTTCCGAACGCATTCAACCCGAATCTCTTCAAAGTTAGAGTGAACAGGTTTCTTCTGGGTAAGCTCACTCCATCGTCGACTCTGTCTCTGTCACTTTTGACCTAGACTAGAGTCAAGAGCAAACCCATCACAAATAAAAAAAAAAAAAAAAAAAAAAAAACTGCTGCGCTGGAGGATGTCTTAAACCGGTCTGGACTGGAGGCGAGCTAGGCATCAACGTTAATGGTGAGTACATTACTCACCTTCGGTTTCCCGACGACATAGTGGTCATAGAAACCATGGAGAGCCTCAGTACCATGCTCGATGACTCAGTAAAGCTTCCGAAATAGTTGGTCTTAAAATGAACATGGACAAAACCAAGGTTTTGTTGAATGCCCACGTAACAGCCACATCTATAAAGATCGGAGACTCTACACTCGAAGTTGTTGCGCGGTATCTTCTCGTCCAATTTACCGCAGTCTCAAGACAAAAGTCTATGACCAGTGTGTGTTGCCAGTGATCACCTATGGGACCGAGATGTGGTCGCTCACAATGGCCCTTATCAGAAAGCTTAAAGTCACCCAAAGGGCAATGGAGAGGGCTATGCTCGGAGTTTCCTTGCGTGATCGCATGAGATATCAGGAGAACCAAAGTTACCGACATAGCCCGTACTATTGCGAAACTTAAGTGGCATTGGGCAGGGCACATTGCTCGCAGAACGGATAGCCGATGGGGCCGAAAAGTTCTAGAATGCCGACCGCGAACCGGAAGACGATGCGTTGGAAGGTCTCCCACTAGGTAGGCCGATGACCTGGTTAAGGTTGCGGAAAGACGCTGGATGCGAGACGCACGGAATATTAAAATTGTCGAAGACGGAGGCCGGGAGTGGTCCTTCTGTATACATTCTATTTTGTGCTTGAAAAAATTTCGTATTCTATGGCTCGATACGACATTAAAAGACACGCTGAATTTTGATAATGATTCCACTGGTGGGACGTACGTACTCTTTTGAGAGGAAGTCTGCTACAGCAGATGCCCTCTCAAATAGAGAAGGCCTCCATCCACAACGCGAGTTTAGAATTTTTATCTTTAGTTGTATTATAAGTGGCAGGTAAATTTAAAGTGAGATGGAGATGTAGCTACTGATTCAGTTCGAGGCGAGATCAGATGTAAGTTTAATGCAGGTTAGGATATCTTAATGAAGGAATACCTAAGACGACGATATGCTGCGTGTTGTAGATCCTGGAGGTGATGTCATATTTTCTTGAAGCGGCTCTCAACAGAGCTGTTACAGTCCGCATAGCGAGACAAATCAACTGTTACAGGCAGAAGGTTATGTATCGCAATCCTGTACAATAAGGTACAAACACTCCAGTCCCGCTTCTGAGGGTCGTAATACCAAAATACTGTGAAGAGAATATATAAAAAAGCTGGTCCTGACCTCTATGCCATCGCTGCAGGAGTCAAGCAGCTCATGAAAGACTGACAAGATTAGTGAGTTCATCAGTTGCGGGCGCAACACAGCTACTTCAGCCACGTTTCCCAAGAGACCCATCATGTTGCGCAGCAGTTCCTCCTTTTCGGGGAAGCTCTGAAATTATACCATAAGAGGTGCACTGATCAACTGACAGCTTTTATTTTAGAATGGAAATTTTATGTCAAACAAGAACAATAATTCATGAATGCAACAAAAAGGTTGGTATTTACGTCTGCCTTGTTACCTTTTGTTAGTTACCTTTCATTTATACTCTCAACGTGATCAAACCATCTAAGTACCCGCTTTTAAATTTTGCACTATATATTTAAAACACAGAACAAAAAAACTAAATAAATAGAAAAAAATATCTTATTAATTTTACCTTCAGACAAGCAAGAAAATATTCCATGCCTCTATTCTCCAAGAAGCGCTGGCAGTTCTGTGGGGTCTCATCAGTAACGTTCCACATGGTGGACCAGGCCACTTCCAGCACATCATCACATATGCGGCGCTCTAGCCGGTCAGAGATCAAGTTCAGCATTTTCTGAAACAATCGAATATCGAATGTGATACTTCTCCTTTAGCATCGGCAGGAACTACCAGTAACGTTAGGTACGGTCTAATGCCGTGGTATACATTTTAGACAGCCAGCAAGACGAAACACCTAGCTTGTATTCAAAAAGTGTTTTATTGTAAACAACATAATATGGTTATCTAACGTCATCATGAGTAAATATTATGGGTGCTAGACCAGTACCTACAGTCAAGTAGCAAGTTTTGTTTAACGAAAATCTAGAAAACTAGTATCCGGCTGTCATTTTCCGCAGTAAGCATACTTTCGGTTAAATAAGCCATCGCTAAACGCTCACTCAAATCCATCGCAACATAATATCGTCGAGGCAACTTGTTATTATATTATTACACGTTTTCACCTGTATTGTTCCTGACCCTGACTGCCGAAAGGATCATGCACAGGATGTCATTGAAATATATCTTCTCATACAAAACTATTTTCAATGAAAACTGTTTTAGGCGCGTAACATACCTTATATAAAAAAAAAAACTAAAATCCGACTGCGGAAAAAAAAAACAAAAGTCATATCCTGAACTGCCGACGGATAGCGGTGTTAGTATAAACGCTGAAATATCGTAAAATTGTTCGTCTAGATGTTTTGATTTTGTACTAACTTAGACGATTTAGACACGGCACCGCGCACCGCCGCGGAGGGCGGTGGAGGTAAAGCGGATTTCGTAGCGGTGCGCCGCGTGGTAAGGAGGTTTACCCGCCTGTCCGCGCGGTTGGATTTAACGCGGTTTCGACATCGAATTCCATTTTAGAATTGCAAAACGTCCTGCACCTACGATTATTCGCGCGGTTATGCGGCGCCCCGTGTTAGCGTATGAGGTGCCGCCTCACCGCGCAGACAGCAGCGCGGAGTGGCGGTCGCGGTGAGAGCACCGCTCGACCGCGCGGTCTGGCGGTGTACGTGTGTTAGGCATCAACGGATTTAATAGAGGCCAATGCGACTGAGATCCGCTTCACCGCCTACCGCGGCGGTGCGCGGTGCCGTGTGTTAAAGGTCTTAGAGCCAATCCACACGGAGCGTTGCGTCGACGTGGCGCTGTCGCTACATTAAGATGGTCAAGACGGTTAGGACGGAACAAAAGAAATAATATTGGTTACACGCTTGAGATTACACAAGGACTTATTACATATAACAAAAAAGATGCTCAAGAAATTGTGAATTTCTTTACCAGCATCTCAATTAAAACTAGTGAAACTTTAAATTATTTTCCCTCGCTTGTTTCTGGTTTATTCCGACCCGTTTGTTGCTGCCCGACTGAATTTAACTTTTCACATAATTATAAGCCAAATAACAGTAATAATAGTACATTATGGTACAAGTGTGCAATGTTGGTGATTACCGCTGAGGCGCCATTGAGGTCTTAAGAGAGCCGAGTACGGTAATCATCAATACACACGTGTATCATACGACGTTTTTCAACACACTTGTGAAGAAAATAATACAAAAAAATCATTTTCAACAGTAAAATCTAGTTGTGATTTTAATTTGCAATGGCGGGCAAAATTAATCAGGTTTCCTATGCGCGCGCATTTAACAATGGCGGTCGGCCATAGACTAAAATAATGAGGTTTCTTTTTTTTTTTGCTTTTCGTGGATAGTGTTTTAGTACAAAATAGGGAATTTCAATTTTTCTTAATTACAGAGCAAATAAAATTTATATTTGAGTAAAAGTTTTATTTATTAAGCACGTACAAGTTGAAATTATCTATTTAAATACGAAGTTGCATGATATGAGCAAGCAATAGGTACATTAATTTATTTGTACTATTGAGCACGATCTTTTTTTGTATCGAAACTTTTTTAAGAACAAAGCAACTCAACCAATAAACTAATAAAGAACTCTATAACTCACTTGTGAATAATATCAATGAAAAAGTCACAGTTTGATAACAGGTATCATTATGTGCCTAATTGCGGTGAAATTAGAGCCACTTTATGAGCAAGTGTGTTGAAAAAGCTTTTAAGCAAATCAAGATCAAACTGAACGAAGATCTATGAGGATTGTCCATCAAAGTTTGTACCTGCATTATTCAGACTATAGCGCCGTACTTAGCTTTAATTTTTACTTTGTGTGTAGATCTGGTTAGGATATATATCATTAGATCCGGAAATACTCCTTGTATTGCCGGATCTAATGAAACATAGTAAGGTTATAACAGTTTTAAAGCCCGGGGACAGTAAACACAATAATTATAGACCAGTATCCGTATTGCCGGTTTTCAGCAAAGTAATTGAAAAGATAATGCTAAATCAAATTCTCATACATTATAATACGAATAACATCCTACACGATAAACATTAAGGTTTCACCAATGGACGTTGTACACCTTATTAAAACACATATTTGATGCGTGGGAAGAGGCAAGATGCCATAGGTATCTTCTGCGACCTGTCGAAGGCGTTTGATTGCGTTAATCATGAAACATTATTTTTAAAACTTGAGTATTACGGGCTAGGCCAATCAGCGTTAGGTTAAGTAAAATCTTACTTTCAATACAGTTGTTAAACATGGCGTACTTTCAGAGGCTATAATTATGATTCGAAAGTTAAATCTTACGCATAGGCATCTTTCTGTTACGCGGTCGTGACTTTTGTTTACGAGCTCGATCATTATGTTTGCAGTTTAGTTTTAAATTTATAAGTCAATTTAAAAAAGTTTAGTAGCAAGGAGTTTTCAAACATAGAATAAAATGGGATAGATTTTGAACGAGGAAAAATGAATGATTCCTTACGTTTTAGCATTGAATTCTCAAAAGTCTTTTAAATGGTTGTTTAATATATTTAATTACCAGTTTTAATTTAATTATTTTCACATCAACATTTGTCAAAAATCGAATAGGCTGTATAGGCTGTTTTCGTTGAAAAAAAAATGTCCAGTAGCAAAAACGCGCCATAAGTCAATTTAAAAAAGTTTAGTAGCAATGAGTTTTCATTCATAGAATAAAATGGGATACGATTTTATACGAGGAAAAATTAATGATTCCGTACGTTTTAGCACTGAATTCTCATTTTTTTTTAAATAGTTGTTTAGTATATTTAATTACCAGTTTTAAGTTAATTATTGTCACATCAACGTTTGTCAAAAATCGAATAGGCTGTTTTCTTTGTAAAAAAAATATGTCCAGTTGCAAAAACGCGCCATATTGAAAATTTTATTTTTTGTGAATATACAAATCTAATTCTGTGATTTGTTTTTACTGTTTCTCACAACTGTATTGAAAAACGTCGTGTGATACACGGGTGTGTAGGTTATTGCAAACTCGTCTCATTAAAAACCCTCGCCTTCGGCTCGGGCTTGTTAATGACAGCTCGTTTGCAATAACCTACTTCCCACCCTTGTATCACAATGTACTATTGAATGATAGACAGCAATTAGTTCAAATAAGCGATGTCAATTCGTCGGCGTTAAACGTGAAAATGGGAGTACCCCAGGGTTATTTAGGTCATTTCTTAGTTTTAGTCTACATTTGAGAAATAAACTAAACATGATGTTTTTTGCTGATGACACTTCTTTGATTTTTAAGACAAATAGACGTACGAGTAACTTTGACGACGTAAATAACGCCTTACGACTTTCTTTTATAGTATTATATAACTGCACAGCACATGTGTGAGTACTATGTACCAACTGTAAATCTACCATTTACTGTACCTATATGTAGTTCGTTAACTTGTGTGTGCCCTGACAGTTGAGTGTGTCATGCTCTCTGATGGTATGTCATGGTCTGGATAATTCGGTTCCCTTCATGATGGTTGAGCTGATTGGTGCCAACTCATGCGTCTTGTTCGTGAACGGGCGCTATCTGTCGGGATTGGACATAACTTGGCTGCTTCGACCTGTTTTTAATTTGGTACTTTTTGTATTTATGAATTTTACACTAGGCGGTTTTACGCGCACGTCTTTGTAAGGTATATGTATTTTTGCAACAAGATAGTTGTAACCAAATACTGATAATTAAAACTGATGGAAAACCAGTGTTCGTGGAGTTTCATGCACGTTCTTCTCCATAGAGACCTACTGACGCTTGCGAATGTGCAACTACACACACCGGTAAAATTAGCGGAACAAGAAATAATTATCACAAAACTTTTATTTTTAGCGTTTCGGGTTGGTTTTTCTTTTGTTTTAGAATAAAACCAATAATTCCTAATTGATAAAACAATTGAACGTCACCTTTCAAGTGATTTTTAACACGCTTTTATTAGCTTGGTATGTATGTATCTATGTATCAATGTATCAATGTAACGGAATCTTTGAACGTGATTTTCACCCACTTCAAAACGTTGGATTGATTTGAAACTTTGCACACTTATCAAGGACCGATGACAATGCAATAATTTAAACAGTTTGTCCCATTATCCTTACCAATAAAGCGTGTTTTTTAGTTTTTAGAACTACAATTTATTATTTTAACTTTATTCGAACATACATCATTTTGAGAAAATTTCGCATATTGTCACTTTGTTTTGTTTAAAATTTCAAAAAAATACTTTAACATACTGAGTTATTTGTTTTAATTTTAATGTCTAGATCTTTTTCAAAGTTAAGGACGTCATTATGCCAAACTTAATCCAAACTGAGAGGGCCAGGGCACTTGAGATGAGGAGAAATTATCAGACCTACAGAGTGATGTGCATGATTCATCGTTTACCTGTTTCAACCATTTATTGCAGTTTCTAATGATTCAGAGATACTAATGATTTGTGTGAGAAGATCAGGGGGGTAACCATAAGCTCTTAGAGCGGTATCAATTTGAGATCGAGTAAGTGATAGATGTATACAAGTCATATATCAGGGGGGTAACCATAAGCTCTTAGAGCGGTATCAATTTGAGATCGAGTAAGTGATAGATGTATACAAGTCATATACATCTGTCCCTTTTTCGATCTCAAATTGATACCGCTCTAATAGCTTATGGTCACCCCCCTGGACATGGCAGAAAACCCGTATTTCTATCGGGAATAATCGTTCCTGTACGTCGTGTACGCCAAGGAGATCCTATATCACCTAAATTATTCTCAGCAGTGCTGGAGATGATCTTCAGGAATCTAAACTGGACCAATAATGATGCAGCCCAAATGGACGGGACATATGTTGAGAGAAAGTATAGAGAAATGGACTAAGTAACAGAATGGTATCCAAGAGATAACAAAAGAAATAGAGGCAGACAAACCAAAAATGGGCAGATGACCTGAAGAAAATAGCTGGTCCGATGTGGATTTGTAAAACTAGCCCGTACTTTGGTTTTTTGCCTACAAATTTATGAAAAGTAAAAAACATTATCTTTAATATTTTCAGCGTATTAGCGATTCTTGCGGACCTCTATATTTTGGGCCATGTGTACCACAGAGAATCCCCTATTTACATAGATTGCCTAATCCACGTAAATTATGATTAGGATAGATGCCCCAACAAGAAACAGGACATCTATCCGCAAAAATTTTGATCGCCTTTTGCCTTCCCATGGAATCGTACAGAGACATGACTCAGATGAGATACGGTCAACTTAGTGGAAGTTTGAGAATATTTCGGCGATAGATTATGATATTATATTATTATTATTATGTCCTTTATTTAATTTTCTTTCTTATTTCTTACATCTTTAAATATTTTTACAAAATACATACAAAAAAAGAAAATCATTTAAAAATATAAAAATAGTAGCCCACGGGTATCGGGAACAGGGTCCAAGCTACCGGTGGTCAGCGCTCCTGAGAAAGGAACCTCCTATCGATACGCGCCGTGTCCAGGAGTACTGCTTTCTGGATCAAGCCCTCGATCGTTAAAAGAGTAACCATGGAGTTTCTTGCCGGTTCTTCTCCATAGGAAACGACTAACCCGAACCGTGCACCTTTTGTCGACGTTTTATAAGTGCCCATGTAGGCCTATGTAAAATAAAAATATTTGATTTTGATCCAGCTGCCCACCGAGACCCTCCTCAGATGTTCGACTTATGAAAAAAACATTCGTTTTTCTTTCTTCTATGTTTCTTCTTCTTTCTTTATTATTATTCCATTTATTTATTATATTTACATATTTTTACATTTTTAAATATCATTCTATAAAAAATAAAAACCATTTAAAAACATAAAAAATAGTAGCCCACGGGTATCGGGAACAGGGTCCAAGCTACCGGTGGTCAGCGCTCCTGAGAAAGGAACCTCCTATCGATACGCGCCGTGTCCAGGAGTACTGCTTTCTGGATCAAGCCCTCGATCGTTAAAAGAGTAACCATGGAGTTTCTTGCCGGTTCTTCTCCATAGGAAACGACTAACCCGAACCGTGCACCTTTTGTCGACGTTTTATAAGTGCCCATGTAGGCCTATGTAAAATAAAAATATTTGATTTTGATCCAGCTGCCCACCGAGACCCTCCTCAGATGTTCGTCTTATGAAAAAAACATTCGTTTTTCTTTCTTCTATGTTTCTTCTTCTTTCTTTATTATTATTCCATTTATTTATTATATTTACATATTTTTACATTTTTAAATATCATTCTATAAAAATAAAATAAAAAACCATTTAAAAATACAAAAATAGTAGCCCACCGGTATCGGGAACAGGGTCCAAGCTACCGGTGGTCAGGGCTCCTGAGAGAGGAACCTCCTAACGATACGAGCCGTGTCCAGGAGTACCGCTTTCTGGATCAAGCCCTTGATCCAGCTGCCAAACGAGAGCCTCCTCAGATGTTCTTCGAGGCTCTTGGCTATTATACCATTGGCCATCACGACTATCTGCACAATGTCTGCTGTATTCACATCCCACATGTCGACAACCTCGCGAGCCAGATCAAGATACTTACTTTTCTTATCTCTCTCCGCCTTCACGAGGTTCTCGTCATGGGGGACCGCAATATCAACAATCATTGCGCGACGTTCTAGTCGGTCTATCACCACTATGTCAGGCTTATTAGCAACAACAGTCCTGTCAGTGACGATAGACCGATCCCAATACAACGTGACATTGCCATTTTCGAGAACTGGGTCGGGCACATACTTATAGTGGCACTTCCGATTCCACAAGATTGTATTTAAGAGCAAGTTGCTGGTGGATAATCCTGGCTACAACGTTGTGTCTATGCAAATAGTCTGGAAATAATGTGTCTGATTGATTCCCCCGGCCAGTGACATGCCCGACAAATGTCAACCGTGCCGTCCTTCACAATATATTTCCGGTAGTTGTTTGTCATCATAACTTCGTCCATAATCGCAAAGACACAACCTTCGGTTTCCCCGAAAAGGTAACCAAATCGCAGCCAGGCCACGGACGCTAAAAGATCTACATCGGGCCCATGTAGGACCCGGTAGAAGCGTCCGTGAAGCTCCTTGCTCTGCCATACCTCCCTGCGGTCATTAGTATCTAATACTATAGGTTTGCGCCAGTTCTCGTTAGGCAAGGAGAGCGGAATGGGCGGCCCTTGTCCACCGCTACTACATCTCGATGCATACCCACGTCGGCGGCCTGGAAGTATTCCCTAAGACTGCATACCTCGCGGTTGTGCAGGGTCTTAGCATTTAAAAAGCCACGACCACCGCACTTTCGTGGGATATACAGTCTCATAACCGATGAACGTGGGTATACGATTTGCGGTAAGCAGCGTGCGGACCCTCCTATCCAGGGCGTCAAGTTCTGTCTGAGTCCATTTGAGTATGCCGAAAGAGTACATCAACACCGGCATGACCCAGCCGTTGAAGGCGCGCACCTTGTTTCCGCCTGATAAAAGACTATTTATTAGTACTTTATTCAGGCGGCCAATAAAGCGTTCCTTCAACGACTGTTTCACGTCACTAGCATTGATGCCTAATGCTTCCGACATACCCAAATACTTGTAAGTTTCGGTTGAGGAAAGGGATCGAAGGTATATGGAAGGTATATGGAGAGATTCCCACGAATTCCATGATCGCCCTGCGCTTTACATGCATGACTGCACATTTGTCCACACCAAATTCCATCCTGATGGCGTCACTGAAGGTTTCTGTCACCTTCAGTAGCTTCATCAGTTGCAAGTTTTTGGGGGCAAAGAGCTTCAAATCATCCATATAAAGGAGGTGTGATATGACCTGACCACCTCTTCTCAACCGATAGCCCAGGCCCGAACCCTCCAGCAGTGTACTGAGAGGGTTCAGGGCTAAACAAAACCACAAAGGAATCAGACTGTCGCCCTGAAATATACCGCGCTCAATCCTTATAGGTTCACTGTTTTCCTGAATCTGTCGACATACTGGATAGTGAAGGACCGTCCTCCACTGCCCCATAAATGACGTCAGAAAGGTGCGCAGTGTTGCATCAATTTTATACAACTCCAACACCCTCATGAGCCATGTATGTGGCACTGAGTCATAGGCCTTCTTGTAATCTATCCAACATGTCGCCAGATCCTTGCGGGAACGGCGAACCTGCTGGCTAATGGCAATGTCTATTAGGAGCAGCTCCTTAGTACCGCGGGACCCGTTCCTACATCCATTCTGAGAAGCAGACATGATGGCGTTATTGTCAATATGTTGATTAATTATCGCTCTCAGAATGGATGTAAGAACTTTATAGACCGTCGGTAATCACGTTATCGGTCTATAATTTTTAGGTTCCGTAGTACTACCCGATTTATAGAGCAGGTGGGTTATTCCTGTCGTTAGGAACTGGGGCAGCGAGCCTGACTCTAAGGCAGAGATGCCAAACGAGCGTACGACCTTTGGAACCATTTAATCTAAAAGTTTTGCAGTCCGTCCGGCCCTGGAGATTTCCAATTGGGCAACGCACGAACTGCACGAGCCACATCTTGGGGGCTGATGGTAATTGCCCCCATTTGTGGTATCGGATCGCACGCTTGCTCGACCTCCCGAGTCCAGTCACCCTCGGTGTGACTGACAGGCACCGACCAGATATCGCGCCAGAACGAACACATGTCAGCCACACCTTGGTCGGGTTACTCCCAAGCCCTATAAACCCACCATTCGTTGTTCTGAAATGTGCGATTTTGAGTGTATCGTTCCACTCGCCGCTTGTTCCGTCGAATACGGCTTGCCCATGCATAGATCTTCTGCTTCAGGAAGTCGATACGCTCTGTGACGCGGGACATATAATCTCGAGAACTGATATCAGTCTCCGAGATCGCCCGCCTCACAAAGCGCATCACTCTAGGGCAAGTGTTGCCCTCCCTGAAGCAGATAAGTTTGCCGATGAGTGCTCTAGCCTCACCGATACAACGCTCAATCCTGTACTGCCAAGCTGGTATAGCTGGTCGTGTATCTCTGTCAGTTTTGGGAAACCTGACGTTAGCTACACGACATGCCGCTGCAGCCGCACAGTACAAGATCGATTAGGTATCAGTAAGGTCTTTGCTGCTATCAAAAACATTTGATAGCTCCTCAATCGTACATTGCATTGGGTACTCACGGATATAGCCCCGTCGTAGTCATCCTCTCGAACATGGTCGGGTCGCGGTGAAACACTGGGTCGCAGTTGCACCGCAGCCGGTGGCAAGGCAGGCGAGATACGGCTACTCCGTGATACCTCACGCTGTCCATCAAGTACGGCGTCATCCAGCATACGGTTACGCTGGATGACCCGCACCTGATCCGATAGACGTTCCGTTTATTAATATTATTATGAACTTTCGCATGCGATTCATCCGTGAAACTAAAGTTACTACAATCGGGGCAACCATACTGTTTTTACCCTACATTACCTAGGTTTTGAATCACCCGAATGTTGGTTGGTTTTGAGATTTAAACTCGTCAATCTTCGCAATGACATTTTTGCAGAGTATAGTTGAATCGTAACCAACTCCTTGACTGGCCCCTATGTATATAATACGAGAGAAGTGTTAATCAAAGCGATCACGCCATCTTCACTGCAAACAACGGATGCGCCGTAGTGCATACTGATATATTGGATAATAGTCCTGAAACGAGTACGATGGTCCTTGAGCACCTTTGAAGCCGCACCAACCAGCGATGATAGCGTTCTATTAAAAGAATTGATTTCATGGAACTTCCTTCTTCAGATCGTACAACGTGCCTCGTCGTGACTGGTTTCTGAGGATCTCAACACTACACTACTGAATTAAGAAAGTTGTGTTTTTATTTTACCCGATTGCCAAAGGAGGGTTATGTTATTCGATCCGATGTAAGTATCTCCATTTCTTTGGCACGCTCTACAGCCCGTTAAGCCGTTTGCTTGACGGTTATGGCACAATTATGATGTGTCGTTGGATTCGTCTTAATTGTGGAGTGACATAGGCTATATAATTTTTAATTCCCCCTCTCCCCCTAAAGGGGATGATTATTTTTCTTTCTCGTTGCCCTAACAACATGGGTATGTATCGGTATGCGAAACTATGAGGAATAGCAAAAACACTCAAAATTCACGAGGCTGATTTTGATGCAAACTAAAACCGCATCATTGGATTTTTGAAAAATCAAACCCGTTGATTTGAGCAAAAAAAACACAATAAGGATACAATTCTGGGAAATCATGTCATACGGCAAACTTGAGGAAATACCTCATCATCATCACCATTTCAGGCGAAAGACGTCCACTGATATTCTAAACGGAATCAAAATTATTGTAACGCTGAATGTAGTACAATGCTTAAGTTATCGAAGCCGGCTATTTTATTTAAATAATAGCCATCATTTCATCACTTAAGGTTTATTAGGGAGGTACTTAACGTCGAAAGAATAAGTATTTTGTCTAAAAACAAGAAAACACGATTTAATAGTAAATTGAACTAAAAAGTCGCTAATCCTGAAGATTCTG
Source organism: Orthosia incerta (assembly GCA_948252205.1). Lineage (NCBI taxonomy): Eukaryota > Metazoa > Arthropoda > Insecta > Lepidoptera > Noctuidae > Orthosia > Orthosia incerta. The sequence continues at coordinate 43,150,619 of OX411741.1, forward strand.
GTAAGGATAATGGGACTTACTATTTAAATTATTGCATTGTCATCGGTCCTTGATAAGTTTGCAAAGTTTCAAATCAATCCGAGGTTTTGAAGGGGTTGAAAATCACGTTCAAATATTCCGTTACATTGATACATAGGTATATAGATACATACATACCATGCTAATAAAAGCGTGTTAATGAGCCCTCTCCTTAAGTTTTCCGTAGGTCATTACTTCACAGAATTTGATGCTTATTATTAACACTATCGATTGGTGTGATAATACAGCGAATGTTTTTTTTTCATAGACAGCGGGTTCGATTCCTGGCTAGAAATATTATTTTTTCAAAAATCCAATAAAGCTGTTTTAATTTTCATCAAAATCGGCTTCGTGACTCCTTTGAGTGCTTTACGCTTTTCTCGTAGTTTCAAATTTGGCCATCCACGCCCACTTAAAAAAACTCAACCTGTATATAAAGAAAGAAAGAAAAGAAAGAAAATACTTTATTTGTGACCCGCACAGGAGACACGAGATAAGAAAAACACAAACAATAATAAAAATAAATAACCCCGTGAAAAAAACTCCTATCTCAGCATGTGCAACGATATCAAAAAGAAAATAACGCTGCGCTGATATTCTGATAGGGCCCACTGTTGATGCCACGGACACATTAACGTTTATCCCGTTCCTGAGCAATAATGAGTTATATACTTTGATAGCAAAATAATAAGTGAAACAGTCACATAAGTGACCATATTATTAAGCATTCATAATCTTTTAACCTCATTACTTATTTGGAGAACTCGTTCATTAATAAAACTAAAAAGTTTTATTCAAACAAAAAACATAAAAAAATTATGTGCATAACTCCAGCTTCCTCATATGTGATAGAAAAATTATATCTATAACAATAATAAAGGCATAATAGCAGCAGTCAAAGTTCCGAGTCTTAATTTAGGTGCCACAAAAACTTCGTTAATATGAGTCGTTTAGTATGTGTTAGCTGAAGTGACGTCACCCCAGCTTCCTCATTCAATACAGGCAAACCAGTGAGGTTAGGGTTTTGGACTGTAGTCAAAAAAATAAGGCATAATAGCTGCACATGGAAGGAAAGAACTGAACGATAATACTTAAAAAGTGATGAAACTATGATAAAAAACGTGTGTGTAAGCTGGAGTGACGTCACCCCAGCTGCCATGTCATATCTTCCGAACGAAAGAAGATATGATTATGTATTATAGCTTAAAACATAAGAAATAATAGCTGCCACAGGCAGAAAAAAATTCAAATCTCTAGTTCTTGTAGTTTCCACGTAGTAAACAAAAATATAGTTTCCGCGCCAAAAAGATCAAATTATTACTTTGGAGGTACGGAGCGGCGTTGCGTTCCGTGCGCTGTATTATCAGTTTGAGGTTGTTTAAACTAGATTATAGACTGGGAGCCGACTACACACTTTAATTGTAGGTACTATGTAAGTATTCAGATTTTTATAGTTATATTTTTTGTTTAAACATAGAATAAAATAAATTGCAAAAAACGTAACAAAATATTAATTTCGCGGGCTAACTTTGTGCATCCACCTTAACCGAACTACAGAGAACAAGTCTCAAAAAAAAAACAATATAAGTAGTTCTCTCGTCGTCTAAAGTTGATAAGAATCCACTTTTTAATATTACATTCAAAGTTCTATTAAAGTTCAGTCGGCTCTCAGTCTGTATCTACAATAAAATATTTTGAGCGCAAGTTAAAATGACTTCTAATGGTATGCTTACTAAGTGCAAACTTGGTTGCAATAATGTAGCGCACGGAATGGCAACGCCGCTCCGTACCTCTTCCGAAGTAATAATTTGATCTTTTTGGCGCGGAAACTATATTTTTGTTTACTACGTGGAAACTACAAGAACTAGAGATGTGATTTTTTTTCTGCCTGTGGCAGCTATTATTTCTTATGTTTTAAGCTATAACACATAATCATATCTTCTTTCGTTCGGAAGATATGACATGAGCAGCTGTGGTGCCGTCACTCCAGCTTACACATATTTGTCGGTTTAATATCTTATAGAGTATTTTGACCAGAGGTTTGAAATTTTTTCTGCCAATGGCTGCTATTCTGCCTCAATTTTTGAGCTATGGTACATAATCATATCTTCTTTCGTTCGGAAGATATGACATGGCAGCTGGGGTGACGTCACTCCAGCTTACACACACGTTTTTTTATCATAGTTTCATCACTTTTTAAGTATTATCGTTCAGTTCTTTCCTTCCATGTGCAGCTATTATGCCTTATTTTTTTGACTATAGTCCAAAACCCTAACCTCACTGGTTTGCCTGTATTGAATGAGGAACCTGGGGTGACGTCACTCCAGCTAACACATACTAAACGACTCATATTAACGAAGTTTTTGTGGCACCTAAATTAAGACTCGGAACTTTGATTGCTGCTATTATGCCTTTATTATTGGCATAGATAAAAATTTTCTATCACATATGAGGAAGCTGGAGTTATGCACATAAAAAAATAAGGTATTGCAGGCGGGGACAAACAAAAATTATAGAAAAACCTACCAAAACTTCGTATGCTACCGCTGGCAGCACCTCATAATATTTAAAGTTTATTTAATATTTTGCATTATTTCCTTGTATGAATATGTCACAAAATAATATAGGTAATTATTATGGTGCATTCAAGATTATTTCACAGAATTTAATAAATTATACCTAGCACTTGTTTTTCTCTTTGCAGTTACCTATTTTTAGTAGTCGGGTTTTTTGTTTAAATAATTTATTTTTCACTTATTATATGTCTGATTTTACAGAAAACAATATCACTATAACCTGGTGTCCATTCAGATGCATCCTAGATGACCTGACACTGCAATAAACGTCGCCACCAACTGGGCACAAATGGTTTGATTAAATGTTCCATCGAAACGAAAAGAAGGATCAGATCCCTAGGAACCGGGCATCGATAACTTTATTGTTTTACCTAACTACAACCAACTACAGTTATGTAACTTAATTCGTAATACTACTGTTATGGATTGACTAATATCTGCCTATCTACTCGTTATTTCAGTAATTATTTATCAAATATTCATGTCATACAGTTTAAAAATTATTTCGATATGAAATATTAGTTCTTATTTTACTATGACAATTAGTCCTTATCCTAATAGAATCAGTTCTATCTCTAGAATTTCAAAAGGCGCTGAATATGGGCTAAGAGAAAAATATATTATTATTTAAAAATGCGCGGCAAAAAGTATTGTGAAATCTTTTATTATCCATGCATTTCTATGATTTCTTAAAATGTTTGCATTGTTTATTGTATTATTCCGAGGTGTAGTAAGACGAGCAGTTTATTTCCAAGGTGTAACTGACAAAGAAAATTTTACACAAAAGCAACTCCCATCAAGATCCCGACGCGAGAGTTGCGCAAACAGTTGGGCTTAGCGCGCATTGCGATGTTCAGCCAGGATTTTATTCGGGCGAATTTTCAACCGCGTACTGATTTACTGAATCGTAACTATCACGCACTGCAGATAAAATACCGCGCGATTTTTGTCTCTTTCTAGCTGTTCATAGACCTCAAAATATTTGCGCGAATATAAACCGCGCCGCGGTGCGGTGGACTCTGTGGTAAAACAGAGCGGTATTGCGGTATTATTTCGGCGCGATTTTCTTAACGCAATGCGTGCTTCATAGAATTCCATGTGTCGCAGAAAATGCGGAAAAAAATCGTGCGAATAAAACCGCATTGCGTGCTAAGCCTTTCTGTATACTTAGACGGGTGTGTTACACGACTGCCCAAAAAAAAGGAGTATTATGTAATTTTTTCACTTTCTTTCGCATTATCAACCACTAGCAAACTTCCTGGAGAAGCCGTAATAATATAAGGCATTATTCCATTAAAATCTATAGAGGCATCTTTTGTAAAAAATATTTCCATTAAGATTTCAAACCTTTTGAAACATGGAAAAGATAAATTTTCAGTTCGATTCACCAATTCTAGTTGCACACAAACTATTGCTAATGGCGTTGTCAATACACAATCGCAGAGCTATTGCGGAGCCAAATCGATGGCATTATCTTGTCACAGATAACCGATTGCAAGAGCAAGTGCAGTCAGCTATCTTAATTCTTAATTCTCCTCAAGCACCCAAATATCTACCCAAATACATATATGTATAGGTAAACATTGTTAATTACTACAGCATTCCTGGCCAAGACTAATTAGGTCATACCAATTATTATCTCTAATTTGGTTCCACAGAATCCACCGTTTTCGGCGAATCTTGAATCGAATAATATCTCATTTTCACGCAGAACCTATTATTCTGGTCCCTTTGTAATGCGATAAGGTTATGGTGGTCTAAGATAGATGAAGAAAATGCAGCCAAGCGTAGACGAATGAGCTGCTCCGGCCCGCCCTAACATAACAAGGAACTAGGCAGTTATCACAAAGAACAATTTCATGTCATTAGTACAAATTGAAAATGGCGCACAGCAAGTTATTACATAAGTAGGTAAGTGATAAGATTACAGTAGTTTTCAAAAGAAGTGAGGCTTTTGAGCTCCTTTTTCACATGAATAACGAAATACCTTCCTAACCTAACTTAACAGCTGCCTGAACCTCTAAAGAAATGTCTATCTAGATTCAAATTCTTGCAACGTCTATTTAGCATCAAGTGGCCAACAATCGCGTAACTGCATAGTATATTACTTTAACAAACTACAAACATCAATCTTAATCCAATTCAAATCTGAAACGAGTCGTAGGTATGAATAAAACAAGTGTTTATTTGAGTCCAGGCGAGCTGCATCTATCCGGTAGCAGTCATACCAAATACTCATGTATGTTTCATGCATAACTGCAAGTCGAGATTTTAAATTTTGCCGGGCGCAGTAGCGTGGGCGGGTAAAGCTTCCACGGGGTTCGCAAAGCGCGCGCAGTGGGTGTGCGGGCTGCGGGGCCGATGAAATGCATAAATCAATATCACCGGCGCAACTCCCTAGGTATCCTGCCACGTCGACAGGTGACCTATCCACTTAACGCTAGTACTAGATGGAACAGAACGCAATTTTGCAGTCGGATAAAATGTTTCCGTCTAGTTTGCCTCTCCGATACTTGCTAGACTGTGTTTACCTCTTCATTTGGAATGTAGAAATTAGAATTGCACTTGGATGTTAGTAATAAGATCAAATATGCTCATGTGGAAATAACACAAAGAAAATGTATGAAATTGCAAGAGCGAGCGTTGCATCAGGTTTTGCGCAAAGCAAGTTAATTTTTGTGGTGTTTTTCAGTTACAATCTAATGTTAGGCCTTTGCCCTGCAGTGGGCTAATATATAGTCTACATAATCTAGTGTTACTGCAAATTCTTAGCTATGGCAAAGAATGTGGAATCATTCATTGCGATGCCTTTTAGCGTTGCGCAAAGGCATGCCTGTCTACATCGCGCGGAGCGGAGAAAAGAGGTGCGGAGCCTACCAATCCAATTACATAAAAACTACGCTCCGCTTTAGTGGACAGGGATTTGAAAACTATTTTCAAAAGTCATATATATTTACGTGGAGCGGGAAAGCGGGCGGCGATGAAAAACAGAGAAGTGAGGCGGAGCGGTGGAGCGGAGCGGAGCGGGGAAACGGAGATGACAAACGAGTGCAACCGCTCCGCGTATGAAAAAACATAGTCCGCAACTCCGCTCCGCATTTCTTTCTCTCTCCGCTCCGCTACCTAGCTCCGCGTCTATTGACAGATATAGTTCTCGCCAAACTTCTTGGCCGGCCTGAAGTTGACTACAATGGCTGCGCAATAGAAAATCTCATACAAAAACAGCACCGTTTCGTGCCTCGCGCATCCGGTAAACGAACTTCAGGGCGGCCAAGAAGTTTGGCGAGGACTATACAGTCCGCAACTCCGCTCCGTATCTCCACTCCGCTGCCTCGCTCTGCCCAAGCCTGTCCAAGGCAGCCTTAGGCGATTCACACACTGCCGCGCTATACGCTGCGGGGTGCGTGGCGACGAAGTCACGACACTGCGCGTGAATGCGTTTTCTGTGTGTTGCACTACGCGTGTTTTCAATGCAAAGAGAGATACTTTCAAGCAACGTAAGTACACGCACTCCCACGCTACGCTGCGTAATGCGGTGCAGTATGCGAATCGCCTTAGCCTCTCAGTTTCACCAACCCATGAGTGCCTACTAAATTGCAAGATACTCGTCAAGTAATGAGTGCTATCTGGTCGCCTATAATGGGCTATAGTGTCGCTTCCTGCAATTGAGAGTAACCAGTGGGTACCGAATGCACCACTCACACTGTACATCCTTTATTATCTTACTGAATAGAAATGGTTTTTGATGAATTGATGATCTCGAGACGGCATGCAATGTATCAGTCCCTTGATATCTTACAAAACTAACTACTATATGGCGTCTGGTTGATGCTATGTTGAATTTTGATGACTGCCATGTATTTATTGCTACTTGCAAAGTTAAGACGAATCGATTAACGTAAGAATCATCAAAATCGGCCTAGGTGTTTGGTCTCTGGAACGCCACATAGGAACAAACATACATTATACTGATAAACACATTTAGAACCCACCGCAGTCGGGTAAAAAAGGTAGGTACTTACTACGATAGCTCCTTGATTGCCGAGAAAAGTCTTTTGCTTGCCATCAACCTGACAAGCCAGCGAGTTTAATAAGTAGATGGCGATACGCTGAACGAAACCCTCTTGATTTATATCGGCAACCCCGTTTAAAAGAATCTGTACGACACGTTCGTACTCGAACAACTGAAAAAAAAAAGTTACTTAGCAAAATAGGACTAACGGGTAGGAATAACTACTATTTTAATTTACGTACATACAGATACACATATAATTTAGAAAACATTTCCTCCACTCGACTAAGCCTCCCTCAATCAAATTGACACTGACAGTTACACCCTCGATTTCTGAATGAAGAATACGTAATTGAATATTTGTCAAACTACTTTGAAAACCTTTAAATTTTAGCAATATGGTAGTGTTAGCTTTTTAACGCAAATACTCAATTCAGAAACCAACCCGGCTTCTTATTTATTAAAAAGTATTTGCAAGTTTTACAACGTTGTCATGGCAACGTCGAATGGAGTAGAATTTAAAAAAAAATAGAATTAACTAAAACCTGAAATCATTAAATCGATAAGGTCTTCGAATTGTTAAGTTTCGTAAATTTTTCAAATCCTTGAAGTGCATTTAGCAATGCATGTCGCATTGCTAAATGCACTTACAAGTATTTGAATCATACTTGATCCATATTTTTTTCATTTGCTTTAAACTCAGCCAAATTTTTTTTTTGCTTTGTGGTTGGCGGATTGATTAAGATAATCGGAAACCTTTAAATAATTTATTCGGGGCATACAATCATCAGCAATTTCAGTTTACTTCAGCAACATAACCGATATACGCAATTCTTCTTTGAAAAGCCAGGGAGGGACGGGAAAATTAACTGTCGATTCAGCTATGAAAACTATATAAACATAGTCGTCGTGACATATATAATGGTCCTCAGTTAGGATGAGCATAATAATTTTGTTTAAAACGCAGATTCACATTTCGACATTTCTGATGAACTTTAACTGTGATGAAAATTTCAGGGGTAGCGCAATAAATCAATGTTGTACGTAGTGGGCGGGTGGTACCTACCCACCCGCCGGTGCAACAGGGCGGAGGGCATGCGCGGGACGAGGGGCTTCAGCCTCGACCTCGCGCGGAGCCCGTAAGTTCTCCGAAGTGGCTTTATGAGATTTATTAAGTGAAAATTGCATGTTCCAATTTCCGACGCTCTGGAAGCGTTTCATAAAATCTACCTGCAATTTCATTACAGCAAAGGCCGCGTACCTACAAGATGACGACGTAATATTAATAAAAATTTTCCGCCAAAACTACCAGTATATTGCAACCGCTTGTCGGAAAAACTAACGGTTGTTTTGAATTTTTTTTAAACTGATCAGTTAAGAACCTCGAAAACTTGATGCAGACCTTGGTATTACAATTTTATAACCGGATCTGCAACATTCTCAGAGGTACCTATATCCTGAGATGTTCATGTTGTGACAGTGATCTAAATTGCTCATTTTCAATAAACATATCAATGCTTCATTGAATCACATATAAACTTTGATTGATCGACTGCACCTCGAGGAAACAAAGGCGGGGAGGGAATGCAAAGTCCAACAAATGTTTTGTTTCTCAGCATAAGAATAAATAAAGCATAGATAATGGTACCAGGCAGTAGAAATGACACACCGAGACTAATACTGATACACTGCTTGAAAGTAGTCAGAAGACCGAAAGTCTGACAACTTTAGCCTTACCGAGGGGTATCGTTCTATCCAGTACCAATGGGTTGTAGCAGTAGGGGTTAAATAGGTTGTTGATCCATTTAAAAAACTGCTATTCAGCTGCATCCGGCTAGACTGCAACATGGCCCCAGAAACAGCGTGTCCCGAAACTCAACACAACACAGCGGGGACGGGATGTTGGCCTAGGCTGTACCAGGTCTGGCGAAAATGAGAAAATAAATCTAGATACTATAGTACTTATAGTTTGGGTAGTTGGTTAAAGCCTCGGCAGATGATGATATATGAATGCTACTAATGCTACTAATAATGAACTGGCCGCGTACAGCAAAAAGTTTAACTTACCACGTCAGACGGGATCTTGAACTGGCACAGGGTGAGGCAGCCATTCCTCATCATGGTGTCGTCTCCGAGATGGGCCTCCATGCCGTCAAGCAGCGCGGTGATGATGCGCTTCTTCAGAGTAATTCCAATGCGATCTTTTTCTTTCCCCTTTACTATGTAGAACAGGGTGGCACTAAAAAGTATACAAAATGTTACAATAGTACATTGTGATACAAGGGTGGGAAGTAGGTTATTGCAAACGAGCTGCCATTAACAAGCCCGAGCCGAAGGCGAGGGTTTTTAATGACACGAGTTTGCAATAACCTATACACCCGTGTATCACACGACGTTTTTCAATACAGTTGTGAGAAACAGTAAAAACAAATCAAAGAATTAGATTTGTTTATTCACAAAAAATAAAATTTTCAACATGGCGCGTTTTTGCAACTGGACATATTTTTTTACAAAGAAAACAGCCTATACAGCCTATTCGATTTTTGACAAACGTTGATGTGAAAATAATTAACTTAAAACTGGTAATTAAATATACTATACAACTATTTAAAAAAAAATAAGAATTCAATGCTATAACGTACGGAATCATTAATTTTTCCTCGTATAAAATCGTATCCCATTTTATTCTATGTATGAAAACTCATTGCTACTAAACTTTTTTAAATTGACTTATGGTGCGTTTTTGCAACTGGACATTTTTTTTTTCAACTAAAACAGCCTATACAGCCTATTCGATTTTTGACAAATGTTGATGTGAAAATAATTAATTTAAAACTGGTAATTAAATATATTAAACAACCATTTAAAAGACTTTTGAGAATTCAATGCTAAAACGTACAGAATCATTCATTTTTCCTCGTAGAAAATCTATCCCATTTTATTCTATGTTTGAAAACTCCTTGCTACTATACTTTTTAAATTGACTTATAAATTTAAAACTAAACTGCAAACATAATGATCGAGCTCGTAAACAAAAGTCACGACCGCGTAACAGAAAGATGCCTATGCGTAAGATTTAACTTTCGAATCATAATTATAGCCTCTGAAAGTACGCCATGTTTAACAACTGTATTGAAAACGTTTTTTTCGAACTTAGAGTCGCATTTCTTTGTGAGGGATGGTGGTTGCGCTTTGATTCTTTTTAAATTATTCATATTCGTTTTCCAAGATATTACAGTACTTTTATAAGATATCGTTTATGACGTTCAAATTAATTACGAAAGAAACTATGGTTAAACATAGGACATAGGAGCCTGAGTCTGTATTGTAAAACCTAGACATAAAATGAATTACTACGGTAGAAACCTACTAATTCATTTTTATTACTATTTTATACTACTACACTAATCAACTTTTAAACTTATCAAGTTGCAGGCCGAACCTAATGGTTGAGACAAACGAGGCGAGGCAATCTAGGTCATCTAGGTCTTATTGGAAAACGGTTTATTGGCAGCCCTTAGATGGTCCAGTTATTACAGGGTAAACTTATCGATCGAACCAACGGCGACAATTTACAATTACTTGAAAACGTTGTTTGTCCATTTTAAATCGAGATGTTATATTTTAAAATATATCTACCTATGTTACAACAATATCTTTATAGGCAATTTGGAGAGTTCGAGAACAAACGCAAAATATTATGAAGGAAAGTCGGTGTTTTCTTTAAAATCATAACATAAAAACTATGCTTATAGCCCATAAGCATTGTTTTTATGTTAGACGTCCTCGTTGATCTAATTGTCCGGTGTTTTTCTAAATTCCTCATCCTAAATGTAATTCACTTGCCTGCCAGAAATTTGAATGTGTTTCTCCATGACGTGCTGATCCATGGCATCGAGCACGACGCACAGGGCACGGCCGACGTAAGCATTGTTCTCATAGCGGAACAGATAGTACAGGTCGTTGAGGACCCGTGTCAACATGGCTGGCCTCTCCATGTAAACGCGAGCAGCAGTGAGGATCTGTTCTTCATTGGCATCGCCAGTGATCTAATGGAAAGGTGAAAAAACATTAATGAACTTGTAAATATAATAAACAGTCGGATAAGTTATGATAAGTATTATACCCCCCGTAACCGTATGATTCAAACCGCAACCAATCAACGCTGTTTATTGACACAAAATAGGTAAAATCTATTGTGATTTTCCGTACGCTAAATACGTGCTTGGACATGCGAGTTGCAGACACCAGACCGACAGTCCTAAAGTGCCATGGCGGTTGCACTTTCTCGATAAAGCACCTTTCATAAAAAACTGTACTAGAGCTTGCAATTATTGTTTTTTTGTAATAATGCTGGTATTTCTATATTACTTTTGAAATGCCGATAAAAGGCAAACAAAGAAATCAATGGATTCGCCAAATCCTTTATGTCCAGTGAGCGTTTCGCATAATTGATCCTACGGTTTCCATGTGCCTAAATAACAATGACATTTTGTGTTTGTAGTTTACTATTAGTTATTTAAAAAAACCGGCCAAGTGCGTGTCGGGCCACGCGCAGTAATAGGGTTCCGAAGTTGCATAATAATGCGGAATAAGAAGAGGGTTCTGTTGTTGATACATGAACATTAAAACGGTTTCGGCGGCAAACAACGTCTAAAAACGGGCCCACATAGAATAATGTGTTTTTTTTTAATGAATATGCTCGCGTTTGTCCACTATCTCGCCTGATGGTAAGCGATGATGTGGTCTATTGTGAAGCACGCTTGCCTAAAAGTAACATATTCACTCTTGACTTAAACTAAAGAAGGACTAACCGGTGGCTATGTGAACCTAGCACCCGACCTTAGAAAAAATAAACTTTTTTTGGTTTGATTGAAAGATATCGGTAAGTAGTAGATAGTAGTGAAAATTATTTCGTTAGTAGTGGCGCCAAAAAAAAAATATGGGCAGTAAAAAAAAAGTTCGCCCCCGACATTGTAAAACCTAACTTTTTTCGGATGCATCTGGTAGGTAAGCGTTAGTAGTGGATTGTAGTGTATTTTGTTTTGTTTGTAGTAAAATAAAAAAAAGGGAAAAAAAAAATAAAAAAATCGTCTTTTTTTCATAAAGATGAATTCAGTTTGAAAGTCTATATGGTTACTACAAACGCTAAAAATTACTGAAAAACGTTGGTAGAGGTGTGAAGAGGTTTGTAGTTTAATAACTTTCGTTTGTAGTAAGCTGAATAAAATATAAAAAATATTTTCAGTGCCGAATATTTTTTCATAAAGATAAATTCAGTTTGAAAGTCTATATGGTTACTACAAACGCTAAAAATTACTGAAAAAAGTTGGTAGAGGTGTGAAGAGGTTTGTAGTTTAATTATTTTCGTTTGTAGTAAGCTTAATAAAATATAAAAAAATATTTTAAGTAACGAATATTTTTTCATAAAGATGAATTCAGTTTGAAAGTCTATATGGTTACTACAAACGCTAAAATTTACTGAAAAACGTTGGTAGAGGTGTGAAGAGGTTTGTAGTTTAATAACTTTCGTTTGTAGTAAGCTGAATAAAACATAAAAAATATTTTCAGTGTCGAATATTTTTTCATAAATATGAATTCAGTTTGAAAGTCTATATGGTTACTACAAACGCTAAAAATTACTGAAAAACGTTGGTAGAGGTGTGAAGAGGTTTGTAGTTTAATAATTTTCGTTTGTAGTAAGCTGAATAAAATATAAAAAAATAATTTCAGTGTCGATTATTTTTTCATAAAGATGAATTAAGTTTGAAAGCCTTTACGGGTACTACAAACGCTGAAAATTACTGAAAAACGTTGGTAGAGGTGTGAAGAGGATTGTAGTTTAATAATTTTCGTTTGTAGTAAGCTGAATAAAATATAAAAAATATTTTCAGTGTCGAATATTTTTTCATAAAGATGAATTCAGTTTGAAAGTCTATATGGTTACTACAAACGCTAAAAATTACTGAAAAACGTTGGAAGAGGTGTGGAGAGGTTTGTAGTTTAAGAACTTTCGTTTGTAGTAAGCTGAATAAAATATAAAAAAATATTTTCAGTGTCGAATATTTTTTCATAAAGATGAATTCAGTTTGAAAGTCTATATGGTTACTACAAACGCTAAAAATTACTGAAAAACGTTGGTAGAGGTGTGAAGAGGTTTGTAGTTTAATTATTTTAGTTTGTAGTAAGCTTAATAAAATATAAAAAAATATTTTCAGTGTCGAATATTTTTTCATAAAGATGAATTAAGTTTGAAAGTCTATATGGTTACTACAAACGCTTAAAATACTGAAAAACGTTGGTAGAGGTGTGAAGAGGTTTGTAGTTTAATAACTTTCGTTTGTAGTAAGCTGAATAAAATATAAAAAAATATTTTAAGTATCGAATATTTTTTCATAAAGATGAATTCAGTTTGAAAGTCTATATGGTTACTACAAACGCTAAAAATTACTGAAAAACGTTGGAAGAGGTGTGAAGAGGTTTGTAGTTTAAGATTTTTCGTTTGTAGTAAGCTGAATAAAATATAAAAAAATATTTTCAGTGTCGAATATTTTTTCATAAAGATGAATTCAGTTTGAAAGTCTATATGGTTACTACAAACGCTAAAAATTACTGAAAAACGTTGGTAGAGGTGTGAAGAGGTTTGTAGTTTAATTATTTTAGTTTGTAGTAAGCTTAATAAAATATAAAAAAATATTTTCAGTGTCGAATATTTTTTCATAAAGATGAATTAAGTTTGAAAGTCTATATGGTTACTACAAACGCTAAAAAATACTGAAAAACGTTGGTAGAGGTGTGAAGAGGTTTGTAGTTTAATAACTTTCGTTTGTAGTAAGCTGAATAAAATATAAAAAAATATTTTAAGTATCGAATATTTTTTCATAAAGATGAATTCAGTTTGAAAGTCTATATGGTTACTACAAACGCTAAAAATTACTGAAAAACGTTGGTAGAGGTGTGAAGAGGTTTGTAGTTTAATTATTTTCGTTTGTAATAAGCTTAATAAAATATAAAAAAATATTTTAAGTATCGAATATTTTTTCATAAAGATGAATTAAGTTTGAAAGCCTTTACGGGTACTACAAACGCTGAAAATGACTGAAAGACGTTGGTAGAGGTATCAAGAGGTTTGTAGTTTAATAAACTACAATCCTCTTCACACCTCTACCAACGTTTTTCAGTAATTTTTAGCGTTTGTAGTAACCATTTAGACTTTCAAACTGAATTCATCTTTATGAAAAAATATTCGATACTTAAAATATTTTTTTATATTTTATTCAGCTTACTACAAACAAAAGTTCTTAAACTAGAAACCTCTTCACACCTCAACCAACGTTTTCCAGTAATTTTTAGCGTTTGTAGTAACCATATAGACTTTCAAACTGAATTCATCTTAATGAAAAAATATTCGACACTGAAAATATTTTTTTATATTTTATTCAGCTTACTACAAACGAAAGTTCTTAAACTTCAAACCTCTTCACACCTCTACCAACGTTTTTCAGTAATTTTTAGCGTTTGTAGTAACCATATAGACTTTCAAACTGAATTCATCTTTATGAAAAAATATTCGATACTTAAAATATTTTATTTTATTTTATTTAGCTTACTACAAACGAAAATAATTAAACTACAAACCTCTTCACACCTCTACCAACGTTTTTCAGTATTTTTTAGCGGTTGTAGTAACCATATAGACTTTCAAACTTAATTCATCTTTATGAAAAAATATTCGACACTGAAAATATTTTTTTATATTTTATTCAGCTTACTACAAACGAAAGTTCTTAAACTTCAAACCTCTTCACACCTCTACCAACGTTTTTCAGTAATTTTTAGCGTTTGTAGTAACCATATAGACTTTCAAACTGAATTCATCTTTATGAAAAAATATTCGATACTTAAAATATTTTTTTATATTTTATTCAGCTTACTACAAACGAAAGTTCTTAAACTTCAAACCTCTTCACACCTCTACCAACGTTTTTCAGTAATTTTTAGCGTTTGTAGTAACCATATAGACTTTCAAACTGAATTCATCTTTATGAAAAAATATTCGATACTTAAAATATTTTATTTTATTTTATTTAGCTTACTACAAACGAAAATAATTAAACTACAAACCTCTTCACACCTCTACCAACGTTTTTCAGTATTTTTTAGCGTTTGTAGTAACCATTTAGACTTTCAAACTGAATTCATCTTTATGAAAAAATATTCGACACTGAAAATATTTTTTTATATTTTATTCAGCTTACTACAAACGAAAGTTATTAAACTACAAACCTCTTCACACCTCTACCAACGTTTTTCAGTATTTTTTAGCGTTTGTAGTAACCATATAGACTTTCAAACTTAATTCATCTTTATGAAAAAATATTCGACACTGAAAATATTTTTTTATATTTTATTCAGCTTACTACAAACGAAAGTTCTTAAACTTCAAACCTCTTCACACCTCTACCAACGTTTTTCAGTAATTTTTAGCGTTTGTAGTAACCATATAGACTTTCAAACTGAATTCATCTTTATGAAAAAATATTCGATACTTAAAATATTTTTTTATATTTTATTAAGCTTACTAAAAACGAAAACAATTAAACTACAAACCTCTTCACACCTCTACCAACGTTTTTCAGTAATTTTTAGCGTTTGTAGTAACCATATAGACTTTCAAACTGAATTCATCTTTATGAAAAAATATTCGATACTTAAAATATTTTTTTACATTTTATTAAGCTTACTACAAACGAAAATAATTAAACTACAAACCTCTTCACACTCTATCAACGTTTTTCAGTAATTTTTAGCGTTTGTAGTAACCATTTAGACTTCCAAACTGAATTCATCTTTATGAAAAAATATTCGACACTGAAAATATGTTTTATATTTTATTCAGCTTACTACAAACGAAAGTTATTAAACTACAAACCTCTTCACACCTCTACCAACGTTTTTCAGTAATTTTTAGCGTTTGTAGTAACCATATAGACTTTCAAACTGAATTCATCTTTATGAAAAAAAGACGTTTTTTTTTTTTTTTTTCCCTTTTTTTTATTTTACTACAAACAAAAAAAAATACACTACAATCCACTACTAACGCTTACCTACCAGATGCATCCGAAAAAAGTTAGGTTTTACAATGTCGGGGGCGAACTTTTTTTTTACTGCCCATATTTTTTTTTTGGCGCCACTACTAACGAAATAATTTTCACTACTATCTACTACTTACCGATATCTTTCAATCAAACCAAACAAAGTTTATTTTTTCTAAGGTCGGGTGCTAGGTTCACATAGCCCTAACCGGTAACTGTAGCAGTTATAAAATCTATCTTCGCAACTGAAGTTAGAAAAATATTATCTATTTGAGTACCACCGCCGGTGCGAATTGCGAAAGGAGCCGATATGAGCGCGCGATAGAGCCACGGGGAATGGTATGGTTCGGTCCTGGATCTTTGCGCGCACGCTCCTTGTTTATTTCTCTTTCGGAATTTGAGAAATTTCGTATGTATTCATCTCTAATCTACGGTATGCACTATTTCGTTCTGGAAAGTTTTACGCTACTCAATTAGTGAAGTAGTCGGTTCGAATATTGACTTTACGGATGGATCGACAAAAGAAAATAAGTAATTTGCTTGGCAATCGAATATTGACTTTAGATTACAAAACGTCGAAAATATAGACAACCCCCAGCATGCGTGTATGGACTATGGACTACAGACCGGTACTGCCAACGACGCCGGGCACTCCAATGCGTCATTCGAGCTTAAAAATTATTAATTTAGAAATCATTATTATTAATGATGTTATGTATTTATTTTTGTATATTTTTACATGGTTCATAAGCATATATTTACTCTGTTTCACACAGCTAACAACGTTATTTAAGTAATTTTTCAATGGCATTTGTACAAAATTTTTACTGTTCCAAGTACATTTTATAAGTTGGTCGACTATTACTCGTAAACTTGTAAAGCCTACTTATATGTGATAGTTTTCCTTTTAATTTCGTTATATTTACTACTGCGGTTAATTTTTTTCACATGGCCAAGAGCTACCATATCGCTCGCAGGGGGGGGGGGGACTCTAACATAAATTGGCAATTTAAAGCTTAATTTTACGCAAACGGATCTTGAATCGAAAAATGGTTTTAACAAACCCATAATATTTTGAATGGCCTATCCAACGATATCCCACACCATGGGACAGACGAGAAAAAAAACCGGCCAAGACTCGCGCACGAAGCTTTCCGTACCATTATCGCAAAAAACGGGCAAAAAATCACGTTTGTTGTATGGGAGCCCTCCTTAAATATTTATTTTATTCTGTTTTTAGTATTTGTTGTTATAGCGGTTCATTTGCGGTGGAAATTTTCACATCATCTGTGAAAATTTCAACTGTCTAGCTATCACGGTTCATGAGATACAGCCTGGTGACAGACGGACAGACAGACAGACAGACGGACAGAGCGAAACTATAAGGGTTCCTTGTTGACTTCGGAACCCTAAAAAGAAAAATTCGGCTGTATTTTTTAATACTATCCCGAACTGCGTAACTCCGGACCGCTATTCGTGTTACATAATAATAATATAATAATACTAGTGACCCGCCCTGGCTTTACCTGGCCATAACAATGTTTAGCCTTTTATATCCCAAGAGCCTGCGACGATCCGATTTTTTTTTTATAAAACTATAAGTTTATCTGTATATGTACCCAATACAGGTAAGAACGATACCCAAAGTTTGGATCAGGGTGGCTTTGGGACGGAAGAATGCAATGGAATGGGCCCTTTGGAGCCCTTTTTTTGCTGCGATGGGATTTTATGAACTTTTCAGGCATTATTACTAAAGTGTGAAACAAGAAAATATTCTTAGAGGATAGACGTGGTCGTGTGTCACGTTGCCATGAAGATTACTTACTACGATATCTACGGTTATAATGTATTTTTGTGTAAACACCCGCAGATGGGCTTTGACCTCGTTTTGGCTTTGCAGTAGTTCGGTAAAAATGATCATAAATTGCCCATTGATCTGTAAGTCATGAAGGGTGCGTCTACGTCGTTGCTACTTACATAATATTAGCAAGTTGAAGTGGGCATAACGTGCCGTCTAAATGCGTCAACGACGTTGTCACGTTTAGTTGCATCGTAGAAAGTTGAAATATGCCGAAAATTACATAAATCTGTGTGTGTTTAAGAGTTTACCTAGCTGGCACGAATGGTTTGGCCATAGTAATCTAAAACATTCCGAACGCGCAATTTAACTGCCCTACTAGTAGAATCTGAAGTTTTGTAACTTCAAATTTAAGCAAACCATAGTTTATAGATTATAAACTTTAATAAAATAATACAATACTATTAGCAAATAGTAAAACTCTGTGTTGTTGCTAGTAAGAAGAAGTTAGCAAGTCCCAATAATTTCGTAACCAGCAACTAAAACTTTGGTAACTGTTAACCAAAAACATGTTAAATGTAAAACTACTACTATTTATTATTATTATAATATAAACGTGAAATTCTGTGTTTGAATAGTTTTTAATCGGCTCAATCTCAGAATACCAGATTCTCAATATACCAGATTCTCAAAATACCAGATTATCTAAACACCAGATTCTCAATATATCAGAAATACAGTTAAATGCAAAATCGTTTCAGAATAAATAATCAAATAACAGAACAAAGTAAAATAAACAAAAATTTCAGGTACTTATTTGCATAAAAATAACAGTAAATCGTGAACAACAGAAACTAAAAAACTGGCCAAATCCAAGTCGGACTCGCGCACGAAGGGTTCCGTACCACTATCGCAAAAAACGGCAAAACTTGATCATAGGCACTTTGATCCATTTTATTTTATTATTTCATTGTCATCATATCAGCCGAAAGACGTCCACTGCCTGGACATAGGCCTTCCCCAAGCGTCGCCACATTGACCGGTCCCGTGCGTCTCGCAACCAATGGATCCCCTTCACCTGGTCATCGGTCCACCTGGTGGGAGGCCTTCCAATGCAACGTCTTCCAGTTCACGGTCGCCACTCCAGAACCTTTCTGCCCCATCGGACATTTTTTTTTTTTTTTTTATTCGAGATGGGTTTGCTCTTGACTCTAGTCTAGGTCAGAGGTGACAGAGACAAAGTAGACGATGGAGTGAGCTTACCCAGAAGAAGCCTGTTCACTCTAACTTTGAAGATATTCGGGATGTATGCGTTCGGAAACACAGACGCAGGCAGTGAGTTCCACTCTTTTGCTGTGCGCATTTGAAGGATGTTTGGAAGCAACGTTCTGCGAGCAATGCGCACTGCCACTTAAGTTTGGCAATTCTTCGGGCAATATCAGTAACCCTAGTTCTCTTGCGGATCTCTACATTTCTGATTCGATCACGCAAGGAAACGCCGAGCATAGCCCTTTGAGTGACTGTAAGCTTTCTGATAAGGCCCATTGTTGTAAGCAACCACGTCTCATAACCATATGTCATCACTGGCAACACACACTGGTCATAGGCTTTCGTCTTGGGACACTGTGCTAAGTTGGACGAGAAGATACCGAGCAACTTCCCGAACGCTGCCTAGCCGAGTCGGATTCAACGGTTAACCTTTATCTCGAAGTTGGCCCTACCCAACTGGATTGTTTGTCCCAGGTAGACATAGTCGCCCACAACTTCGAGTGTAGTCTCCGACCTTGATAGGAGTGGGTGTAACATGGGCATTCAACATCACCTTGGTTTTGTCCATGTTCATCCTAAACCCACTCTTTCGGAAGTTCTACTGAGGTCATCAAGCATTGTACTGAGGTCCTCCATGATCTCAGCCATAACCACTATATCGTCGGCAAACCAAAGGTGAGTGATGTACTCGCCATTGATGTTGATGCCTAGCCCTGTCCAGTCCGGAACATTGAAGACATCCTACAGTAATAAACAGCTTTGGAGATATGACGTCTCCCTGTCTCACACCTCGCTGCAGAAGGACGGATTACGAGGTCTGATCCTGAAGTCGAACTGACATTGTAGCGTTTTTGGATAAACACTTCAACACTTCGTTGTACCGGTAGTCAATTTGGCACCGTTGCACATAGGGTTATTTGACAAAAAAAAGCGGACAATATTCAACAAGATCAAAGTACAGTATCTTCGCAAATTGGATGTACTTGAGGGTACCTAGATAAATTAAGAACCTAAAAATACCCACATTAAAAATTTAAAAAAATGTTGTGTGTCATTATTTTGCCTATCAATTGAACGGTTGCAAACGGTCACGTAACAATCATTGAGTTTAACGATTTTTTATCGCGCAATTTTGGTTGTTATTAACTAAACAAAGTCTTGTGAAGTGATATTCATTATGGATATTAATGAAGCAGGTATTCATTATTCGTTTTATTTTATTTGTTTTGATGTAGTATTAGTTTGCATAAAGATATGAACAATTCTTTAGACTGCATAAAAACGTAGTAAGATTTTACAACAAACATATACATAATAGTGTTTTTGTTATGTCTCAGGGCGTCTCACGGCATTTCTTGTTTTTTTTATAACAAGATTAACTATTCTACTATTGAAAACATAGAAATTTAGGTGCCTAAATCTGCCTATCATATTTTTTTTCGTATTATTTTGTTAATACTATTTTTACAAAACAAAGTTATATTATTCACTTGATATTGAAAACTTGACAATACACGAGTTTTTCTTTAGCAGGTAGTTCTGGAAATAATGTTATTACGCGGGAATACTTATTTAAATTGATGAAAAAAAGTACAGAAGTAGAATTTGGAAAGAAATTGGACTCTGTGGAGAAAGATATTGTAAGTAAGCCGACTTTCCCCGAGGAACAAAAACAACAGTTTCTGCACAAATTTTCTGCCATTGAGTCAGAAATGAAGACCAGATGGGTTGCTGCGAGTAGGACAGAAAAGGTTTTCTTGAAAAAAAATCACCGTTGGCTTCAAGGTACCGTAGAAATACCTACGGGATCAAGTAGAAATTCGGGTCGTCCATCGAAAACATTTAGTGATTTATGTGATCGCAGTAAAAGGCGAAGAGTTGAGAGCCTTAAAGATGAGGGTGACTCTCAACAACTCTTATATGCGAGTCAAATGAAGCTTCGAGAATGTGGTTATCCACAGGCTGCAAAAGTGGTCAAAGATATCAGTAAAAGTCCAACCCGAGGATCTACGTACTTAAAAAAATACAAAAGCAGCGGTTCATCATTAAGATCACAATTATTATTTCTCGAGAGCAGTGCAACCAAGACGTTCTGAATAGGTTGTTTCTTACATCTGACCCGTTTATAAGCAGTATTAGGCCAAAACGCCCAAAGAAGTCGAAACCCTTCAGTACCGCGGCTAGAGAAATGCTAATGCCAAGTGAAGTTGAAGTCTCAACTGAAGACGAAAGTTCGATGGATTGTGGCGATGAAACTGAAGCAAGTAGTGATTCTTTCAGTTAGGATTAATTGATTGATTCATCCATGTCACAACATTTGCTAATATTATGTTAATTTTTTTTTTCACGACTTTTTTTTATCTAAAATAATATCATAAAATAAGTAATAATACATTCTACATAGTGATTTTTGATCAATAAACAGGATAAGAGCATAAAATAATATTGTCCGCTTTTTTTTGTCAAATAACCCTATGTGCGTTGGAGAGACTGCAGTACAGCTCAAATCTTGATCGAATCGAAGGCTTTCTCGTAATCCACAAACTCTAAACACAGAGGCCGGTTGTACGCTTCGGTCTTCTGTATAACCTGACGCAGCGTATGTATGTGGTCTACGGTGCTGAAGCGGTGTTTAATAATAATAAAATACTTGAATGTGAATAAATAGGAGAAGCCTTTTCGATGTCATGACAATGACATTAAAACAAAAATAGTTAGTACATTAGTTATATTTTAATTGCACATAGTACGGTAGTTAATATAATCAAAATATTTACTACCATACTATGTGCAATATGCAAACTATTTGCTGCAAAAGTAGGGTATTAATATTTTGATTTCGACTGTTCGAAATCTGATATATTGAGAATCTGGTGTTTAGATAATCTGGTATTTTGAGAATCTGGTATATTGAGAATCTGGTATTCTGAGATTGAGCCTTTTAATCAATCACATCTTAATGGCAACACGGATTTGGATGAAAATTGGCACAAAAATTTTGTCGATGTCGCCTGTTTCTTCTGCCGGGCGAGCACGGCCTATGTGATAGGCTTGAGTCACGCATTTGATCACGGTTTTTGCTCCCAAACTGTGATAAAATGTGTGACTCAAGCCTGTCACAGTAGGCCGTGCTCACCCCACTGGTTGTCGCCTGTGACAGCCCAAATATTGTGCTTACAAGTGCAATTAAGTTTGGAAATTCATGAAATAGAATAGAATATAAAAACAACGACACAGCTGACACAACACCACAGCGACAATTACAAAGTAAAATAGAACAATAGTTTTAACGGTCGAATCATTAATTGCGCTTAGCGTGCCCATACCGAAAGGGTTACCAACTCAGCATTTGCTAGGTGTCAGACAACTAGCGCAGGTGCAGTTTCTACACAATCTTTGTATAGAAATAGCATCTACATTTTGTAGTAGATGATGTTGCTGTGACGTCATATTTTAACCAATAATTGCTGGCGGGAGACCGCGAGGACCCTTAGTAATAAGGAACGCGACGCGAGAAGGTGGACCAATAATTGCGTAATCAATTACCCTTCCAGTTGCATCTTTAAGGGTAGTCGAGTTTTACAGAAAAACAAAATTTGCTAAAAACTACATGCCTAACAACAAAAATCAACTGGTTTGTGTATGAAAGAACATCATTTGAGAACGGCTCGACTTGTTTTTTTGTTTTGTTCTATTATCAGGACAAGATTTGTATGATAGTACTTTTTATCCATTGGAAATTCAATTGCACTCGTGCGAAACTAGGACGGGTCGTCAGTAATACATATATATTTCCGTATCCTTAGTAGGTATACTAAACTATCTATTGATTTAAAATCATCAGTTCCAAACACATTGTAATATTGTGAATAGATGTGTTGGTTGATAGAATTGGTGTTAAGTCAGAATAGTTTACACAACAACAGGATATCCTGTTACGGTGAACTATTTTATTATTATAACTACTTGTTTGACAATATTATGGTAAAAGATAACATTAAAATACCTATTAATAAAACAATAGTGTCGGAAGTTGCTGTTAGGTCCATTTTGTCTTTAGGAGTAAAATGCGTCCAATGGTAAGAATTTAATAAAAACATAACATATTTTTTTATTGTTTTTGACAGAATGACCGAAAAGGCAAAAT
Organism: Orthosia incerta; assembly: GCA_948252205.1. Lineage (NCBI taxonomy): Eukaryota > Metazoa > Arthropoda > Insecta > Lepidoptera > Noctuidae > Orthosia > Orthosia incerta. Next base: position 43,173,534 of record OX411741.1, read on the forward strand.
TCAAAGAGTATTGAAAGGCTAAGGGAATGGGACAGAATTAGCAAAAAAATGTCTATACACATAACAAGTAGGTACTATATAATTAATAACTAACCTAACCTAACCTTTCCTACGGAAGTTACAATGGATTACTTTCTAAACTAAATTGTTTTTTTAATTCAAAAAGGCGTGGTGTTAGAACTTCTAGATGATATGATCTATGGTATATTAATATCTTCTAAATCTGATAATCACCCCTTTAAATAGCCCGAAATAATAACTCTGCTTTTGGCTTTGCCATATATTCGGTTATAAATGACTGAATCAGTTGTAACTTTGTGGTAATCCATGAAACAAAATACAATACTCATCACGGTTGCTGTTGAGATAGATAAGAATTGAGTGTAAGTTTGGAAATTGAGAGTAAGTATACTATGGAATGCATGTTTATTCAGTTTTTACTAAGACTCCGCGATCCGTCTGTCTGTCTGTCCGCTGTCACCAGGCTGTAACTCATGAACGGTGATAGCTAGACAGTTGAAATTTTCACAGATGATGTATTTCTGATGCCGCTATAACAAACAATACTAAAAACAGAATGAAATAAATACTTAAGTGGGGCTCCCATACAACAAACGTGATTTTTTTGCCGCTTTTTTTTTATGTTGAAGTTGTTATAACTAATAATAAAGTTTGTTTTATAATATAATTGTAGCCAATTTGATATCGAGTTTTCCATCAGGGCTTTCTCAGTAGCAGTCTGGAGTTTAGATTTGTGACCTGTTGATGGGAATAGCCTTCAAAATAATAGGTGAAATTTGGGTGTACTAACCCAGATCACTCGCACTCCACATAAATCAACTACTAGTCCACCCACACTCACAAACACTTTACTCACGTATAGATCTCTTACTTATTGTACAATGTAACATTGAAGTTAGTTATAGGTCACTCAAAATAAATTAGTGGTACAACCAAACATTGCTATTTCGGCATTTACTGTTAAAATATTGAGGGAAAAAGGCACGGAAAACCGAAATCAAGGCATTGCCGAGTTCAGTTGCATTGAATATATCCATTTAGAAGAAATAAATACTGCCAAACTGGTTCTAAGCAAACCAGGAGTTTTGATTAACGTCTGGAGGGAGGTGGGCTGGGCTGGAATAACCACCAAACGACCGCCATAGCCATGCACAATGGTCCATCTGAAGGACTAAGTGCAGAAACCAAATCCTTAACATAGAACATTGATTCTGCCAAACTATTTTCTGTATAAAAAAAATATATAAATATGAAATATATTTATGTGGGTATACTGTAGGTGCACCTCTGACTAATGTTTCGGGGAACAAAGGGGGGTGGGTCATGTTATGCTATGTTATAACCATGAATAAATTTTTGCTTAAAAATAAGGAATATTCGGTTTAGGACAGATTCTTGTTATGGCAGATTCTCTTTTAGGCAGATTCATTATACGGCAAAAGTATTTAAGTATTCATTTATGTAATGGTATATTTAAAGTCAATTTCAAAATAAAAACTTTATTAAAGCTAAGTACATTAGCAAAAATTAATAAAAAAAAATAAAAAATTACAGCAAAAAATCTTATTTCTTAAAACTAAAACCCTTATTAACGCAAAGGACCACATGATTTTGCTCCTGATCTTATCAGATCAGGTTGTACATGCTATTATCCGCAACAAATAGGTTTTAATTAATGCAAAGGTTAAAGCTAAGTACATTAGCAAAAATTCATAAAAAAATTTAAAAATTAATTACAGCAAAAAATCTTATTTCTTAAAACTAAAACCCTTATTAACGCAAAGGACCACAAGATATTGCTCCTGATCTGATCAGATCAGGTTGTGCATGCTATTATCCGCAACAAATAGTTTTACTTAATGCAAAGGTTAAAGCTAAGTACATTAGCAAAAATTCATAAAAAAATAAAAAAAAACATTACGGCAAAAAATCTTATTTCTTAAAACTAAAACCCTTATTAACGCAAAGGACCACAAGATATTGCTCCTGATCTGATCAGATCAGGTTGTGCATGCTATTATCCGTAACAAATAGTTTTAATTAATGCAAAGGTAACAACATGAGACTATAGAGACATATATATACTTATACATATATACTCTATAGAGACCACATGATATCACTCTCAATTTGAATCAGCTCAGGTTGTGCAAGCTTTTATCCGCAACAAATATTTTTCCAATCCATGCACATTTTTTTATATAATCCTTACATAATACTTCTGTAGATGACTGTAAAATATCTGTCTTATCAAGAATCTGCCGTAACAAGAATCTGCCCAAACCAGAATCTGTCCTAAACCAAATACTTCAAAAATTACTCTATTGTAATTTTTAAGTATCATCATCAGCCTTTTTAATATCCTAACTGCTGGGACACAGGCCTCCTCTCTGTGAGAGGGATTGGGCAGTAATCCACCATGCGGGCCCAATGTGTTTTGGTGCATTTTGAAGCATCTTAAAGTGGCTATGATTAATTATTAAAAAATTACTATTTGAATTTTTAAGTATCAGGAGTCTAAAAGTTACTACTCCACTTCAGGTCAAAAGCCTCTTCTAATACATAGAAAGGTTGAGCATCATTATTGTAGGCAATACCACTATTCCTTTCTCTTACTGCTTTGCATTATTCTCTATGACAATGAACCTTGGTCTTTGACCTATGTGGTACAACACATCTACTCAAATTTTAAGACTGAGAAATTACTTGAGCCATTTGGAAAGGTAGCCTAGCATAGGTAGTAGTATTCAATTTTTTTTAAACTATTATCCTATCCTATGCTGTAAAGCTACATTATTTAACCTCTTGTATGCCGGCATTCGAGACACAATGTAAAAGCCATTGTGTCTGGCTTAGATCTGCGTTCCGGCATACAAGAGGTTAAAAGTGATTGTTCAAATTTTCAGTTGTTTGTTATTTATTGAGTAAAATATAAGTTATGCACTAGATCAAGACAATGTATACACATTGCTACTTGTTTGAAGATAAAATTTATAAAAACCACAATGATTACTACTTTTAGACACCATTTTTATTCAAATTGTTCTCAGTTTTGTTTTGTTTTTAATATATCCAATATTATAGTTGAATAAGTAAAATTAGCTTATTATAGAGCTTATATTCCAAGAAGTAAGCCACAATAGTACCTATTTCCACCTTGCAGTTACTAATCGGCACTGCTGTTTCCATTCAAATAACATGGGTGCATTTATAGTTAGTCATATGAGACAATTGGTAGTCTGGTTGATATCTGCAACTCTGTCACCAAGCTTGTACTTTTTGTACCCGTCGACCTTTTCAGCAAACTCTGAATTGGCAAGGCATCAGCAACTCACCTAGATATTCAGATTTCCAAAAGTGGTAGTGACTACTTACCATACCATAGTTTTTCAGCTTGTTATCCATTCAGTACCTGTGATTTAAAACAAAGAATACAGAACAAAGACTCTTACCACTTTAGCTGGTATATCATGCCGCTTGCAGGCTCCATGATGCGTGCCATACAATCCGAGGAACTCCAGCGGTCTATTAACTCTGCTAACCAGTCCGGGAATATCGCAGCGCACCTCACACTCCATGCTGTCTGAAGTGGATCCATGGTTCATAGTTGAAACCGCTGCAGCACCAGTACCCGCTAAATTTGTACCGGATATATCCAATGACTCCAATAGGGGTAGGCTCTCAACAAGTTGGGTTAAAACTTCATTGGGGTTGAAGTACTTTCCATGTCTCTCATTCGACTGTGATATATCCAAGTGCTCCAAAAGCTTCATTCCGCTTATCCAATCAATTAGATCTTTAGTCCATGGGACAGCGTGCAACACCAGAAATCTCAGATTGTTCATATCATTTAGTGCCCAGATGGAGCCTGCTGATGTACACTCAGAGAGGTCTAGGTGAGTCAAATGCTGTAGTGGCTTTAATAGGAGCAGTGGAAAGATAGCCAGACCTCTACGTTGGATTGTCAGTCTTTTTAAGTTTGGTGCATAGATGATATACCCCCGCTGCCTATACATACCCTCGTCCTGAGGGAATATAGAAGTTAAGGGGCCAAACTTTAATGAGAGCAAATTCTGGCTATTCATGCTAATAATTTCCAATGATGCTTGTGACAGATACTCGCATTGGTTTAATTCGACTTCGAAAGGTTTGTGCTCCATCATGCAGCGCAGTCCTTCGTCAGTGATGCGGGAGTTTCGTAGTTTAACAGTATTTAATCGGGTACGATATTTATCGCGAAACATATTCGCAATATTGTCATTAATTCGGTATTTCTTCTGATAGGCGCGGATGAACTTCTCGCATATCTCTGCAGGTAGTATAACATCGTCTTTCAGTCGACGCCATCGGGTCTCAGGGTCGAAATTAGTAATCGTATTAAGATTCACCACTACGTATTCCATACACATATCAAACAGGCTGCTAGGGCGAGAATCGTAGGCTGGATCGTACATCGTTGATTTGTGTTCGTCCGTCATTATGCTGAACCAAACGGGCTGTTCACAATATTGAGTAATGAAGGTAGGAGCGCGATGACACCATGACGCAAATGTAACACACACTGATTCTAGGTGATGAAAATTACCTCAGAGTCCATGTTGATGACTATTCAGTGTTGCTGTAAGGTCTCCCGACGAACCGAGACCGACACACTTGCGCACTGAGCAACGGGCTGCCAGTATTGTATATTTGTGTTGTGCTTGTGAGTATTTCGCAGTTCTCGCACAACGCAACAAGAAAGTCAATTGTATGTAATTTTTTTTACTGGCTGGCTACAGATTATATTAGGCGACTCCAGTTCGCATAGACAAGTACAGAATGCCCGGTATATCTGGTTTTTCATCAGTTAGGATCTAAGGCCACTAATATAATATAATAACATAAACTGACAGAAATTATAGAAATTATTTGCATTAAATATCGTAACAATAAAACAAATTCACATATTTTGTATATGGTTCAAAAAAATGCTTTCCATGGCTATAAGGCATGCAAATCGCAGTGCGTGTTCACTGCGATTTACATTCGCGCGATTTTTTTCCATTTCCACCCATTCTGTGACCTATGGAAATGTATGAAGCTGCACGCAGTGCGGAAAAAAAAATCGCACACAAATAGTGCAAAAAAATTCACGCGAACAAAAATCGAAATGTGTGTTAAACCTAAGAGATTATAGTTTGTGCGGAAAGAGAACCGTCATAATAGTGTTAACACACGCTCGGATTTGGTACGGCCGGACCGACTCCACCCACAAATGCTTTCTCGCTTACACACGCTTGTTTGGACCGAGACGGAATCAATTTAATAATAATAATGTCCGCGGACCACTATACACACGCTTGGATATGGTCGGGGCCAGACTAACCCCGCCCACAAATCCGTGGTCCGGCCGTACCAAATTCGAACGTGTGTTAACACTTTGAAGGCGCAAGGACGCAGCTGTTTGATAAGTTGACAAGACCATTATTATACTAGAGTTGACAACACTCATATAGTGCGACTGTCGAATCTCGATCTTTTGAAACTATGTTAGAAATATTATTATAATGTTATCATTGTATTTTTGTAACATTCATAGTGTTTTATAAAAGTCATAATGTTAGTTCCATTTTACGCCACGACGCACAGTGGATCGAAAAAAACGGCCAAGTGCGAGTCGGACTCGCGCGCGAAGGGTTCCGTACGATTATAGATCAAAAAACTAAAAAACAGATCACATTTGTTGTATGGGAGCCCTACTTAAATATTTATTTTACTCTGTTTTTAGTATTTGTTGTTATAGCGGCAACAGAAATGCATTATCTGCGAAAACTTCAACTGTCTAGCTATCACAGTTTATGAGATACAGCCTGGTGACAGACATGCAGACAGACAGTGGAGTCATAAACTTTATGGAAGATAGCTTGATCTCTGCGACATTATGTCAAACTGACGTATACGTTATTGTTACGTTATTGTTAACCTGTCATGCGCTATTTATTGTTATTGTTACTGTATTGATACTGGCAGCTGACGCAGAGATCAAGCTATCTTAAATGAAGTATGTATTAAGGTCCCGTTTTTACCCTTTGGGTGCGGAACCCTAAAAACATGTCGGTTTTTTGCTTCAAATGGCTTCAAATAGCCAACACGCCTATATATTTTTTAAGATGCAATCTGGTAGGCAAATTAGCAAAGGATATTTTTTTTTTCAATAAATGTATGGAGCTGATATCAAAAATGCTAAAATCTCCGGAACCGCAAGATTAACCGAAATATCCTTGCACACGGATAAAGAACTATTTATTTATGATTAACACGCATTTATTATCTTGGTATGTATGTATCAATGTATCTATGTATCAATGTAACGGATTGATTTGAAACTATGCACACTTATCAAGGACTGATGAAAATGCAATAATTTAGTCAAAGTCAGTCATTTATTCAACTAGGCCAACAAGAGTTTTTGGCGGGCTTTTTTCGAGATAACTTCAGCGGCTGTTAATATTATTTGCTAATTGATTCCTAGTGGATATTGTGATATAAAAGTGGTGTAGTTTTGTGTCTCAACTGTCTACGCAACTGGACAATATGTGAAATCATTGACAGAAGCGATCTCGGGATAGTGGAGCGGAGAATTTTATTGTAGTATTGACTACCTCCGCAAAGCTTACTGGGAAGGCTGACTCGATACAATTTGCTGCCAAATACTCCAAAAAACATTAGAATATGTTACATCCGCATTCTAATGCATACTAAAGAATTAAAGAAAAATACTGATGTCTAGGCAGCATGGTCTCAGACCTTAGCCTGTTCCGTAAGGAACAAAAAAAAAAAACTAGGCCAACAAGCGGCACTTCTGAACGTCAAACAAAAATTAAAATTTACAAGTAATAAAAATTGATTCTACCGTGCGCGTTAAAATTGTTTGTCTCATTAGCCTTACCAAGATCTTCAGGATTACTTTTTAGTTCAATTTACCATTACCGCGTGTTTTTTAGTTTTTAGAAATACAATTTATTTTTTGCCATACCTACTTCGTATACTAATATACGTATACGAGTTCCATTGCGTTTTTTTTAAAGCCGCGGTTGCTGCAATCGTATGTCTGTATATTGCCTACACCATTTCATAATATACAATCGCACAGTAGACTCTGAAAGGGTACCAGATGTGCAGGTACAGTTCACCCACTGACCTCTAATATACAAGTACGCTGGACTTCATATTATCGATGACAAAATTAAGACATTTGATTTTCGCCATTTTGGCGCTGATAGCAACGTGACTTAACGTGAGATTCCATGGAACTAATATTAGAGATGGGGCATAGCCTTCGGTATACAAATACGTGAGAATAATTTAATACTTAGGAGAACAAGAAAATCCCAATTATTTTAATTGAGATTCATTTCTAAGTAATAGAAAACTTGCTGTAAAGGTTAACTGAAAAATACTTTCAATCAGATTGCAAGCTATAAACTAGTGAATAGCGTGCTACTAAAGTTATAGCGCATTACTGTCAGATCAGTGAGATTAAAATATGGGGATAGGCTAACAACTTATCCTTAAAACTAGTATATTTGAGCAAGTATCTGCTCGCTCAAGTATACTAGTTAGTTAATATTTACATTTACAATAGTTTGGATTCACTCGGTTGGAACATCATTCATACAAATATTTGCGTACGAATGAGATGGATAATAATTTACAACGGACATATTTCTCGCTCTCATCGCTGAGATCCTGTCTCTGTAGTCTTAAGGTGCAAATAAGAGTGACATCGCATTCCAGCGACGTGAAGACTTATATCAGTTTTCAACTCTGTTTCAGATGCAGATATAAATTGTTTGACTTAAAAACATTTGTTAATACAATTATAATTATCATGATATTATTCCAGAATTAATTCCAGACAGGAACGAGGTTATTGACAAGAAGAGAGAAAACATTTGTTATGTTAATACAATTATAATTATCATGATATTATTCCAGAATTAATTCCAGACAGGAACGAGGTGATTGACAAGAAGAGAGAGGCCTGTGCTCAGCAGTGGGCGAAGTCGGACTGTGGATGATCATGTTGATGATTCCAGAATTTAGTATTACACATTGCTTTTTAACATATTATTACTGATTATTAGGCATTCATATAACGATATAACATTAATTACTAATACCAATATGAGATATTTAGTTGCAACATATTATGAGAAGTCAATACAGTAGATGAGTGATACGCCTTGCCAAGTCTACTATTTTGATATTAGTGTAGTTTAAAAATATTACTAATACTCATATACTCGTATTAGTTAAAATAATATAATATTTCCAGGCGAATATATTAGTATTACCTAATCTTGAGAAATATCGGTATTAACCTATCTCTAAATGTGTCAATTTTAGTTCCTGAGAACCTCGAGTAGGGCGCTTTGATTCGGCACAAAAATCAACTGTCATTTCATCTAATATATGTAGTCCAGCGTACTTGTATATTAGAGGTCAGTGAGTTCACCCCACAGAACAAAAAAAACGCCTACTACAATAGAAGTCGCAAGTGGGCGGGGCCCGCGTACCCCGAGTTTTGCACAGTTCCCCATATGTTTCCTTCCGCGCACACACTACGCACATCAGTCTTGGTTCAACCGTCACGGTGACAAAAACTTAAAAAAATACAAAAATGCCTTATTGTGCTGTTTTAGAATGTAAACACGATAGCAGAACCAAAAATGTATCAAATGTAGGTATATCTTACCATCGGCAAGTCTTAATTTATTTTATTTCGATAAAAATGTAAAAACAATATTTTATTAAACAAGACAAGTAAAAGTTGATTTTATGATGTTAAATTTAAGGTCTACTTTCTTTAAAACTCAAACATTGTTCTCGAAGATTCCAACTATGCACATGTCACATTCAGCTACTCAATTATAGATTACCAATATCGATAATGAGTTATCGAGACTTTAAACTTACAATATTCGAAAAAATCTTCTTACGAGCGAAAAACATAACCCTTTCCATGCAGCCGTGTAAAAATAAAGATTACGACGAATTGAGAACCTCCTCCTTTTTTTGAAGTCGGTTAAAAAGACAACAGCCTTCAAAATCGCGGACCCACACGTGTATCATACGACGTTTTTCAACACACTTGTGAAGAAAATAATACAAAAAAATCAGTTTCAACAGTAAAAACGAGTTGTAAAAATGTTTTCGCAATGGCGGGCAAAATTAATCAGTTTTCCTATGCGCGCGTATCAATGGCGATCGGCCATAGACTAAATTAATGAGGTTTCTTTTTTTTGGCTTTTCTAGGATAGTGTTTTAGCCACGTACAAAATAGGGAATTTCAAATTTTCTTAATTACAGAGCAAATAAAATTTATATTTCAGTGAAAGTTTTATTTATTAAGCACGTACAAGTTGAAATTATCTATTTAAATACGAAGTTGCATGAAATGAGCAAGCAATAGGTACATTAATTTATTTGTACTATTGAGCACGATCTTTTTTGTATCGAAACTTTTTTAAGAACACAGCAACTCAACCAATAAATTAAAAAAAAAAAAACTTTAACTCACTTGTGAATAATAGCAATGAAAAAGTCACAGTTTGATAACAGGTATCATTATGTGCCTAATTGCGGTGAAATTAGAGCCACTTTATAAGCAAGTGTGTTGAAAAAGTCTTAAAGCCATTAAAAAATAAAATAAAAATAAAATAAGCCTTTATTGCTGATTTTTTTTTTTTACATTTATCTTAACTCTATAAACTATAGCTAAACATAACGATTATATTGTATCGGTAGCCGGTTTTTCCATTTCAGCTTGTCTTTCGACAAAGGCCTCCTCTAAAGCTTTCCATTTTGTCCTATCCTTTGCAATTCGTGTCCACTCAGGACCAGCAACCAATCTTTTTCATTAAGCCATTAGAAATTATTTAATATTGATCTGGTGAAGGTTGCGGAGATCCGTTGGTTGCGAGACGCACGGGACTGGTTAATGTGGCGACGCTTGGGGGAGGGCTATGTCCAGCAGTGGACGTCTTTTGGCTGATATGATGATGAATATTGACACTATTAGGTCAAGAATGATTTTAATAATCGCTTCGATAACCATCAGTACCTCAAATTATATAATATGCTCCTATACTCCTATATCTATTTCACAATTCAGAAATAACAATACATATTTATTAAAATACCGTCATATACCCATCGTTAAGCGAAATATCTAAAATCATGAAAGAAAACTACGATTTACCTATATCCGGTCATTTAGGCCTTTCCAGAATGTTAAAACGCATACAAGAAAAATATTATTGGAAAAATATGCGAACAGACATTGAGTATTATGTTAAAAAGTATTGACAATGCCAACCAAATAAAGCACTTAGAAAAGTAAATTGTGCCCCTATGCAGATAACTTCCCCCTCTACGCACCCCATTGAGCGTGTAGCCTTCGTAGTAGGACCATTACTCGAAGCTGGTAATGACAAATATAAATATATACTTACACTTCAGGATGACCTTACTAAGTTTTCAGCTGCCTTTCCAATTACCAACACTACGCCGGAAGAAACCATGAATGTTTAGTTAATTTCATTACATTTTTCGGTATACCTACAACAATACTCACCGACCAAGGTACCAATTTCACAGCTGAATTCTTTAAACAAACCTGTAATCTCCTGAAGATAAAACAACTCTGGTCCACTCCTTATCATCCTCAAACTCAGGATGCTCTAGAAAGAAGCCACTCCACAGTAAAAGAATACTTGAAATCATATATAAATAATGAACAAAATAATTAGCCTTGTTTCGTTGACACAGCTATGTTGGCCTATAACACGGCAGTCCATTCTACTAATCATTAATCCCCCTATGAACTCCTATTCGGTAATAAACCCTATATACCAATTACCAGAATCTATATTTGAAGAAACGTCGAAAGCTACTTACCCCGAACATGTCCGCATACTTTAAAACAAATTAAAATATTCGCGAATGAATAGGACATATACAAAGATCTAAAACAAATTCTAAATATGTAATGACACACGTACACGTCCAATTCAATATAAAGTTGGCGACTAATGGCCGGTTTCTGAGTTAAGTAAAGCAGCAATAATCAGTTGAGTATTGTCAAATAATTTAGGAAGCGTTTGAGTATTTTACGTTTCACAATTGAGAATCTACCTAGATCAGTTAGGTAAGTACCTACTTATGTATGGACCTGTCAAAGTTCCATTCACTTTCTCTTTCACCCTTACGTTCCAGTTTACAAAAGAAATCCGAGACATCACAAGATTGCATAAAATTTACTAATATAAATTTTATACAGCCATAAAAAAGTACATTAGTATTATATTACTTCATTCAAGAGTAAAAGATCAAGTTATTAAAGATGTTATAATCTTTAATAACTTGATTTTTCATATTTAAGCAATTTCAAAGATATCTATTTGAAATGTATACAACCTTATTGTTGACGTTAAAAACGCCTTAAATTCCGTCATCAGGGACACTTTGTTAGCTGAAGCAAAAAAAGAGCTTCCAGAAATTTTCGGCTTTTTGTGGCAATGCTATAAGCACCCATCAAAATTATTGTACAAAGAAAATGTTTTGCAATCTTCAGTTGGTTACCAACAAGGTGACCCTCTCGGGCCAGACATTTTCAGTCTGGCTATTCATCCCATTATTCAGAAACGAAATTAACATTAACAAAAACGAAAACAGAAAAAAAAACACCGTTTTAGCAAATTTTCAATTCCTGATAGAGCAGTTTAAATCCATCGGCCTAGACCTCAACCACTCTAAATGTGAAATTTTTCATAGTGACAATACCGACAGACAACCGACATTACAGAAATTTTATCCAATAGCCCCAGAGATCAAAATTTTAGATAAAAGTTCACTGCACCTCCTAGGTTCCCCAATTTTGGAAGACAGTTTTTCTTCATTCATTGATAGAAAAATTAACCATTTTAATTATATTTCGGATAGACTCGCCAAAATTAACCTTCGTTCGGCTTTTACTCGTATTAGGTATTGCTGTTTTGGACCAGATTTCATGTATTTTCTCCGCTCTTCCCACAAAGGGGAAGAGCGGAGAAAATACATTTATCACCATGGCCTATCCTGCAATAGGAGCGCTGGCTGGATAGCACGGCACGCCAGCATTAATGACATCATACGTCGGGCTCTTGTCACCGCCGGGGTGCCAGCTGCTTTAGAACCCAATGGCTTGGCACGCGACGAGGTGAAGAGACCAGACGGAATGACCATAATGCCTTGGAAGGTGGGTAGGCCTTTGGTGTGGGATGCAACATGTGTCGACACCCTTGCGCCATCCCATCTTCTTAGCGCGGCGGGCTGTGCTGGGGCGGCTGCTGCCGGTGCAGAAAACCTCAAACGGCGCAAATATAACAACCTTATTGGAAGTTATATGTTTGAGCCGTTTGGGGTTGAAACATTAGGTCCATGGGATCCAAGTGCGCATAGAGTTTTGCGAGAAATTAGCACAAAGCTCGTCGACTCTTCACGTGACCAGAGGGTTGGCCTTTTCTTCGGCCAGAGAATCAGCATTGCCATCCAACGTGGCAATGCTGCCGTTTTGCGTTCTGGACACGTTTCCCATTGAATTTTTTGATTCAGAATGAGCTCTTTTCCGTCTCACTTTTATATTTGTATATAGGTTTGTTTTTTTTTACAATATTCAATTGTATATATGTTAATAGACGAAACCTCCTTAAATGAAAAAAAAAACCTTATTATGAATCTATGAAATGGATCGTAGGCAAGATTGTCATGGCAACCGTATTTATTTTGTCAATGATGTCTTATCGAAAGAAAATAATATCTTATATAATTTGTAATTGCCAAAATCAAGAATTGAAGCTTAAAATTACTAGAAGTGAATGTGTTCAGAGCGAGCAGTTGCTGGTTCTTGTGATACCTCATAGAACTACAGAGTATTTTACTCAGAATTTCACAAGATCTCTCAAGTGCCCCTTGTTCATCTGCATTGAAATCTGGTTGCAATTGTGAATTACCAACAAATATGGACTATTGTAATGCAATTTTTAATGAGTGACCTGGGTTTTCAAGACCAAAGCCTTTTCTAGCCATCGAAGAGCCTTCGAAGAAATATAGTATTAGCCAGGGTCGGTGCCATTGGATATGTGTCGAATATTATGAAGGACTGTGTTTTAATGTGTTAATATTGTTATATACTATCTGCCTACTTATTATGTAAAATAATAAATAAATGAGACTTATCATGTTGTTTTTATCAACTTTTATTGTTCTGATACCAAAATCGTATCATACAAAAGCCAAATTCTGTACACAATTTCATCGTTGTAACCTCTTGTCTTGTGGATCCTAGTAATACCTTTTCTATATAGGTATGAAAGTATGTATTTTTGGATATTTGTTAATCACATCTCAATGGTTGAACGTATTTAGAAGTATATACTTTGGAAAACAATTACACAATGACGAGAATTAAAACCTAGGATATAATAACAAAAGTTAAATATAATAAGGAACTTCGTTACAATAAAATACCTAGATATAATAATAAATAAACGGAATAACAAAGCCTTTTATTCTGTAATGAGAGATATAAAACTGTAGTCTATACAATACATGTTTATAGTTTATAAAATGTCCCTAATCTCAGTGTGCCTCTTGGCATAGGCCTCCACTAACAGTTTCCACTGGGGTCTGTCCTGAGCTCGTCGACACCACAGCGCACCGTCGCTTACTTTTTTTGGCCTACATCTTGGACCAGCGGTCTTTCCCATATTTCATTCCCATCTCTGACACTGTCTTCCACGGCTTCTATTACCATCTCTTGTGTACCAGTTTGTCACTTCATTCAGTCACTTCACTCCATGTCCCCTGGTTATCGCGCATCACTTTTCACATAGTTCATGTTGATCATTCTCGATTTTCACGCAGGAAAAGCTACTGGCGACGCCAAACACTAAACTGGCACTTTTTAAATATTTTTCTTGAAGATCTCACTCAACATCGTCATCATTTCTGCCGAAAGACTGCTGGATACAGGACTTCCCCAGCGTCACCATATCAACGGGTCCTGTGCGTCTTTCATACATCGGATTCCCGTGACCTTAACCAGGTCTTCGGTCTACAGAGGGAGGCCTTAAAGCGCTGCGTATTCGCCACTCCAGAACTTAACAGCCCCATTGACCATCCGTTCTTCTAGCATCTGAGATATATCAGGCGTGAAATATTTGCATCCAATCTAATGTTTTCGATAATTCAGGGCGAACACTCTTCTTCCACGCATCGGTCTTCGTTGAGGCATCTCCAAGGAAGACAAGGATGTATCTTCGTCACTCGTTTTATAAGTTGAAATGAAATAGAACATTGAACCAACGGAAATGTGGCTTTATTTAACTTAAAGAATATAGCATAATAATATTATTAGAATATTAGACTTAGCACAACAAAAGATCATGACAGGCTGTCACTGTCGACAACCCAACACGACACCAGTCCATAGACCGAAACTCTTTCTATGCTAAACTTCACCTCATTCTTCCCCGGTTGAGTTTTCGGCCTCTCCTCCATCTACTATAAAGTCGTTTAGGTAGGAAGGCTGCTTCCTTGTTCTGTTGGATCTCCGGAGGGTAGTTCCGGTCTGGAGTATAGGAGAAGGTGACGAGCTACTTGGCTCGACTGAGCGTAGCTGTGTCAATGGACTGTCATTGGGTGTGGCATCATCATCTATCTCTTCAGAAGCTGTTTCAAAATGATCATCACCACTATCATCGACGATGCTCGGGAATGGTGCCAATTGACGGTTTGATACTGTTGATGTTTCCCCATTGTCTCGTCGAATAAGAGAATAGTGAGGATTAGTCTCGAGGAGTTCAGCTTCTTCAACTAAAGGATCTGTTTTCGAAAGTCGGACATTCTTCTTTACCAATATTGGGCCTGGTGTTAGCCAAGATGGCAATGAGTCTCCGTTCGGAGATCTTCTTGGGAATGTGAAAAGTTTTTCATGCGGAGTAGCATTAATAGCTGTACATAATAGAGAGCGTACGCAGTGCAATGCATCCGCTAGTACTTCTTCCCAGTTTTCTGTAGTCAATCCTTTCGACCGAAGACTGAGTTGAATCGTTCTCCAAAGCGTTCCGTTTAGCCGCTCTACTTGGCCATTACCCTGCGGGTTATAAGGAGTAGTTCTTGAAGAGGCTATGTTTGATTTGCTTAGAAAGGATTTGAACTGTTCTGACATGAAAGACGAGCCTCGATCACTATGTACATACAAAGGTTGACCAAACGTATGAAAAAGATTTTGCAAGCAATTTATGACAGTTGCCGATGTCATGTCCTTGCATGGATAAGCAAAGGGAAATCTGCTGTACTCATCAATGATTGTTAGTATGTATTTATTGGGAGTGTTAGATGGCAGTGGCCCCTTGAAGTCTATGTTGATACGTTCAAATGGAGATGTAGCTTTTATCAAATGGCCTTTGACTTTCATAAACCTCGGTTTTATTTCAGCGCAGATAGGGCACGAGGTGGTCATCTCCTTAACATCATTAGTTGAGTAGGGTAAGTTTTTGGACTTCACCCAGTGAAACATCCTTGTCACGCCGGGGTGACAGAGAGCATTGTGAAGCTCTTTCAGCTTATTAGTATTCATGTAAGCGCATACGCGGGATAGAGCGTCTGCTGCTGCATTTTCGGAACCTGGTCTATACACGATATCGTATTTAAAGCAGGATAGCTCCAATCGCCAACGCATGATTTTCTCGTTCTTTATTTTACTATTGTGATTTCGGTTGAACATGAAAGCTACCGATTGTTGATCAGTTATTAGGAGAAAATGTTTACCGATCAGATAGTGTCTCCATTTCTTTAAACTCTCTACTATAGCACAAGCTTCTTTTTCGATCGAAGATTGCTTACGTTCCGAGTTTGATAAAGTCCTTGAAAAAAATGCTACCGGTCGTCCTTTTTGAGTTAGTGTAGCTGCTATAGCAAATTCTGATGCGTCTGTTTCTACCGTAAAAATTTCACTGTCATTTATAGCTACTAGTGCTGCTGCTTTGATGTCTTGTTTAAGCTCTTCAAAACGTTGAAGGGCGTTGGGCGATAATGGAAAGCTAGTGATACCAGTCAGGGGTTTTATCTTTTCTGAAAATCGCCCAATCCATTTTGCATAATGTGCAAACATACCCAGAGCTCGTTTTAGTTCAGCTGTCTGAGTCGGAGCCGGAAGATCCAACAAGGACTTTAGTCTGTCGGGATCTGGTCTAATAATGTGATTTTCTACGGTATAGCCTAGTAAATTGATTTCTGTTTTCTTGAACACGCTTTTCTGTTCGTTGAGAGTCAAATTGAATTTCTTAGCAGCGTCCATGAATCTTTTTAGGTTGCGTTCATGGTCCTTCTCGTTTTTGCCACAAACGGTTACGTCATCTAAGTAAGCGAATGTTCCATCTAATTTCTCTTCAGATATTATAAAATCTAGAGTTCGCTGAAACGCAGCGACCCCATTGGTCACCCCAAACGGTATACGTGTAAACTGGTACAGTCTGCCACATGCTTCAAACGCTGTATATACCTTCTCACTTTCTAAAATGGGGACTTGATGGTACGCACTCTTTAAGTCTATCTGGCTAAAGACTTGAAATTTTGATACATTGTTTACTACAGTTTCAATATTCGGCAAAGGGAAGGCATCTAGATCGGTGAATTTATTTATAGTCATTGAATAATCGATTACGAGTCGTTTTCGATGTGCTCCTCCTCCCGCTACGAGGACCTGGGCTCTCCAAGGAGAAATACTCGTTTCAATAACTCCATCCTCAAGTAACTTAGATACTTCTTGTCTTATGAACTGTTCATCTTGGTTGCTGTATCGCCTGCTTCTAACTGCAATTGGTACAATATTTGGCGCAAGATTAGCGAAAATAGAGGCAGGCGGAACTGTTGCTTGAAGTACATTACAAATTCGTAATGGTTCACTAGGACCTCCTAAGTCAAAATGAATGCTTGAGTGTTGCTTTAATAAGTCGTGACCAACGATAACGTCAGCACAGAGGTTATCAACAACTAGAAGAGGCTTTTTTTTGTAAATATATTGATTCATGACAATAGTGACGAAACATACTCCTTCTACGAATGAAACTTGGTTAAGAGAGGCAAGATTGACAGTTTGCCTACAAGGTTTCCTGTACAATTTCATTATTCGGGCAACTTGACTGTTG
Organism: Orthosia incerta; assembly: GCA_948252205.1. Lineage (NCBI taxonomy): Eukaryota > Metazoa > Arthropoda > Insecta > Lepidoptera > Noctuidae > Orthosia > Orthosia incerta. The sequence continues at coordinate 43,190,789 of OX411741.1, forward strand.
ATGAAGCTGACTGAACTCCCTGTGTCGATGAGAGCGTCAGCTTTGTATCCGTTTATTGTGATAGGAATCGTAGCGTTTCTGAGACTTGAAGGAGATGCTGCGGAAACCGCCCCACTGTATAATTGATAATTATTCGAGTTCGAGGGATTTTCGATCGACGCTGTGTTCATGTCGGCGTGTACGGATCTGCAAACATTTGCAAAATGGCCTTTTTTTGAACATTTTTTACAGATGGCATTGTTAGCTGGACATCTAATTCTTGGATGAACATTTCCGCCGCAAAAGAAACAGCGCCTAGTTGGTAATGGTGGAGAAGAAGACGAGGTCGGAGCAGTTCGAATTACTCGAGAAGACGGTGCAACTGCCAAGTTTTCTGATTTATCTTTCCGGGAAGTTTCGGATATGGCGTTTAGTTGTGGAGTGTTACTGCCAATCGTGTGCGCATCCTTCTCAGCCGTTTCTAGTGTGATGGCTTGATTCAGTGTTTCAGATAGAGTAAGTTTAGAATTCTCCAACAACCGTTCACGAATTTTTTGCGAGATCAAGCCGGAAATAAGTGCACTACGTATAGCTTGCTCTTCGTGTTCTTTTGCAGTAACGTCTTCAAATTTACACTCTGTTGCAGAGAGACGAAGAGCTCTGACGTATTCGGAAATGCTCTCATCTACTCGTTGTTTACGGTTACATAAAATGTGTCGAGCTAGTATTATATTCTTCGGTTTGATATACATATCTTCTAAAACTTTCATTGTCTCTTGGAAGGACGTACAAGACTTGATATATTTAAATATGGAAGGCGATAAATGATTGATTATTAGCTTACACTTGAGTGAATCAGTTATATTTTGAGCATCTTCTTCGGCTAGGAAACTTTCGAAAGTTGATTTCCAATGTATCCATTTTGTTTCAGCATCCGAGTCATCGGGTTGAACATTGAACGTATCTGGGCGGAGATATTTTGATAGTGAAGATCCGCGTACTTTTTCTTCAGACATTTTTAAGTTAAATAAATTGAAATGAAATAGAACATTGAACCAACGGAAATGTGGCTTTATTTAACTTAAAGAATATAGCATAATAATATTATTAGAATATTAGACTTAGCACAACAAAAGATCATGACAGGCTGTCACTGTCGACAACCCAACACGACACCAGTCCATAGACCGAAACTCTTTCTATGCTAAACTTCACCTCATAAGTTTATATATTATTTTGTATTTATTTCGCTTGTTCACCGTTTAAGCACAGACTTGTCAACTATCAACTGCCAAATGTAACCAGTGTAGCCAGATTCGACGAGCCCCAAGTCGCCAAAAAATTCATTTTTCCATTTATAAAAAACTCAAGTCGACCATTATTCACTAAATCCACGAAACATTCTTCGAAATTTCAATGCGTCAGACACAATAATCATTATAGGTTCCACATAAAATATTTTTCAGCATTTCTCTGTTTTTCCTGTGTTGTCGCGACTGAAGTATAATGTAAAATAGTGATCAACAGTTAAAAGCATTTTGGTTTCCAATTATTTTCCTCATTCCTCAGATAATGTTGTATTAGATAGTCTCATTCCGAAATCGTCTAAAATCACCCCATTTTTTTTTTCTGAGGTACCCTGGTTGGTACCACTCGTAAAAATTGGTCGCCACGACACCCTTCCGAGTAGCCTAAATGGCAAAAACTCGCCCAAACTGGCTACACTGTTGATGTAACGTTGACAACGGCTTGAGAAAACTTTGAGAATTTGAGAATGATCAAATGTGTTTTTCTCAGTTGAGAAACCCAATTAAACGTCAATGAAAGTTTTTTGTATGACATAAGGTATACTTTGGCATGACTTGACTACGTATACTCAAACTTTGCTCAGCATCGCAGAAAACTTAAAGTGGCAGATGATCAAGAGTGACAGATGCTTAAATCGAGATCAGCACATACTTAGCGTCGAATACTCAAATCAGAAACCGGCCCTATGCATTTACAAAAATTTAATGTGCGTCTCAGAAAGGCTATTTCCCCAATATGGAAAAATCCTTGCAAAATTGTAAAAATACAATAATCGCATCATTATTAATGAACCGGCGTCAAGTCAAACACTACTTTGACGAAATTAAACCAGTTACCCTAATAACAAATAGTACTTCTTATTCCAGAATCGTTTACATTTATCCCATCTTGGCGTCAACCGATATATATTTCGACCCAATTGGCTCCTTAAAAATAACTGACGAAACTTTAGACATTATCATACCGATAGACATTTCCTTCGTTCAGCCACACGTTGAAAATCTTAAAGACATTTTTTTTAGGAACTTCCAAATATCTTTGTAAACAAAGTATAGTATATTATGCAACTAGTGAATATGGACGGTTTTAAAGCGAGGGCCATAGATGAATCACGAACAAGTGAAGGATTCTAACAACTGAATCACGACCGTAGGGAGTGATGCATGATGATTGAATCACGAGCATAGCGAGTGATTCAAGTGTTAGAATCCTGAGCGACGCGAGTGATTCATGGCCCTCGATATAAATCCGATTTATTCAGGAGTTGCATACTATATTTTATACCATGACTACGAGAAAAAGAAAGATTTAAGCGGTAAGCACAAGGAATAATAATAAATAAATGGTTTATTACCTTGAAAATTTACAAAAAATGTGAAACCTCAGGGTTTAAATTTTGAAGCTGAGTCAGGTAGGTAATAGCTCCTGTGTTTTAGGGAGTTGTTCGATGGAGTTTGAAAATCGAATATGATTTTCACAAGATGTTTCTTGGAGTTTGTATCGATTATTTTATGCGCAAGGAGGTTGTATAGCATTGAGATGGAGGAATGTATATTAGTGCGTTCTAAATTCAAACACCAAAACAGTGAGTAAAAGTGCTTTTTATTCACTGTTTACAGTGAATAAAATAAGCTTTTTAGAGGGGGACTGGTATAAACGCTATTTATGAAGATAAATGTCATTACAATGTTTCAACCGCTGTCATCTCGTTATTCTGATATTGTTAGAGATTTTAACTCCTTATCTTACCTTATGGCAAAGAAATATAAGAGGTCAGCCTGGTTTGGTGGAATTGGTACCTACAGTAATTAAACATCTATTTGGAAATATCTACGAAGATGATGCTATTAAATAAAGCAATGCTATTCAAGCTTTAGAAAATGATCAAACCAAACTGGCATCTCTAATGAAAGAAATAGTTATTTGTGCAACAAGAGAGCAAAGTCGTTTTTTGCTGCGTGTGGAAATTTTGAATCCTGAGTGTGGCGAGGGATTCAAAGGCACGAGATGCAAAAAACTTTGCACTCGTGTAACACACATAACTTTTCACTTCAGCAGCGAGAACACTTTAGGAGATAAAATAATAAACAGGAATAGATTGAAATAACTATTTATTGTGAATCAAAATAATTAACATTGTAGGTAGAGGTACCAATTCAATAAAATGGATCATTTTAAAAGTTAAAAGTAAAGAGTTAAAGTAACAGATTTATTTGGCAACGTTATAGTAGTTGCCAAATAAATCTGATTTGATTATCTGGGGTTAAAATTTCTGTTTCGGTGGCGGATTGAGAAAGAACAACGGTGAACGGTGGTGACTCTGATCGGCTTTCTGTATAAGTAAACTGTGCGTGGTTGGAAGTGGATGGGCGTGGGTGAGACCAAGGATCCGAGGTCGCATTCAGACTTATTGTTTCCACTATACGCTTATAGATTTTCGACTTATTTTCTATTGAGTCTTCAATATAGCCTTCTGCAACCGTATTGGACTTCCACCCGCCGTGACTTTTTAAAGTGGTGAGATCGGCCGAAGTTCTCCGAAAGCAGTGGCCCGTGTATAGCTGAGGCTCATCCAGTTTTAAGAAAGTGGCAATTTCTCGCGGTGTAGCACCTATTTTATTTACTCCCATAGGCTGTCTTGAGCATTTATTATTATGGTATTGTATAAAAATCGGTCGGTTTTTATATTGGCTGGACGTATATTTTGGTATTTTTCTACAATAGTTACATATTCTTCGCGTACAACAAAAGACCTGTCAAGGTTCGTCTTCGTATTTTTCAATTTTACTAACAGTTATTTATCTGAATTCTTTTGATATTATTATCTGTTAGCTGTAATAGCTCGTTATTGCGACACGCTTCACTAATTCCTATGATCAGTACAACCTGTAATGAAAATATTACATAGTTTATGCATAATTTAACATTTACAGCATCTTTTACATATCGTAATAATAGTACATTTTTTTTTTTTTTTTTTTTTATTTGTGATGGGTTTGCTCTTGACTCTAGTCTAGGTCAAAGGTGACAGAGACAGAGTCGACATTACGATATTAGTGCGTTAAGATGGTTATAACATGCGAGGCGGAATTTCAGCCCGAGCCGAAGGCGAGGGCGTAATTGAGCCGAGCATGTTATAACCAATACGCACGTATATCGTACGACGTTTTTTAACACATTTGCGAGGAAACAGAAAAAAAATATATATTTTGTTCATTTTTAATTATTGAAACAGTTAGTGAAGTTACAATTATTAAAATGATACGTAGTTGTAGTTGGTTTTTTAATTATGCTATTATTAAAAAATATTATTATTACTATTCATGTCATTGTTTTGTGTTAGGGTAAATGTTGGAGACGACGAAACTTCTTGAAAGGCGGCAGAAGAGCATTGTAATTCGTCATTAGTTGTAAATAAAAAAGTATCATCAGTAGAAGTAGAGGGGCGCGGCTCAGGGCAAAACTTCTTCGTTTGTGGCTCCAAATTTATTGCCTGAGTTATTTTGGCACTTATATTTGCTTTGTTTTGGATGGAATCTTCTACATAAGATTCTGCTACTGAGTTAGAACGCCACCCGCCATGCCGCTTTAAAGTCAATATATCAGCTCCCGAATCAGCAAGTAATGTAGCTGACGTTCTTCTGAAACTGTGCCCTGTATAACAATCAGCATCCGGCAATCCTAAAAACTTGGCGACTTCCTTTGGCATGGCACCGAATTTATTTATGCCAATAGGTTGCGCAGTACATTTACCTTTTTGGTAATTCTGAAAGAAATGATTATTTTTTGTCTTAGTCGTACGCAGAGCTTCATATTTTTTGACCACGTCACAAAATGGGCAATCGATAATAAAAGATCGGGGTATTTTGTTTTTAGTGTTTGGGATTTTAACTAAAAGCATTTTGCCTTGATTTGCAATGTCTTTTGTGGTAATATTGTGAAGCTCTTGCCGTTTACATGCACCATGAATACCAAATATTAACGCAACCTGAAAAGAAATAAAAATGTGTTAGATAACGTATAGGTACTTAGCTTACAGACGGTCGTTAAAAAATATGTAAAAGAGTATGTATGTACAGTAGGTAAATCAATACATAAAATAAGGAGGCAAACTGACCTTTTTTGCCAGGTACTGGCTATCTGGAGCATCTTTTAGAAACTTTTCGACGTCATTTGATGACAGTACCTTAGATTTTTCTTTATAAAACCATCAGAGCGTCTCTTTAAAAATGCAATGAGATTTGTATATAAATTAATATCGACACCATTTTTCATCTTGAGGGTACTTTTCAGCATAGAATATGTTGTCCACAACGAGCTAGGCTTATATTTACTAGCTAGTTCATTAAAATACGCCAAAACTACATTTTCTGAAAATGACTTGGCATTTTTCATGTTTTTCCACTTCAAGAAATTTTCATACGTGGTTATGTATCTGTCCTTGGATATTGACGGCAGCAAGCTGTCGCATGCGGTTCGCGCTTCTGTTAGTATATCCGGTGGAGTTGAAGTAATATATTGCTCATCTTCATTATTGAAAGTTGTCATTTTTAGATATTCACAAAACAAGTACAAAGAAAAGAAAATTTGAGAAAAATGGCGCGAGGATTATTTTCTGCCGTGGCTGCGTGAAAATGTTGGCAAAGACGCTAGAGCATGCAGCCAAGTTTTTAAATTACCGAATAAACTGTTTATTTTAATTTTAAATAAACTCAATCTGTGAATGCACACTGTTGCTTTCCCGCCATTTTAACAGCGCGCTAGCGCTGCCTACTGACTGGCGCCGCGCGGCGATTAGTTCGAAATTTGAATAGCAACAGCGCACTGCTGACTAGCTGGAGTCGTGCGGCGGCGATCAGGAGGGTGACCATAAGCTCTAAGAGCGGTATCAATTTGAGATCAAGTAAGTGACAGATGTATACACGTCAGATACATCTGTCCCTTATTCGATCTCAAATTGATACCGCTCTAAGAGCTTATGGTCACCCCCCAGTTCCATATTTGAAAAGTCAAATAATACTGTTATGGAATTTGTATGGACTATAACTTAACTATTTGCTTTGGTAACACACGCGTTTTTTATGACCCGCTTTACATATTTAAAACCGGTGGAATTACATCAGCTTTACGAGCAAGGGTGTTATAAATATTTTAACAGTATTGCTAAGCCAGACTAGGATCCATTGCGCCTCCAAAAATTAGTAGTAGGCAGTAAACACCTTTGTGAATAACAGTCTACACATAAATTTTAATAACTAACAACATAGATTCATAGGTAGTTACCACTTACTTTAGCGGCAAGAAAATTGCATTGCAATCCGTTTTCTATGTTACGGGCCGTGAAAATTTTGGACTTTTTAGCCTGACATTCTTTTTAGAAAAGATACGAGTTTTGCGTATGTTTGCACGTTATGTTTTGTTTTTAAAATAGCTTTCAACATTGAGTAATACTCAATGTTATAGATGATCGCCTCGTCTGTAATAAATCAAAAAAATAAGATAGCAACACCGTCTCCGTCAAACTGCTTGCGCCCTTTGTAAGTCTCCAATCATTGAAGACATGGTATACTTTCAGATATTTCTTGCGAGTCTTCTCAGGTAGAAAACTTAATTCTGCATTAATAACTTGTTGTTTTAACTTGTTGTTTTCTCCAAAGAAGAACTCTGTCGAGTATGGATGCCGTGCATACCCCACAACAATTTTTAAACTTGTTAGAAAGAACGTGGGATTACTCAAAGTAATTTTGATGAACTGATTTTAAGCATGCCAAATCGCTGTTATTGTGTGATTCGTGTCAGTGGTGGAAACACAGAGTTTTTTATAATGTTTAAAATAAAAACAATCATATTAACTTAATTCTTACAAAATTTAAGGATAAGTTGTTAATTTAAACAAACGAATTAAAGTAAGGAGCCAGTCTGGCAGACTAGATTTGGTACATACTAACTAAGTATTAATTAAATATTATTTTATAGTTAAAAATGTTCTTATGATTAAAAGGCTCAGTAATAATTGAAGTTAATTAGTTATTTATTATTTATTTGACGAAGTTCCAGAATTTCAAAAAAGAGATTTAATGACTCACATTTAGAGCGCTGTAGCTCTTCGCCGATCCACAATCCAGAGATGTCGTCAATATAAAAAATTGAAGAGATCTATCCAACAATTCTCTCTTATCGCTATTGAGGTGATTAATTTATATTTTAAGACTTTGTTGAAACAAAAACAAAATTAAAAATGCCATCGTATGTATTAAGTGTACCCATTATGATACCAAAGTTCATAAAACAAAGGGATCTCATACCACAATTATGTAAGTACGCAATACACCTCAATTTAATAATTTATTTTAATTTTTCCTAATATTCTGATATTTTAGGTTAGAAAAAAGAAAGAGATGGTAAATACATTTATTGCCGTGAGGATGACAAGACGCGTGCAATCTGGACATAGATTATAAGTACAGATGCAAATATCTTAGGCAGTAAATTCATTAGTTACCCCTTGGGTACCCCACAGTTCTGTTTTCCTTTTTTTTGCCTTGTATTATTTAATCATTTTGTATTATGTAATCTTATTAATATTATAAATGCCAAAGTTTGGATGGATGTGTGGATATATGTTTGTTACTCAATCACGCCAGAACGGCTGAATGGATCTGGATAAAATTTGCCACTTTTTAAACATTCCAAACAACAGCCACCATCTTTTAATCACCGCATAGGCACATTTAATTAAAACCATAATTGATAAGTACACAACCGTTTGATGCCGCTCATAAAAATAATCCCGAAAAAAAAAACTAAATAAATAAAATAAAAAAGAGAGCTAATAAATAAATTGAATCTATATGCTCGCGTTTGACCACTATCTGGTCTGATGGTAAGCGATGATGTGGTCTACGGCGAAGCACGCTTGCCTAGAGTAACCTATTCACTCTTGACTTAAACTAAAGAAGGACCTAACTAGTAACTGAAGAAAGAGTTATAAAATCCAACTTCGCACCGCGCGGGTGCGAATTGCGAAAGAAGCCGATACGAGAGCGTGTTAGAGCCACGGGGAAAGGTATGGTTCGTTCCTGGATCCTTGCGCGCACGCTCCTTGTTTATTTCTCTTTCGGCATTTGATAAATTTCGTATGTATTCATCTCTAATCTGCGGCATTCATTATTTCGTTCTGTAAAGTTTTACGCTACTCAATTAGTGATGTAGTCGGATCGAATATTGATTTTACAGTTGGATATCGACAAAAGAAAATAAGTAATTTGCTTGGCAATCGAATCTAACTTGACTTTAGATTACAAAACGTGGAAAATACGTCTGCACTAACACAAAATAGACACCCACGCGCGGATGCACCGTGTGGACTACGGACCGGTACTGCCAACGACTCCGGCCTGGAGTGGCCGGATGCGTTATTCGAGCTTAATAAACATTATTCATTTAGAAATCATTATTATTAAGGATGTTATGATTTTATTTCGGTAGATGTTTACACGGTTCATAAGCATATATTTACTATTTGTTTTACATAGCTAACAACGTTATTAAGTATTTTCTATGGCATTTGTAAAAAAAAAATACTGTGCCAAGTGGTTACGCTTCCTAATTTATAGTTCTTATATTTTATTACATCGCCATAGGGCGATTGAGAGGCATTGGTTTAATAGTTCCAATTTATTAAATAAGTGTCACATATCGTTGATTTGGTGATATCCCGCGCGGTGGCGCCACCGTCAACACGCCGCCGCCGGCCTTCTTCTTCTCGTTTTAACTACGGTTGGGTGCGCGCACGTCCATCATCGCGCATCATCTCGCCCAAACCTCTTAATTGAACCTACATGAAAGTGTTATCTGCATTACCTAGACCTTCTGTGTTGTGTACCGCTGGCCAGCATAGTGTATCTAGTCTGTGAGCTGAACTTCCCGAACGTGACATCCATCTGCATCTGCATGGGAATCGCTGTTTCAAAGGTATGTGGCATAATTAGTAAATTGAACTTTATCCATTGCCTTTCGTCTCATCTGCGTATTTTTCTCCTTCAAATTAGCACTGCTGAATCAGCAATTATAGCCTAGATTACTCTAATAATTTAGGTTCAAGCGCGTGTGATTTTACTAGTAATCTTCTAGAGGTTATACGCACCATTTTGGTCCTTCGAACTGGATACATTAAATTTGGGCCTATTTACAGCCACTTTTTTAAGTTCTAAAAGTCTAATTTTAAGCAAAAAGTTTGGGAAATTTCCATATGAATTGCAGATCATCACACAATTCTCGCCTCTATTGCGTTGGGAATAAGGCTGGCTGCCTTGCATGTAGTAGTTTCTACCGGCAAATTAATTGTTAACTTAAATCTTTAATTTCACTAGTTAAGACTCCGAAAAATACATTTAATTGAATATCAACGTTGATTCATATCGCTAAATAAGTTTAATTAATAAATCAATTAATTTTCGGCCTAATTACATATTTTTTTGTACGTGTATGAAAATTGTGGGTAGTCTGGTAAAACGTTCGTCAAGTTGGCCTTCGGGACTGTGGAATATTCCAGTTCTTTGTTATCGTACGGCTAATTTTTATTTACGCATTAGAAACTTTTATATATTTTTTTCTAACCGAGATTTGCTGAATGAATGATATTGATTGTTATCGTATGAAACACTACAATTGTTGGTTCGTTAGGTAAATTCCTACTATACTCGTATTGCACGAGTAGGTATTTTTTATAATTCGAGACTCAACCGCATTTGATTAATTATTGCACTTAACCAGATTATCATTGCGTCGCTTGTTATTTTATTTTGTAAGGTAACTTGATCTTTTGATAGGAACCTTCAGGTAAAATAACAGATTTGTATAAACTTTACGCGTTTAGTTCTCCTCATAGGAAACAGCCGTATATATATACATATCACCCCCGCACCTAACTTTGTAAACGTAGTACTTACTAGATAACTTACTTCGAACGGTCATCTGCGTATTTACTCGTTAGGAATTTTATTGTTTTTTACGAATATTTCGTTACGAACACAATCGCATCGCTTACGGAAATAAGTACTACTAAGTTGCACACTTAACTTATTGTTGGTTAAGAATCTGTACATATTCTATTTAATGAGTAAGTTAATCTCATATAAATAGAAGTAGTACAAAAGAGAAAAAATGTTATCGCGTTGCATCCGACATAAATGCTAATTATCGGGTTGTAGGTATCTCTAAGCTAATCATAAATATATGTTATAGATGGGTACGTTCACGTGCTTACTATTTTATTTGTATTAGACTTTGTTACTTGCACGCGGTTCAAACTTTGTACGCTTTATATTTTTTTTCACCTTACAATTTATTATTATTAGGGTTCGCGTGTACGGATCGTTCCGTACTATTATTTACTTAAGTTATAAAATCTTTCGTTGAGTTATCGGCTTGTTTGGATCAATAATTTCACTTACGCGGGTTCCGTAAAAGATAAAGATTTTTTGTTTGTTTTTGTTTCCATATTTTAACTTCTGTTCACAATGACTGACAAGATTAAACTTAGATTGTTGGAAAGTAAACGCGACGCGTATTTCGCGCGAGTTCAAAGGATTTTGGATTCAACAGAATCTTTAACAACCGAAAGATTACGTAAGTCTTTTATTGCTCAGGCTAAACAAATTGACGGATTACGTAGCGAATTCAATGAGATAGTGGACGAGATAAATATGTTAAACTTGACATTTGATCCAAAGTGCGAAGTAAGCTATAGTGCCTTCCATTCATTTGATGAGTTGGTCGGCGAGATAAAAATTACTTTAGCTTCATTAACTGAATCGAATGTTTCCAAGGAACCTAGCCCGACAGCGAGCCCTAATGCTCATCATATAAAGGTACCAAAAATTGAGCTGCCTACCTTTGACGGTGATATTCAGAGCTTTCCGTTCTTTTATGAGACTTTTAAACGTATTATACATACAAACGCAGATTTATCAGATTCTGATCGCATTCATTATCTGTTGAGTTGTTTAAAAGGAAAGGCTAGGAATGTGGCAGTAGGTATTGTACCTTCTGGCGATAATTACCGCGTTGTCTGGGATGCGCTTATCGCAAAGTATCTGGATACTCGCGCGCTCGCCACTAATTATCTAAATCAGCTGTTCTCATTGAAGTCGTTCGGACCGACACCCGCTAGTATTGAACAAGGTTTCGATAAATTAACTTCTACGGTTGCGGGACTCAAACAATTGAAAATACATAACTTGGATGATTTTGTATTTATTGGGGTCTTAAATTAATAGACTCAGATACAGCAAAACATTTTGAAATGTCGCTTCATAATCAACAAGAGTTGGATTATGATTATTTCGTAAAGTTTGTTCGTGAACAAGTAAAAATCTTATATCGCTCCTCTTCTGCGGCAACTAAGCCCGCCCCCGCAGGTAGACCCAGCACCTCATGTAAGGTCTCGCAGGTGTTTGTGGCTACTGAATCTAAATGTTCGCTTTGTCAATCCACGCATAAAAACTTGTTTACGTGCAAAGCGTTTCAAAAATTGAGCGCGGTTAATAGATTTAAGTTTGTAAAAGACAATAACAGATGTGGTAACTGCCTAAGTAGCCAACATACCGTCTCTAAGTGCCTATCTAAGTCAACATGTAGGAAATGCAACGGTAAGCATCATCCCTTATTTCATTTTGAGCAATCGACGCAAGCCCCTGCGCTGGCGCCCGCTAGCGAACCAGCCTCCATTACTGCGGCCGACCCAGCTACTTCTGATCGTGTACGCATTCTTCTGCTCAAATCCAGGCCACACGTAGTACCCAAGTGCTGGCTACTGCCAAGGTGTTAGTGGCGGGTCAGCAGGGTAAGGGCGTGGTGGTTAGATGTCTTTTGGACCCTGGGTCGCAAAAGAATTATATGACATCGCGTTGCTGCCGTATGCTCGGTCTAACTATACATACGGACTCAATAACTACCGTTCGTGGTATTGGTGGCACATCGCAGCCCGTTCGCGGCTCGGTGAATCTTACGTTCAGCTCACGGTTTTGCTCGCAGCCTAGGTATGAAATCGACGCTTTAGTCTTGGATCAGATAACCGGGCAGCTTCCTCTGGGTGCTATAGATATTGCCGAATTGAAGCATATTGATCCTAAACTACTCGCTGATGACAGCTGGGGTGTGCCAGGTAATATTGACATGTTACTTGGGGTCAGGTTGTTCGCTAAGTTATTGCGACCCGGTCACGTGACCAGCACACCCGGTTGCCCCGATGCATTGGAGACTACGCTCGGCTACATACTTCTAGGAGAAGCACCTATTATCGAATCTCCAACTGACACTCTGTCTTTCTTTGCGATTTCTTTCGATAACTTCGATCTTCGTAAGTTTTGGGAGATTGAAGATGTTACTGCTTCGTCCATTGGGAGTGTGGATGATAAACACTGCGAAGAGTTTTACTGTAGCACAATTAGCCGCGCTCCAAATGGCAAGTATGTTGCAGCTTTACCACTGAAAACAGACGCGTCAGCGTTAGGAAAATCTTTTGATATAGCTCGCAAGAGATTCCATAGCCTCGAACGTAAACTTAAATCGCTTCCTAACGTCAAGCTTCTTTATGATGACGTCATACGGGATTATCTACAGAACAATTATATTTCTTTGGTGCAGAATATCGTACCTGAATGTGGGTTGCCCAAACGAAATTGTAAAGAGCGAGAAATGGAATACTATATTCCTCACCATGCTGTTATTCGAGAGGATAAAGTGACCACTAAGCTGCGCGTGGTCCTAGATGCCAGTGCATGTACAGATAACGGTACCTCGCTCAATGATATCCTGTACGCAGGTCCAGTCCTTCAGGCTGACCTTTTTAACATCTTGTTAAATTTTAGGCTTTTTTAACCGACTTACCAAAAAGGAGGAGGTTCTATGTTCGACTTTATGTATGTTTTTTTTTTTTTTTTTTTTTTTGTGTATGTTCACCGATATCTCCGTCAATTATGGACCGATTTTGAAAATTCTTTTTTTGTTTGAAAGGTCAAATTCCGAAATTGGTCCCATTTTACTTTGGTGAAGATCTGATGAAGAACTTCGGAGATATACAACAGAACTCTTCAATAAATAACGGAAAATCTCTCGGGATTGCTGCAATCGCATGTCTGTTTATTGTTTATACCATTTCATAACATAACATCACGCCAGTACGCTCAAAAGTGGTACGCAGAACTCTCATTTCACCGATTATGTTTTGAGATTCATGTTATTCGGGTAATCTATTCTGGCGTTACTAAACAACTTGCCTATAGGTACAACTAAAAAGGGTAAAATAAAAAACTTTTTTGCAAAAAAATACAACCGACTTCCAAATAAAAAACTACAAAGTGAAAAATAACTTTATTTTTGGAAGTCGGTGTCTATATCGCAAAGAATTGGTACCTACGAAAGACACCGACTTCCAAAAATAAAGTTATTTTTCACTTTGTAGTTTTTTATTTGGAAGTCGGTTGTATTTTTTTGCAAAAAAGTTTTTAGTGTCGCTATTTCCGCAGATGTCAAATCTATATAAGTTCTTATATCGGTTTAATGAGGAAGAAGAACTTCAAATTTGTCAGTTCTCAGTGCTTCCCTTTGGATTAAAGTGTAGTCCTTTTATAGCTATTCGCACTATCCAACAGTTATGTCAGGATGAAGGAACGCAGTTACCTCTCGCTAGGGACATTTTGCAGCGAGATATTTACATGGATGACATAGTTAGTTCGATACCTAGCACTGCGCTGGCTATAGACTCGGCTCGTGAACTAATAAAAATATTCTCTCTCGGTGATTTTCAGCTGACGAAGTGGTCTAGCAATAGTGTCGATGTTCTTCGGAATATACCAGAGTCATTACGACTTTCTCAGAGCGTGGATCTAAGTAAAGATCCGACACAGAAAATCCTGGGACTTCGTTGGTTCCCTGATGAGAATTGTTTCGTATTCCAGGTTAACCCTAATGTTCGCCCTTGCACGAAACGGAATATTCTTTCTTCCATTGCACGTCTTTTCGACGTTTTAGGCCTCGTGGCACCGATAATTTTATACGCCAAGCTTCTTATCAAAGAGCTTTGGCTTGTCAAACTTGGATGGGATGACGTCCCACCACTTCGCATTGTTCGTCTGTGGGAACAATTTAACGCTGAACTGCCAATTATCTCTGAATTGAGATTTTTGCGACATGTTGGCGCCGTAGAACGCTGTAGGCTCTAACTCGTCGGTTTTGCCGACGCTAGTGAGAAAGCTTACGGTGGTTCGGTTTACGCCCACGTTGTTAAACCCGACGGTAGTATCGTCGTTTCGCTGGTGTGTGCTAAATCTAAAGTCGCGCCACTGAAAATAGTTTCGCTAGCTCGTCTCGAGCTATGCGCCGCATTCCTCTTATCAACTGTGATAAAGCGAGTATATAATCTTTTCGCAGCTCGGCACGCCATTGAGGCAGTCGTAGCTTTCTCGGATTCAACTGTAACTTTGAGTTGGATTCATTCCGCACCGCATCGATGGCACACCTTCGTAGCCAATCGTATCGCTAAGATTCATGAGAATCTTTCGGCAGATCACTTCTTCCATGAGAAAGGGTCTGAAAATCCTAGTGATTGCCTATCTCGCGGTTTAACGCCTGTTCAATTAGTTCATCATCCGTTGTGGCTAAATGGACCGCCGTGGCTTAAACTTCCGCGCGCTGAATGGCCGATAAAACCATTCGTTTCAGGCGAGTCGCAAGAGCCTCCCGAAATGAAGCCCGTGGCTTTACCTGTGCTCTCGCACGAATGCTCGGACAGAAGTCCTCCTTCCGACAACATTCTATACGCTCGCTCTACTAGATTCTCGTCCTGGTCGAAATATTTAAAAACCATTTGCTTCGTTTATAAGTTTATCAAACGACTCACAAGAGTTATCCGTTACCGCGTCTGAACTAGAGTTCGCTGAATTTATTGTGTGGCGATCTGTGCAGAGGATTCATTTTGAAGCTGATCTCGATCGCTTAGCCCGCAATGAGTTGTGTTCTAAGTCAGTACAACGGCTAAGTCCCTTCCTCCACGAAGGACTTATCCACGTTGGAGGTCGCCTAGCAAACTCTGAGCTAGATTTTGACTCGCGTCATCAGATCCTTCTTCCGCGTCAAGATCATACAGTGGAACTTTTAGTTTCCCACTATCATGTGAAAAATTTCCACACAGGACCAACCTTGCTCGTATCTCTCTTACGACAGAAGTATTGGATCCTGTCCGCTCGACGTATTGCACGTCACATTACCTTTAATTGTAACCTTTGCTTTCGGGCAAAACCACGACCTACCTTTCCTATAATGGCAGATTTGCCACGTTTTCGCGTTGAGTCGGCTCCTAAGGCTTTCTCTCAAACAGGTTGCGACTACGCGGGACCTTTCTTGATCACGTCGATACGTGCTAGAGGCCAAAAATCGAGGAATCGTATATCTGCCTTTTTACATGCCTGACAACTCGTGCTCTGCATCTTGAGATTGCCTCAGATCTTAGCACTGCGAGCTTTCTGTCCGCTTTTAAACGCTTCCTGGCGCGTAGAGGGCCGGTTCAGTGTCTTTACACAGATAACGCTACCAATTTTATTGGAGCCAAATCCTATCTACGGGATCTCTACCAATTCTTGGCTATAGAGTATCACCCTTTATGGTAAAGAGAACTTGCAGAGCATCGAATAACACTTAAAAACATCCCCTGTAGAGCTCCACATTTTGGTGGTTGTTGGGAAAGTGAAGTAAAGAGTGTCAAAACGCATCTCCGCAAAGTCATCGGTCAGCAAATTCTTAGCTTTGATGAATTTAACACTATACTAACTCAAATAGAAGCTTTATTAAACTCGAGGCCTCTGTATGCGATCAGCTCGGATCCGTCAGAGCCCACTTCATTATCGCCGGCGCACTTCTTGGATACGAAACCTCTTTTATTTTTCCCCACCCGCGAAGTCAATGAAACGCGGTTACATCTTATTTCGCGTTATGAATTAACTGACAAAATGGTCCAATCTTTTTGGAAGCGGTGGCGCCAAGAGTACCTGCATACCCTACAATCCAAACAAAAATGGAACACCCCTGCCAATCCAATACGGGTCGGTATGGTTGTCGTCTCCATGCAGGACAATGTGATGCCTCTGCATTGGCCGTTAGGAGTAATCACAGAAATATTTCCAGATAAAAACGGAGTTTGTAGAGTCGCATCCGTAAAGACAAAAGGCGGGATCCTTCAGAGTCGCCCGGTAGTAAAGTTGTGCCCTTTGCCAACGCAATAAGTTTCGTTACATTAATATAAAATTTTACCGTGCACCAATGTGCAGTATTAGATTTAGTTACCGCGTAGAATAGTTAGTTAAATATTCTTATTTGTAATAGAGAGTCGCAACTTTAGAGTTCTCATAACCTTTGGTAGAGTTGTGATGATCTGCAACCTTATTTATTTCTCCTTTGTGTTTCGAAAGTGGGAACTTTCAAGCCGGGGAAAATGGTTACGCTTCCTAATTTATAGTTCTTATATTTTATTACATCACCATAGGGCGATTGAGAGGCATTGGTTTAATAGTTCCAATTTATTAAATAAGTGTCACATATCGTTGATTTGGTGATATCCCGCGCGGTGGCGCCACCGTCAACACGCCGCCGCCGGCCTTCTTCTTCTCGTTTTAACCACGGTTGGGTGCGCGCACGTCCATCATCGCGCATCATCTCGCCCAAACCTCTTAATTGAACCTACATGAAAGTGTTATCTGCATTACCTAGACCTTCTGTGTTGTGTACCGCTGGCCAGCATAGTGTATCTAGTCTGTGAGCTGAACTTCCCGAACGTGACATCCATCTGCATCTGCATGGGAATCGCTGTTTCAAAGGTATGTGGCATAATTAGTAAATTGAACTTTATCCATTGCCTTTCGTCTCATCTGCGTATTTTTCTCCTTCAAATTAGCACTGCTGAATCAGCAATTATAGCCTAGATTACTCTAATAATTTAGGTTCAAGCGCGTGTGATTTTACTAGTAATCTTCTAGAGGTTATACGCACCACCAAGTACATTTTATAAGTTGGTCGACTATTACTCGTAAACTTGTAAAGATTGTTATGATTTAATTTTTGTATATTTTCACATGGATCATAAGCATATATTTACTCTGTTTTACACAGCTAACAACGTTATTTAAGTAATTTTTCAAAGGCATTTGTATAATATTTTTACGGTTCCAAGTACATTTTATAAGATGGTCGACTATTACTCGTAAACTTGTAAAGCCTACTTATCTGTGATAGTTTTCCTTTAATTTTCGTTATATTTACTACTGCCGTGATTTTTTTCACATAGCCAAGACCAACCATTTAGCAGGCAGGGGCGGGGGGGGGGGTGTATTTCAAAATAAAGTCTTATACGCTATGGAGCAGGTATTCAATGCTCAAGAGTACACTACGAGTAAAACACAATATCGATTTGAAAAGATCTCATAATCTAACATCGTTTCTGAAAAGACAGTCTCAGTGGTTCAAGAGCAAAAAAATCTAAGGTTTTCACCTTTTACGAAGTGGGAACATTTTTAAATGAAGCCCCTGACGAGATATATGTGGCAGGGAAGGTAAGCTATAAACGTTTATCTAGGTAGGGTGAGGTTTTTTACGCTAAAAGTAAACGTCGATACCAACTACTTTATTCTGATATGTATTATCGATAGGTTTCCATAAAAAGAGGCAATCATATCAATCAAACACAACGTAAAGACGTCGGATAGGCGTGCATTTCTGGAGTAAAAGATCTCTGCTTGTTATTCTATCTACATATGTACCTAAAAGCTATGGCTATTGAAAGCTGTCAAATCCATACATTTTGTAACGTTACTTAAGTTACAAAATGTATGGACATGACAGCTTTCAGTAAATTTTAATTTTCTCGAAATATGCCTCTGTGTGCTGTACCAGGATATACCAACCCTGGTGTTCATTTATTGCCCAAAGATACAACATTAAAAAAACTGGGCAAAGGCATATTTATAGGTTATGTTATGTCAAAGTAACTCTGATGTTGTTGTTTATGTCTTCGGCGATATATAGATTGTTAAAGTTCTACAGCAGGAATGTCATTTGCTTGGCCTTCAGAAGCTTGAGGGCTTTGATTGCCGAAAATAAAATAAAACTTCTAAACTAAAACGAAAGAATTTCAACACATAAAAGTAATGTTCTCTTATTTTTTGTAAATATTCCTACCATGAGTCAAGTAAGAATTAACTCGTTACAACTAAAAAAATATCCAAATCTAGAACATATCACCGATGAAAAATATTTTATTATATAAAAGTCTGCCTCTCAATAAGATCTGTTTTCATTTCCAGTTCACCTTGCTCCTCATTTTTTTAATTCGTCTTTTTATTCCTTAAGCTTCCAGGGACAATATGTATCAATAACGATGGTAGACTGGTTTAAACCCAAAAAATAACAAAAAAACGTGATGTACCTAAACAAAGCAAATTATTTAACAGCAGCCATTTCGCCGCCAGCGACATCCGCGCTCAGCTTTGCGTTTACATCCCCATTGGATTGAGGTTTGCCACTGCAGAACGTTGATGCGAGCATCGGCAAGAGTGCGCGTTACGACTCTAGCCGTGTGTGGACGAGCATAGTCTTGCATTAGTCGAAACGAATCACCCAACCAGCGTCGCAAAGGGATGATCACGTCTGAAACAATCCTTGCCGCATAAATCTGAGCATTGAGGTTGCACCTGATCCAAATGAGTTCTTCCTGATCCAAGTCAGTTCTTCCACCTGATCTAGATACCGGCTCAAGCCATTATTGTTTCCCCCTTTCGCATGAATGAACTTCCTGACAAAAATACAAACGTCCTTCACGTCCAAAGGTCCTTCAAACTCAAGTACGTCTTGTATCCGGTCCCATACCGAAAGGAGATTCATCGGAAAAGCAAACACAACACCTCTTCTTCCTCCCAATTTCTGTTCGCGAGCCCATTGTAAACGGGCCCTACGATTACGGGGTGCTAAAGGTGGAACTCTCAGCGGCATTCGGGAACGCAGGCCCACATCACAAACTCGACCTAGCCATAAAGGCTCAAAACCATAATTAAAAATTATTGCAGAATTAGCCAAATTTACGGTGAAATTTTCCTGGACAAAACGATTAATGTTTTTGGAATACCGGCTCAAGTTTATTGAAAAGGATGCTGATCTTCTGGTTTTCGTAAGTAGGAACCTATTAGGTACTCTGGCCAACATGAAGATACAATATTTACTAACAAAGCACTGACAGCTCAATCAACTGACAAAGCGGGTGAAAACATGTTTTATCTTCTTAAACTATCATTCATCTGTATGAACTCAGTTAAATCAATGTACAACAAACACAACATTCTATCTCGAATTCGTTTTAATACTTTAAAATATTTGTTGGTGAGTACTTCACACGCTAGGAATCTGCGCTCGTCTAACAATCTTCTCTTACTTTGTCCTTCTCATACTTCTGATTTTATTCATTCTTCCTTTCATATTCAGTCCATTCTTCTCTGGAATGTTCTACGTCTCGATATCAAGACGGCCACCAGTCAATATGCATTTACGTGGAAGTTATGCCATTATTTTCTACACCAATAGCAGAGTCGTCTTAATCACCTTTCTATTACTTTATATATAATATAAAGGAAGGTATTTATTGTTGCAAAAAATATTTACATGTGTTTATTTTAACTACATATATACCTATATATATACTTAAATTTTACTTTAATAATTATTTCTTTTTTTATGCACCTGCCACGTTATCTCTCCACCATCCTTGGTTGACTGGTGGAGAATGCCTCAGGCATTAAGTCCGCCTATGTACCTGTATGTTGCATGAAGTTTTGATACACAAATAAATTCTATCAAAAGCGTGGCGATAGTAAACGCTATTAAAATGTCACGTGATCCATCTCTTATATTTTGGCATTTCTATCGTCATTATTACTATCAAATGACACTAGTCTTGAACCTCAGGTAGAATTTTCTAAGGGCCAATGTCAATGTCAGAATATCATTAGGTTACATATATATATAGGTACATTCTTCACAAACTAGATTTTGATGATATTATTATGTATAACACCTACAGTTTTGTTTTTTCGTGATTAATGTTGAGTAGATAATCCCAAAGAAAACCTGTAAGTAGAAAACTGTAAATTCCTAACAATAATTTGCACATCATTCTCAAAGCACTTATAAATACAAATAATTATTTTGCTGCTTTATCTAGGATTCTTTAATCTAACTAGGCACCCATACCATATTTAAGGCGGTGCGACCCGTAATGTCTAATTAATCTGTTATGTTGTTTGACAGATAAAATTTTTATATGACAATAATAAATAAACAATCCTTGGAAATACAGGCGTGATGATATGTTTTGTAAATATCATCACGCCTGTATTTCCAGTTAGATTAGGCAGGTACACCTATAGTGCCCATGTAGTAGGGAGCCTGTTTCCATCAACCGGTCATACATCCAGACTTCGGGCTGCCACTGAGAAATTCCAGATGGAAAAACCCAAAACCTTTTGCCCCACCCGGGAATCGAACCCGGGACCTTATGCTCAGCTGTAGCGCCTGCGACCACTATACCAACGAGGCAGTTATTATTTTATCAATTTTTCATAATAATCTTCTATACTAATATTATAAAGCTGAAGAGTTTGTTTGTTTGTTTGAACGCGCTAATCTTAGGAACTACTGGTTGGAATTGAAAATTTTTGTGTTGGATAGTCCATTTATCGAGAAAGGTTATAGGCATCAAGGATATAGGTCGTAGCGTGATGTTAACGCTACGACCAATGAGCGGAGCATATATGAAAAATGTTGCAAAAACAAGCAAAATTATTCCTATTTGAGAGCTTCCGTTGCGTGCACTGCGTAAGCGGTTAAAGTTACGCAACATTCATGTATCTGGGGTAGGTAGAGTAGGGTAGCTAGGTTGCCAGTTGACGGGATTAAAGCCGCGTGGGTCAGCTAGTATTAAATAACCGTATAACTACTGGACCCAACTACGTGTGTCCCGATGCTCCCTTGGTCAATTTTCAGGTCTCCAAAAGGGTCCTATACTCAGGTATACCCAGGGGTCTTCTTCTTCTTCCTTTCGCGTGAGGATGTTGCTACCTCTGGTGTCAGAGTTAATTAAGCCGCCTCTGGGAACCCCACAGACCTCTGACTTGGCTATTTCAGACATATATTAACTATATAAGTCCAGGTTTCCTCACGATGTTTGCCTTCACGTCATGTCCAAGATAAACTTAGGAAGTACATATGGATTTTAAAAAGTCACATTGGTACTTGCCCGGATTTGAACCCACGACCTCAAGTTTGACAGGCGAGGGCCACTGGCCCACCAAGACATCCAGGGGCCGCAGGTATCGTGTTACGATTGTTCTAACAAACGACGTCGACGCACGGTGGGTTGGTCTTAGTCGTGCGTGTAATCTTACACGCACGACTAAGACCAACCCACCGTGCACAAAGAAACAGTGTGCATGTACATCTGTACATGCACACTGTTTCTTTGTGCTCAGGCGATTCTGAGTGCTCCCGAGCTTACGCACACATAAACAATGTGCATATGCGTCTACACACACGACTAAGACCAACCCGCCGTCGTGAGATAGAACAACTGTACCTAGTTACTAGGTTGTTGAGAATCATACAGTTGGCTCCATCTGTGATTCACCTGCATCTAGTTAGACCGGGAACCGACTCCAACAAACCTTCTTAGGAAAATGCTAGACAGTTTGATTTTAGACAGAGTTACACGGGAATTAAATGAATAAATGAAAGTGGTTAGCACCTTATATCTTTTATTAGTAATTGTTAATCGACATTTAAATTACACTAACAAAATATCTAATTCTTAAGAAATTATAGTAGTTAATTACATAAGTTATCTTAGGTAGGTAAAGTTTCGTTCGAAAGGCTCGAAGGAACAGTATTCTATGTACTTTGGCTGACAAGCTTTTAGTATGTTTGTTATATTTTTAAATTGTCAAGTAATTTATTTAACTTAATAGTCCGAACCATTCTTAGTTGTGAGTGTGGTCATAGTTTATTGAGACAGTACCTACAAAGTATATTATTTGCCACACTTAAAACGAAGATTGGATCAGACATGGTCACACACTCAATATCACGCATCCAGACATACCAACAGTTACAATAATTACACTGGTTTATCAGGTTTTGTTGAGAACTATCGAATAACACGGAATCCTCTATGGCTAATGACAAGTACCTCATAGCGATGTATGTAATCATTTACTTAGGTCCTAGATCGCAAAACGTAACATACAAAAGACAAATTCTATGAGGCGATCTTACTCACAGTAATAAATAAATAAATTTTGTATCATAATATACCTAAGGAACATTAAAGGAATATTTATGTAGGTACATTATTCTAAAAATATTATTTTTTTTCTCCATCTATATTAATAATTGAAAAAATAATACATTGACAAAATTCTTTGGATTAACACGACGACAGTTGCCAACGATCTCGAGGGAATAAAACGCGCACTCGTTTCTCACCCGCGCGACCTAAAATTCTGTAGTTTTTTGTACGCTCCTTATTATTCTATGACTTAAAAAAAGCCTTGTATCAAAATATAGATGATTAAATTGTCTTTAAGATTGTGAAAATTCAATTAAAAAACGCCCGGTGGTTTTAGTGCGATTGTTGTATTTTTGTCCGTGTCAGAAATAACTTTACAAATTAATTACACTATGTTATACACTATGTTATAAAATGGTCTTATGAAATATAAAGTATTTTGCAAAAAATTACGACTAGCCGTTTAGACGTGATTCTCATTTTAAAAACAGCTACTGAGGGGTATCTGCGCCTTAAAGAAATGTTTCATGTCGTTCGTTTTTATCATAATTGCCTAAGGTTTGTCCCGCAGTGTCACTAGAATACAGGCCGATTTTTCAATCCTTAGATAATTTATCAGAAAATATATCAAAGTGCCATTTACTCTTCAGGAAAACGTTATCTGATGGTTGAAAAATCAGCTTAGTTTGAATAAAGTTCCTACAAATTTACTTTTAGCAAAACATCACAGTCTGACATAGTACTCATAGCGGTTGTCTTGGCAGCTAAGGATAAGATAGAGAGATGGAACTTAGCGCAAACGTTCATAACTATATATAAGTATATTACCATTTTCCCTTAATTTTGACAGATTGAAACGACACGCTAAGTTACGTTGCTCTATCCCTAGGAGCATTTGCGAGGGTAAGAGTTTGTGGACTGTGCCGCACAGTAAACACAGACCTGTGCTTTTATTGGCACAACGTGATCTATCATTGATCTCCGATCATTAATGTCACTGACCATAGTGATCATACTTGAGTGACAAACCGTACAATTAATTATAATAACTTAATTACTACGTATCTTTATGAAGTTACTTACTTCTACTATTTTATCTTTGGTAGAGACACTTAGGCAAAAATTTCGAAAAATATACAGTAATAAATTTTTGTTAGTTACATTTATATTAAAATTTATAAAACCTTTTAAAAACCAGTGTTATTTTGTACACATACATTAATAGGTATAATTATGTAGGATTATATTTTAACAACTGTGAATGGGGGTGATGTTCACTACAATTTTGGTCACAAGTAATGTTCTACAGTATAATTAGAAAAATCATTAGCAATAACACTTTTCAACCAATTTATATACACGCCCCTTATATTTTGCTACGTTGTAATTTAACCATTCAGATAATACTTGCTACATACTAAAGTCAAATTACACATTTACTCGACATTTGCGGAATAGGATCGTTTTAGGATACACTGTCGGTGTCGGTGTACAAAACGCATCGTCCTATTTACATCGCTGACCTAACAGAATGGGATGGTATCTATCTAATTCAAAATTTACATGCGCCCGACCGAATCAGAAGACACTCTGCCCTAGCCTAGATTATTTGGCAGTATATTTTTAAGGCGAAGCAATCAATTCGTAGTCATCGGCGTGCGCGCGCCTAGCGCTGCGCTCACTGCGGCGAGGCGTTCAGGTCGCGCAGGCGCAGCTGGTCCACCAGCGGGTGCGTCTCATCTCTCCGCTCGTCGGGCCACTTCACCACAACGTTGGTGTTGGCGGGCGGGAGCGTGATGGGTGGCTCCACCACGACGGGCAAGCCACCCTCGCGCTCAGGCAGCATGTGGCCGAACAGGGCCCCCACGCGCCGGTATAGCAGCTGGGGTGCCGTTGGCGAGGCGGCATCACGATCGGCGGCCGAAACCACGATGGCCGGTGGCGGCGGCGGCGTCTCCTGTGGCAGCACGTCGTTGAGTGCGCGCAGCGGCACCGACGCGGTGGTCTGCGGCGCCACACATGTCGACGCTCCGTTAAGGCGTGCGTTCAAGCCCTCCATCACCGTGATCAGCTCGTACAGGCGATCGTCGCATAGGACAGGGTTATCTGTAATGTAATATCCTATACTTGTAGTGGCAACGGGACACAAAATATTTTTTGCTTGTTTGTACGACTGATGCTTCCAGACACGAGCACATGCACTTATGATAACATCTTTCCTTAAGCTGTCTAAGGCCCACTTGCAGAACAAATCCAAAGCACACGGCACTAATGAGGTTAACATATTTAAAACATAATAAAAAAACAAGGCGATGTTTAAAATATGTTTTGTGCTAAACGTATTAAGTGATTTTTGGTGCAAGTGGGCCTAAATAATGGAAAAGAATTCGCAAAAGCTTAAGAATTCGTTAGGGCAGTTAAATATAAATTGCTCATTTTAATAATCATTCGCTTCGCTTTTGATATACCACCCACAGCGTTGATTGCAAGCTAGAACATACAGTTATCCTTATTAATATTATCATAAGCCATATTCTTTTGCTAAATATTAATAATGATAAAGTTCTAAATCTACGAAAAGCCATACGCACCTTGAAGGTAAATCTTTAAAACGCTAGGAACTCCATTAATAGTACATCGAGATTTTGACACAACATCGTAATTGATGGTCTTAATTTGATTAAACGACAAATCAGCTATACAGAGCGACGGCAACCCATGGAAGTCTTTATCAAGCAGAGTGATATTGTTGTGATGGGCTAATAATTCCTCAAGTGATGGCAAAAATGTCTGGAAACAAAGATGGATTACGTTAATGATCTATAGAATATAATAGAATTAGTCACATCGCTACAGCTTCAACACTTTCCAGTAAAAGTTCACAAACTATTCGCAAAAGCTCGCCAGGCGTAACAAGCACACTGTAATTGCTCCAGTGTTTAAACAAACCTTTGATGTTTCTTCTAGTGTTGTTATATGGTTATGGGACACGTCGAGCAGTCTAAGATCATCCAAGCCAATAAGGTCATCAGGTGAGATTTGTTGAAGTAGATTATTGCTTAGATTGAGTCTCAATAGACCATGCAGCCCCATCAGTGCGCCACCCAGGGTAAGGATGCGATTGTGATCCAACCTTAGTTCTAGCACACGGGTCTCAACATCCACTAAATTCTGGAAATTAATTCACGTAGAATGAGTAAGATATATATTTATTTATTTATGAAAAACGGTTTAAGTATTTAGCAAATTATTTACCTCCATGTTGCCTGTGATAAGACTTATCCTATTGTGGGATAGATCGATCACAGATAATCTTTTCAAGCCTTTAATTTCTTGCAAAGAAAATTCTGTCATGTAATTGTGAGTTAAATTTAAATATCTCAAAGATTTTAAACTTCTTAAAGAACCATTTAATGACTTGAGTTGATTGTAGGCAATATCCAGTTCAGCTAATTTCTCTGCTTCAGTGAATTCGTCCTCAGCTAGCTAAAATAACAAAAGACACTATAACAAACAAAGAGTTAAATTAGAGAGTAGAATTTTACACCATCATCATGGTTTTGTCCTCAGCCAAAAGTAATTGGGATCACTACAACATGCTGTTGTCTTCAATTATTTTCTTTCTTATTCGCATAACAGGATCTTACCTTGATAATTACAACCGAATGTCACACAAAGTTTCCGATATCCTCATATTTACTTATTCAATTCTACCACCTGCTAACACTACTACAACTACACCCTTAGCTTTCGCATCTCATCTGCATGCATTGTATTTCATTTTTAACCGACTTCATAAAAAGGAGGAGATCCTCAATTCTTTGGAATACATTTTATTTTATGTATACTCGTATTCTCCGATTACTCAAAGACGCCTGGACCGATTTGGAAAATTCTTCTTTTGTTTGAAAGGATATATACTTTCTAAATAATCCAACGTTCATCAGGTCAGAATCTGATTATGAGATCCTGGAGAAAACGTCCGAAACGAAATCCTCAAATATTATAGGCGTACGTACATATAGCGATTTTGGTATTTTCATCAACAATGCAATCATTGGAACTGATGAAGAAGACCACAGATGACCACTGGAACTCCTTAATTCTAAGTATGTCACGGGTATAAGATATATCGAATAGTTAAGCGACTATGATTATGCAAATACTCATAAATAAATGGTACTGATGAAAATGGAGAGAATAGAGCAGTGGTGGCCCAGTGGTATCGGCCGCGACTTACAAGTTGTAGGTCGTGGGTTCGAGCCCAGGCAGGCGCATTACTTTGTGTAAATTATTTCATCACCACTGCTCTCAAAACGGTGAAAGAAAACATCGTGAGTCATCGTGAGGAAACCGGCATGTCCTAGAACCAAAAATTCTAAGACATGTGACATCCACCAACACGCACTAGGCCCGCGTGGTGGATTACGGCCCATTCCCTCTCACAGAGGAGGCCTGTGACCCAGCAGTGGGAACATTAATAGGCTGATGATGATGATGATGATGATGAAAATGGTACCATCGAACCGATCTGATGATGAATCCGGAAGGTAGGCGGAGGAAGGTAGGCTGGCACTCCGAAATAAAACAATGGATCCTAGTCGTGTTTGGGCTTATTGGAATCGTCATGAGATTTACTTTGACAAATGATAATAATATGGTAAAAAACCTTTTAACAAAAAAATCAAACTGACTTTCAAAACAAAACACAAGAAAGCGAAAAATAACTTTATTTTCCGAAGTCTGTGTCGAAAAATGGTAAAAATTGGTACCAAAGACAACAACTTCGGAAAAGAAAGTAATATTTCGCTTTGTAGTTTTGCTCTGATAGTCGGTTTTATTCATGCCTTTTGTGTTCCAAAATTCTGATCCAAACAAATCACCGGATCAATAGAATTTTAGGCTACCCTCATCAAGATCATTCAGACGAAAGACATCTACTGTTTGCACCACCCACTCTCTGACTTTCGTTACGCTTTCGTAACTGCAGAGACTTCTTATTCTGGTGTTTAATCAGGCGATGCCTATTGACATTTCCTTTTAGCCACATCTGCGAACTTGCTCATTGATGATTCAATCACTCAGGGAAACTTTAAACAGGTCTATCGTGACCGATGATTCAGAGCTGTAGGAAAACATTTGTAGCTCTGTGACCGACGATGAGACTTTAATTTTGTTAAGAATATATTACATAGCTTTTCCTATTCTGTTTACCGAGTTTGCATTCGCCATCCTACTTAACTAGATACTCTGTCAAAAGCCAGCCCAATCGTCAACAACACCTATTTAATTTTACACCCATAACATTAAAGTTACTAACGCTTTCTATTTTGTTGAATGACAGTCCTATCCTCATTAATCTTCTAGATTTCTGCAGGGCTCCTTCCAGCAACTTGATATTATTTCCGTAGAAGTACAAAGACTCCAATGAAGGCATTTGTTTTAAATCTTTCGGTAAGTTTTGTAATTCATTGTGGGCAGCATGGATGAGGACTATCCTCTTCGCTTTCTGAAACAAAAACATCGTGAGGGTAATTCCCATTTTATCTAGCTATTAGTCATTCCACTTCTGAATTATTATTGAGTTGTTTAGGCATACTCACGACTGGCAATTCGTTATCTATGGATTTTAAATTATTGGCGTTAATGAATATCCATTCCAAGTCATCCAAATCTCTTAGAGCTCCATTCAGTGAACTAAGCTGATTTAATCCAAGATGGATGTGCTTCAATGCTTTGGGTACCGCATCCCTCTCGAGTTTAGATATTTGGTTATCTGCGACCAGCAAATGTTCCACTTCCTGTATTTCCTTTGAATAGAGATTATAAATGTTTATTAATTAGTTCCTGCCAGCAGTCGAGTTCGTGGTTATCAATGACTATAGAAGTATGAATTAAGATAGATAATGAAATTACTAAATCCTTACTATTAATGATTTGGTAATTTCATTATCCCTAAAAAAGGATCCATAAAAAGGATCCATTAAAGGTACTATTACCTTTCATAATTTCTCTCTCTTCTTAGAGGAATCCGCTTTCAAGTAAACATCTTGCCATGTCATAGTCAATGTACGCATTTTTGTACCTTAAAACCTAAGGTTCGATAAATGTAAATCTATTTGCCCATAAAAACACTATAAATTAGAAAGCTTGGCAAAGGGTCAAGAAAACGCTACACTAAAAAGTAGCAACAGTAAACAAAAAAACACTAATCATATTAATTTCAAATACACGCTGTTGCATTTGGGGCTATCGCCAACACATTATGTTTCTATTTATAGAACACCGATAAAAATATGAATGACTGCTACTATTATTATTCTAGTGGTGAGAGTTCTTTTTTAATATATATACGAGTATTTACAGTTTTATTTCCTTACCCTGAAGTCATCTTCGGTGAGCTTCGTGATCTTGTTGCGGCAGAGGTCGAGGGTCTTCACGTGCGGGAGATGCTGGAGAACATGCCTCGGCATTTCTGCAAGCGAGTTGTCAGCCAGACTGAAGAAGTCTACCAAATCCAATTTGGTGAAAACACTCTCCTTCAACTCACTGAAATAAGGAGAATACAACAATCACCATTTGTATAAAAGGTAGATTAATAAGGCCGCCAGTGCACTCTAAGAAAAGTCACCTACAGAAGAATTCGTGTTGTTTTAACACACGAACTGTGTACACTGACACGGTGCAAACAAGAAAAATCTTGTCTGTGCTAGACAACATTCGTGCCTAGCTCCGACACAATTCTTGTCGTATAGATAATGCTTGTGAATTGGTCGTGTACGACACAAATTCTTACATAGGCTCTGTGAATTTTCTTAGCGTGTATGTATACAAGCGACCTTACAAGTTACCCAAATATTTAACAGAAGGTTTTAAATATTCAGGTGCTAAAGACTAAACAATAAACTTGTTGTAAATATTTATAAAAGCTACCTTACGACGCGTGCATACGCAGTGTCTGTACATCTGCAGTGCTGCGGATAACCCGGCACGGTAACTGCACATGATACCTATACAATTATGATATATCTGACTACAACACATTTATTGTAGACCAGTTCATTTGATAAGTTACTGTATTATTTTAAAATACCAGGCTTTACACATACATAGTATTTAGTAGGAAAACATTACTGACGTCAGAAATTATGGCATTATTTTTCTTCATGCTTATACATAAGTAAGTTATAGATAAGAATTTAAAAACAAAGCTCTTTAAAAATTCAAAAGGCCACGTTTTATATAAGCATAACGAATTAAATTTTGTCAAAACTGCGACTCTCTTCAATATATCTAATATCGCGACTAAAACCTTTGCCTTTTTAACTTATAATTGTGTTTATATTATATTTCCTAATATGCAGTTAATTGTATTGCATGACTTATTATATTTTTATTAAAGCTATTACTAATAATTAAAATGATAAACCTAACCCTGTTGAGAAACGTATCGGCTCACACCGTAACGCGAGCGCAGTCAACCGAAGGGTAAAAATAATTCTTGAGACAAATATAACTTTTTATCTTACTTGATGAGCACAGAGTCTATTGTATCAAATAATATTGTTTACAAAACATGATAGCTCTATCAACTTGTGAACATAATCCATTAACGCAGCATACTAGTTCCTAATGTCACTATCTTTTAAGTTCCAATTTAAGACTCATCTGAAGCTGGAGTAAATATGTTCAGTTATTTTTTACCTTCACAGTTTGTTATTTTTAATGAAACGATATTCCCCTTTGATCTAGTTTAGGATAAACTTTATATCGCTCACGCCCAGAAGAGACAGGAGCAAGGGCACTCCCAAGTGCTACGACTAATACATATCTAGGTCCCTCTCTCTGTTCTGTTTTCTGTTTAAAAAAAAATATTTGTATACTTCATAGGATGGTAAATTGATCGTCTTTGCCATGTATGTTTGATGTTGTGTTTTTGTGTGTAGTATTTGAAAAGTCCAATAACTAGATTTAGTATTTAAGCTTTTCATGCGATTGTATTTAGGAGGCGGTAAATTACCGGAACCGAAAATTCTACTTAAATATCGCCATAATTGATATTGATAATGTGGGTCAGATCATTTTTAATCTTAAAGGGAGTAGGTATACTTGTATCGAATAGAGCGTCGGTCTTGAGACGAGAGTGTGTTTTTTCTCTTATCTCAACGAGCCTAGTATAATGTTTGATCACAACAAAAGCGTTTTGGACTTTTGGAACCATCTTATTGATTACATCTACGGGCACCGTCTACATTAATTTATTTAATCGCTTTAGTGCTCCACGTTTAAGTTCTTTCAAATGTGATAAAAACACACATTGAATTGTTTAATTAAGTAGTGTATACTGGCAGAACTGCCGTTTTAGCTACAATTTTAAACGATAAAATCAATAATCGTCTATCGATGTTATAGAAGCAGTCTCCAGTATATCTAGATCCAGCCACACACGCTGAAGTTCCGATTGGTAACAATAAACGATCCGTTATGGATACAGAAACCGGGACATAAGATAGTAGACAACGTTCAGCAAAAAACTATAATTATTCTTAATTTATTACACTTAGTTTGCTATTCTTATACGCAATTTAATGAACAATAACACTACTTAAGTGACTGTTATCTATTATGAAACAATGCGTGTAGTTTGAGAAGAATATATTGGGTAAGTGTGTGAAAGATTTGGCGGAGCTGGGGGCTGAGGTTGCATAGTAGGCTTAGTGCATGCGAGTAACGCTAGTTTAGTAAACACTAATGTGAGGAGGTCAACGTTCCGGGGTTATCAGAGGCGGCGCCAAACGGTCGCATGGACGGCAGCCGAGCGCCGCCGCCGCCGCGCAGGCCCGCGGCTCCTAGTCAGCTGCCGGCTGTCACGCCACCACGCACCCGAGCAGCAGCGCATCATTACACTTTTTGACACAAATGAATGGCAATCAGTCAACCACATTAATTATGTCTCGCAATTAAACATAAAATACGCACCTATATACACATTTGTCTCATTACGTTAGCCTGTCTGCCTATAGCGCAGTGCAAACCCTCTGTGATTTCCCACTTAGCTTGACGTAACGTTGTTAGATTACAACCAAAGGTCCAACTGTCGTTTGAACTGTCGTTTTCTTTAACATAGTAAAATAAAAATTTCTCGAATGTTTATTGTTGACAAGATTTTAGTTATATTATAGCGATTCTATCTTGTTCCTGTTCTGTCGTCTGGCGACAAATCCGTTTGACAGCAGTCTAACTCAATTCCGCAACAATCTCAAACCATTTCCTGGGCCTTGCGCGTTGTTGACTGATTGACTACCCTCGGTATATTATTGAATTTTAACCCAAAGCAGAGAGCAAATCAAAGCTAACCTCAGAGTTCTATATGAAATAAAGAAATGTAAATTAGCTAGCACCATATTACTTTTTCGCAATGCGATGGTGAGTTTATAATTTGCCATTAAATATACCAGATTCTTTTTACCTCTGGAGAAAACTTAATATTCCAGGACATAAGAGGCAAAAGAGTGCCAGTTGCTCACTGATTTTTGCTTAAATATATTAGTTGGTCCAGAAGAACATGATGGGCTTTAAAGAAGATGACGCACAAGGCCGAAATTAATGGCGTCGCATTCATAGATTGGAAAAGCGGACGGAGCGGAATATGCGAGGCGAAAGGAGAAGGAGTAAGTTGTATAAAAAAATTGACACTGCCGGATACTAGGGTACGGTGAAAATCAAAGAAAATAGCTCACCTAAAAATACAAATCATCATAACAATAACAACAAAAGAGCTACATACAATAGGCCGAAGTTACTGTAAGACAACTTAATTTGTATTTGATACAGGCTGAGGAAAAACTGTAATGATTTATTTAGACGAAGACTCATGAGCTTACAACGTGTAATTAAATGAAAACGGTACTTATAAAGAATCGCAAATATCAATTTGGCAGAGGACTTTAACCTCCAATGGACCTGCCGTAGACTCACTTTATTTAATGAAGTATTCAGGACTCCTAAAACAGAAGACTACAAATACATTGTTATTTGTACTTCCAAGGATAATAGCGACCTAGACACCAATAGCACAATATACTGAAATTATATGCTTAATCAATATCATATTTAATTAAACAAAGTAATTCTAACTAGATAGCTAACCTATATCATCATCACATGCATGCCCTTGCCCCATGTCTGTGGAGTCAGTCCAACATGTTTTATTCATTCATTCTTATTTCATGACATGAAGTGATATTTCGTGACTCCTGTCAACTGCCACGCTATAATTCACTGCCCTTCTTTCATGTTATGTACTCCCTTTTCTCTAAAATTTATAAGGTATGAATGCCCATGACCTTCGCATTTTAATAGAAGTTTATGATACTGTTGCATAATAAGGGCTATTAAAACATGAGTGTGAGTTTAAAAACCGAGCCGTAGGCGAGGTTTTTAATAGTATTCACACGGATGTTTTAATACCTAGTTATGTGCAGTTTCATACACTACTTTATCTACACTCATACATTTTGGGATTGAACCTAATTTATCTTTTTTTTGCATTTTCCATGCCATAAAGTCGTGATAATCATATAATAATCTCGACTTTGCTGGTAAGAAATTGTGAGTAATTTCCTTCGCCGCATATAAAATATATGGCGGCGTCAATTTTTCTTCACATTCACTAATATCAGACATTTTTTGCAAGAATTTAAAAAGTCATGAAATTCAGTACAGCGAAACCTGCAAAACGTATGAATGGCGCCAAAACCCAGCACATCACCGCATTATCCGCGCATGCGCTAAGGCTTAGTACACGCACTGCGATATTTATTCGCGCGAATTTTTCCGCCCATTCTGCGACCCAGGGAATTGTATGAAGCTGCTCGCATTGCGGTAAAAAATTCGTGCGGCAATAATACCGCATGACATCCATGTTTTGCAACAGAATCCACCGCACCGCAGCGCGAATTTAATTCGCGCGAATATTTTGAGCTCTATGAACAGGTGAAAAGAGACAAAATATCGCGCAAATAAAAATCGTAGTGCGTAACAAGCCTAAAGCGGGCATTGTCACAGACAAGTTAAAATTGGTATAATTTTTTTTTATTAGGTACTATAAAAACGGCATTTCAAAAAATTTAAATAATTGATGGAATCTCCTTAGTTCGTATTAACTTCTTGGATTTGTCCTGTATCGTAATAGAAAAAAAGTTATTTTATGATGCAGTTGTTTGAAAATCGAAGGAAAATGTTGCACTGTAATGGTTTTTTTTTTAAACTTTACCTATCCACGAATATAAAGTACGTGTTTATGCAATATTTTTTTAATTCATATTTGGAACATTACGTTGTGAGTGTAGATAAAAGTATATAATTCAAAAGATAAAGGATTAAGTACCCGTCTTATGGACGTGACCACGAGTCTGCTTCTTGTTGAGTCGAACGATGCATAATTGACGTTCTCGCTTAGGCCAAAGGGTAATTAAATTACAAAACGGGACCAGCATATATACAATTAAACGAAGCGCTAGGCTCAGCTGACGAACAAAGCGTGATTGCACATATCATCAAATCAAACTTATGTAAAGGTTAATTGACTTTTTAAATATAAAGCTTTGGCGGAAACTTTTTGTTAGACTGAGATAATAAAGAGAAGGTCTGCTATCGCGAGAATATGGCAGGAATGGACTCATGAGTGTCATCCAGGAACAGGACAGCTATTCTTTGACAAAGGTATGACATTTCACAGAAGTAAGGAGAAAAGAGATACCAAAGGCAAAGGATACAAATTTTTTAAACATTCCTTTATGAAATAAAGAGCACGACGGATATAGTAAAATATCAAAATATTAGAGAAAGTTTGATAGTAACAGAAAAAGTTATTAATAATTGAAAATAGAGTGATGAACTTAAAGATAAAAAAGAGGTTGAGGAAAGCTGAAGAAAAGACGGAAGGATTGTGTGAAAGATTGTTCCGTGACCCCAATTTACATGGGATATTAGTAGGAAGATTATAAAAAGTCGACAAAGTTCATGAAGAAGATAACAAGAGCTTTTTCATTGCACATATAGACATCGTACCATATTCTAGAAGGCGACGCCTACGAGATCTACGCGACGTGTGAATCAACGCAACAGAGCTACATCTATGAAATAATTAAATTACGTAGCAATTTTCGTAGGGCAATGGTTTCTGTCTTTTTGCCCTTTAGTCTAGGTATAAGTATTATTTTAGTTCAGAAGTTACTTTAGAACTTACTTTTGTATTCTTCGCCGTTTTTTTTTTACTTCAAATTATTTAATAGTTGCGATATTATCAAAAAAAAAATAGCAATAGTATATCGTTTTGGAAAGTATCTCAAATACATATTATTAAATATAGGGCAGTTGAGTTACTAAAGTGTCACTTGAAGGCTCGAAAATAAGAAGCGTAATTTGATTCAGCGGCCCAATTTTTGCAATGCTACGAGTACATAAGGGGAAAACTCTTGAGTAATTATGATTCAAAGAATACATCTTGGGTTGAATTGACTCATTGATTCTTAAAGCACATCAAAAGACAGTTCAGTATTTTAA
Organism: Orthosia incerta; assembly: GCA_948252205.1. Classification (NCBI taxonomy): domain Eukaryota; kingdom Metazoa; phylum Arthropoda; class Insecta; order Lepidoptera; family Noctuidae; genus Orthosia; species Orthosia incerta. Next base: position 43,226,022 of record OX411741.1, read on the forward strand.
CACTATTTAATATAGTTGTGTCTACTAAGTAAGTTATCTCATGGGACTCAACGCGACCTCTTAATAGATGTTAAATAAACGTTTTCAAATGATTCTTCGATTGCGAGACTCCGACCTCTAGCGACAGGCGACAGGTAATTGTTATTAATAGGATAGGTAAGTACAATGACTAGATGTGAGGGCTTTGTCCTTTTGAGGGTTCTGTGCCATATTTTGAAATTGGTTTACTAATGATATCGACTTAATCGCCATTGGAAAAGTAATGTCATTAACATTGTATTGTAAAGTTAACTAGACAAAGACAAGTGGGGTTTCGATAAAAAAGGACTTCATTTGCACAACAAATATGTCATAAAAATGTCGTGACAGTACCTACTAGGAAAATGTCGAAAATTTTTGAACCTACGATGGGCAGAGAGCTCCGACTGAATTTCCTTAGTAAAAAGTCATAATTTGAGGTTTGGCTCTCGCCGTAAATTTAATAAAAAAGATATATTACTATGTTGTGCTTCTATTTTTTTCCTTTTAAATAATATTTGTCAAATTAGTACACCAGGTATCAATTTGATATCGAGTAAGTGGCAGATGTATACAAGTCAGATACATCTGTCCCTTACCGCTCTAAGAGCTTATGGTCACCCCCAAGGCCTCTGTTGACAGCGCAATTCTGAGCATTTTTTGAGGGTTCTAGTGCTTCAAAAGATAATGTATCATCAAAAATAAAAAATAAATATCTTTATTTTTCAGTTTATGGAATATCTTTTAGATTGGTCCAATATTGGAGGAGGAAATAGGTGAGAGGCAAACCTCGAATTTTAACTTTTTATTTAGGATATTCAGTCGGATGTCCGTGACCGCATTTCTTCTTAATATTAGTTTCTTCTTCTTCCATTTAGGCATGAACTTTGTAAGAATTTAGAATAGCCAGATGCCCAAAGAAGTGTAGGTACACTTAAATAAAAATATTTAAACTAACTAACCTTAAAAATATGCTTGTCTAAAATATGGGTTCGAAAAACTCCTCCACATCGCTCCCCACTGGAATTGTGCCCAAAAGACTGGCAGCATTACTAGGTTGTATGGCACTGCCTATCGTCTGCCCAAGGTATGTATGTAATGTAATTATTAAGTATTTTTATACTATGTTAGATAACTAATTATCTCCCTGAATAAATGCCCAGTAAATGCCTAGAATTTTAAAAAAGGAAGTATTATATAATGGCTAACTGCTTTGTTACATAAACTCTGGTCCAGAGATACTTTAAAGTTCGTAAGATCAAGAAGATAAAAGACGCCAGTTTACCTAATCTAACCGAATCCTCAGAAAATAATTATATCTATTGAATTTGAAGGCTATGCCGAACACGGGCCGCCCATTGACGGAGACAATGACCAATCATAATGGCACAATTACCTAGCAGTAGGGTTACCATCCATCCGGACTTAGCCGGACATGTCCGGAGATTTCCTGTCCGGCCTTCTAATTTGTCCGGATTTTTCACTTGGATGGGATAATTATGTTTTTTTCATACGGCTTTCCTCTAAGAATATTTTCTTGTTTTATACTTGCGATTGTTTTGTAGTAATTTTTTAGTTTTTAAACTTATATTTTTATTACTAGTATTTTTTAGTAAAGTCCGGCTTTTAACAGGGCCTTTAAATTTTCGAAATGGGGTTACCATTTCGAAAACTCGCTAGTCAATCGGATTGGTAAGCAGAATACAGTTTTTCGTTGTTAGCTGTAAGAGTCTGGCAAACGAAAGTAGAGACTGAAAAAGCGCGGCAAATTTAAAAAATATCAGCGTAGCAACCCCAAAAACTAGTATGCAATACCTGGAATAATCTAATTTGATACTTTAGAATTATTGATGTTACTTCGTCTGAATAAAAATACTATAGGTACATTTAGGTAGGTAATACTTTAGACATATCAATCTGAATAAAAAAGCAACACTATTCTATAATAATTTTATTCACTATCAATCAAAATCTGAATCTAAGACTTGCATGTGAAAAGATTCATAAGAGTCACAGGAATTATTGTTTTCTACATTAATAATGAAACTTTTTAAATTATTAAATAGAGAAAATTGATTTACAAAAACATAAATAGTGATTACGAATTAGTATCAACTTAGTAGCGTCATACGGAAAATTGGGGTTGACATTAGTTTATCATTGCCATATAAAAAGTTTGCAAATAATTCCAGTGTCTACTTTCGTTTGCCAGACTCTATTAAATAAAGAAAAGAATTCTTAAACTCCAAAGAAGAAATTTAAGTATATGGATGAAAACAGAATAAATCAAAGAAGGGAAAAAGAAGCCCTCGAGATGACTGCTGAAGAATTATTGATAAAATTTAAGTGTTGCTAAGGCCTTACGAGAATGATTGTACCCAGAAAGTTCAATTGGCAACATCTCTTGCCTGATAGGTATATAGCTCATTAAAATCTCAGCCATGTGACCATCCTTTCATCATATTTTGCAGGGCAGATGATATGCAAGTCAAGATGTTGTGCGGATGAAATCTTAAAGAAAGTGAGAACTGATTTTTTTGAATCAGGACTCAATGGAACTTATCTCATCAGGAAGATTAAAATCACCCAAAGTGCAATGGAGAAAAAAATGCTCAGCATTTCTGTATCGAATATAGCCCAAAGAATTGCCAAACATACATAAGTGGCAGAGTGCAGGGCACATTTCTCGCAGAACGGATGGTTGATGGCGACCGCGAACCGAAAGATGCAGCGTTGCAGTCCTCCCTCTTTCACAATTCCTCTGAATAGGTTGGTCTTGAAAGCGTTTAGTGTACCAAAGTTCTAGCCGAAATACCGTTACAAATATCACGCATTTTCTTAATCATTAACTTAAAAACATCTATCCTACAGTCTACTTGAGAAATGGGTTTATTCCCATCGGCCACCCTCGAGCTGCCACCCCGGTGGTCGATGGGAATTATTTAGTGAAATCTGCCACCTTCCTTTATTCCCATCTGCCACCGGGATGGTGGACGGCATTAACATTTTCAAAACTGTTGCATAATATTGAAAATGTCTATATCATTTGTAATTCGAAGGAATATAAACGATTTTCTTCAGAGTTGAGAATGAGAGAGTGTAAAAGAAAATAGATATATAGGTAAGGGCAGAGAGAGACCAAAGAATTGATGGATGGATTGCGTGAAAATTATGGTAATATCATTTTTACAACATACTGAGACAACTTTAAATATATTGTAAAACGTGGGAGACTATTGAGGTGCTTTGCTGACCCTAAATAAAGGATTAAAGATATATATCTAAAAAAAGCTGATACAAGGAAGGAGGAATGATGATGAACCCAAAGGGATCCTCTTTTATAAATGTCGTTAAAGGTAGTCAGTTACATAACCAATGTAGCAACAAAGAGTTAAGTGTGAAAGACATGAAGTAAGAAATGCAGAGGCATTTTGAAAATAGCATTTGGCACAAAAGGAAGACATTTGACGATAGATTGTGAAAAAGCAGTTATAAATAAAATTATTCTACTCTTTAACCCCTGACGGAAAAAGAGGGTGAGAGGAAAAAGAGAGTGTTATAAGTTTGACGTGTGTATTTCGGTAACTGTGTGCCTGTTTGTGGCATCATAGCTCCTAAACCGATGAGCCAATTTTGATTTAGTGGACTTTGTCGAGAGTGTTGCGCAGCGGCGGCGGCGGCTTAAGAACACTAGTTATGCGCATTTACTGTTTTGATCGTAGTTTTTCCGCAAAATTTCGTGTCCTAATTACGTGTTTCGATAGATTGTCGATCGAAGCGTAGTTTTTGTGTCGGGGTTTCTTTAATTTTTTAATCAATTTAAACTAGACGAGGCTACTGTTTCCTAGCTCTCTGAGTACCAAATGGTCAGATAATATGAAAAGCATGGTTTGTGGTTTTTTGGGCAAAGCACCTCATATATTTGAGTGAACCTGTTCAGAAAGCGCTGCGCAAGAATTCCTCAATTATATCATGAATGGACAAGACGAGATGGACGAACACCCTTTGCCAAAAGGATCTTTAAAGCTTTCGGTTTTAGAGTAATTCAGTAAGCATATATCAATAAGCCTATGAACAGTTTATTTACACAAAATTTAGCAAACTGCTAAAATCGTTCGCAAAAGACTTTCAGACTGATACGACATCGTCACTTCAATAAACATAACCATTGATATTATTTGTATCACTGTTGTTGTGAATGATTTAATCGAATAGGTACATACGATAGAAACCCAACACAAAAGTAGGAATTAAAGTAGCCAATGTAGAAATACATAAACAACGACTACAGTAATTTGTTAGTTCACCATTAATGAGTAAATACAGTGAATACGACACGACCAATATGATATCATTCAATTTTACTGCTTTAGAAGCGACCTTAGATAACCCCGGGCAACGTCTCCTAGATGCCATCCCCACACATCTGGAGTTCACTAACGAAAGGTTACTAATGGAATTAATAAAATAATCCATTAGATAAACTACTTTCCAATTAATAAAAACAAAGTCTATGTATATCCTGGTCAAAACAACATAAGGCTTGGCAGATTCGGACTTGTAAGAAGAGTTTTCAATAAAAGACATGAAAATAATAATAATTAGGATGACCCGAAAAATCTGTGAAGATCAATTGAATGGTCAATAAGAGCCGAGCTCATGGGTCACGGGCGACTTAATTGTTGTTTTGTCAGGAATAAACCGCACCAAATATCATATCCACCAAAACATCTAGAAAGCAGACTTATAGCTAGCATCTGCTCAAGATTTCGTGTTCTGTTTTAAGAATTATGCCAAGTTTGAACTAGCACGCCTCATTTTTACACGTGCTTATATTATTATATTTTGGGGATTCCCAACGATATCCAACATCCAATACATCTTCGGTTTGGTTAGGTGTTGCTAAAATACTACCTACAACTTCTAAAGTTTTGAATATATTTAGTATTCAAAACCAAGCATAATTCCAAAAAAGTTTAATTAGTTTTGTCCATTTTGAATATGGGTTTTTGACATTTGTAGTACATATTTTGGCTACCTCTGTACTAGTCGTCTCAAAACATATTATGACATATAAAGTATCGCGTAGTGTAATCTTATTTTATCATTTGTCGATACTTTGGATCGACACAAGTCACAACTCTAGAGTCTCTTGATAAGAAAATTATCATAACTGAAAACTATATCATTCATTACTAACAGTAAGAACTAAATTACCTAACTATAAGATTTGATTTATACTCACTCGCTTTAGTTTAAAGAAAAATAGTGTGCATATTGGTGGCTGTCAAAACTTTTAGAGAAGATTTCCGATTTACCCACAATTTTATCCATAAATACTTAGAACGTTCCAAACAAAGCCAGCTTTCTATAAAATACTTTAGGTTTGATTAATGATGATCTACCATCACTCTGCGTGTTCCCAAAACTGCAAATGTAAACGTATTTTGTAAAATATTCAACCTACATGTTTAATACTGGAATACTGATTCGTTTGATACCTCAATCCCCTGAATAATATCATAAAGTAACTTGCCTCAATTGCCTTGATCAACAAGGGGGTCGAAATGGGCTCGAAATATTGCTCAATGCGCATGAGGTCAGCATTGTGAGAACTTGGCCTGGCGAACTTCGTGCTCGTCGATACTCTTGTAATTCGCTGAATACCCGTTACCTAACTCATGTCCACACTTCTCGTGTTTGCGTTTACATTAGCTGTTGTAGTAAGTAACATGAAGCTGATAAGAAATATTACAATAATAAACCCACTTCGAAGGGAAATTTACCGAGTGGCGGTTAGATCCTATTTTCTCCAGGGCAGAAGAAGCGAGATATGGAATGAATGCCAGTTTTGATTGTTTCTACAATCGATGCGTACGCGTCGCACGCTCATGATACGGAGCTACTGCTGCGAGCCCTGTGGCTAGTGGCAAGGGTGCCGCCCACTCTCTCGATAACAGCCGATCCCCATCGGTGTGCGCTTCTTATCGTAGACCTGTTGTTCTCTCATTCAACTTACACATTGTTTGTATCGTGATACACACAATTTGAATGCTATTTTGCACAACAAAGAGCTTACACATGGTAAGTAGACGTTGCGTAAATTCACAACCGCACACAATACAAAAACTGCACAGAGAACTGAACTTAGATCCAATGATGTTGTTAGAATACTTCGGAATCGACTTGCCTTAAATTGTCGAAGTTAAGTTTGAGTCTTGTGATAGAAAGTCCGAGTTCTTTGATGCTGTGTTCTGAAAAATCCGGCAGCTGGGAGTAGGAGATATCCAAGCCGATTTTGGTCTCGGGGCTGAACTTGTTTGTTAAGGCCCGTGCGATTTCTTCATAAGCACTGATACGCTGACAGACCACTAGGATGGCGCCAGTACCGGCGTCCTCGCGGCGGCAGGTGCAGGGCGAGATCTCTCTGCGCATGGCGCAGTGCAGGCTGGCTCCGGCGCCGAGCTGGCCCGCTAGGGCACACAGCAGCGCGGCGGCGAGCGCGTGCTTGTGCGCGATCATCGTGTGTGCCGGTCGGGGCTGTTCGCGCTACTGCCCGATGCCGACGCCACTCCCCACGGCCGCTAGAATCTGAGCGACGCGGGCGCCGGCCCACCCCGCGCAAGCGCATCATCAAATCGTCTGCACTCTGCACCTTCGGTGTATTACCTTTTCCCACTCAGTTCATCGTTGATAGTTCTGCGCAGCATATCATTTAATTTTATTAATTACTGGATTTGATTCTAGCCGAGTAGCGAGTGCCGCTGGCCAAAGAAATTTCAATTGAGTTTCTGCAACATGGTTTTTTGCATTTAATGTTTTTATTTATCTGAGGCGTAAGGTTCTTCTATATTTAATAAATTGTTGATACCTGTGCAACCACACTGGGTATAATATTTTAAGATGATTTTAGTGACAGACCAACTTTTTATTTATATAACCACCTCGCTGGCGAGTGTCCGTGCTCACTCGACCCGATTAAACTCGACCCTGAATAGTACCTGCATTGATAGGCGTCGATGTATAGTCAGGCAGAAAAGTGTTGATTAACGCTCGCACCACAGAAAATGTAAAATTTAAATAATATTTGGATAAATAAAACAATAATTAAACAAGTAAGTACTTGTCCTTCTTTAGTATTTATTTATTTATTAGTTTACCTTCACACAGGAACGCCTTGCAGCAATTACTCCAATGAAGCACAATCTTATAATAAACTCAAAATAAGTACAGGTTTCCTCATGACGTTTTCCTTCAGCGTTGTCAGCGATGTCCAAGATAAACTTAGGAAGTACATATGAATTGAAAAAGTCACTTTGGTACTTGCCCGGATTCAAACCTACGACCTCAAGCACGTGAGGCGAGGTCTTAGCCACTGGGCCACCTCGACATATCAGTATAGTATAATGCTTTGTACTTTGTAGTAAAAATCACAGATTATTGTTTAATTTTCATTACAATCTTATAGCTAGTGGCACGGTGGTATTTATTGGATCAGTCTTTAAACGTGATTATAATTATTAGGTTAGAGCTACAATTTTAGAAACGAAATCACTGAATACCAGGATAAATTATGTATCATAAAAAATATTACATATTCTATGTATAGTAAATTAATAAGTTATTTAGAATTAAATATCACTTTGCTTGACTGGACAAATGGCACTGAATTGGTAGTAAAACATCTGGTATTAATCTTCGGGTCGAGTCTAATCTGGGTGAGTGGACATGGACCCGCGGCGAGTTATTTGTAATTTTTGATAATATATAATAATTATGACTCTCATAATTCGGTCAATATATTCCTCAGACAGGATCTAAGATCCCTGTGTACAAGAACTACTTGTACCTTATCAATAGGCCAAGTTTACAGAGATAAAGATGAACTCACTTATCTCTGATATTTCAAATAACTAATTAGGTACGATACTTTCATCTTTTATTTATTCCTGCATGTTGTGCAGCGCATTTACGTGTTAATGAAATAATATTAAAGGATATACATAAAGGGTATAAATAGAGAAAAAAATAAGTCATGGAATTCCACATTCATGAGATTATGAACATTTTGCTATATAACGAAAAATACAGATAAAATCCACATTTCTTTTATCAAACAGTTTTTGCTCAAGTAAAATAAACCACGGAAACTAATCAAATTCTTAGAATAACTACTTAAAATATAGGTACACAACTGATAAAAGACAAGAATCATGAAGTAATCCCACTGCAAAGTTGTAAATGTTGTCTTTATTGCACATTTTTGTTCAACCTTCAAACAAGGTAGACCACCCATTCAGAACCATCTCCTCAAAGATCATGTCATATTCGTCGACCAATCTCAAAACCTCATCCTACCCACGCAAAATACACTTAGCGGTTCTTGCCCTGCAAAAATATGTTAAGTTTCCATCTCTATCCTCTGCCCACCATCCTCTTTTTAATCAATGTGCTCTGGGCAAGAAGCACTTGCAAGATTTTATCTTTATTATTGTTTACTTTTTATAGATAGGCTCACGCTTGTCAGCTGTCTCAACTGATGGTAAGTGATGATGTGGTAGACAGTGAAATTCAAAGTCATATTCATTATTTCATTTAGGTCATTATGGGGCACTTTTGAACGTCAAAAACTTGAATTTGCAAGTAACAAATTATTATTATTTTATTTGATTTAATTATTAGTATTTATTTATTGTATCAATTATGATTCTACCATCCGATCGGAAAAGTAGGTTGTTATGGAGAAGAACGGACAAGAAACTCCACACTGACTCTTTAAAAGAAAAGTATTTTATAATATTTATATACATAATACTTACATTTATTCATATACGATATAGGACTATCTACGAAAAATAACACTACATGCAATACTACGTAAAGGTATAAAGTATTACAAGCTCTAACAAGTAAATTTATAGATTTGATAAATAGGAACATGGTTCTCACATACTTAAAAATATTGCAAACATAGGTGAACTACATAATTCAACAACAACAGAACAGTGTGTGAGTCAATTTCATAAAACAAAAAAGGAATACAATAACTACGAATATATAAATTAACCAGTTTGATTTTGTCTACACTAAAGATAATGGAGCAGGACCAGCATATTTCCAAGCATTCTTATCTTGAACATAATCATCTAATTTGTAATATGCTTGTTTACAAAGTGTGTTTTTAACAAAGTTTAAAATTGCTTTTCATTTAGTTTTATTAATTCACAAGGTATTTTGTTATAGTTTTAAAACAATATCCCATGAAAGATGTGTGTACTTTAGGTAATCTAAAAGATGGTTGATCTAACTTATCTTTATTTCTGGTATTACAATTGTGCCTATCACTAACTTTAATTATATTTTTACTTACATTTATCTATACAAATATCATAAAGTGGCAGAGTTTGTTGTTTGTTTGAAAAAAATACACAGTGTAGGCAGAAATGGCAGGGTATGTAGGTCGATTAACATGTAACAAAAGTAAAAAAGCATGATTTGTTAAAAAAAACTGTTTCTCGAATCTCCAAGTAAAACGAGTAAGTAAGGAATATATATTTATTTACACATTTGACTTCGAGAGCCAGTACGTTTATTATTTTTACATGTTATTACATTTGCATAATGTTAAATAATAACAGCCGCACAGGTTGATCTTCATATTTAAGCAACACTTGCCGAGGTCGGTGGGTGACTATCTTTACATAGCGAGATTCCTCCGTGCATCGGCAGACCTGGCTGCCCCTTAAAGATATTTGGCAGTCGTTACGGATAGTCAGAAGACAAGAAATCTGTCACCAGTCTTGCCAAAGGGTTATCATGTTACTCAGTTACTGGGTTGTGAAGATCAGATAGGCAGTCGCTCCATTTCAAATACTGGTGCCCAATCGCAACAGGTTACTTGAAGCCGACTCCAATATAGTTGGGAAATAGCGAGGCAAATCGATTGACTTAGTGTTTTCAATAGAAAATGAAAACATCAGAATAACAACACTTACAACAAACAACAACATCGATAACATAAAGAAACAGCATGACTACCATTTTCATATTCACATTTTTGTTGGCTCATTATAAGGCTTTCCATATTCACATTTTTGTTGGCTCATTATAAGGATTTTCATATTCACATATCCGGGTAACCCCTTTGGTGAAGTATACTGCTTAATATAGTTAACCCATTGGTTAACATTTCACTCTTGTCGATTCTGGGTTTTTAACCTCCAACGGACAAAGAGGGGTGTAATAAATTTGAAGTGTGTACCTGTGTGTTTGTGTATTTGGCTGAATATCCCCGCGACAAACTTTACGTGTCCACGATGAGAATCGAGGTGTTAAATGATATTATGTTTCTTATTGTTTTTTTTTGTGAACTACCTAATTGGTTCAATTAGGGAGTTCACAAATTAGATTATACAAATAATCAGGGAATAATAATCGCCTTAAAATTCAAGTTGGGTAGCCTGTCCCAGCTCCATTTTTTTTTATAATTGCATTCACCAAAGCACGGTTTCTTTGTATGGGATGAGGCATCTGTATTTATATTATATTATCTGTGACCAAAGTAACAATTCAAGGTACAATAAAAAATAAACAATTTCGATGCATAAGACACGTTATCTTAAAAAAATTAAACTATATTAAGAAATCTAATTTAAAAGCACAGGATACTCGATCAAAGTTTGTCCAAGCACAAATCAAAATTTTGGTGGCACTTGTTCATTTTACTATAACATGAAGTTTCGTACGTGTGCGATCAATTGCGTTTTATAATTTCGCATCTTTCAGCCATGTGTTTCACATTGCGCGTAACAGGTGTGTGATTAGTTATTTTTTGCTGTGATTTACCTCCAAAAACGTAAGTATCATCTTGGGACAAGAATTGTTAAATTTTTGGTGGAACGATTTGCTGTTGATTTTAAAGTGTTTTAATATTAAGCGTAAAAATAGCTGCCTGATTTCAACTATTACGTTGCAAGACAGTTTGATTAGCAAACAAATACATGTTATGTACTTGGCAATAAGCCAGACCTATTATTATAAGGGTGGCATACTAATGATCAAGTTTCTTATTCATACATTTTTATTTTGTTGGTTTTTAGAATGTCAATCCAAACCAGCGAATAGAGACTACTTAAAAAGAGAATGGTAGAAAGAAGAAGAAAAGCAAGAATAACGAGCAATCCCGAACAGGCTGAAACACTACGAAAATGAGAAAGGGAGAGATATCACCAAAAAAAGTAAGAAGGTAAACTTGTTTCGCAGCAGCAAAAGTCATAACGCAGGCGTCGAGCTTTACAAAGAAGCAGTAAAATATATCAACAAAAATATCTATTATCAAACAAAAAAAGCAACAAAATGGCTCGCAAGAAAAGCAGAATCAAATGCGTCACCCCGGGAAGGGTCGGCGCAACACATTTTCTTCTTCCATACCTTCCTGTCCCCCGTCACGATATCACTGACTACCTTTTCAAATTCAAATACAAAATTCAAATTCAATTTATTGCATCCATAATGTACATACAGTTGGTAAATATAAGTTTCAGAAACAATTATGGACCCTGTCGTGCACAGCAACATTCTAGATACAGGCGATGTCTAGGAGAGAGGAATAGCGCTTAATATTTTTCGATAATAACATTTCAGTTGTATTTCCAATGTTTTTATTTGGTTTAATGTACTTCTTATATGTCTTTAAGATAAGATTAGATAAGATATTTATTTTTGTAAAACATGAGTATACAATAGATTTGCATGGTCTTAAAATAACATTTGGTAAAAGGTTCTAAATGTTTTACCTTTCAGGGCGTACAAACAATTGTATTTGGTCCGTTTGAATTTATACAATTAACAAAAAACTATTATTTAACCCACATTCATGCAGTCGATTATAAACAATCTATAGTAAAACCTAAAAACTAAAAAAATGGTACAGTTTTGAGACAGGAAATGTCATAATGATAGGCACTAAGTACGATCATTAAAAAATTCTGTTAAGCTATAATAACATTTGGCTATCAGGTATTATTTTAGATGTAGTTTAAATAGAGTTGTGGGCATTTGTCTAATAGGTTTAGGGATTTTGTTGTAAATATCTGGTGCTAAAGAGAAAATACTTTTACGCATGAGTGCCGTGATTGATCTTACTGTCCATAATTTATTGTTATCCCGTCGATTGCGGATTGAAACATCTGATAGTTTGGGATTGGATTGTACGAAATTAGCCACTTACATAATATAATATAATAAACAAGGAAGGTAGATTTAAAATATTGTATTTAATAAAATATGGTTTGCAACTATCTGTTTTTTTTAAGCCGAACATAGCCCTAATACGCCTTTTTTGTGACCTAAAAACTGTTTCCTTATTAGTTGAATTTCTCCTAAATATAACGCCGAACCTTAATATTGAGCCGACAATTCCGTGGTAAGCAGTAATCAGCGCAGTGGTACTTATGACGGGTTTTAGTTTATAGAGTGCGTAGGCAGAAGGACAGACTTTTTTATTTAATTCTTCTGTATGTGCTTTTCAGTTAAGACGTTTGTCAATAGTTATACCTAAGAATTTAGCTGTGTCTACATTTTGTATTGCTATCCCTTGGTGAGTAACATTGATGTTTGGTGATGTCAAACGTTGGCTGAAGAACATAACTTTTGTCTTTTCAAGGTTGATTATTAAATTATTGTTATTTAACCAGTTAACCAATGACTTCAATGTATTGTTAATTTCGTTATTATATGTGTCTTTATTTTACAATTTATTGTGACCTGCTGTCATCGTCAAAGAATGATACTGGATATTTCGTTGCTTTCGGAAGGTCATTTATATACATTATAAATAACAATGGACCTAATACACTTCCTTGTGGGACTCCATATTTATCTATTTGTTTCTTTGATGAATACGTTTCTTCTTTTTTAGTGTGAATGTTTACTTTAGAAATTTCAGTATATTGTTGCCGGTTTTTTAGATACGTCTCTATGAGATTTAGTATGTTACCTCGAATTCCATACGCTTCCAACCGCTTCGCTTACTTAGGAGAATGTCAAATTCATATTCAAATTAAGTTTATTGCATCCATAATGTACATACAGGTGGTAAATATAAGTTACAGAAACAATTATGGACCCTGTCGGGCACAGCAACATTCTAGATACAGTCAGTGTCTAGGAGAGAGGAATTACGCTTAATAATTTTCCTATATAATTAACATTCAAGTATGGGTTAAATATACTAATATGTATGTGTCATTCTGTGTGTATGTTAAATTATGTATTATTTTTACTTATTTGTTTATTCGATTACATTTTTGTATTTATTACAATTAGTTTATTTGATATTCATAGATTATATTTATTAAAATTAATACCTAAAAGGTCCATATTATATTGTGCGTCAATTAATTATGAATGTCATTTTCCTTATCGAGTTAACAGCAATCTTTATTTTTAATAAAATTAATATTTAAATGTCCATATAATATATTATAATTCTGAGTCAATTAATTATTTATTTATGTAATTTTACTTATCAAGTTAACAGTTAACATTAACATTAAAAGCGGGATATTTACCATGTTTACTGTTAAGTGACCATGACAGTTTAAAAACTTATAAGTTAACAGTTGTCTATATGTTTAATAAAATTAATACTCAAATAAGTCCATATTTTCATGGTCAGCATAATCGAAAGCCTGGGTCATGTCGCAGTAAATGGAACATACTGGCGTCTTTTTATCTACGCTAGCCATCACATTATTTATAAAATCAAAAATAGCCATGTTTATTGTTTTATTCCTGCGGAAGCCTTTCTGGTCTTCCGTAAGAATATATAGTTTTTCTAAATAGTTATAAATTTGTTTATATATGTATTACTCAAAAACTTTTGAAACTATGGAAATAAGCACAATTGGTCTATAACAGTTCATATTCAGTTTGTTATTTTATTTTAACATTGGTCTAACAATAGAAGTTTTCACCCTTTTCAGGGTATGATCCTGTATTTATACACAAGTTAATGATATGGCTTAGGTGATCACATATATGATATGCGACATATTTTATAATTCTAGTAGAGATCCCATCGTACCCAACACTTGTCGTATTTTTTTGCGATCTTATAATTTTAAGCACGTCGAATGGAGTATTTTTATCGTTTAATTTTTCTAAAAATATATTGTTGAAAGCATTTGCGATCTCCTGTGGACTGGTTATAGTTTTATTGTTTGTTTCGATGGAAGTAATAGTATCCTTTGGTAGATTAGTTTTTCACCTATTTATAATTGCCCATGTAGCTTTGGATTTATTAGTAGCTGTTTTTATTTTATGATTATTTTGTGCTCGTTGCGTTAATTGGATTATATTTTTATAGATTTTATAATGTTTTTAAAATTTTGTTTCATTAAGTTCATTACGATTTAGCCTATAGTTCCACATTAGCTCTCTCTTTTTTTTGGTACATATTTTTATGCCACCAATGAGGCTTAGCTTTGGTTCTTACAGTAATCTTTTTGGCAGGAAAGCATAAATTATACAGCATCATGCAAGTCTATATATCTATGTTTTTCTATTTTTATGTCATGTCATGTACTAATTACCTACTTATTAATTTATTCACCTAAATTGAATTAAAATTAGTATATTTGAAATGCATAGTTTTTATTTAATAAAATTATTATTAATGCTTATTATGTCCTTATTAAGTTTTTAGTCAATTGATTAATGTCATTTTACATCTCTCATGTTCGGTAAGTAGGTTCTTATTACCCCCAAATGGGGTATTAGTATGTAGGTGACTAATTAGCGCTCTAGGGTAATAATGTAGCTAGAAAAGCCCTAGGGCGATAAGTAATTAAGAAAAATACTTCTCTCTTTCAAAAAGTTCGCGTACATCTAACCATCATACTGGCAATAGACATCATGCATACACCCCAATGACCAAAGAGGTCGCTTTGCTATTCAGCCTTGTCTTCGTGCTTCGAGTATAATATTCATCAATTTTAAATATCGAACGGTGAATCTCAATTTCGTTCTTGAAAAATAAATTAAATACTTGATTCTTTTTAATGAAAAAAGGCGGGAATAGAAAACTTTTACTTTAAATATTGTTTGTTTTTGGGCTTTTTTTATAATTACGTGCTAATTAATTAAGAAAAAACATGAGTTCTTCAAGTGATGAAGATATAAACTGCACTCCCGCTTAAATGCAAATGGAAGCTGAAGCAGCAATTAACAATATTTTGCCTGAAACTTCTAAAGAGAGATATTTGAAAACTTACGACCAGTTCATAATGAGGCGAACAGAAAAACGAATAAAGTCTTTATCCGAGACTGTATTCTTAATATACTTTAGTGAGCTATCAAAAAAGGATGTACTATGCCAAATCGAATGCCAAATAATCGAATATCAATTGATCGAACACTTTAAATCGAAAGCCTAAATACTCGAACGTTCATAATATCGAATGGTTAATAAATCGAACATTCAATATATCGTACACTCAATACATCGAGTGTTCAAAATATCGAATGTTTGTTTGATCGAGCGTTCAACGCATCACATATTCATTAGATCGAAATATCAATATTTTGAATACTTTTTATAAAGAATACAAGAAAAACACAAAATTTACTACTAAATCACATTTTGATCTTTAAAAATTATTTTTATAGGTATATTTAAAAATTCTGTATGAATTGCAATTGCACGGAGAATCTCTAATAAATTCATGTTGTTTTTTTATTTATTTTTTATTTGTGATGGGTTTGCTCTTGACTCTAGTCTAAGTCATAGGTGACAGAGACAGAGTCGACGATGGAGTGAGTTTACCCAGAAGAAGCCTGTTCACTCTAACTTTGAAGAGATTCGGGTTGAATGCGTTCGGAAACACAGACGCAGGTATTCTTTTTGTTTTCTATTTCTTGTGTTTCTTCTTTTTTTAGTGTTTTTCTTCGTTTATATCATCCAAAATAGTCGGTTCCTTTAGCATTTCTTTTCTTCTTGCTCGACGTATAATTGGCGATGCTGATTTTTTGTTTGGAATAGCACACGAACTTGATTTCGAATTTTTGGCCAAATTTCGCTGAATAATTTGACTCGGTTTGTGAATCGAGTGGATATCGTCACTTTTTAGGAAATTCCTAAAACGTAGTTCATCTATCTTACCAGGATCTGGTGCGTGATTATGCTGTGTTGTATAGCTTTCCAACAAATATTTCTCACTTCCGTGCAATTTTGTTGTTGCAGTGCTATTACGATGGTATTTATATTTGTTGGCACAATGCCAGTAGAACTTATTATTAATTCTATAGTTTATTGCCATAACTTAGCCATCCATCCATCTTAGGTATTTACAAGGCAGACGCGAATGGAAACGCCGGGAGGGGGCGCCCTAGAAAGACATACATAGACCTTATAGGTGATGTTCTCCAGAAAGGCCTGGTGCGCAGTACTCATAACTGGCGTGTGTGTATGACTAGATGAATGAACGGGAGCGAAGCAAAAGAAGTATGTAAGGATCGTAGCAGGTGGCGTGGGCGTTCTGTAGTTTCTGCCTACCCCCATGGGAAAAAGGCGTGAGTTTATGTATGTACTTAGCCATCCAAAACTAAGACCAACTTGCGTTTTTGAGACATTTCAAGCTTATAATACGACCCTACAGACATGTTTCACAAAATTCACTTGTAATGCACTACATAGAGTCTGTTTTTTATATCTGAGACAAAATTGACACATGCAATTGTCAAATTACTTATTTTAGGCCTCCTAAGGTACATATTCTTTATAAAAAGTATTCAGTATATTGATATTTCGATAGAATGAATATGCGATGCGCTGAACGCTCGATCAAACAAACATTCGATATTTTTAACACTCGATGTATTGAGTGTACGATATAGTGAATGTTCGATTTATTAACCATTCGATATTATGAACGTTCGAGTATTTAGGCTTTCGATTTAAAGTGTTCGATCAATTGATATTCGATTATAAGACCCTGATGACATATATTCAGCTGTAAAGGTACGTAAAATAAAAATCATATAATGGTAATACTTCATAATAATTTTTTTATACTCTTACAATCCTATAAAACATACTTATTTTTATATTTCGCTTGTTTTAGGTGGTTCTTATCTTCGGTATAACTGGCGCATGCCGAGGTATTGAATTGACAACTATAACAATAGAGAACATAGAACAACAGGGTCAGTTGTTAGTAATTAAACTACTGAACACAAAAACTAAAATTGACCGAACATTTGTATCATCATCATCATCATCATATCAGCCGAAAGACGTCCACTGCTGGACATAGGCCTCCCCCAAGCGTCGCCACATTGACCGGTCCCGTGCGTCCCGCAACCAACGGATTCCTGCAACCTTCACCAGGTCATCGGTCCACCTGGTGGGAGGCCTTCCAACGTAACGTCTTCCGGTTCGCGGTCGCCACTCCAGAACCTTTCTGCCCCATCGGCCATCCGTTCTGCGTGCAATGTGCCCTGCCCACTGCCACTTAAGTTTGGCAATTCTTCGGGCTATGTCGGTAACCCTGGTTCTGTTTTCTGTTCATTCACTACGGTGATTAGCAGTGATCGGATAATCGAGCGCATAAATAATAATATAAAAATAATATGGACATGCCTTGATGAATCCCGTATTTACAGTATTATGCTAAAAATATTACCTATTAAAGTAACAAATACACAGTTTCATTGAACCCGTTATGGCATTGATATTTTCATTGAACACCGCTTAGGTTGCGGGAATCCGCTGGAAGCGAGAAACACGAGATCGGTCAATGTGGCGTCATTTGGATGAGGAATAAGTGCAGCTGTGGCCGTCTTTATGCTGAAATGATGACTTTGATGATGAATGCTTAGATACCTTTGAGTGGGCTGTTTCGGTACAAGTACCTGTCCTTGTTAAACTTTCTCTCAAATTTCTAATGTGTTAATTACTTGGACACCACAACAAAATTAAATCTTAATATTTTTCAGTGTTCTTGTTGTATTAAATACAACAAATGAATCAATCCACTACTTGACTACATTTTCTCTACATTAGAATAAGAATAAGAATAAATTTATTTGATAAGGTTACATTCAAGTGGATTGAATTCCTAGACCTCACACTAGGATACCCTGTGTCGTGAGATCCAGGCTCCTTCGTTCCGTTAACAATTATTATAAATAGGACAAATAATAATCCTAAAAATAGGTAAAAAAGAGTGTATGCATGGTGCTGTGATTTGTGTCAGTTGTGTTGGTGTTATAAGAAAGTGTCTGTAAGTTATAAGTATATTAGTGAGTGCACGTGTATGTTTGTGAATTGTCAATGTGTGTACTGTGCTTTTTTACTAAGCCAAGAGACATTCCGTCATATCGTAGTCCAATGTAAGAAGCCAGTTTGTTACCGTCACTCTACATTTTTTTTGTGTTAGTTTTAATATTTTGTACAGGTTATTGACTTTCGCGTATATGTGTGGTCCCATAAAACCGTAAGACCTCCTGCCAATATTTTTGCGGCATTGGATTTTGTTCCAATCCACCCTTCGACTCTAAATGACACAAGTACTCAAAGCAGTTTTATGAAATCTGAGGATGACAGAAAGTATGTAAAGCTGCCTAACCCTAAGAACTGCCACCTCATTATAAAGTTTATTCGTGGGGTACCGGTACGGTCGTCTATAAGCAACTTTTAGAAGAGCACGTTGAGCTCGTTCTACTTTAATAAGCGAGGTCTTACCCGCACCGCCCCACGCTACTATACAGTAATTAAGAACGGATTGACACAGTGAAAAGTAAATCATCTTCAGGACAGAACCATCAGCAACCCTTCCCAGTTGCTTAAATATACGCAGCATTGTTCTGATTCTGCCCTTCAGAGCGCTAAGGTGTGCAGACCATGTCAATCTCTTATCCACTATCACTCCTAGATACCTAATAGAGTCAGTTTGGTCGATGTAAGGACAAGAACATTGGTCGGTGCTAAGACAAGAATGCAACCGTAAACAAGATACTCTGTTAGGGGCAGTACGTTCGGAAATAGCAAAGTGGATTGCTTTGGTTTTTTCTATATTTAGCGTCAGAAGATTATATTTTAGCCAGTTTGCGACAGTCTTTACCCCGCTCTCAACCGCACATTGCACCTCGTCCCATGTTTTCCCATGAAAAACAATTGCGGTGTCATCGGCATAATTATGTGAAAATTTTTGCATGTGGGAGATTCAAGCTACACAATCCATTTATATAAATTATAAATAGAGTGGGACCCAGCACGCTACCCTGGGGAACACCGAAATGTACAGTAGTTGGGTCACTACAATATTCTCCCAGCACAACTCTTTGCGTTCTATCACAGAGATATGAAGCAAACCAATCCAAAGCAACGCCACGGACTCCCAAAAGTGACATTTTCTTAATCAGAATTTTACTGGAGATTGTGTCGAAGGCTTTTGCAAGGTCCAGGAAGACGCCCGTACATGCCTGTCCTTGACCCAGGTTCAAAGTAATAAATTCGGCTAAGTTGGTTACTGCATCCTCCGTGGATTTGCCAACCCGAAAGCCATACTGATTGTCCGACAGTAACTTATGTTTTTCCAGGAATGCAAGTAGTCTCTTGTTGACAACTTTCTCAAGAATTTTAGAGAGAGCTGTCAGCAGAGAAATTGGCCTATAATTTGCGGGCGTTTTCGGATCTCCGCTTTTGAATATCGGGCAAATATTTGCAATCTTTATACAGTCGGGTACAACGCCCGTAGTTAAACTTAGATTGCATAGGAAGGCAATCGGCCCCACTAAAACATGCGCGCACTGCTTAAGGAATGCGTTGTTAATCCCATCATAACCCGTTGCAGACGTCGCTTTAAGATGAGTGATAATTGAGAATATTTCTTTTCCGTCAGTCGGAGCAAGAAATAAAGAGTGTGGGTTGGTGCACAATGTACTATATTGCTCATTTTTACGGGCCAGTTCAGTTTCAGTCATATCGAGTTGTTCAAGTATTCGTTTTTATGCAAGGATTTTGCCTACGGTAGAGAAATAGTTGTTAACTTTATTTAGTGTGGGGACTGGGTTGTCACTATCAGTTACGAGCTCAGATTTGCCTGTTTTTTTATTTTTAATATTGCAAATTTTCTTAATTTCATACCACAATTTTTTACAGTCGCCTTTAGTTTCCATTAGTAGTTTGCGGTCATGATCTTGTTTCAGATTGGAAAGTATGTACATTATCAATGATTTGTTGATATGCCATTGGTTTTAGATAAAATAAAGATGGGATCATTATATTTTACCACTGCTATATTTTATTTAGTTAATTATAGTTGTTTTCGAAATAAGTTAATCTCGTCATTGTTTTTTTTGCAATCCTGGATTCATTTAATTTAAGTAACAATGGTCAAGTTGTACTGACAAAAATCCCAAATATCGTCCTTGATTACGGTACCCTAGTTGGTATAACCAATCAATGAGTAATATAACATTATTAAATCAGTGTACCATTAGTTCTTATTTTTTACTTAAAACATGATCATCATAATGCTTCTGATTAGAAACATCAGATGAATAAGACTACGCTCTTATTCTAGTCAATTAAAAAACAATTAAATAAATAGGAATAATCCATAATAACTTTGAACATCTCCCATGAAATTGTACTAAATTTATAAATCATTACTACTCACGCTATTCACTAATCGAGACTAGTTTACTTTCAGATTGATCAACAAACATTTATTTTCTGGAAAGATATCTGACGAATGTGCGCAATGCCGATATCAATATCGAAATTCCGATATTGAGATATAATATCGGAAAACAATATCGGAATTGAAAAACTTCCGATATACATATTGTCAACGGTAGGCGATTTTGTAGCTTACGAGCCGTCACTGTGCGTTCTCGGCGGGCACTTAACCGGATGTACCGATCCTCATGAACAGTTGTAATGCGAACTCTAACCGAACCAGGTCTTCAGCCAGCCAGATGCAAAGCCACAGACCGCTGCGAATTTCCTTCTTGGATCATTGTAACGGCTCTGGTTGCAGTAATTGCGTCCATATGTCTTCGCACTTGTGGCATATTAACATAAGATGTTATTTAAACAAATAAACAAAACAAAATAACGATTATTTTTGATTACCATCAAGATAATCGAAACAAGACAAAGAAAAATCAAAACAAAATAACAAGAAAATTTCAAATCTATTATTATTTTAAATGATGGCCAGTATAGATATAGTTCTCGCCAAACTTCTTGGCCACCCTGAAGTTGGCTACAATGGCTGCGCAGCACGAGTAAATCTCATACAAAAACGGCACCGTTTCCTGCCTCGCGCATTCTGTAAGCCAGCTTTAGGGTGGTGGTATAACAGACTTTTACTGAGTTAAACTATCCGGTGTTCTGCGGCCTCCTTTGACGGAGGCGCTGGAGTGCTTTGGTATTTGTCACGCGACCCCGGCCAGGTACTGGTTCACATGAATTCATGAGGAACCCGTCACACGGTTTGTCTGCGTTTCAGTAACATCAGATACGCTGACGACATAGTGCTGCTGAGTAAATAGTAATGTATGAGGTCATACAAAACTGTACGAATCTGTGAAAAGTTCACTCACAGCTATTGCTTGATTTATTATGTAAAGAAATTTTTCTTTTTACCTATTATCCGTTTCCGTAAGTGTGTCCGTGGCATTTACAGTGGGCCTTACCAGAATACCAGCGCGGCGTTATTTGTTATTTTTAAATATCGATGCACAGGCAGAGCCTTTTAAATTTTGGTCTCGCACAGGGTCTTCTTTTGTTTCTTTTTGTTTGTCTCTCGTGTCTCCTGTGCGGGTCACAAATAAATATATTTTCTTTCTTTAAAAGCGAATGTTTGATGTTTTAAGCTAGAAGAAAATCTCTGGCAACGATACCTACACATCGGCCTAGCCTTTTCCCACTATGTTGGGGTTGGCTTCCAGTCTAAGGACTTTCAGCCGAGTACCAGTATTTCACATGATTGCCCTTCATGTAGAATCTGACTTCCACAACCCAGTAACTGGGTAATACGATACCCCTTAGCAAGACTGGTGTCAGATTATATGGACTATCGTGACGACTTTTAAAGATTTTTAAGTAACAGCCGAGACCAACGGATTAAGGTGTTTTCCGAGCCACGGAAATCACCTTGCATTCATCAGCGAACATATCTATTCCAGGAGTAGGTTAAAGGAAAGCATGTTTAGCAAGCATATAAAACAGCTACGATGCATAAGAATTGTCACTAACGCTAGCTATCGCCTTTTTAAAAGATTACTCCACTTACTTTGAAATGTTTTTCTCTTTTGTCTCGCTGACTCTTGATGACTAAACTAATTCTTATATACGTCTAATGTACATAGGTGTCGTCGCATAACTGGTATGCTCCACGTTCACAAACTAACGACCATATCTACATAGTTCACTGCTCATCACGGATACCAAACTCGTTTTTAGGAAATACCAAGAATGTTCAAGTTTTGCATAAATTACAAGGAGCAACGTGATAATTATTATGAAACTGATAATAAATAATGATGAAGTGTTTGGTCAAGTGTTGTCGATACTTGTTTGTCTATAGAAGGATGAATTAGGATGATAAGATGGCTTTATCTAATGGCTTATTGATAACACAGAATCTCGTACTTCTAACAACAATATTTTTATCTTGGCCTATGCAAATGTTTATTGCCAGTTTTTAGCGTGGTTTTACCAGAGTTCAATTTGATAATAAGTAGATATTTTTCTACGAACTCCGGATGCGAAATGATTTTATATTGTGAATCATTTTGATAGGCCCTTGTAAAGAGATAAGTTTGTTACAATTTTGTAGGTAATACCAACATTTTTAGGTAAAATCAGAAAGTGTTCTTATTTTCCTCAAATGTTAACCTTTTGCTTGAAAACAAATATCTATAGCACTATAGGCGACAAAAAAAAAAGTTAAAGTTTTTTTTGGGTGGCCTATATTACGTCCAACAATATAAAGATAACAGTAGCATAAACAAAGAAAAGCTATTCATAGACCTGCACAATTAGCTAGTAATAAAGGATCCTATTTTGTTAAAAGCTTTTTGCTAGATAATCCACTCTATGTCTACTTATTGGCTACAATATTGGCAGATTTACAAAATATTATTTTAATGTCCAACTTCTCGGTTTCTTCACAAGTAGTTCGTACCTTGTAATTTGCTACGGTGTTCAAGAAAGAGTACCTATTCTATATAGAGGGCACTATAATAAAAGTAAAATCTAAAAGTGAGATTTGATCCAATAGGTTTTACACTTTTCATTCAAAATTACACTTTTCATAATCAAAATCATTTTTTTATATTTCACGTAGGCCTACATGGGCACTAATAAAACGTCGACAAAAGGTGCACGGTTCGGGTAGGTCGGAGTAGAACCGGCAAGAAACTCCACGGTTACTCTTTTAAATTTTTTCCATGTTATAGCATTAGTGCAACGTAGGCCCGACAATATGTCATAAGATCTAAAAAAAATAGATTATATCATCATCATCTGCCTAGCCATTTTCCCAACTATATTGGGGTCGGCTTCCAGTCTTACCGGATTCAGCTAAGTACCAGTGTTTTACATGGAGCGACTGCCTATCTGACCAAAAAAAGAAAAAATAATAAATATATCTAAAAAAAGATTATATAAACGAGATAAAAAGTTAGCAAATGATAACAAGCGTCTAGAAATCTAGAAGGCCTACAATGTTCACACAGTAAAAAAAGTATAACAAGACTAAATTTAGCATGTGGCACAAATGTTGTTATCAGTGCTGTAACTATTCTTAGCAAAGCGCTATAAAGATGATTGAAAACTATTGTAAAAAGTGTACAAGAAGGAAAAACAAAAAATGAGATTGAGAATAGTTAGAGACATCCACATATTTGTGCCGTTTTTGAGTTAAAGATAAAGAAGACCAAATAGGTACCTGAGATCATGCATAAAGTGATATTCCAACATCAAAAATTATTTCCAAAATGTCAAGTGGTAAGTAAACCCAAAATATTTTGACTTTTTACAGTTTTTATAGCTGATATATGTTTATATATGTCACTATATCTCGAGCTAGGCCCTAGACAAGTGACATTATATCATCAGAAGCGTGGCGATAGCGATTGTCAAAGACTTTACGATAGAAAAATTCAACCGACTTCCAAATAAAAACACTAGAAAGTGAAAAATTACTTCAATATCGGCAGTCAGTGTTCTTGTTTTTATTTCTTCGTATTTTGACACCGACTCCTTTTTGAAGTCGGTTAAACAGGCAAAATTGTAAGGGATTGATAAGCGACATCGAAAAATCACGTGATCAAGCCCCCACATTTTGACATTTCGACTACCGCCTTCGCTGACATCGAATGCCACTTGCCTAGAGCCTCATAAGATAGTCTCGAGGCTATAGTCTGCAGGACTATCGGTATTAAGCTTCGTGCTTCTAGAATGCCATACTATTTGTTGGATAGTCTCCAGTGCCTGATTTAAGGATCTATGTAGTTTGTTCTATTAGCAGCATTCCCAATATAGTTAAGTCGGTAAGTCGCTGCTGATATAGGATCCTCTCGAAAAGGTGAATCCCCGTAAGCAACGCTTTTACTTTTAGATAAGTGTTTAATTTGTCGCCGAAAAGTTCTGGAGTGACGACCGCGTACCGTAAGACGCTTCGTTGGAAGGCCTCCCACTAGCTTGACCGATGACCTGGTTAATGTTGCGGGAATCCGCTGGATGCATGGGGAGGTCCATGTTCAGCAGTGGACATCTTCCTGCCCAAATAATGTTGATAATGAAGTATGTATTTGTGAATAATAAATATAGGAATGTCGGCTATTTATTTATAAGTCCAATAAAATGCTACTTTTTGATTTAATTATATTAATTGATTTATGCTAAAACCAGTCCAACGATTAAAGTTATTTGTTAAAAAATAACGAACTTTAGGGTCAATATACCGGCTTACGGTTTTTTTGTTAAATATTTATTAATAAGATAGGCTGCAAAAATAGCTATAAAAAATCTTATTTTATTGCCCAATGAGACGCTTACAAAATATTCGCGATTCAGGAAAAATTATGATACTCATTTGTCATTTCAACACTATAAAACATGACAGATATTACTAATTATATCCTTTAGAAAAGCTCTTTATTGAAGTTTTTTTTACGGCAATGGTTTTAAACTAATGTATACTACATCATAAGACGTTTAAATTTTAAAGATTTTTGTAGATTATTTTCGATTCCATGCCCAAAGAAACAGTATTGGTATCCAACGTGGCAATGCTGCCAGTCTTCTGAGCATATTTCCGGATGACAACGAAGTGGAGGAATACTTCGACGCCTAGATATATATTGTTTTTGTATATGTAAGTAATTCGTTTTAGTGTATTAGTTAGTATGATTTAGTATAATTATTTAAGTATGTACATTGTACATATTTAATAATTAAAACAAAACAACACTTTGCCAGAATAATCTGCTATTTTCAGTTTTAAGTATGTTTAACGACGTAGAAACTTAAATAGGAATAAATTAATTTAAATCTTGCGTAAATAAAGGCCACTGATTGACCTTTCACATTATAAACAATATTAAAATTACAAAAAGGACACTGCAAACTTCTGCCATATATAGGGTTGCCAACCATTAAGAGTTCAGAGAGTAATAAAAAAAAAGGAAAAGAGTAGGTATGCTAAACCACTATTTTTTATATAGATTCTCTTTATTTTTTATTTTTTGTAGGTTTGCGCTTGACCGCTATCTCACCTGATGGTAAGCTATGATGTGTCCACGATGAAGCACGCTTGTCTAGAAGAAACCTATTCACTCTTGAATTATATATCATGTAGTCCGTCTCTCTGTCCATCTGTCCCTCTCTGTCCGTCTGTCTGTCAAGACACTTTATCTCGGGAACGCGTGGAGGTATCAAGTTGAAATTAATATCGTATACCCAAGTTTGCAACCCCATGCAGCTGTGAAAAAATCAAATTCTAGATCAACGCAATCAAAAGATATACCCGTTTGTGACGCATAACACTCGCAAGTGAATCAAAATCTACAGAGTACTTCCCGTTGACATAGAATCATGAATTTTGGCGAGTAGCAATGTCTTATAGCACAAGTAAGGGAAACATTCCGAAAACCGCAAATTTGTAACTACATAAAAAAAACATTACTAACATATTTGCAGTTGGTAAACAGACTCCGATTTATGACGATGTATGGGGACTACAGTTTTCCAACGGCAAAGTTATACGGTCCCCCAATTCTCTTTATCTTATCGTTAGAGCAATGTTCGGTGCCCAAGTTTATGAACTTCAGCTATTATTATGGTGAATGAAGCCACGGAACCCTTTGTACGGAACCCTCAGTACGCGAGCCCTCTCTCACTTGGCCAGTTTTTAGGGTTCCGTACCCAAAGGGTAAAAACGGGAGCCTATTACAAAGACTGCACTGTCCGTTTGTCCGTCTGTCACCAGGCTGTTTCTCATGAACCGTGATAGCTAGACAGTTGAAATTTTCACAGATGATGTAATTTTGTTGCCGCTTTAACAACAAATACTAAAAACAGAATAAAATAAATATTTAAGTGGGGCTCCCATACGAAAAACGTATTTTTTTGCCGTTTCTTGCGGTGATGGTACGGAGCCCTTCGCCCTTCGCCTCTGTACTCACTCTTTTCTAAAACAATACAAATATCAGTTTGATGCACTAAAGACGTTTGAAAAATGGGTGAAGAAGCTGAACACTAATGATGCTCTAGTCGAGTCAAAGCTACAGAGCCTTGAACACCGACGCCGAGTCGCCACGCGCCAGCCCGTCGTTGTCGGCGGCGTCGGTTTTTATCAGTTACGTTTCGTGGAGTGTGCGATGAAATGCCTAGCCCTTCTCATAATCGGAGAACAAGACGCCCATCTTTTCGCACTAAACGTTTTGGAAATACTTTCAATGTGTGTATTGCTAAAGAGTGAAATCCCTTCCGGAGTTTTTGTTTCCTGATAGCTACAACCTAGGCGTATTTAATTCAAGCTTCACCGCCGACCACATCATCGCTTACCATCATGTGAGATAGCGGTCAAATGCCTATCAATAAAAACAAGACATAAATCATTGGGCATCACAGTTTGGAAACCATACCCATGGCGTACACAAAGGAAATAAAGCAGAATGTATTGATATAAGGCTCTGATTTACTATGGCAGTAATCACATTAATGTGAGTCACGGGAATGTCAAAAAAATTACATAGACAGGGTGAGGAGTCTCGGGACCGTTTAGATGAAAACTAAAACTGCATTATGGGCTTTTGGAATACTCAATATTCTTAGCCAGCAATCGAAACTGTTGATATTGGAAAAATAAACACGCTAATTATTACTCGATGCCATAGTGTCGCTAATAAGGAATAAATTCTGGAAACTAATGACACACGGCTTACCTTATGACATACCATTTTTTAATTTTTCTATATGTTTCCATACATTTTTTTCCATCGATTTTGAATCATACTCGTATAAATGTATTCAATGAAAGGTCACATTATTCTCTTTAGTTTTAAACTATTTCGGTTAATGACCATCATCGCCACTCTTCGCAAAGTGGGTCAGATTATGCCCAATGACCTTCACTCTATTTTTCCCAAAACAAAGTTGACAACCCTACACTTAGCCATATTGCAGTCTATAGCTAAATGTTGAACAAACCGGTATTATAAAAATAGTTAATATGAGCTTCTGCCCGCGGTTTCACCCGCGTGAAAAGTGTTATATTATCCCAAGGGATCATTATCCCGAGTTTATCGAGTTAAAAAGTATCCTATGGTTTAATACAGGTTATAAAATAATTTGTTCAAAATTTCATCCAAATCCTTTAAGCCGTGTTAGCCGTTGCGCGATTGAAACACAAACACAAATGTTCACATTTATAATATTATTAATAATAAATTGAAAATCTTATTTTTTACAACAGGTGACAGGTAAGCAGTAGATTTTTTCCGGTAAATAATAATAAATGACTGGTTTGCTATTTGCTACATCTATTTAAATATATATGATTTTTCTTTTAGTGGGTTTCTTGATAATATTAACGTATGATTTATTTCCAGAAAGGGGTGAAAACTAAGATTAAGATTCATGGAGTGTTGTTGAGTGTTGAATGAGTTCTCAACCCTGATAGTGACTGTTTCAAACTTCCAACAGGGCTACATGTTGATTACCTATGTTTTATACCCCAGGGGCAGACGAACAGTTGTGTCGGTGAATCGTTCGCCGGTGAAAGGTTCTATCGATGAAATTTTCAAAAGTGAATCGTTCTGTCGGTGAACCGTTCAACGGTGAAACGAATGTCGGAGAAATGTTTCAGAATCCAACTAATTAAAAAACGTAGGCAAGGGCCTTTGTTCCCAAACTGTGATAAAAATGTGGGACTCAAGCCTGTCACAGTAGGCCGTGCTCGCCCCGCTGATCTCTCTTTCTTGTGTGAGGATGTGACACTGTTGGTGTCAGAGCTTAATTAATTAAGCCGCCTCTGGGGACCCCACAGGATTCTGACTTGGTTATTTCAGACTTACATTAACTATATAACATTTATGTGCCCTGTGTTTTTGCGGGTGTAATACCCGCACTTTATGTTTTGTCAATCTTGTGCAGTATATGCATCTCCTCGGTGTTTCTGATACCTGCATGCCTTTTATTCACAACATATTTTTAAGCAGTTTATTTTAAATTTCTTACTATATTTGCGCGTGCACATGCGCTGCAGACCTTGGTTTCCGTACGTCACCTGCTAGGCATCCGGCGGAATCAGCGCCGTGCTGTGGGTCCCCCACGGCACAGCATTATGCTGAGTGGAAGCCTTCTTTCCACAACCACGACATGCATCTGCATTTATATTTTTGTCTTTATTTTACTTTCTAACATAATTTAAGAACTAGGTACTAAAAAGGTTAAGGATTTAGGCGGTTAACACACTGCCACGCACCAAGCTGCATGTTGCGTGAAAACGCATAAAACGCACCTACGCGCGTACTTGGTTGTCTCCGTTTGTATAGAAAAATCTCATGGAAGTACGCGCGTAGGTGCGTTTTCACGCAACATGCAGCGTGATGCGTGGCAGTGTGATAACCGCCTTAGTTTTCAAAATCTACTACCATTGTTCTAAAACAAACTAATTCTTGTAATGTAATAGTTGTATGTTGTTTTGTGGCAATTAAATACATTTTCTTTCTTTCATATATAAGTCCAGGTTTCCTCACAATGTTTTCCTACACTGTAACCAGTGATGTCCAAGATAAACTTAGAAAGTACATATGAATTTAAAAAAAGTCACAGTGATACTTGCTCGGATTTGAACCCGACCTCAAGCACGAGAAGCGGCACTTAGCTACTGGGCCACCATGGCATCTTTCCTGATGGCGCGATGCAATTTGATTTATCACACTGATAAGCGATTATTAATAAGTGAATTTGCAAGTAAGTTCACATGCTCGCGATGCGATGCAATTCGACCAACAATGCTTGAGTGTAATATGAATGAGTGTATAGAGACTCACCGACCCACAGTCAAACCATTACTATGGTTTTATGGGGCTTAGTTTATAAGTTACTTACCATTATGTCAATATAAATAAATAAAATGCGCACTTGATTTTCTCATAGCCAATACGTGCGCGATTTCGCCTATCGATATCGATGCCTCTTAAATTGCGACGCGCCATCAAAAATTGGCCTAAACTAACAAATGTAATATACTATTATTATTTGAACATACTTAAAATTTTAGATAAGTACCCGATTAATACACGGGACTTAAACATAATTAGCGTGTTATGTTCTTTAGCGTCTATTTTCCGCCACCAACGCTACATATATACTAATATTATATTTTGTTTGTTTGTTTGTTTGTACCAAATAGGCTCCGGAACTACTGGACCGATTTTGAAAATTCTTTCACCATTATTTATTTATTTATTTGGCCAACCGACAATTGTATATACTGATACATTTAAATTTCAAGTTTGTTTATGTCTAAGGTTAGTACTACAATTTCTTAAAGGTTAGCACGGCATGCCCCATAAAACAATAGTTACAAATGAAATTAAAACTTAAAGGAAAATATATGTCAAAAATAGTAGTAGTCATTAGAAAGCTACATTATTCCTGAGTGACATAGGCTATTTTTTATCCCGGAAACGGGTCCTGTGGGGTGTCCACGGGAGCGAATCCGCGAAAACAGCTAGTATTACATATGGGGCAAGCCTATTACCATCAATCGGGCACAAAGCCAGACTCCGGGCTACTACTGAGAAATTCTAGATGGATAACACTTTGACCGAAAGTATTTTTATTTGGTTATCGAACCCAGGACGCCGTGCTCAGCCGGCACTAGACCAACAAGGCAGTCAAAAGAAACAATTAATTATGGGTATTGTATCTTTGCTAGTTTTTAACCGACTTTCCAAAAAGGAGGAGGTTCTATGTCCGACAGAATTTATGTTTTTTTTTGTTTATGATAACCGATATCTCTGTCAATTGTAGCCCGATTTAAAAAAATATTTTTTGTTTGAAAGAGTATGTTCGAATTGTATGTTTTTATACGGCAATGCTATACTAATGTCGACCTCAATTTTCCAAAACAAGATGGCGTGTTATTTAGATTTGTTGTGGTTTTGTTAATAGCATTTATTAAGTAAAAAATGAATGTAACAATTAAAACTGGATTACGGGAATCTTGTATATGCCCACAAAAATATAAATTGTTAAAAAAATACAGTGATTTCCATAACATAAATACTAGAAACAAACACAAATTTGTAGTACCTACCACAATTATCAAGAAAGTAGATGGCTCCTTCTGATGCCAATGTATACGCTTTTATAATAATCTTCCAAGCCACGTACAAGATCTAAGTCTTAATAAAATCAAATGATTAATTAACGTAAGTTGTGCTAGACAGCGTTTTGTACCATTAAAGATTACGTTGATGGCAAAAAGGCTTGGGATTGAGCTACTCCAATTTAATTTTTATTTTACAGTCTGAATTAGTCGATATTGTTCTTCGAGTCGTTGAGTTCCTGAAGTTCTGAGTAGAGCTACACGATTACTGACAAATGCGTGCACTGACTGAACAGGTTTACTCAAATCTGTATGGTTCTTTCCTCAAAAGACTATTACAATCACAAATGTACATAGCCCTCAAATAAATAATCTACCAAGATTATTTCTGGGCTTTATATACACATTGACATTTATGAATTTTATATATACAATGATATGAGTATATATTTATTAAAGTATTATATTATTTGAATTATTGTGAATGTGAAGACTATGTGGGTCATTACTTTTTTCATGGTCTGGCAGTTTGAGTAATTCATGCGGCCTACCCAAATGTCCTTTCTTTGGTATTATTTGTCGAATCGTTGAATTCCTTAAATTCTGAGTTGGGCTGCATGGTTACTGACAAATGCGTGCACTGCCTGGACAGGTCCACTCAATCTGTCCGGTTCTTCCATCAAAAGACTATTTCAGACACCAATTTATTTATTTATATACACTTTATTGTACACCAAGACAAAAACAAAATTACATACGGAAACCTTAAAATTAAAACAAACATACAACAGGCGGCCTTATCGCATTCTGCGATCTCTTCCAGGCAACCCAGAATGGATAGAGATAGCCTGGACACGACATGGGGTTGCACTTGGTGCAAGTTTGAATAAAACAATAAGTCACAAACATAAAAAGTACTAAATATAAAATGGTAAAAAAAACTTTTTTACAAAAAAATACTACCGACTTCCAAATAAGAAAACTACAAAGTGAAAAATAACTTTATTTTTGGAAGTCGGTGTCTTTCGTAGGTACCATTTTTTTTCGTTATGGACACCGACTTCCAAAAATAAAGTTATTTTTCACTTTGTAGTTTTCTTATTTGGAAGTCGGTAGTATTTTTTTGTAAAAAAGTTTTTTTATTTTTCACTTTTTAGTTTTACCTACCTAATAGGCAAGTTGTTTAGTAAGTTTCCTATAACGCCAGAATAGATTACCCGAAAATCATGAAACTTGAACAATACCGATCAAATGAGAGATCTGCTTACCCCTTAAGAGCATACTGGCGTGATGTTATGTTATGAAATGGTATAAACAATAAACAGACATGCGATTTCAGCAGTCCCGAGAGATTTGCCCTTATTTATTGAAGAGTTCTGTTGTATATCTTCGAAGTTCTTCATCAGATCTTCACCAAATTAAAATGGGACCAATTTCGGAACATGTTCTTTCAAACAAAAAAAGAATTTTCAAAATCGGTCCACAATTGACGGAGATATCGGTGAACATACACAATAAAAAAAAAAAAAAAAACATACAAGAAGTCGAACATAGAACCTCCTCCTTTTTCGAAAGTCGGTTAAAAATAGATACATAAATACATATAAATATACAGTCAAGAAAACAATACAGCTGCAACAAGAAGAAGATCACTGTGACAGGTAGTGCTCCTTCAACAGTCTTTTGAAGATCGGCAATGATTGCGCGCGTTTTATTGTTACAGGCAATGCATTCCATAGACGAGCGGCCTGGACAGTAAAAGATTTGTTCAGGAAGATAGTGGAATGCATTGGCATTTTAAGTTTCATGTTATCCGATGACCTAAGAACTCTAGTGTGCGAGTCACATAAAAACTGAAATCGATTTTTGAGGTAAAGAGGGGTAGATGGGAGAAATAGTATATTATACAGGAGGGAAAGAATATGAGCATTCCAGCGAAGGCGAATTGGCAACCACTTGAGTTTCTCGCGGAATTCTAAAACATGGTCATATTTGCGCAAACCAAATATGAACCTTATACAAAAATTTTGAAGACGCTCAAGTTTATCAAGTTGTAGTTCAGTGAGGTCAAGATAGCTTGCATCAGCATAATCAAGGATGGGTAGAAGAAGAGATTGAGCAAGCGCAATCTTGGTGGCAGTCGGCAGAAAATTACGCAGTCTCCTCAGAGACCCAGCAGATGCGAATAGCTTGCGGCTAACTTCCAGTAGCTGGGCAGTCCAAGAGAAGTTCTTGTCAATGAATATCCCCAGGTTCTTAACATTCTCGCTAAAGGGTACAACAGAGTTATCAAAAGAAA
Organism: Orthosia incerta; assembly: GCA_948252205.1. Taxonomy (NCBI): domain Eukaryota; kingdom Metazoa; phylum Arthropoda; class Insecta; order Lepidoptera; family Noctuidae; genus Orthosia; species Orthosia incerta. The sequence continues at coordinate 43,259,202 of OX411741.1, forward strand.
CTTGGGGAAGAGTCGTCCAGTCGATCCTTGAGACCAATCTTGAACTGCCCACCACCATAACTTGCGTTTTATAGGGTTCACCGTAAGTCCGTGCCTCTTGCTCCAGTCGCAGATACGGGCCAGATCACTATTTAGGGTCAGATAGATTACCAAGAGGAGATCGTGTGTAAATTTGAAGATCATCTGCATAAAGGTGGTAGGAAGAAATTAATTCATTGGATATTGAGTTAATAAAAACTGCGAAGAGTAAGGGAGATAGAACGCCGCCCTGAGGTACCCCGGCAGAAGTACTACACCAGGAAGACAAGGTCTCCCCGATGCAAATACGTTGTCGGCGACCAAACAGGTAACTACGAAACCATTCAACAACCGATGGAGATACGTTAAGAGAGGCAAGGACGCCAAGTAAAACATCGAAATCCACGGTATTAAAGGCATTACTGAAATCCAGTAGAGCCAAAACCGTTAGATTACTCATCTCCATGGCAGACCTTATATCGTCCGTAATATTCAGAAGCGCTGTAGTTGTGCTATGACCAGGGCGGAAACCGGACTGGAAGGGGTTAAGGAGATTATTTTTGGAGAGAAAGGTGCTTATTTGGTTGTGAATTAACCGTTCAAGGACTTTGGATAGGAACGGCAAGACGGATATTGGACGATACTCAGAGAAGGATGTGGGATTGGACTTTTAAGGTAAAGGAATTACTTGAGCATCTTTCCATGAACTTGGAAAGACACTGCTAGACGCAGAAAAATTAAGGATGTGGCAAATAACGGGCAGGATAATGTCCAGCACCGGGAGTAGCAGTTTACGGCTGATACACTCGCTTCCTACTGCGTTTGACGAAATCGATAGTATGCTCTTCGTAACATCACATGCAGAAAATTTACACAAAAAACAAATGGAGAATAACTGGGAGTAGGGAGAGATGAAAGATGATTCAATGTATTTAATTTAGTTGTCCTATCAAAATTGGACGAAGCAGTAAAATGATTATTCATTGCGTCAATATTTACATCTTTAGAGATAGTTTCTTGTCTGGATTTACCGACCCCCAATGACCTTAGAAATTTCCAGACTTTGGAAGCGTCCCCATTTTGGACAGAATACCAATCTACATGATCTGACCAAGATTATGTCTAGACTTTGAAAGAGACTGTGACATCTGAGTTTGTTTCGGCCTTTCTTCTCAGAGTAGTCAGATAGGAAACGCCAACATCATCTAGTTTAAAAAAATATGATTGACGTGTAAAAAAGTGTTTGTACAAACCAACTTACAGAAATAAAATCATTTATCTTTAACCGACTTCCAAAAAACACTACAAAGTGAGAAATAACTTTAATTTCGGCATTCGGTGTTTCAAAACGAAGAAAGGAAAACAGGAACACTGACTTACGAAATTAAAGTTATTTTTCACGTTGTAGTGTTTTTATTTGGAAGTCGGTTGTATTTTATGCAAACAGTTTTTAGGGTTCCGTACCCGAAGGGTCCAAACGGAGCCCTATTGCTGTCACTCAAGTCTCTGCCTGTCCGTCGTATGTCACACAATTTTGTTTCGAAGATTTTATTAAGTTCCCATTGACCTACGAACTTGAAATTTGGTGACAATGTTTATTGTTACGTATACTTTACTAATAAATACGAATATATTGGTAAATCAGATTTTTCTTTGGTACGGAACCCTATATACACACGCATTTCGCTGTTTTTTGAAGACACAGTTATTTTAAAGTAATAATACAAATCAAGATCGCCCAACGCTCAGCATCATTAAGGACTGCATCAAAAACCTGCAAAATAGGCAATCTTCGCATTTCATAATCAAAAGCAATGGAAATTAATCACTGATTTGGACTACAGAATTAGCACAGGCACAATAAATCGACACATAATCACAGCTGGGCAAAATATATGCTTTGCTGTATTTAAAATACAAATGACAAAATACTATCACGCATTTATTTAATAAACGAAATACAAAATATTTGTAAGTCGTGTATTTGAAATATAAAATAGTGTATTTAATAGTACATTATGGTACAAGTGTGCAATGTTGGTGATTACCGCTGAGGCGCCATTGAGACCCGAGCCGTAGGTGAGGGTCTTAAGAGAGCCGAGGACGGTAATCATCAATACACACGTGTATCATACGACGTTTTTCAACACACTTGTGAAGAAAATAATACTAAAAAATCATTTTTAACAGTAAAAACGAGTTGTGAATTTTTTCACAATGGCGGGCAAAATTAATCAGTTTTCCTATGCGCGCGCATTTAACAATGGCAATCGGCCATAGACTAAAATAATGAGGTTTCCTTTTTTTGGCTTTTCTCGGATAGTGTTTTAGCCACGTACAAAATAGGGAATTTAAATTTTTCTTAATTACAGAGCAAATAAAATTTATATTTGAGTAAAACTTTTATTTATTAAGCACGTACAAGTTGAAGTTATCTATTTAAATACGAAGTTGCATGAAATGAGCAAGCGATAGGTACATTAATTTATTTGTACTATGGAGCACGATCTGTTTTGTATCGAAACTTTTTTAAGAACAAAGCAACTCAACCAATAAATTAAAAAAAAATAACTATAACTCACTTGTGAATAATAGCAATGAAAAAGTCACAGTTTGATAACAGGTATCATTATGTGCCTAATTGCGGTGAAATCAGAGCCACTTTATGAGCAAGTGTGTTAAAAAAAATATACTATATTGGAATACAAATTACAGAATACAGTCGATCGTCCATCGTGGCATTCGTACTAATAAACTTAATTAACACACAGAGGTTTCGTGAAAATAATTGTATGAATTGAAAATGACAATTGACAAGATGACGTTGCGTTGGAAGGCCTCCCACCAGGTAGACCGATGTCCTGGTGAAGGTTGCGGGGATCCGCTGGTAGCGGGACGCACGAGACCGAACAATGTGGCGACGCTTGGGGGAGGCCTATGTCCAGCAGTGGACGTCTTTCGGCTGATATGATGATGATGATTATAATAACATTCCCACACTACCCTGCACATAATCGTACACAACATCACGGCCGTATTTCTTGGCGGGTTCGGTAGAGGTGTAAACATGTTTCGCCAGGAATTAAGTCCCATGTGATGTAACAAATGAATTGAATGCCTCTCTAAACCATACAATCGTCGTACGTCTTCGAAACGAAAGATGAACCGTATCAAAGATGATATATGTTTAGAATAGTGGGACTACTGAACTAACGATTAGGTAACAGAAAGTATGCAAGAAGAAAACAGTCATGTTACCGATTCCAAATACCTACATTAGCCTAAGGGCATGAGCATATATATATTTTTTTTTAAACGTTTCCCCACACTAGGAATTTCATCCTGTATCGTGGGTGCGTTTACAAACATATAAACTCACATACACAAACACCCAGAGCCGGAACAACTATCTGTAGGTCGTACAAATATTTGTTCCGTGCGGGAATCGAACCCGCGACACGCAGCGCAGCAGTCAATCGCTCAACCACAGCGCCAACCGTGCGCCAAACAATGATGAACAATGAAAATAATGAAAAAATAATGATGAATAATAAGTATATATGTACATACATAACTAACCAGATTGCTCTAAAATGCCTATAACTAGGTGGCACCTAAATGTACGCCAAAATATAAGCGCACGGTTGGATTTTCCGTCAGAGTCCATCTGTACCATACTTTATTAGGTGTTCAACTAAGGTGTGTCCGATCGTCAATGAATAAGGGCATTATTGTTTCATTAAATGCATGCGACGCTTACGATGTATCCTCAAACATTCCCAGACAAAAACAACGGTCAGAATGTCAAAGGACAGACTTTTTATTTCCGTATACCGGAAGTAAGTCAAGTGAGTCAACTTCCTTGAGTATAAGATTGATGGTTGGCTACTAGTAAACTCTGCATTTTTAGTACCTCACCTTCAGGTCACAGATGACCATCATAATTAATTATGAATAAAAAATAATAATGAAATATCAACCGATGTATGCGTGTAAATTAAGAAATTATGTGACCTAAAGAACAATAACTTTAAATTCAATACGCGTTCTAGTTAGGCTGTTTAAGTATTTTGTGCAGATTTTCATAATATTTTATGCGTAAATAGCTAAAGCCATGATACAAATTATGATTTTTCTAGAGATAGCCGTGTGGTCGATGAAATTTTCCATCAAATCGGAAAAATACTATACAAACTTTCATTTCGGATTTAAGCCCTATATGGGCTTCACCATCGTTGTATAAGGCACTATTTTAAAAAGCAGGACCGCCGACTTATTTTGTGTGGACCTTAATTAATCAATACAATAAAATTTCGGTGTAGACTGCCCGGTGTTGCCTGCACCAACTTTGGTCCAAACTTTGGACGGATAATTCAAGTCAAAAAATTTAATTTTTCAAATTGATATTTGACAAAAATCTTAATTATTAGCACTAGCATAATTCTTAGTAAATACGTGACGATGTAAAGGGGGTGTTTAAACCATACGGACCGCGACATTCATATTATTTTTAAGAAACGGACCCCAAATAAAAGTAATTGGTGACTCCTGCAGCCTAGGCTGCTGATTTATACCATCATCGTCTTCGTGCCCTTGTCCCATTGTTACTTGGGGTCAGCGCAACACGTTGTCTTCTTTCCATACCGTCCTGTCAAACTGCCGGTGACAGGAAAAAGTGAGTCAGTAACGCTATCACTGACTCCCTTTTTTTCATATAGGTATCTACATAAGTTCCCAAAATTAGCGGAGCAGTGTTATATTATGTTTCCGTAGTAAGATTTTAGCTCATTAAATTTTGTATTCATTTGAGTTCATTTGATTCCCGGATCAAGCAAGCGACAAAGAAAAAATTGCTCCATGCTTTATTACTCAACTACTTAAAAAACATGTTGTCTTTGAGTAAAATTGGATATTACTGGCACTCAAAGGGTAACTTTCCACCCTATCAATGTGCCTAGTCCTTTCCGTATAATGTTTGTCTAGTCCAGCTGGAAGCAGCTGTAGTACCTATTACATGGTACGATTGCCAATCCGACCTCCACAACCCTGTGCCCTGTGTCGTGGGTAACACGATGCCTGACTTTTCATCATGTAACTTAAATTAATATGTCAATGAACGTGTACAAAAAATATCTATAAAAATGTCATAAAAAATATCAACTTGTCCGTACAATGTTATTATTCAAATTAATATTATGGCCGTGAATTTGCGGATTTGACTAGCTTCTAGAAATGGATTCAAGACTATGATGAGCAAACTCGTTTATAATCATATCGTATGAATGCGGATATTTTTAGAGATCCTTATTTAGTCTGGGAGCATCTAAAATACCAACCGCAGATTTAGCCACAAACGGCTATCTATTATTATCAAGCTAAAGTCTACACTAACGTAAAACTATGCATAAAAACTGAACGACAAAGGAAGAATATAAACTTTTGGTTTGCATCAGATTAAAGCTGAACATAGAAAAAAGAATGTAATTTTTCAAGTTTGTAATGATGTAATAATTCCGTCATCCGTTTTAAAATCAATTCCGGTACAAAAAGAATAATTAAGTGTTGTCTCCACAATCTTCACCTTTGTTATCGTAAAAAAACCTTTTAAATATTAGACTAGAATTTTATAAGTGGGCATTTTAAATAAAAGAGAGGTTATAACTAAATAGTTTTTTTATAGTTTTAATAAGCAGCTGGGACGCAAAAAAGCACTATAAATTAATTGATTAACATGCTAGAAATGAGTCGAAAACATCACCTATTATGTAAATAATCATGTTGTGGCAACCTAGCACCTACCTATCCAGTGAACCTTATTAATTTTGCCTCAACTCAAGTCAATGACCGCGTATTTATGTTTTTTTTTACCCATGTCTTTCACGGTTTATATGATGGTGTAAACTTAATTCGTTAAATATTCAACAGGATATGATGATAGTATAGATCCTCTTTTCCCGCAGTGCGTGTAGACCTCCTATCTGTGAAAGGGAATGGGCCGTAATCCGCCACGCGAACCCAGTGCGGGTTGGTGGATTCTGACTGCAGTTTCAGTCACCATTTTAACTAAAACTTGGTACTAACAGAGATCCATCTTCATGAACCCTCGATTTCCGTCAATTCATTAATTTACTTATGCGCTTTTGACATATTTATTTTTCCATGGAAGTACCCGGTGCCATTTTTTTTTCTCCATCTACGATTTGCCACGCTTATTTCAATATGCCTTAAAACATTGTTAAAGCTGTTGGTGAAGGCTGTGTAAATTTGGGCAAACTACAGTAAGTATGCAGCCGATAATTTCTTTCTCTAGAAATCGGGGGTTCGTCTGTAACCGGATTTTGAGTTTGCCAATTCGACCCATTATTATTTATTCTCTTCTTATTCGTTTTCTTCATTTCTGAAGGTCGTGCCCGTCTTGAAAAGCTTTGACGGAGTCAACGACGAGCTGCTTCCAAGCCACCCTGTCTTCGGCTCTTCTCATAGCAGTGGTCACCGTGAGTCCCGTAATGGCCCTGGATCTGGTCAGACCAGCGAGTAGGTGAACGTCCGCGTGTTCTTTTTCCGTCCACCTTTCCCACTACAACCAGTTTTCCAGGTTGTCTGGCTGTCTCCGGGCGATGTGACTAAAGTAACTTAGGACTCGTTGGTAGCAAATCGTGGAGAGTCTGGTTTTGATGTTCAACTGGTCGAGACTGGACTTATTCGTGCTCATGGTTGTCCATGGTATGCGCAACATCCTTCTCCAGCACCTCATTTCAAACGCCTCTATCTTTTTCCGATCCACCGAGTGAATTGCCCAAGACTCGGAGCCGTAAAGAAATATCGAGAATACCAGAGTTCTCACGAGTCTCTTCTTAGTGTTATTGGAGACATTTCTGTTCTGCCATATCCTCGACAACTTGCTCATAGCAGCCTAGCATTATTATTTAAACAAGCTAAATAGAAATAAAATTGGAATGGATAAAACGGTCTTCGAAAACAGTCATTCGAATCGGATGTAGCTGTTGATAAAAATGAGGAATTTTAAGAGTTCACGGATCGATATTGTGATCTGTGAACTGAAAATAGATGCTGCCAAACTAGTTATCTAAACTAGTATTATAAAATGCGAAAGTATGGGTGTTAACATTTCTGGATGTTTGTTACCTAATATAGCAATGATCAGGTGAATAGTGCCCGGCTGCTGAGAATCACAGATATACTCGTAATAAAATAAACTTATAATAAATCTGTGGCAAAATCGTTTTTGTACATCGAAAATATTTCCAAAAAAATAGCCAGGTTGTTAAAGGATAATCAACAGAACCCATTGCCAGCATTTTTTTAGTTTTTGTCTGTTTGCCGGTTTGTCTCTTTGGTCGTGCACGCATCATGTAATATGTACGAAAACAATGTAGATAACTTTTATACATAAAAATTTTGCGCTGTAACTTGAAGTATTAATTAGTTTTTGTTTTATCGCAATCGGTCCACTCTATCAAAATTCATGTAACTTACTTGAATTTACACACACTCAATTCAGATACTCGGACAGTTGAACTCTATATAGATAGATAGCGTTGTTCATTTGACGTCATTTTGTGAATATAAACCCTTGAAAAAAAAGGTGTAAGTAGGAAGGCAAGTAGGGTAGGCAGTTGACGCCAGACGGGAGCGAAGCTGCGGGCACAGCTAATCAATACATATAATAAATCTGTAGAAAAGTAATTTTTGTACATCGAAAATGTTTTAAAAAAAATAGCCAGGGTGTTAAAGTATAACCAACAGAACCTACTTCCGGCATATTTTTGCATTTTTGTCTGTTTGTCTGTTTATTTGTGCACGCATCGCGTGAAATTTACGAAACTAATTTAAATAACTTTTATACATAAAAATTGTGCGTAACTTGAAGAATTACTTAGTTTTTGTTTCATCGCAATAGGTTGACTCTATCAAAAGTCAGATGAATTTAAAATGTTCAAGAAGTAAAAATATCACAACACACGCAATTCAGATACTCGGACAGTTGAACTCGATATTCGATAGATGGCGTTGTGCATTTGAAGTCATTTTCTGACTAGATTATATAAAAATAATTGGTAGGACTAGATTATATAAAAATAATTGGTTTAAGTAGGGTTGGCAGTAATAAGACTATCAACCTATCAACGAAAAACTGTTTCACTTAAAAAAGGTTCAGATCGGAAGACGGAGTGTTGGAAGGCCTCACACTTAGAATAATTATTCTAAGGCCTCACACTAGGTTGCCCGATGACCTGGGCAAAGAGGCACACAGGACCGGTTTGACAATTGAGGGAAGCCTTTATCCAGCAGTGAACGTCTTTTGACTGAAATGATCATCATGTTGATGAGGGTTCGGAAACACATTGTGCCAAACTGTCAAATACAATTGGTAAAAATAATACAATTGCCAAACCAATAGAATATAAAATAGTGGAACTTCTCTTAACAATACCTAGAAATCGAACATTATAAAGCCTTTGATCGCAAAATACATACAATATTCATGGGCAACAAAAACTCACGATGACTTCGGATCATTATTATTATTATATGGGAATTTTTCAAATTCTTCGCGTTGACGTCTTTGCCAGTAATTAATTCAATATTTCAAGCTCACGGGTAAATCCAATGAACCTTGGCTAGTGTGAATCAACCTATTCAAGTTGGGTCACATTTCGAACCTTTCTATCAGAGTTACCTGTTGATATGCGACATATTTTAAGTTGTTATTAGAAATAGACATATGTTTTTGAAAGAAACCGGTTAGAGTTTAAGAACTCTTGAAGCCATTAGACATTTTATTAGTCCTGTGGTTATCTCATCAAGATTTTGATTCATTATTATTAGCCTACGCAAAAGATCTGCGATCTTATACTGTCTCAAGAATTACTTTTTTTTTGCCTGCTGTCAAATAAGCAGGTGGTCTACGTGACAGTAGGCTGTGGTCATCGTCGATTATATCCGCAATACTAAAGAACAAGACTATGTATACTTTAAGATTATGTTTTTTTTTGTAAATCTTTCATGTAATATATGAATAAATCATAAGCAGTAGTTCCAACGGATCCCATTCCTCCTCAAACTGGAGCACAACATAAAGTCGACTGTGGAAATAGGAACGGCGGATTCTTCCCTATACTGGTATTTTTAATTTCGGAAACAAAACTGACGGCTACCATTGACCTTATATTTATAAAATGTTGCAAGCATTGAGCATAGTGTTGTAGGTTTAAGGCTCAATCATAAGTGATTCATCGATTCGATGTCACATGACTCCTCAATTTAATTTACTAATTGGTGTAAATAAATGTTTTATGGATATAAACGTAATATATTTGAATATATACAAATTTTATTGTGTTAAATATGAAATCAACAATAAAATAAATGCGATCAATAAAATGAAGTCTATAAAATGAATAAATGAGAAGAAATTAAATAAGGGCCGCTCGTTTTTTAACAAATGTATTTTTTTTGCCGTAAAATAGTTCCATTTTCGATCTACTTCGATTTTCGATCAATTTTCGATTACTCATGATATAGTCAGGATACGACACTATTTTTATGTAACGATAAAGTGACAACGCCCCAAATGTCAGTTTAGTCTACGAAATTAAAAATCAGAGTATAGTTCAGTCATTCTGTAACAGAGAAATCTAACACTAACAAGTATAACTTACTATTACAAATACTGAACTACACTAGTACCTACTGATAGTAAGGTAGCTTGATTGATAGATCGATTCAAAATCTTTCAGAATCCGACCGACAATACTTACGCGCTAAGGGTGATCTTTAGGCTTTCCTACTATAGAATTTACAACGATTCAGTAGCAACAACAGAACCTTGGACTTGGATTGAAATTCGATTCCGTGAAGAAATATTTATAATTATCTTCTTGCTTGGAAATTAACTGAGTATAAAATTATCTCTACTGAGACGATGTAAGAAATACATGATATAATATTGCGCAAAGAAGCCTTTGATCTGCCTTTTGTCTGCACATAGAGGTCAGGCAACGAAGCATTTTCTTTTTGTTTCCAAATCTTTCCACGTTCCACCCATCAAAGACCAAATATTTTCCACTTTGATAATCTCTGTAAAACTGAGAGCCTTCACATGTTCTTTTTGTATCAGAACGTTTATCAGATTAAACTTAAAAACTTTTAGCCTAAAATAATAAGACAACCAAATTTACATAATAACATTGCCGCTGCACTTTACCATGAACAAAGGTACGTTCGGTGGTTTGAGTCTGATTTCCATTATCCTCCGTACTAGTATAAACTGACTCATGGTTGGACAGTCTTCCATAACTCTTACCAACACTTCACTTGGACAACATTATCAACTTGAAAGATTATCAGGATGGCAAATAAGCATGCTTAGGATAATCACAAAAAATCCAGGGGCACTTCAATGAAAACGTATTACATATGCCTCTTCATAATACGTATAATTAATATACTACAAGGCTGCATCGTAGACAAATATTCAATATCGAGGTAAACTACTCATCTTGCACATTAATTCAAGTTTAATATTAAGTAAAAATATTAAAATTTAATTCGGGGATACAAATATAGCAAAATAAAGTTTGCATCATTTCCATGTAACTTATATATAAGTTTTATTTATTTATAATATAGTCTGTCGGATGTCAAATACTAGATTCTTAGGGGTAATAATAGATAAAGATATTAATTGGAAAGAACACGTAGATAATGTTAGCACTAGAATTAATAAGTTCGTATATGCGCTAAAACAAGTAAACAACGTAACAGACATAAAAACGGCCATTATGTCTTACCATGCATATGTGGAATCATTATTGCGCTATGGTCTTGTAATATGGGGTAATAGCGTTGATCTGAATAGAAAATTTGCTGCCCAACAAAGGGCATAAAAGCAATGTATGGTCTTAAACTACCAAGCCACCAAGTTTTTAAATATTGGTCGGCAAGAGTCATCAGGACTCTTGCCGACCAATATTTAAAAAACTTGCTTTGCTACCGCTGCCATCTCTCTACATTTTTGAAATCTGTGTATTCGTAGTTACAAACAAAAAACTATTTAAGACAGCAAATGAAGAGTGCCCTCGGAACAGACGAGATCCCTTCACATTGGTTCTAAACGATATGCCTAAACTTATCAAATACAATAAAAACTGCCTAGCAATGTGTGTGCACATCTATAACATGATACCAAACTACTTCAAGACAATGAGTAATTTTTATAATGAAAAAGAATTTATGGCTTTGGAATCCTCTGAAAGACTCAATAGCTCATGATTTAATTGTTCTTGTTTGATTATTGAAATTAAGTTATATTATTAATTATTTTAATTATTAAATTTAATCTATTTTTTATGCTTGTGACTAGTTTGTGTGTTATTCAAAAATTGCATGCTATGTCATAATTTAGCTGAATATGTTTGTACTTTTTCCATTATATTTTATACCATGTTTAATGCAATAAAATTATTTGAATTTGATGCCGACTAAGCTGTGGGCCCATATATTGCAGGATTGGAGCCATGACACAGCTAGACAGGGTCGTGGCCAAGAAAAAGATGGCCGAGTTGGGAACTGCCTCGAGAATTGGCGAGACGAAGCACAATTCCGAGCGAAAAGAAAGAAATGGGAGGAGGCCTTTGCCCAAGAATGGGAAACTCAGGCTAAATTATTTAAACTCCGCGATGGAATTTGATGCGGTTTTTCCGATACGTTAGAATATTTATTCTGGAACGTTTATGTGTCTTTGTTATTTTTATATTCAATCTAAGAAAAATAACAAAATTTCGGTGTTTTGTCAAGTCGTACAAACTGTGCGAAGCAGGGGCGTGTCGCTAGTAATACAATAAATCATTGACAAAACCGGAACAGTTCTCATCATTGACCCTTAACCTTACTATAAAAGAAATTGATCTTAAACCAGTTATAGGTATTTTGGTTTTTTGAGAGGACATTTTGTAGATAGATATGTGATTATGTCCAATACCCAATTATTTTGATGTGTTTTGGCTGCCTTAGAACGACAATTCAAGGTTCATCATCTTTATTTCATCTGAAATACGTCCAAAGTGTCGCTGCATTGATCCGTCCTGTCTGTCCTCACACTAGGTGGATCGAGGTAGCGTTAAAGTCTATCCACACTTTTTAGGGCCGTGCCCGGGACGTGGACGGACCGTGCCCCGTCAGGGGCTCATATAAACATCGGTACATTTTATATGAACTCGTTCACACACGTCCTTGCACGGGCCGTGCACGGGCCAGTGACGGAGCTTCAATGCCTTAGCCCGGCCCTGTCACGTTCCGAGCACGGCCCTGATATGTGTGGATAGGCCTTAAATCTGCTAGATTCATGGTTCATTTGACACTAAAACTATCTAACTATAAGAAGTCTCTTACTGTGTTCGAAGACTGAAAGAGTGAGCCAGTATAGAGCATAACCATGAAATACATAAAACTTAATTTGCCAGTAAAAGTCCTGTCAAAATCGGTCCGTTCCAGCTATTACAGACAGTTTTATTCAGCACTTTGTAAGAAGTATAAGGTCTTTGACTTTTATAATTTGCATTTAGCAAAAAGCTGTTTGTTTGACATAACAAACAGAAACTTCAATTTTATTTATTTGTATAGATCATATGGTACTCGTAATATATACAGATGTAGAAGATACATATAGATAGATCCAGATGTGTCTGACTTTTTTAAACATATTCAAGAAAAGCTTGCCTAAGCAAGAACAAGTTCACCATCAACTAATTTGGCAGACAACCGGCGATCCCGTAAGTTGGTACATACAGGGTAGGTACTGGTACTCCAAATGTGCTGTCTAGGTTTTTGAACAAACACCTCGTGGCTCCCGTGGTAACATCGACTCCTACCTTCCACCCATTACCTTCAACCTTAAGTACCGTGGCACCTTGATACCTCAAGCAGATAATATATTTACGGCTTCATATAATTACTTTTCCTAAAGATGGAAAAGTATGTCTTCCCACATTACGAAGGTAACATGAAAAATATATTCCTGGAAATAATTAGAATCAAACAAGAGCCCATAAAGTTATTTTCGCAGAAGGAAAGCTTAAAGCTCTTTCAATAAAAATAATTAAGAAAATATCCTCTTAACTGAAGGTCTTTTTCTGGACCTACTTAGGGTTAAAGCACACCGAGACACAGTCGAAGAGAAACGATACATCGCGCTAAAAGTGTACTATCGGCAAAGTTGAGTCCAGCTATTTCCACGACCAAAAGTCTAATCGGAAACACTTGACGTAGAATGTTCGCGAATTCGCGTTTCTTCACGCCATCTGTTCATCGAATGCGCGCTTCTTTTGTTTACCTTCTTAGTAATGTGTAAGTTACGCCTGTGGAGATAAGGATATATCACATACAATACAACACACACACATATAATACTACTATGTACATTTTTAAATCGACATTGCATCGCTTCGCTTCGACTCTGGCTAAGTGTGGTTTGCCCTTAGTTAGAAATCAACATATGTTTGGCTTCATTTAAGACCCACGTGACCAATCTCGGTAGAAATTTTATACCCACTCAATTTTAGTACTTTTACTCCCGTATTTCAAGGACTGGAAACGCTTTCTTACATTTAATTAAAATATTAGTTTGCATATAGGTAATTATAGTTGAATAAGTTATTGCCAATCTGCAAGACGATGTGGGCACTAAGAAAAAGCAGACAAATTTTTGAATTTTATGGCAATTTGAAAATTAGGTACATGTTCTGTAATCGCTGAACTTATGGTCTGGAAATATTTTAGCTCCGAAAAGTAAAGTATATCTACAAGTCATCAACTTATCCTTTGCCCTATTTTCAATTTTATAAGTGGAAACTAATTTAAATATTTAAGAAAATGAATTTTTCAGGGTATTATAGGAACAGCACACAAAGGGCACTGCCGCGTTAAAAGGTTCAATGAAGAACCAATCCTAAAACCCCACTGCCCCGCTGCATGTGCTAAAGGTGGTTACGGTAAGGTTTTTTACCGTTATACATACGTCGAAGATAATAATATGTAGGTGATCATTATCATCTTCCTGCCCTTGTCCCCACTCCACCGTCACGCTATCACTGACTCCCAGTAGGTAAGTGATGCTTTGGAAATATATTTTTCAAATCACCTGCTCAACAATGTCCAATTACATATTATGCAATCTCTACGTAAAGTAAAAGTTGTATGAAACTCCCAAGGGAGTAAAGTGATTTGAATTTGGAACGTCAAATTCGTGTGGAAAGTGTGTAAACTCGTGGCAAACTCTAATGCCAGCCAATCACGATCCAGTTTAAAAAAGTAAATTAAATATATAATATCCATGACAAATTATAGCTTTCTAGTACTTAGATTCTCTGAGTTAAGCTGCGGACGGACAGATGGACAGAGTGAAACTATAAGGGTTCCTTGTTGTCTTCGGAACCCTAAAAATGCGCATATGGCATTGTAAAGAGATTTGTTCGAAAATCGAACTGGCAGTACTCAAAAAAAAAAAGAATGAGGTGCGATTGCAAAGAATGTGAAACAAAAGACGGTGTTGCTGTGAATTTTATTGCAATATTCGTGTTGGCAAAAAAATGTCGAGTGATAGTGATTCTACTGCTCCAGAGTTTATCAAAACAAACGTTTTAAGACATTATTAATAATTGACTACTGGCAAAATCCAAAATAAATATAAAATTTATAGAATATTGGCTTTTTATAGTTTTGCAGGTGTGAAAATTAGAGTATGCAACTCTGGGATAAAACTTTTTTTCGTCTTGGGCAGCTTGAACCCCTCGCTTCACTCAGGACTCTAAATAAAATTCTTCGTTACGCTCAGGGTTCAATATGCCACCCGTGACGTAAGACACTAGGCTGCTTTATCCCTTTGGTGCATAATCTACTATTCTAACTTGTTTTTGCCAGCGTGGATCCCAGAGAAAACATCGGGTTATTAAGTGTCCTATGTCGTAATGGAGGCCAAGCAGGTTTACTAGTTTGCCAAGTTTCATCCAAATTCGTTCTACCGTTAAGGTGTATATTAACTTACAAAGAATAATGCTAACGTTGTGTGGACGATCACAACGAGTAATTAAGGATTGAGTAGCATTTCATAATTTTGTTAAATATCTCCTATACCCCATAGATTTCGTCAGTGATTCGGATCTAATACTGAGTTTGGAATGTAGTATTACTTACTAATCGGGACTATGTACTTTCATATTTAAAAATAATTTTTGATAAATTAAATTACGAATAAATAATTTATATACATATTGTAACCAGCCAGGAAGGAACCCTGACACCTGAGATACAGGGCATGTCCTAGTTTGGGTGTAATAAGTTTCTTGCTTTTTGCATGTACTAATGTAGCCTAATCATTGTCTTCTTTTGTCAATTCTCTCAATGTGTATTAGGCTTTGAATGAATAAATTATTATTATTGGCAAGTAAGTGCTCACGCCCGGTGTTCACGGGCGCTCGGGTGAAGACTTATATTGCACTCACGGACAAAACACTCTCTATAGACACACGACATGACACATCTCCTTTTGTTTTTGTATAATTATCTCTTCCTCTCAATTTGATACTTTCACATTGTTGTAGTACGTAAGTGCACCATAAATTTGTAATTTTAAGGGTGTGAGCCTGGAGATCTGTCATACAGGTCTCGAACCCAGTATAGACTCCAGCTCTCACAAAGGTTTGAATCTGCTGTAACCTAGATACTATTTACCGAAATGTACCTTTTTGAGAGAAATAAACTTATATTATATTCTATTCTATTATTATTGATCGACAAATATTTATTGTCGGGGTTGGTTATGGGCAGTATTTGGGGCAGGCAATCGTTACGGGTAATCAGCACTGTGTTACTCAGTTACTGGATTGTGGAGATCAGATAGGCAGTCATTATATGTAAAAACTGGTATCTATATAACCTGCATCGGGAAAGACTGGAAGCAGAACCATGGGAGACGTTGCTTGTATTTGTGAAAACAAAATGTAGATGATGATGATGATATAAGCCTTTCAGCAGATATTAATATAGATACTAATATACAAAATGGGTAATATTTTTGTAAATAAATAATTCATTGGCTACAGATAATTTTTGACGATTAAAACTACGGAAGAACAAGCTTACAAAGTTCAATATAAATGATTTATTGTATGCAATTTGATGATAAATAAACAATTTCCAAGTTCCAACTGCTATAGCCGTTTTCTCATTTAATCTATAGTTTGTGTAAAAACCTTGAAAGATCATGAAGAAGTAAAGTTAATAGGTGGCTACTTTACTGTGGAGGACTAGGAAGAAGATGTCTTTAGAGAAGCTCATGACCGTCTGGATAGTATCTAGTGCATCAAAATGTGGATATCCGCAGAAGGACCGCAGTTACTGACATAGCCCGAAGAATTGCCAAATATATGTGGCAGTGGGCAGAGCACACTACTACACTTCTACTGGCTACTCGCAGAACGGATGGTGGATTGGACCGAGGAGGGCGAGAATTAAAGTGACGACCGCGTACCGACAGACGCTGCAGTGGAAGGCCGCCCACTAGGTGTATCGATGACCTGGTGAAGGTGACGGGAATACGCTGGATACGAGACGCACAAGACAGGTCAGTGTGGCGACTACTGGGGGAAGCCTTAGTTCAGCAGTGGATAGAATAGAACAGAATATACTTTATTGTAGATACACCAAAACCTATCCCGCCTCGATCTTTCGTCATCTTTATTTGTTTCGTTTCGTTGTCTTATATCGTTCGTCTTTCGTTTCGTTTCGTTTTCGTTATTTCTTTCAGCTGATTTAATGATGATGATGATGATGAAATCTAAATCAAAGTCCGAATTTCGGGAACCGTAAGCCGCCTTGTATGAAAGATTGAATGTTAATAAATTCTACACCGACTAGATATTACATACAGAATCAACATAAAATGTGCTAATCACTAAAAACACGATTGTACGTGTATGATGTAATACAAAATAGCTAATAAGTATAATACCATCATCATCATCACTGCTGGGACACAGGCCTCCTCTCTGTGAGAGGGAATAAATCTTCGAATTTTTGTTTCTAGGACATGCGGGTTTCTTCACGATGTTTTCCTTCACCGTTTTGATAGCAATTGTGATGAAATAGTTTACACAAAGTAAAACGCTTGCCTGAGTTCGAACCCACGACTCACAACTTGTAAGTCGCGGCTGATACCACTGGGCCACCACTGCTCAATCACTGCTCAGTGCTGCGCAAGTATATATAGTAAGAAGGAATTGCAGGAGCCAGCCATTTAACCAGCAGGTAATTTGCCTAGCTAAATGGCCCACAACATGTCGAAGAATAAACCCTATAAGTATTCCAAGTGGTGTCCTCCAACACGACTCCACCTCGAATCATCAAATGGGCAGTTATTTTAAATGCATTTCTTTGATGAATTGATGACACTATACTGTAGTATATTTGATTTTTTTAAGTTCTAATTTGGATTATTATTCAAAGTTAAAAGAAATATATTTATTTCAACTAGGTCATTAAGCGGCACTTTTGAACGTCAAAAATTACATTTACAAGTAATGAATATTGATTCTACCGTTCCTATTATTTTGTATAATGGATAAATTTATAATTATTTGATGTTTACTTGTTTATATTTGTACGCCGTTCAGGCAAAATATGACAGTGATATAATGTAATGACCTAACATCTTGCAACTCATGTTTTGGACAAATAAATTATCTTATTTTATATTACATTATTAATTTGAAATAATTTTGGCCTAGGGTATTGCGGCTCAACTTACCAAAAAACGTTTTTTTAAATAAGTGTTCCTGGGGGGTGACCATAAGCTCTTAGAGCGGTATCAATTTGAGATCGAATAAGGAACAGATGTATATGAGTTGTAGGTATACATCTGTCACTTACTCGATATCAAATTGATACCGCTCTAAGAGCTTATTGTAACCCCCTGATTTCTTTTGTTCGTTTTTTGACACCGACTGCCGATAAAAAAGTAATTTTTCACTTTGTAGAATTTTTATTTGGAAGTCGGTTGTATTTTTTTTGTAAAACTTTTTCTTTTGCCCATCACCACGTTCGTGCCGTCTGCACATCTCGCTGCCGGCATGACCAATATTCCTTCTGGCTGTCCTTGCACGCCAGACTAGGACCTCCATATTACCTAGGTTACTTAGTCATGTCAAAGTCATACAGGAGCAAACGCATACAACTGTTTCCTTCACCTAACTACGAATTATTATTATTCTCTTTTATTTGGAAATCGGTAGTATTTATTATGTAAAATGTTTTTTTTTCCTCATTTTAGTTGTGGTACCTAATAGACAAGTTCTACGAGTATAGTGACTTAGTGAGGTACCTTTATTGCCAGAATAGATTACCCGACTATCATGAAACTTGAACATAACCAATCTAGTGAATTGATAGTGTACCAAGGTGAACTGTACACATTTGCGTTCCCCTTTAGAGCGTACTGGCGTGATGTCCAGAAGTCAGATCTGCACCAAATTTAAATAGGAACAATTTAGGAATAAACTCCTTCAAATAAAAACAGTATTTTCTAAATCGGTCTATAATTGACGGAGAGATCGGTGAACAAACATAAAAAAAACAAAGTCGAACATAGAACCTCCACCTTTTTGGAAAGAAGGTAAAAAAGAGAAGTCTATGCCCCGCAGTGGGCGAAGTCAGGCTGCGGATAAGATGAGAACAAGGTATACTACCTTGGGGGTCTATAAATTTGGCACACCTTGTCTAGCGAAGTTTCCAATAGCATGCCATCAATTAGAGCTATTGTTGAAAATTTAAATTAACTACTAAAGACTTCTTTTTATATTTCAGCTTCTCCCCACCGGAACATAATATAATAATAGGTAATAATTCATACACCAATATATTGTTAGTGTCAGCAAAAAATGTTTCTGGGCGCGCATTGCAAATGCGAAGGTTCCATCCTACAATTGTTTAACGGTCAGCTAAAGTAAATAATATTCAAAACTTTGTGTTGTTACAAACGCGTAAGTGACGCACTTGACCTTTACATATTGGATTGTTTATATCATAGAACCTTTAAATTTAAGACAAAATCTGTAGGTACCTACTCATTAACACTTCATCAAGTAATCAACGGTAACATAGGTACTGTCAGCAAAGAAAATTGGTTAAAATAAGTATTTCTTAAATCATTACTGGACAAAATAGGCATTTGAAATTAATATCCCAAATAAATTAAATAAATATAATACGCCTATTCATAATTGACGAGTTATTATACAGAATACAGAATTCAAGTTCGGTCATGCATGGAGTAATGCTCTCACCTCTGGGATGGATCTGCCAAATACCAGCTTGATGCACTTGAGTCGATCGACAGACGGGCCAAAAGGCTTATTGACAACGATGCACTGGTCGCCTCAAAGCTCCAGAGCCTCGAACATCGACGCCGAGTTGCGAGCCTGTCGGTTTTTTATCGGTTACATTTCGGGGAGTGTGCAACGGAACTGCACAATTTGATTCCGACTAGCCCTTTCCATCATCGGACGACAAGACGTACGGCCATGCGCCATCGGTACATGGTGGACATCCCTCCCATACGCACAAAGCGTTTTGCTAATACTTTCATTGTGCGTACAGCTAAGGAGTGGAATGCCCTTCCGGGGTCTTTGTTCCCTGATAGCTACAACCTTGGGGTCTTTAAGTCAAGATTGAATAGGTTTCTTCTAGGCAAGCGTGCTTCACCACTGTAGACCACGTCATCGCATAACATCAGGCGAGATAGTGGTCAAACGCGAGCCTATAGATTACAAAAAAAAAAAAAATGGAAATTAAAGAAGGCCCTGGACTGCACTGAGGAACTTTTTTAAATAATTGAATGCAGGTTTGAAAGAAAACAATTTTCTAAAATTAAACGATATTTCCTTTGAGTACCTAAATATTGGTAATCAATATTTAGAGTACTTGCCCAACAGGACCCATTTCAGCTTTCATCATCATCATCCGCAGCCTGACTGCCGGGCATAGGCGTCTCCTTTCTTAAGCCCAATGCCCACGCTCCTCATCATTATCACCAGCCTTTCTTATGTTCCCACTTCAAGGACACACTTCTAGGCCCATTCCCTCTCTGTGAGAGGGAATGGGCCGTAATCCAACACGCGGCCCTAGAGTGGGTTTGTGGATGTCACATGTATTCGAATTTTTGGTTCTACGAAATGCCGGTTTCCTCACGATGTTTTCCTTCACCGTCACCCACGCTTCAGTGCCACCCTTATTCAGGTTCTAATTCAGCGTTACATCCTGTTTAACTAAAAGAGGTGCTGAAAAGCAAGTTTCGAATACTTGAAAATCCGACACCCTCTTTCGATACACTGTTTTATCAGAGTGCTGCGTTCTGAAAGGACATTGATAACTTATTTTAAATGCTGACTATACCAGCTTTAAGTGTCTAATTCAAAGTTAATAATGGTATGTATGAGTGACACCACAATAATTAATTTATTAGACCCAATAATGGTTCTAAGTTAGGTTTCCATTCTGTCATCTGCCAAACATAATCATAAACGCATCGGATCCGGAAGGTCTTCCGAAGAGGTCATTATAGCTGCTCAATGTCAATCCCATTTTGATTTAAGTTTTTAAAGTTATAAATAATAAGTAAATCGATAAACCAGAATTCAGAAATTTTCTAAAGATCTTAAATTAGGTAAGCAAAGAAAAATACTTAATTTGGTGCTTACGATCTAACTATATTGTGATTAAATACAGATATTAAAAAAAAACCGAAGTATCACGTAAAATACAAATAATGACGTCATTATATTTTTTTTAAATTCTTTATCTGCCCTATGGTGTAAAAATCTTAAAAAGCACATATAAGCTCAAAACTGAAACTTAGAGCTTTTCGAACCATAATAATAAGTATCAAAATATCTCTAAATATTTCCATTTTCTGTAATAAGCACACTTTAATACTACACCTAAGTAACATATCTTAACTAAAACTATTTACATCAAAATAACTATAAAAAAGCCGAAAAAGCTTTCGCCTCAAACTGATCGAATTTAAGTGAAAAACATATGACATAGTTCATTGTTTTACAAATGAACTCGCTGACATAACCTTGTAGGCTGGTTCGGCAGCGGCGGGTCATCTCACACAGGTATTTAAGACTCGGGCCGCAGAGTGAGGCGACACTTACCGCCACACCTGTTCAAGAGTCGGTAAGACAAGCGACTGCGCCTCCCAACATGAAGGTTACCTGGGTACGTACCTCTAAATATTTTTTATTTTATATTTCTAATAAAAAAGTCCCCAATTAAATAGAAAAGTGTTTCAAGTGTTTTTGCTAAGTAAAAGTGTTAAGTTATAAAATTAAATGACAGTTTTTTATTTGTCAGTGAAAATTTAAGTTTAAAACGCGACTGAAACTTTCTGAGCTTTGCGAAGTGTGCTTACATATTTTATTTTTTCACTAATTGGTACTAACAGGTATTTGTGTGACAAATTTCAATAATTACAGCAAATATTGCAATATTGTGATAATTTTTCAATTTACGAAATTCAAAAAATATATTAAGTTCATGCATTGACAGATATTTACTGTCTGCTAAGAAAAATTTTAAGTGAAGATTTTATCACTGTCTTCTTAAATAGATAATTATACTAACCGATTATTAATTCAAGCTTTACTACTTTATTATATTTACTTTTTGATACTTTATTATATTAACTTAACATTTACTTCGTATAATTCTTTAGCTTCCAACAGGTGATTTCTTTTGATTGATTCTCTTTAAAAAAATATAACTCTTCCACCACGAAAAATGTGAAAAAAATAATACTTTAAGTACCTAGCTATATAATGTGAAAACTGTAGGTACTAATCATCCTCATCCCCCGGTTCCAATCATAATTTATGGTCTTCTTGATGTCTTTTATTAAGAAATCAACATCTCCGTCCTTCAATTTACCTTGTTATTCACCTTATTTTAAACATGATAAAATATTCTTTATTGAAAACTATAAAATAGCAACCTTAAATCACCCTTCAGCCTTTCTCTCTTCTAATACCATCTTTCAAATAACCGCTCCATCGTTTCTATGGTAGGTATTCTCGTTCATTTAATCCGTCACCAGACTATTGCACATTTAAATTTATTATTAACACCGTAAGTTTATAATAAATCTCGAGGGATTATAAATTCCACAGTAAAACTCTTCTTACGACATAAGAACTGCTTTTAATAAGAAGCAGTCAGTCTATAATCACCGATAATCCCCAACTCATTAAAAAAGTCACTATAGGCAATAATGCATGTCAACTTTACAAGGTCCATTACCACATCCCATTAGACGTCAATCAAAAGTAGCCAAGAATCTAGCGATGTACCTCGAAAATTACCTAATATACTCGTATGCCATTGTTAACACCAAAACAGTGTTTGCATTTCTAATTTTCGTCTTCTGGCAAATTATTTCAAGTACATCGCATTATAAACATCATTTATTATTTTATTAATATGATGGGATATTAATGCAGTATGATTATTTACTGAAAGCGGGCAGAGAACTATAATTATCATCATTTGATTCTACCTGTACGTCTTCTTCAATAAATGTATATCTGCTGACATCTTAGTATACGCACAATCGATTCTAAAAGTTGTAGAGATCCGTTCTATAAAAGGAAAACAGGTACCCTTATTATATAGGATCATTTTGCTGTCTGTTTGTCTGTCTGTCTCAGTATCTCAGTCGCGACCTATGTCGATGTGTGGGGACAACAATTTTCCAACGGAAAAGTTAATTTAGTCCCTTAATCCAGTTTATCTTTTCCTTAGAGCAATGCTTTTATAGTTTGTAACTTCAATAATGTTACCTAATTATTTTGGTAGCTGTTTGTACGGCAACCTCGGTCCGACTCGCACTTGGCCGGTGTTTTATTTTCCTTTTATGTTTTTTTTACACAGTTCTTTCAATATTGATTGTAATTGCCAATTTCGTATTCCTTCATCTTTTCTTTCTGTACCTATAACTGAAACGATGTGCTGGTGTTTCTTATGCTGATTATCAATCATAACTCATAAGACTCCAATGACCTTTACACTATTATAATTTTATAAACTTCAAAGTTTGATAGACCCTGAAATGACATGAATGACCACATTTGAAGAGGTATAATTTGTTACGTCATGACTGCGTTTTAATTATAGATAAGTAGATATATTTTGTAGACCGATCATCAATCGACTGGTGTTATGGTGGACAAGATATCACCATATTTAGAAAGCACAATAACATTTATCAATACAATGTCAATGTAGACTACTTATTAAATAAATAATAATGTAAAATTAATTCATCTAGGTCTAGAAGCGTGGTATTTGCACAAAAAGTTACGTTAAAACGAGGCACAAAGAAAAATATTTTTGCACAAGGCTAAAGGCCTACATTTTAGACGTTCGTTACTTTGCTGATAACGTATTGACTGGGATCATAGAATGTTAGTATGGCTTAGATATTATAAATTATGAATGAATGAATGAATTATATTGAGCATCACCGACCGTCAACAGATATGTGCATCAAATCAGATAATTTACGTTGAAAGTATATTCAATCCATCTATCTATTACAACTGGTTCAGTTGGAATGTTAAGATTCTTCAAAACGACGTACTTACATAGTTTATTTATGACAACGAAGTTCCGGTTTTTTTTGGTACACTTACGATTCGGTCGTAGCTTCGCAGCTGTTTAGGTTTTGACCAAAACGATAGATAGCCCCGCACCCCGCTTGTTTCGTCCTAAATGGTACATTTTTCAATGGTATATTCTTAAGTTGTCACAAAATACAAACAGATTTTTTCGATACAATAATGTCAAGTCCGGCTAAGTATCCGTGTACACATAATATCTCAGACAATAAGTCCGCGAATAACTTGTAGTTTTTACGACATTATCATTAGGTACATCTAAGTTTAATATAAACATGTTCATCGGATCAAAACGCAGTATAAATTATAAAATAATATAATTTATTCTGTTGATGACGTTACACCTTAAAATATATTATTTACTATACCAGTAAAATATTAAAGCAAATAACGATTTATAAAGTTATAAATCAATTGTTTAATAGATGCATATTTCAAAAATATGTATATCTTTAGAAGCTACCGGATCCTAAAGTTCGTAAAAATTCCCTGATAAATAGCAGAAGAACTATTCAAACCATATTTTGCCCTAGAATATTTCTATATTATACAAGGCTTTTAGTATAATACTATTCTAGGAGCATTTCAGATCTTTGTCATTAGATTTGCAAAAGCTGGCAAAGCGGATGTAAATATTTTATCTGTGTTTTAATTTGTCTATAGTGAGGGTGATAAAGCAATCTAAATCTGTCAGATTTATAGTTAACTAATATTTTTTGTTTTGCGAATTATTATTTTTACTTCACATGTTTTTAGACAAAGTCTATTAGGTAATCCATACCACCTTTTTAATTAAAATACCAACAAATTACTTACATTTGGACTAGAATCCTATTAATTTAAACTTAGAAGCATTCAAGAAAATTAAATAGCCAAACGAGAAATACTTAGAAAATATTATAAAGAAAGATATTTCAATTGTGTACTTGTTGGTTCATGTTTGTAAAAGTATTAGAAGTACAGCTCCGATTACAACATAATTTATCTGTTATAAGGCATGCACTGTCGCTGAAAATTGCACGGTTTCTAGTGACTAGATCGCGGGAGCGAGGCTAAGGGACAAAGCTTGCTTATAATACTGCAGGTTCAATGCTAATTATAGAGCCAAATGGAGACGCATGGCAAGAGTTATTATGCATCAGGACCCATGACCACGACCACTCTGCCAAGATTGCCCGACTGAGAAAAAGAATTTGTCTTTAGCCGATAAATTAGAATTGAGCATTTCGATTTAAGAACGTGTCAAGCCCAACTGTAATGCCAAAAGTTTAACAGATTTTCAGGCTTAAGTAGAGTTTGAAACATACTTAAATTTAAAATATTATTAAATCTGAAAACTTATTCTTATTCTTTATTGTACACACAACTTTGTCGTAACAATAGAAATGGTGTTTGTCAGCGGTTTCGCCTGCTTGGATGTGGGGCATTATCCCACGGGAACATACGGGATAGAAGTCTAAGTGCTATTCCAGACTATAGGCTACCTCTGCGCCAAATTTCATCCAGAACCGTTTAGCCGTTATGGCATGATTGAATAACAAACTTCCATCCATACTTTCGCATATTAATATAATATTAGTAGGATTAGTTTAGTTTAGTAGTATTCAACGAACTGGTGACTATTGAGTAATTTGAATGTAGGTGATTTAATCTATTCTATCTAATAAATAGAACATAAATCTATTCTATATAATAAATAGAAAATAAAACATATTTTATAATCTAAATCTCGGAAACGGCGCCAACGATTTTCATGAAATGTAGTATGCACTTGGTTTCGGGGGCGATAAATCGATCTAGCTAGGTTTAATTTGTAGAAAAAGTCGTTTTCTTTATTTTCACCCGAGCAGAGCTCGGTCGTCGGTACTATTCATTAAACCACCATCTGTAGCACGTGCTTTGCTACGAACGCTACTAAACAAATGATCATTAATTAAATTATAAACCATAGATAACTACCGCTGCATACTGCACGAAATAACACCGCTAAGTAAAACTTGATAAAAGGTTTTATATATAGTCTGTGGATTTGCACTCTGTTGCAAAAAGCATTGATTTATGGTAATAATTAGCTTGTATATAGGTAATAGTGTAGCAACGTAGTAGCCTAGCGTAGCACAAAGTAGCTCGTAGCAATTCTACGAAGAACACGGCACGATCCTGCAATAGACTTATTTTCTTCTTACCAGGAATTAGGTATTAAAATTAAAGATTCGATTTAGGCAAAAAAAATAAAAAAATATTCTGCTATTCAGGAAATTTTTAAAAACATAACTCGACGAAATTTAGGGAACAGCTGAGATTTTTCAATGGAAATAACCCCTGGGAAAATGTTGAAATGTGTTAAAAATATTGAAATAGAGTTACCGCGGCCCTGGCACAAGCAACTGAAGGAACACGGGTGGGTTTTAGTCAGTAAAAGTCTGACATGCCCTCCCGCTTCACCCAGAGCGGGAGAAGTCATCGGATGATTTCCCACCCAAAAAAAAAAAAAAAAAAAAAAAAGTTATATGAAGTCTACTCGGGCAAAACAATTATGTGTAATTTTACCTAATGTAATACTCTAACTATCTTAAACTATTTGTTACAAGCATTTTCATTTAACTCCCCAAAGTATTTATTATACATTTTAATTAAACTATCTACTAACAAGCCATTACAAGAATAGTAATCGTAGCGGTACCCAAAAATAACTTATAACCAAAATTACAGTAATCTGAGCTCTGTTAATTGAACGACTTCTATCCAAAGTTCGATGTTGTAACACTTAGTTGTTGCACCTAGCATGTGGAACTGGATGCGGCAAACGGCAACCGTGGTCAAGTTCATCGCCCGCGTCGCTGACCCCAGTGTTGCGATGGTTGCGCAACCAACGCGACCACACCAACCATTGTACCATCGCTAACCATCCTACATACGAGGCGTGCCGCTTGACCTTGTCCATACTTTCTATTCTGCCATAACTCTTATCTAATATCATTGCACCGAGGTTTTGTTATTGAAATTCAATTAATCGGTTGTTTCACCCGAAGAAGACCATTTGATAGTAGTATAATGTAATAATTTGTGAACCTTCGCAAATACTTTGAAACTAAGTAAGGAATGAAGTTAGCTACTCGGCTATATTGGCAGAAGGTTACTATTTTTATATCCTTGTTGCTATTGAAACATTGTTAAATTTAAAAAGCTGACCTATACTCAGAGTCAAGTATTTTTGTCACCCTTGCCTTTAGCGTCAACAAAACAATTAATGATAAACATAAAAATGAAGGTTGCTGTATTTATCCCGTAGGTGTACTAAATGGTTGACCTTATCATAAATAGACATAAGAGAATCAATCAATCGCTTGAGCTTCGTTTGTTTATCGCATTCCTCGGCGATTCCATCAATAATATAACTAGATCTAATTCCGCCGGAACGCGTTCTGTATTGCAACATCTATTGAGTGGTCACGACGCGAGATACGAGATGCGACCGGTCCACGGTCCCACGTCCGCCGTGCCGATGCCGCTTCACAACAAATTACCCACACCTCTACTAACAAGCGTATTGCTTTTATACAGCAAATATTTAATTGTGTCCCTCATTCACGACAAACTTTTAGTCATAGCGTTTGATCATTCCTATATATTCACTCCAATATATTTCAGTGCCACTTGGCACAAACAGTTTGGTTTTAGATATTAAGTCAATTGTAATTACAACATAACTCATAAACCTCTTCTTTGTCCCAGGTATTACTACTGGCTCTCGGAGTCGTCTCCGCTGACGTCGGACTCGGCTACCACTACAAAGTGCCACAGACATCGTACGGAGTTCCGTCCTACCAGTTTGGCGGCAACTCAGGCCAATACAGCTCCTCCTTCGCTGGAAGCCAGGGTCAACAGAACACCGGCTACCAAACTTCGGCCAGCGGCTCTGGATTTTACCAAACTACTGGCTCCAACAGTGGCGTCAATGTAGTCCAGCCTAGCCACCACCACCACAGCAACACCGGATTCCAAACTCAATACGAAGCCTCAAGCCAGTACCAAACTGCTCTTAAAAAATATCAGAACTATTACCAAGTGCAGCAGCAGCCCGCCCAAGTGTTCAAACACTTCTACGTGCACGCTGCCCCCGAAGAACAAGAAGAAGTCAGGCCGCGCGCTCCCATCGTACTGCCCCCTCCCCAGAAACATTACAAGATCATCTTCGTCAAGGCACCCAGCGAATCTAACGCACCAAGCGTAATTGCTCCTATCCAGCCACAAAATGAAGAGAAGACTATTGTCTACGTTCTTGTTAAGAAACCCGACGAACAGCCCGAGGTCGTCCTTCCTAAGATTGAACAGAAGCCTCCATCCAAGCCAGAGGTATACTTCATCAAGTACAAGAACAAGGAAGACTCCCAGGCGGTGATCAACAACATCGTCCAAGACTACAACAAGGATGGTAACTCCGTGTCAGTGAACTCCGGCTCTAGCGGTGGTTCCTCATCGTTCTCTTCGGGTCTCGGCAACGTGCAGTACAACCAGGCGGCCGGCCATACCGGCTCGTCAGGTCTCGGCAGCGTGCAGTACAACCAGGCGGCCGGCCATACCGGCTCGTCAGGTCTCGGCAGCGTGCAGTACAACCAGGCCTCCGGCCATACCGCCTCATCGGGTCTCGGCAGCGTGCAGTACAACCAGGTGCCCGTCCAGTCCGGCTCATCCAGCGGAACCTACAGCCAGTCGTTCGGCCTGGGCTCGACGTCTGCCAACTCCGGCTTGGGCCTGGACTCGTCCAACATCGCCAGCAGCATCGCGTCGCCGGTCACAGTCAGCAGCACGGCTTCCAGCGCGAGTTTCGAAGGCGGCGCTATCTCTACTAGTCAGGGTGTCCCCCATGAAACCTACGGACCTCCTAAGTTCAGGGTAAACTAAATGATAACTACGACTTAAATTAACTTACGTGTATTAGATAATGTTATGTGTGTAGATAATCAATACATATAATATGGATTAATAAATGTGTTACTACATGTGTCAAACTACTTTTTTTCTTACTTATCAGCACTACCTATTTTAAATGATATATTTCATCTTTATCATTATAATATATTTTATCTAAATAACGTAACATTATGCCTATATATCTGCGAAGGCTAACCCTGGCAGGAGAGGCATTTATGGTACACACTACAGCCACATTTCACCCAGTCGAGCCTATTGCCGTCAACTGGGCACAAGTTTAGACTCCGGGCTGCAACTGAGAAATGCCAGATGGAAAAACCCAATAACATTTTACCAGACCCGGGCCCAGGACCTAATATTTTCAGCAAACACTAGACCAACAAGGCATAGGTATTTGACCATCATGCCAATATTGTTAATACGAGTATACTGGAATTTTAAGTTCTATTACGCAAATCACTCGTTGGAATATAGCTCTAGTGATCACACATTGTTGTTCCAAAAGATGGAGACTACACACCTCAAACGGTCAATCAATCAACAGTGGAAATGGTGGTTCTATGACCACAAATCATTTTCGTGGTACGGTCAGCTGTCCGAACCCGATGTCAAAATTAAACGAATCCATTGCGTCACTGGAATTTCGTATCTCACGAGTTTGTAATTCTGACGTCAACTGTATCTTGCTGATCCTAGCAATCCTATTTTGGGAAAACAGAAATTATTTATAAAAACGAGTAGATGTTATGTATTAAATGACCATTTTTTTATTTTGCTATACGGCAACATTTTACACCTGAATATGATCATGAATTCATGACCACAACCAAACTGGAACATAGCAATGCTACTTAGTAGAGTACTAGTACTACCTTTGGTTGAAGTAGTTCCCCAGAAAACTTCTTAGCTAGTTAAGGCGCAGATACCCCTCAGTAGCTGATTTTAAAATGTCTAAACAGCTAGACGTAAATTTTTTGGAAAAAATATATACCATTGTCTTAATAAATTTGATCTAAGAAAATTTTGACCTTTATTCTTATAACATAGTGTAATTAATTTGTAAAGTTATGTCTAACACGGACAAAAACACGTCAAAACCTGGGCGATATTTTAACGAAATTGACACCATCTCATTTCACAATTAACTATATTTTGATCTAAGTTTTTTTTAAAGTCATAGAATATTAAGGAAAGTATAAAAAACTACAAAATTTTGGGTAGCACGGCGGGTGTGATACGAGTGCGCGTTTTGTTCCCTCAATGTCGTTGGCGAGTTTGGCGACTGTCGTCGTCTTAATTAGTAACAGTCACAAAACGGACTTTTGCATACCGTACCTGCCGTTCATCAATTATTCTGACATCCCTAAATGAATAATCTAACTAAAACAGAAAAATAAGACATGTTACATATTGTCTGAATCGGAATAACATACCCTACATACGTCAATCGTATCAATGCTACTTTACTACTCGTAACAACAATATTCCTATTCGTATGCAAAACTGATAAAATCCCTCAAACGAGCCGTGTTGGTTTATTAGCTCACCCTGGCGTCCATGTTTATGTATGTATTTGTTCAGAGCATTCCATTTTATCGCAGCTAATTTACCCAGCGATATTGTTGGAATTCCTACGCACAAGAAACGCCAGCTGATTATTATTTATATTATTTAGTATCGGAACTAGCCCATTGCAATTGAAGTTGGCACATTATTGGCATTTTAATAGCGGGCTCATCCGCATAACTCCATCACGTTATCTTGATTTATGGCAATACGTACTTTCATTTGTGCGAACCAGAGTCCAGAACATGGTGTACATAAAGTGGTTAATTTAGTTAGTAAATCTGATAGTATTTCATTCAAGATGTGCATTGTTTATGAATGGAATGGTTCTATTTCGGGGCAGCGGCGCGTGATAGCTTAATATCGAGCATTGCGAGACGTGCTCGATGGAGTGGACGGATGCACTTGCCTGGAGCATGCGTGGAATGCTGCGCGGGCGCCGGCGGCTCGGGCGCCACATTAATTCTCGCGCTCGACCATACGTAACGCTACACACTCCAGGCGAACCAACCACTCATTGTATCTATACAAACGTTGCCAAATAAAATGTAATAGCTGCTTCTCAGATTACTGTCTCGGAAAGTGATTCAAACTTTTGTACACTTCGGCTTAGACCTTAACACGTACCATTCGACGCTAGCAATATCTTCTTCTTCTTCCTAGAACTATCCCACTTTAGTTGAGGCTCTCCTAATTTTATTATGCCAGGACAATCTGGCATAATAAAATTAGGAGACACCGGTTGGCATTTCTTCCTCCAGTAGGAGTTTCGTCATGCTAGTCCACCACATAGCAGGAGGTCGTCCTCTACCTCTCTTATGATACCTCTCTTGTGGTAGTTGCTTCTTTACTAAATGCTCCTCTGTCTCTTCGCATCACGTGACCATTACCATCAGAAACGGCTCTTGGTTAGTTTATGTAAAATAGGGGTGTCTTTGAAACTACCACGTATATGCTCGTTTGTCCACCTTGTCCACCTTGTCCAGTCTCGTCAGACCTCCAGACCACTTCAGCATCTTCATCTCGGCAGTGTGAAACTTTTGTATGTGCGTCTTTTTCACTGCTAGCAATGTAACACCATATTTACATGATACAGCGTTTAGAGGAGAACAATCATCCTCTTTCCTTCGTCATGTATCTATTATTCATCAACTCTTCTAATCACCAACGAACATCGCCTACCAGAAGGTACGGGTAGATACATAAAATATTACCTAGGCCTTAGTCTCCTTCAGGTCTTTCAGACTGCAGATGTTGATACACATATAGTACGATAAAAGGTGAGGCATTGTTCGGAGCGTGGCCCGCAATAGCATTGTGATTTGTGGCTCATTGTAGTGCCCATGATATCTGTTTATAATAATTATAACACAGTTACTAATTGCAAGTTACAGCAACAATGCAAACAACTTCGGCATACCTACCCTACCGAAATGCAAGGTTTACCTGAAGCAGCGATGAGATCAAACAAAAACAAAACCGGCCAAGTGCGAGTCGGACTCGCGCACGAACGGTTTCGTACCATTATCGCAAAAAAAACACGTTTGTTATATGGGAGCCCCACTTATATATTTATTTTATTCTGTTTTTAGTATTTGTAGTCAACTGTCTAGCTATCACAGTTCATGAGATACAGCCTGGTGACAGGCAGACAGACAGACAGAAGGACCGTGGAGTCTTAGTAATGTAATAGGGTCCCGTTTTTACCCTTTGGGTACGGAACACTAAAAAACGGAAACATTGTTGGTTCAGCCAGACTACGAAGATTTTTGGAGGATGTCTGCAAGGTTCAGGGAGAGGACTAGGCATCAACGTCAATGGCGAGTACATCACTCACCTTTGATTTGCCGAAGATATAGTGATCATGACTCAGACTATGGAGGATCTCAGTGCAACGCTTGATGATAGAGAAAGAAAAATGAACATGAAAAAAGCCGGCCAAGTGCTTGTCGCACGCACAGTAATAGGGTTCCTAAGTTGCATAATAATGCGGACTAAGAAGACGGTTTTGTTGTTGTGATATGAACATTAAAACGGTTTCAGCTGCACACAACGTCTAAAAACGAGCCCACTAGGATATTTTTTTTTTAAATCTATATGCTCGGGTTTGACCGCTATCTCGCCTGATGGTAAGCGATGTTGTGGTCTACGGTGAAGCACGCTTGCCTAGAAGTAACCTATTCATTCTTGACTTAAACTAAAGAAGGACTAACTGCATGGTAACTGAAGAAGGAGTCATAAATTACAACTTTGCAACTGAAGTTGGAAAAATAATATCTATTTGATTACCACCGCGGGTGCGAATTGCGAGCGAGTGAAAGGAGCCGAAACGAGCGCGCGTTAGAGCCACGGCGAATGGTAGGTATGGTTCGTTCCTGAATCCTTGCGCGCACGCTCCATGTTTATTTCTCTTACGGAATTTGAAAAAATTCGTATATAACCTCTAATCTACGTTATTTCCTATTTCGTTCTGGAAAGTTTTACGATACTCAATTAGTGATGTAGTCGGGTCGAATATTGGCATTATTAATTTAGAAATCATTATTGTTAAGGATGTTATGATTGTATTGTTGTATATTTTTACATGGTTCATAAGCATATATTTACTATCTGTTTTACACAGCTAACAATGTTATTTAAGTAATTTTTCATGGCATTTGTACAAACATTTTATTGTGCCAAGTACATTTTATAAGTTAGTCGAGTATTACTCGTAAACTTGTAAAGCCTGTTATAATTTTATATTTTTATATTTTACATAGTTCATAAGCAATTTACTCTGTTTTAAACAGCTAACAACGTTATTTAAGTAATTTTTTCATGGCATTTGTACAAAATTTTACTGTTCCAAGTACATTTTATAAGTTGGTCGAATATTACTCGTAAACTTGTAAAGCCTACTTATCTGTGATAGTTTTCCTTTTAATTTCGTTATATTTACTACTGCCGTGAATTTTTTCACATAGCCAAGAGCAAACATTTCGCTGGTCGGGGGGGGGGGATACTCGAATCAATACATATAATAAATCTGTAGAAAAATATTTTTTGTACATCGAAAAAAAATCCAAAAAAAATAGCCAGGGTGTTAAAGGATAACCAACAGAACCCATTTCTAGCATTTTTGGAATTTTTATTCCAAAAAAACGGAACGAGTTTGTCTGATAGTCTGTTTATTTGTGCACGCATCACGTGAAATGTACGAAACCAATGTAGATAACTTTTATACATAAAAATTGTGCGTATCTTGAAGAATTACTTAGTTTTTGTTTCATCGCAATCGGTTCACTCTATCAAAAGTTAGATGAATTTAAAGTGTTCAAGAAGTAAAATTATCACAGCTCACGCAATTCAGTTACTCGGACAGTTGAACTCGCTATTCGATAGATGGCGTTGTGCATTTAAAGTCATTTTCTGAATCGCGGTGTTAAGATTTTACGCGAAAGAATGACCCTAGAAAAAATATTGGTATGTAGTATGTATATTTTTGAGTATGTGGAGTAGGCAGGCAGGCTGGTAAGTATGGTAGGGTTGGCAGGCAGATGACGGGAGCGAAGCCGCGGGCACAGCTAGTCTAACATAAATTTGCAATTTAAAGCTTTATTTTACGCAAACGGATGTCTGAATCGAAAAATAGATTAAATTAAACACACCCATAATATTTTTGAATGGCCTATCCAACGATACCCCACACCATGGGATAGACGAGAAAAAAAAAACATACCCACTTTACGCCTATGGGAGGAACCCCAAAAAACATTTTTTTCATGATTTTATTTTACTACTTTGTCGGCATTATTAATATGTATATCCATGTCAAGCTAAGCTGCGGACGGACAGAGCGAAACTATAAGGGTTCCTTGTTGACTTCGGAACCCTAAAAACCAAGGTCATGTTGAATTCCATGTAACACCCATTCCTATCAAGATTTGAGGCTCTACTCTCGAAGTTGTAGGACGGTTCAATTGGGTAGGTCTTACTTAGAGAAAGAGGTCAACCATCGAATCTGACTCGGCTAGGCAGCGTTCGGGAAGTTGCGCGGTATCTTCTAGTCCAACTTACCGCAGTGTCTCAAGACCAAAAGTCTATGACCATTGTGTGTTGCCAATAATGACCAGCTATGGCTCTGAGATGTGGTCGCTCACAATGGGCCTCGTCAGAAATCTTACAGCCACCCAAAGGGCAATACTTGGAGTATCCTTACGAGATCGAATCAGAAATGTAGAGAGAGATCCGCAAGAGAACAAGGGTTACCGACATAGCCAGAAGATTTGACATACTTAAGGTGCAGTGGGCAGGGCACATTGCTCGCAGAACAAATGGTCGATGGGACCGAAACGTTCTGGAGTGGCGACTGCAAACCGGAAGACGCAGCGTTGGAAGGCCTCCCACCAGGTAGACAGATGACCTGGTGAGGGTGGCGGGAGCCTGCTGGATATGAGACGCACGGGACCGGACAATGTGGAGGGAGACATTTGGGGGAGACCTGTGTCCAGCAGTGGACGTCATTCAGCTGATATGATGACGAATATTTTAGCTCTTTTACAACTTTAGTAAAATAAGTAGTTACTTATAATATAACAAAATTTAAATTTACTATAGCTAGATAATTTAAAAAATAATTGGTTGAGTTTTGGAGAGGACCGGACTATTGGTATTACGACAGATTTTCATCACACGAGCTAATACATTTTGAGAACTTTTTTTTCAGACAAAGCCTGTTTGTTTGGTTAGTATACTCGTACAATCAACTTAGAGTTTCTAAGTTGATTGTATTCATCAACCAGAAAAAAAAACAAACTATTTATTTCTACGCCTCAGTGACATGTAGGCGTATCCAGTGTCTCAAATGGGGCTCTCTCGTCTGTCAATGCAATAGTTTTCAGGACGCTGTTGTGGCTAGCGTGAACCCGTGAATGATGACGCGAAAGCCTTCTCTGCCCGCCTCTGCGAATTTTCTAAAATATACCCTGACTGCATTAATATTGTACGCGATGAGCGCTATATCTCTAGCACATTTCCTTCCGCTTGGTAACAGACACATATAATATAATTTCCCTAAATAAAAACAATCCTTCTTCTTTATCACACTTCAGACCCATGTCCATACTTCTTTGCCTCTCTAAAGTTCTGAAGCACATTCGTGCATGGTCAAATTTCCAGATTTCTTTCTTATGTGTCCTTTTCAATCTGGCTTCCGTAGAGCCCTTCTGAAGGTCACTGACGACATCCGCTGGGGTATGGAGAATAATTCTCTCACCATGTTAATATCCTTATATAATTGCAATATCCACCACTCACTCTTTTGCAGACATTTTCTAAATGTGTTTTTTATGTCAGACTATCATCAAAATTAATTCCCAGAAACTTTGTATCTGTCACAGGATGTACTATTTCGCCTTGGTAACTAACGTTTATATTTGTCAGTTGGGTTCTCTGGTGCAAGTGTATTATTTTCGTTTTGTCCATATTTATTTTAAGATGATTTTCGATTAACCATTGAGTTACCGTATTTAATGTTTGGTTGACTACGTGTTCATAACCATTTTCTTTGTCGCTTTTTATTATGACTGTGCTATCATCTGCAAAGTAATTTGCTTGATTGATATGGTTAAGGAGATCATTGATCAAGAACAATAAAGGTAGTGCTTTTTATGTTTGTTACTTTTTGTTTTATTCAAACTTGCACCAAGTGCAACCCCATCTCTTTCCATTCTGGGTTGCCTGGAAGAGATCGCAGAACGCGATAAGGTCGCCTGTTGTATGTTTGTTTTAATTTTAAGGTTTACGTATGTAATATTGTTTTTGTCTTGGTGTACAATAAAGTGTATATAAATAAATAATAAAGGGTCTAGAACACTTCCTTGTGGTACTCCCAATTTTACAGTTTTCGAGTTTGACTTATGTTTAATCTCAGTTCGTGTTTTCTGAAATATCTGTGTTATTTCTAATACTTGTTTTCTGTTCTGCAGGTATGTAAAGATGAGATCTAGCGCTTTACCTCTTAAGCCATACATGCTTAATTATTGCATCAGTATCAGTATCCTAACTCGTTCAAACGCTTTACTCATATCCATAACGATAGCACATGTTGGTATTTTGTTGTCAATAGCGCCCAAAATAGGTTTTTAGTAGGTCATAAATTGCCATATTTATCAATTTCTGTGAGGATATCATCCAATGACTTCTCCTGCTCTGGGTGAAGCGGGAGGGAGTGTCTGACTTTACTGACTAAAACCCACCCGTGTTCCTTCAGTTGCTTGAGCCAAGGTTGCGGTAACTCTTTTCAAATTTTGCGGTAGCGCTTTTGCCTAGTGGACTCCGTCAGTTTTTGCTTAACTCATTGAGGTGCGCGTACAAAACGACGCGCCGTTGACTCGGGCATGGTCCTTATCGGACGGTGAGTTACCTATTACTCGCCGTCTGCAAGACCGCGCCTATGGTGGCCGGGAATCGGCTTGCGACACCCGAAGCTCAGGGCGTCTCCTGAGTCTCGTCCCTTACCATGGCCTGAACCAGGGCCGGAAGGGAGAGGTCACCACTGCCGATCGCCTCCACGAGGACACGGTGTTGCTCCACCCAAGCGGGGCAGACCTCCACCGTATGCTCTACCGTGTCCTCCGATCGATCTACGCAATTGTGACACCCAGGCGTTGCCTTCCACCTTATCCTGAACAGGAAACTCTCGAAACAGCCACGTCCGGTGAGGACGTGCTTCAGGCGGAAGGTGACGCCTCTAAAGCCACTCCTCTCGCCTTATCGCCGCAATTGTGGCGTGCCCAACGCTGGATGCGACAGTCACCCTCTCCATGTCGCCATGAGATCCTGCCGGAGCTCTGTCCGCCGAGCCGTGATATGTCGCGGCAACGGAGTATCACCCCGGCATATGCCTGCTATCTGGATGCCACAGAGGAGCTTTTAAATAAGCTTGAGTGTTTGCAAAACCTGTGCATCCGTTTTGTATTTGGTCTGAGGTAATACGACCATATCTCTCAGTTTCCCTAGGATTTCAAGTGGCTCCCTATCCACCTGCGCATAAACACTAGAGTATTATGTCTCCCCTTCAACACCTTGTTTACGTAAGTCCTACGTACCCTGAATATCTGCGCGATCACTTCTCCTATGTCCTGTGTCCCACCTCAAGCATCACCTAATCTGCCCATCCCATACTAATTTCTATTTCCAGTTCTTCTCTGTTCATGCAGTACGACTGTGGAACTCACTGCCACCTAAAATCTATGACTCGCAAAATGTATATCTATTCAAGAAACAAGTCAAAGATACTTCACCACCATCTTGTAATTATATAAAATATATTATATGTATGCATTTTTTATCTTCTATATATTAGTTAAGGTATATGTGTAATTTATATTTAATTAGTTAAGTTATATAGTTGTAAGTCTATGTTAAGTTTCCTTATGGCCTTCTACACACTGTGTCTTCGTAATCATCTAACTTGCCTGTCGCAGATCTGCTGCAAGAAATTTCTATTGAAATAAGCAGTACCTTTGTGCTCTTCTATCTGTATTCTTTCTTTTCTCTTAAGTGTTATGTGTGTACATACATAAAAATAAAATCAAAATAAATCACAGCTACGTAATAACATTGTCGTAAAAGAACAATAATAACGTTTCCTATAAAGTTAATAACAGTTTTATAGTTTAAAACAAATTATATTATAATGTTTCACGGAGTTTTAAAACTTTATATAATATTTGGTTTCTGTGCGGTGTGCATTCGAAGTATCTCTATAACAAGTTTAGATCGCCTCATTTGCGAAACAGACATACATAAACGGATGCAGGGATGTATAGGTACATTCATTTTACCTAATGTTGTGCTGACTACCTCAAATTGCGCTGAAAAATGTGTGTCGGTAGGAATGTTGCCTATTGTGCAAACTTTTATTCACCCACATTACAAGAACTATGTACATGGAAAACATTTTATTTCACGAAATGACATTGCATTAGTTGTTACTCAGCAAGACAAGAAAAGAAGAAAGCTTATGAAATTGAGTGTTTTAGATAATCTTTCTACCATTGGTCTAAAAGCTCTGGTCCCCATAATGGACGCAGACAAGCCGAGATTAGCTGTAGCTATTGTTGAGCGTTGTTATATAGAACAACCATTCGGATATTACGTTTGCGCCTCCAACAGAATCACACCACGGGCCATAAAAGTTTGTCAAGAGAGACAAGAACAAGGTGTGCCATTACTAATAGAAGACAGAATTTATGGCATAATGGGTATCACCGATAAAGACAGATGCAAACTACCTCAACGGAGTTTTACCGCACTAAGTCCTGCGCTTTACTGGATAAGTGAAACGGTCAGAAGGCTCGGTTACGACGATGCGGTAATCAATACATTGCACGATAGGACCAGCACTCCATATCGGCGCCTTTCTGTAACGTTATCTACAACTAGTTATCCTCCTAAAATTCCACCTCGTCCTACGACCACTTCACCACTTACAAGTATTTCCTTACAAAAAGGATATGATCATTCTACTCAAACTTCAAGTTATTCTACTACTACTATACCAACTCCTACATTAGTACAAGAAGACTATTATACATATCCAGTAGAAACTCCTACAACTCCTTCAACGCGTCTTTATCCTTCTTCTGCGTCTTCCACCGTAACTATTCCAGAGCTTCGTAATCCTGCTGATGCTGCACTTGATGATCGTTCTTCAATGCTTCCTTATCCTGTTCCTTCTACTGCGTATCCTGAAATTTCTACAGCTTATCCGAACCTTATGGATAACGCTACCGCATTTCCTAGAGGTTTTACGATTGATCCCAGCCTAATAGTGTCGCTTCCAGTGAATCAGGCGTTTTATAATCCGTATCTAACTCAAAATATTATAATACGTGGTATTACTAATCATTCTTACGTTACAGAAACCGTACCAAGGGGTTCTTATCTTTCAAGTCCCAATTTTTTTGCCTCGAATGTTAGTTCCCTTCGTATGGTTTCTAAAGAGTCAAAAAGTAATAGACAAGAAGGCAACAAAAATAATGCATTAGATTATTTTCGAAAATTTCATAAATCACTGAAAATATTGAATATTGCAAGTGGTAAAAATGATTTTATAGTACCAGATGTTGCTAGTTCAGTCAGAAACAAAGATGCAGCAATAATGCGAACACGAAAGGTTACATCTGCAAAAAAACCTCAAACGAAAAAACGCATTACCGCCATAACATTTGTACCATTGGCTACCACAAGTTCAACGAGAGCTACTACGTTATTGAAGTCATCTGCGCGAAAGAACATTACTAAACGTTCTACAGTTACAATTCCTGTCATGAAAATTCTGGAAAATAATAAGACGACCAACATTATGGAATGGTTCAATGTAATGGTTAAAGATAAACTGAAGAATAAGACATCAGCCTTGTTCTACATAGCTACTACGACTACTACTGAAGCGTACCGCCCTTACCTCTCATCTCAACGACCTCTTAATTTCATAGATCTTACGTAAACCTTGACTCCAAGTAGGTATTAAATTTTCTATTTTTATGATTTTTATACATAGGCTTCGTAAACTTCCAATATTGTTGCATTATTATAAGCAATATCATAAAAATTCAAACGGTTTTTGATTTATGAATATCCTTATCTACTCTAGGTACAAGCAATGGGTAATGCAACATCCTTGTGTAGTTCGCTCAAGCTCTCAAAGCGAAGTATCTGTGAATCGATGCCACTATAATTTTTACAATGCATGTCCTCGTTTTCCAAGCAGCCAAACTGTGCGGAAAGTGTCACTTTTTTTTACTAGTGCTTTTTACTTGCCTGTATTTTTTTTATTTTTAGCTTCAACGTCAGCCCGCCGCATAGAAATTTTAAAAATAAAACTAATACTTCATTAAAGGCGTTTTAAATTACTCTAGATTTAGATTTTTATCAATAAATTAATTTTAAATATTCATTAAATATGTTTGGAAGAATAAATATTTTGCTCGTGCCTTTTTTCGTTACGACGTGACAGCTATTTGCACATGCGCAGTAGATATGCCCGAGGAACTATTAGTTAATCTGTGGATATGCTGAGCGCGCTTGCATAAGCCCGAGATTTTATTAATTTCTTGCTTGGTTCAGTATCTTTTTTAAATCCTCGTGAAATGCATAGTAAAATGTTAAAAATTAAATTAAAATTTATTGCAAAAAATAAAAATATCATTAATACAACCAAACTTACATAATTACATTGTTGGTGCACATTACAATAAAAAAAGGCGGGTATTTTTGGTTGCCCGAGTATGATTCGCACAGTCCTCCGTACTAGTTTAAACTGTCTCACGGTAGAACAGTCTTCCTCCACTCTCACAATCACAACACTTGTATACATTTCCACTTAGTTACATAAATAATCACTTACTGCACAAACAACATTATTCATCCTTATTTGGGAGTTACAATGTGATTCAATTATTAATGTTAATTGTAATGCAGGTGGATCAAAATATCTTTTAGTATATGTAAGAATTACAGACAACAATTTTTTAGGTAAAACATTGATGACAAAAATAAAAAATTAAAATTAAAACAAAAGATAATAATGGTACAATGGTCGCATTATATAAATAAATGTGTATTTGGATAGTGTAACTGTTAAATGTTCATAAAATGTGATTAAAAAAAAAATATATATATATGTGTGTGTTTAGGTACTATGATAGGGTCTCCAACAGACGCTCAGTGTTCTCGTAATTTAGAGTGATAAAGTATTTATCCATTGCAGTTTTACACAGACGAATAGTCAAATCACGTAAAGTTATATTTTTAGATAACTTATTGTACAGAGTTGGACCAAGATACTTAGAGAACTTTTGAGCAAACGATGTTCTACATCTCGGAACTGAGTACACTAAATCTTTTCTACGCCTATGGATGAAGTCGGGTGGTTTTTTATGTTGCAGCAAAATTAGATTTTTAATAAACAATTGCCTAACAGTGAGCACTGACATATCTTTATAAAGGGCCTGAGTAGGGTATCGATATCGTCTAAAATTTATAACCTTCAAAACTAAGCGTTGCGCTCTCTCCAAAATTAGCATGGTAGTCTTAGCTGTCCCTCCCCATACCGTAATGCAATAGGTCAAGATAGATTGACATAGGGCAAAGTAGACCGATCGCAGTAGTTTCGATGGGCAAATGTTTAGTAAAATGTTGTATGATACACGTACGTAAGATGATTTCCGACTCGTGTCAATTTATATACTCATCAGAAATCACCTACCTTCCGCACTTATAGCATAAATAACTATTACAATGCATGTGCTCGAAAAGAGCGTTTTCCAAGCAGCCAAACTGTGCGGACAGTGTCACTTTTTTTTACTAGTGCTTTTTACTTTTCTGTATTTTTTTAATTTTAACTCCGTCGTCAGCCAGACGCATAGTTTTTATTATTTGAGAAAAGTTTTACAAATTAGTTAAGGTTACACTAGTCGATGGCACGAACTATTTTGTGCGCGGGGTTCAAATGCCCGCTGTCTCATCCGACAACTCGTGCGAAAGAGATATATGCTGTGATGAGCAGTAAGAAGCTAGTTCGCGTACGAATTAGCACTTTTGCAAGTTTTTAGCGAAATGTATGATGATTTAGGAAGAAAACAAGCGCGCGAAATTTTATAAACAGACCTATGGGAGTCTAGATATCATGAAAAAACGACTGAATGTATATTTTCAAAATAAAATTATTTGCATTGTTGAACTACTTATCTATCCCAGTATGATGGCCGTTTTGAAATTTGCCTTCATCTTATGGTATTTATTTCCGCCCAAAGATGCGTTAAAATTAGTGTTGAAATATGGAGTTTTGACGCTCATAACTTTCAAATATTTTTCTTTTTAACTTTTTTGTTTCCATATAGGGCTAGATAATGATGAGAAAAATTGATATACGAGTTGTCGGATGAGATAGAAATCTCCGCTCAGAATCAAGCATCTCATTATGGAGAAAAGAAAACAGAGAAAAACGTGGCATCAATCTAGGTGTCCTGAAGACAAAAGAAAATTGAATAATCTAACAAAAAAAGTAAGAAGACTAATCCAAGACTTTAAAGACGAGTCCACCAAAACCTACCTTCTCGTCTAAGTAACGATCAAAGGACAGACTATATACTCTATTTGGAAGGCTACTAATCACTTAAAAAGACCGATTACCCAAATCCCACCTATTAAATATGAAAACGGGCAATGGGCAGCAAATAACGAGCAAAAAGCGAAGAGGTTTGCAGAACACCTAGAAAATATCTTCAAACCAAACGACGGCGAAATCATTGAATATCACACATTTCTTAATATGGTGACATCGGAAAATGAAGTTACCATAAAACTAGTAACACCGAGAGAAGTCTCACAAGAAATAAAATACAATATAAGCACACGAAAATCACCAGGGTATGATTTAATAACAGGAGAAGTTCTTCATAATCTACCAAGAAAGGGTCTGGTTAAATTAACGACCCTTATCAATGCCGCACTAAGGCTTAAATATGTACCAGACTTATGGAAGGTGGCTGAAGTAATAATGATAGCTAAGCCAGGTAAACCGGCTCACGAAACATCATCATATAGGCCTATTTCCTTGCTACCAATAATGTCCAAGCTATTTCAAAAGCTGTTACTCAGACGACTAAAACCTATAATAGATCATAATACCAGAGCACCAATTTGGTTTTCGAGAAAACAAATCAAACAAACAACACTCTACTATTGATCAAGTGCATAGGATCACAAATGTAATAGAAAACGCTCTTGAATACAAGAAAGTATGTAAGTCCACGACCAAGCGCGTATTTTGCGTACGGGTGGGAATTAACCTTCTACCAACTATCTCACTCTATCCATCCCAACTCCTCGAGGAAGGCCAACAGCGCCTTCGTGTTGCTGACTACCTCCTGTACGGTACCTGGTTCACCGAGGTATTTGGCCCTGTAACCGGCGATTACTGGGCAGCTTAGAAGCAGGTGCGCTGCTGTCTCGTCCTCCTCCATGCACGCCCTGCACAGCGGGCTGTCCGTAATCCCTAAGACAAAAAGGTGCTTATTAAAAGTCCCGTGGCCAGTCGTTACAGCTGTGACTGCTCGCAACTGCTGTTTCGTCAGACGTAGGGCCTTCTGCGTAAAACGACCATCCAAAGAGGGAAGTGCCTCCTTGGACTGCCTGCACTCACTGTGATCAATCCACAATTTGTGGTTCCTCCTTGGTGCGTTTCCTTACCAGACTGCGGAGGTAGCCAAATGTTATTGGCACGATTGGCTCCGGACCAACCGCTGCCATACTGGACCCCCTACGCGCGAGCTCATCCGCCGCATCGTTGCCTCGGGAATCACTATGCCCTTTGATCCATTGAATGGTTACTTTATTGCTTGACCCAACCTGGTTTAGGCGTTGGTGACACTCGTATATCAGTCCGGAGCAGACGGTGTGGCTGCCCAGCGCCTGCAGGACGGCCATGCTGTCAGAGAGAATACATATTGGGAAATCCTTTACCTTCCTGTCTAGAATGGCCGATGCGGCCAGGGTGAAGCCCACACACTCTGCCTGGAACACCGTGTTGTGTGCCCCAAGTGGCACGGCTATATGGATGTTGAGGTCCTCTGAGAACACCCCCGCTCCTGAGCCATTACCTGTCTTGGAACCATCGGTGAAGATTCTCAACTCGTCTGGGCGTAACCCCTCACAGCGGTGGTCCTCATGGAGTTGGATCTTGTATTTTTTGTCAAAAATAAATTGTTTAGGTATCCGGTCACTAATTGCTATCGTAAGAGGAAACTCTTTATTTAGGTCCTCCAGCAGAGCCGTGTGTAGTGTCGTTCTCCTACCCCAGAGATCCAATGCCTTAAGCCGCACTGCCGCCGTTGTGGCCTCCTGCTGAATGAAAAGGTGGAGCGGAGGCAGGTCCAGCATAGCCTCGAGCGCAGCAGTCGGGGTAGTTCTCATGCAGCCTGTCGTCGCCATGCAGGCCAGTCTTTGCATGCGTTGCAGTTTG
This sequence comes from Orthosia incerta, assembly GCA_948252205.1. Taxonomy (NCBI): domain Eukaryota; kingdom Metazoa; phylum Arthropoda; class Insecta; order Lepidoptera; family Noctuidae; genus Orthosia; species Orthosia incerta. The sequence continues at coordinate 43,303,485 of OX411741.1, forward strand.
TTCACAGCTGTACTTAACTTTGTGCGGGGCCACCAAACCACGGCCCCATAGGAGATCATGGGCCGAATCACCGCGCAGTACAGCCAGAGAATGATTTTGGGGGACAGGCCCCATTTCTTGCCTATCATTTTCTTGCATTGCCAGAAGGTAATGCACGCCTTGTTAAGTTTGCTGTCTAAATGACTGCCCCAGTTTAGCTTGCTGTCAAGAATGACCCCAAGATACTTGACCTCGTTGGACAGCAGGAGTTCAGTGCCGAACAGCTTCGGTAGACGGTGAGGGCCTAGTACTCTTTTTTGAGTAAACATGACCAGTACTGTCTTAGAGGGGTTAACTGAAAGATCATACTCCCTGCACCATCTTTCCACTATGCGTAGCGCTTGCTGAGTAAGGTTGCAGATAGTTCCAGTCACCTTCCCAGGTACCAGAATTGCGAGGTCGTCTGCATACCCTATTGTGTAATAACGTTGTTCGTTGAGTCTGGTGATAAGATCGTTGATTACCAGATTCCACAGCAGAGGGGAGAGCACCCCTCCCTGAGGGCAGCCTCTGGTTATAAGGGCCAGTTCTTGTTCTCCCTCCAGCCGAACCGCACGTTTGCTTAACATATTAGTTATCCAGTCAATTAGTACCTGTTCTGCTCCGTGTCTGGAGAGTGCAGCACCTATGCTGGAGAAGTTGGTTTTGTCGAAGGCCCCCTCGATGTCTATGAAACTGCCCAGGCATAAGAAGGACCCTGTACCTTTCTGATGGATTGCTTCCTCTATCTGGCTTACCACCAGATGGAGAGCAGATTCCGTGGACTTACCCGAGCTGTATGCATGTTGGTTACCATGGAGAGGTAATGCTTTAAGGACGCCATCTCGTAGTTCCCTTTCGCACAGTCTCTCCATCGATTTAAGTAGAAACGAGGTCAGGCTCTGAAGGATTTGGCGTATAGTCACCTTTGCCTGGCTTAGGGATGAATATCGCTTTCACTTCTCTCCATCCTTTCGGAACATAGCTAAAGGCCAGGCACGCACTCATTATTGGCACCAGTCTCTCTGCAACAGACTTGCCTCCCCACTGCAGCAGCACAGGGAATACCCCATCTGGACCGGGCGCCTTGAAAGGATGGAAACTTTGGATGGCCCACTGTAGTTTCTCCATCGTGATCATTCTTTGCGCGTAGAGCCAATCGTCATCTGTTGGTATCTGAGTGGTGTCGAGCCAGTCAGTTACCTGTGCAATAACGCTACCTGGGAAGTGGGTTTCTATCAGGACTCGTCTGGCCTCTGCAGGTGACGTGGTGAGTGAGTTGTCAGGTTTACGGAGTGCGGCAGACTCGGGTGTGTGCTCCTGTGCCACTATTTTCCTTACCCTGTTTGCCTCTTGGCAAAATTCAATGTTACCACAGAATTTACGCCATCCTGCGGTACGCCTGAATCTGATGCATTTTTTATAACTGGATTTGGCCTCGTGGTAAGTGTCCCAGTCCTCATCCGTGCCTGTGTTCATGACCCTGTTCAGGGCCTTTCTTACCTTTCCACGTTTGCGATTTAACTCCGCTCCCCACCAGGGTTGTTTGCCCGGTGTATTGCGCGGGGTAGTCAAAGGGCAAGCGGTATGGTAGCTGCTTATCAGTGAATCAATAAGTTGACTAACCTGCATGTCTAAACGCGTTTCGCTCCCTATAGTTCGCGCCTCACATATGGGCGGCAGTTTCGACTGTAGGGTGCGTGTGTAGATAGCTCTGTCCGTGTTGCGCCGATTGCGCCAGGGACGTGTAGGCGCTACACAGAGCTGAATATCGAAGCGGATCCATCTGTGGTCCGAGCAGGAGGCCTCTTTGGAGACCTGCCACCCAGCAGTGATCGCCGCTGCGCCTTCCGTCACCAAAGTTAGGTCAATAATTGTACGACTGCGTCTCGTTACGAACGTTGGTTCTGCGCCTGTGTTTAGTAGTGACAAGTTACTTGTAAACAAGTAGTCCACTAATGCCTTACCTCTTTCATTAGGCGCCTCCATTCCCCATAGGGGGTGATGTGCGTTAGCGTCGGTCCCAATGATGACCTCTTCCCCGCTGGTCTCGCAGTGGGTTACAAGGCGGGCGAGGTCATGTGGGGGCGGTGCCTCCGCCTCAGGCATGTAGGCCGAGGCGAAGACAATCGGCAGATCAGTGGCACCGCGCTGCATGTACAGCCTAGCTGCAGAGGTATCTCTGCAACAGAAATCATTTAGAAGCTGTGCTTTGAGGTTACCTATAACAAAGATACACGCTCTAGGGTGTTCATGATTAGAGGTAACAAGGAGCTTACCACCAAGGTTGGATAGTCCTCTGATTTGGCCACCCCTAATCCACGGCTCCTGGATTAAGGCGATGGCAGTCTGTTGTACCTCCAGCCACTTACGTAGTTGAGCCGTCGCAGTCTGGCTGTGGTGGAGGTTTGCCTGCACAACTTTACAGGCGGACGAAGGGGTCGCCATCATGAGTGGGTCCCTCCTCCTCCTCCTCCTCCAGTTGCAAACCCGCGAAAGCATCCCCTTCGATGAGGTCATCCTCCGACGGGCCAGAAACTGGCGACAGTATGATGTCGTCCAGCTCCCCGCCCGTCAGAGGGACCTTAGACGAGTCATCGTCAGGGGTCACCTTCTCTGCAGTTGCTGCAGAGTCGGCCGCAGAAGCTTCCGGGTTGCTAGGCAGGGGGTTGCTCTCCCCTGTGCTGTCGTCCTTGACGAGCTGCTTCGTGATCGGGTCCCAACCCCGAGGGACGCATGCAAACCTTCCATTTGCTCCCCGGAACTTGATGTACACCGAGCCCAGGCCGAAAGAAAGCCTGCGGTCGGCGCCCATCAAGACCGGTATGTGGTCCTCGGGGACGCCCAGCACCACGAACCAGCACGTCTTCTGCCTATCCGAGTGGATCACCACCCATTTTTTAATGTCCACCCATGGGTTTTGATACCACAGCGTTCTAGCTGCGATATTAAGGTCCTGGTACACCCCGCTGTCGTCCGGTATAACTTTACCACAGCGTACCGTCTTAGCCAACTCCGATTGTCCCTTCACGACTAGCGAGGTGCCAGCCGGGTGGGTCAATTCGGGGACCGTCCTTTTCAGCCAAGCCAAGGTGAAGTCGTCGCTACACCACAGCTTTAGCGCACCGCTGCCGTATTGCGGTTTAGCGGTGAAGGACTGTATTTGCCGCTCAGGTGTCTCCATCGTGGGACAGAGAGCCTCGTCTATGATCCGTTTCTGGATCAGTTTGACCACCAAGGCCGACACCTCCTTGCCGATGGCACCCATGCGTTCGCATGTCACCGAGACGCACAGGTGAGCGCTGGCAGCCCGGGCGTAACTCATCCCGCCAGCCCTCCCGGACCGATCAAGCCGCTGCCGCTTATGCTCTCCACGAGGTGACATGGTCTCGTTGAGGGCCCGCTTGGCACCGACTTGACCGTCCCGAGCGGTCTGCCGCGATGAGGTCGCCGTCTGAGCTGGTCTGTCAGCCACTGATCGGCTTGTGTCCGGCGCATGTTGGTCCCTATTCCCTTTCGAGAAGCTGATTGGAGCCTTTGCTTTGCCTCGTCTCTGTTCCTGACGTCGCTGTTTCCTGTTCATGGGCTTGTCGCCCTGAGCAGGTCCAGATTTACTCGCCGGGTCCTTGGCTTGGGCAGGGGTTTGAGTATTTCTACGCTTACCCTTGCCCTTGCCCTGACCCTTGCGGGTTTGCACTCGCCAGGTTAGGGCAGCCTCTCCAACGAGTTCGCCAGCAGCCACCGTATTACAGGAGGCAGCGACGCCGGAGGATGTGGTCAGAGGAGCCGCAAGGCTCCTGGATAATACGCTGGAGTCCGCGACCTTAGCCGCGGGTCCAGGGACACGCCGGGTGCCAGGAGCACCCCGCTTATTTTTTCTACCCGTACTGGGACCTGCAGCTTTCGCTGCAGGCTGCCCAAGGGACTTTGCACTCCTGACTGCGGTTTTCACCGCAGCCGGAGGATTGGCAGCAGTTTTCACTACTACCTTGGGGGCACCCGCGCTGGATTCCACGGAGTTAACCGCAGGTCCAGGGGCAGGGGTGTTATCGGCTTTCGTCGACACCACCCCTAATGTACTCAAAGAAAAAAAAAATTCAAAGAAAGTATGTTCTACTGTATTCCTAGACGTGGCGCAAGCGTTTGACAAACTATGGCATGAAGGCCTTATACATAAATTGAAGATCTTGTTACCGAAGCAATTAGCAAATATATTAGAGTCCTATATTCTAAACAGAGTATTTAGAAGAAGACAAGAAGATGCATACTCAGAACTGAAACAAATAAAAGGTGGCGTACCGCAAGGAAGTGTGTTAGTAATAAAATGCAAATATTTTAATATTTTATTGTGTATTATGAATAATTTGATAATAATAAATGTTTGTTTGACTTAATTAAGGATTACACATGTATTTATCCCAAAAATGTATATGGTTTTTCAGCGGCATAAATCCTCTTTGTTGTTACAAAAAAAAATACTGTATTATATTGAAAATACTCTTTTTACTCGCATTAACTTGCAGAAAGGTACAAATTTAATTTTGTAGGGATAATTCTATTATGCACTAGTGTGTAAAGTTATTACGCACGTGTGTGTTATATCTCGGTTTATGGCCCTAAAAGCGATGTAATAAGGCACACTTTTCTTGTGCATTCTTCTCCATAACAAGCAACTTTTACGAATGCACGCTAGAATCTACTTTTATTACTTGTAAATTTTAATTTTTGTTTGACGTTCTTATGTGCCGCTTATTGGCCTAGTTGAATAAATAATGAAATCACCGTACATTGCTCTAACGAAGAGACAAAATTAACTTTGTCGTTCAAATACTGTTGCCCTCATACATGAATATACAACATTTTTATTTAATTTTTGTTTGACGTTCATATGTGCCGCTTATTGGCCTAGTTGAATAAATAATGAAATCACCGTACATTGCTCTAACGAAGAGACAAAATTAACTTTGTCGTTCAAATACTGTTGCCCTCATACATGAATATACAACATTTTTACAAGTACATTTAATAAGTTGGTCGACTATTGTTAGTAGTGTTGTGCTAGTTTTCCTTTTAATTTCGTTAAACATACTACCACTGCCGTGATTTTTTTCACATTATCCAAAAGCAACCATTTAGCTGGGCGGGGGTGAAACACTTGACTACTAAAAATTAACCAGTTAACGCTACATTTTACGCAAACGGATCCCTGAATCGAAAAAGGGTTTTCACAGGCCCGTAATATTTTTGAATAGCCTAACCAACGATACCCCACACCATGAGATAGATGAGAAAAAAAGACATCCCCACTTTAAGAGTACAGGAGGTAAAAAATTTAAAAAATGTTGTTTTATTTTACCTCTTTGTCGGCGTTATTAACGTGTATATCCATGCCAAATTATAGGTGTGTTCCTCTGTGGCCGGACCACAGTTTAGTACTCAGATGCTATAGTTCGAAATAATACCTACCTAAAGTCTACTTTCATCGGAATATATATATATTTTTAGTACCTCAAGAGATATCATTTTAATTAACAATTTATGTGGCCCGGCCGCCAGGCATTGCTCTCTGGCCGCGCCACCTCAAATTAAATAGAGTATAATGAACTATTAATAAATCAATATCCCGAAAAAAAACTACCTAAAGAGTACTTTGCATACGACAAATATAGTAAAATAAACCCCTTTAGTTAAGGAGTTATTGGTCGTCGGGTGTGGTCCGGCTGGAAGGTTTTTTTATTATTTTTTATTTGTAATGGGTTTGTTCTTGACTCTAGTCTAGGTCATAGTTGACAGAGACAGAGTCGACGATGGAGTGAGCTTACCCAGAAGAAGCCTGTTCCCTCTAACTTTGAAGAGATTCGGGTTGAATGCGTTCGGAAACACAGACGCAGGTAGTGAGTTCCACTCATTCGCTGTGCGCATTATAAAGGATGTTTGGAAGCGCTTGGTTCGAATTGGTGGAATGGCAACAAGATAAGGATGATAACTTGCAGTGCGTCTAGATGTCCGATGGTAGAAGGGGGCTGGTGGGATGAGGTCGTGGAGTTCTTGAGCACACTCACCGAAGTACGTCTGTAGAAGACCGACAAGCAGGCAACTTTGCGGCCATGAACCAAGCTTGAAGCTTGGCGTCCACCAGTTCAACGTCGCCAATGAGCCTCTTGGCTCTGCGTTCCACTGAGTCAAGCGCGGCAAGCTGATACTTAGCTGAGCCATCCCAAAGGTGGCTGCAATACTCCATGCAGGATCGGACTTGCGCTTTGTATAGGGTTAAAAGCTGTCCAGGCGTAAAGTATCGCTTCACCATATTTAGGAAGCCCAGTTTTTTGGCCGCAATTTGGGCTTTGTACTCAATGGAGGCGCCGACGTTGAGACTGGATGTCAACTCCATGCCTAGGAGCTCGAGCCGATCAGTCACAGGAACAGACACACCCCGAAAAGTAGGCGTTTGATCGAACAGACTCCTTTTAGCGGTAAAAATAGATGCCTGTGTTTTGGTGGCGTTAAAAGAGACCAGATTGTCATCACCCCATTGGGAGACAAGGCTTAAGGTCAAATCTGTCCGCTCCACCATAGCCTCCCTCAAGGAACGAACTTCATCCACGCTGCTTTTTGCGCTGGACAAGTATTTATCTGAAACAGTACTGTCATCTGCGTACCCAACAATACCAGGCTGAAGTAGGTCATTGATGTGCAGCAGGAAAAGAGTTGCAGAGAGAACAGACCCCTGAGAAACTCCGGCATCAATAGCCATAAGGTCTGAGGAACAACCGTCAATGACTACTCGGATCGACTGTTCGCTAAGGAAGTCAGATAGTAGTTTTTTTTGTAGTATTGATTTATTAATAGTTCATTATACTCTATTTAATTTGAGGTGGCGCTGCCAGAGAGCATTGCTTGGCGGCTGAACAACATAAATTGTTAATTAAAAAGATATTTCTTGAGGTACCTACTAAAAATTGAGGAACACACCTATAATAGCTTTCTCGTACTAAGAGTCTCTGAGCTAAGCTGCGGAAGGAGGGACGGACATGGTGAAACTATAAGGGTTCCTTGTTGACTTCGGAACCCTAAAAACGCTGCTATCCTAACCACTTCCTATAACTGAGAGTTCTTTTTGTTTTCTTATAATTATGGTATCATTAAAGCTTCTGTTTTAATAATACACAAATTTGAACTATTATTTTAGTCTAACTACAGTGATATACAGGCGTTTACATACTTGATGTAAGTAATATTGGCCAACTTCTCGGTAAATTTCACCTGTGCTGTATGTGCTGGTAAGAAATGATCCTATGGGAACCGCATAATGCGAATTGGGATCTAATTAATGCATTTTCTATTGCATGCAAACCAAGCTATGCCAGTTAATGTTTTTCTATTAGAGAGTCCATTATCGCATATGAGTTTTTAGTTGTTTCAATGTGGGAATGATAACGTTAATTTTAACATATTATAATATTTTTATTATTATTGTAAATAGAAAACCTGATTTTTTGAAGTTTGTTCTCACGTTTTCCTTGGGTAATCAGTCTGGCACCACTACACCTATTTGAAAAGTCTTTCATCGTTTAAAAGGTGCTTAATTCCAGATGCTTATTGACAGGCTATAACTAACAAGACTAACAGGAACTGTTAGAATTACGGTATTGTAACTTGTTGATCGTCGGACCTTTTTCTAATGAATAGTGTTGTGTGGGCAAATCTAGTACTAAAACTAAATAGGCCCGGTATAAAGTCCGCGATAGGTGATTATGACAGGACAGTGATCGTTATACCCCGAAAGATTTAAATACGCTTACGCTACGCTTTGAACTTACCAGTATGCATACGGTAGATTATGGAAGATGCCAGCGGGTCATGTACCAGTCGATATTGATGTTTAAAAGATTTTGATGATGATGAGCAAGCATAAGGTGTAGAAGTGTGTAATTGAATCTATCGGCCGTTTTATGTTTGACCGTACCAGTGGATTCTGGCGGAGGTCGAGGCCTAGAGAGACCGTTGTGTGAGAGCAATACAATTGTTGGTTGACTAGAGAGTCGTGGCGTTAGAGGTTTTACTGCAGCAGAAGTTTTAAAGTTGTTTGGAATGACAGTGGCCCAGGGTAATGATTTAGTTAAAGAGTAGAGTTTTAAAATTTACCTAATTTCACGAACCCAATAATCTAGTTTCGTCAGGAGTACCGAGCGCTGTGTGGCAACTGTTGGCCTTTATTGCAACTGTTGGCCTGTGTGGCGACTGTAGGTTTTCGTAGCAACTGTACGCCTGTATGGCTCCTGTAAGTCCAGTTGACACTTTGGCTGGTGTGAACAGGTTCTGAGTTTAGAGAGTTAACTCGACATCGTGGGGATGTGCGAGTAGAGCAATTGTGATTGCTAAGAGAGCTATGAGATAGTTAAGAGCGATGTATGAGATAGCTAGGAGAGCTATGTGATGGCTAAAGATCGTGAATAAGATACCTGGTGTCTTAAATGGTTTCTTTTGTTTAATTTAGTGTGACATTAATGACTATCAGTGGTACTTGGACAACAATGTACGGGCAGTAACTACGTACAGTGAGATGTAGTATGTAGATGGACGAATCACACAAATCACTGTTATGTGTGACTGACTGTTTATTATTAAAACATGAAGTTTAGGTGCTTTTTTTAGGTACCAAATCGATTATTAAGGGTACACTAGTCGACGGCATGAACTATTTTGTGCGCGGGGTTAAAATGCCTGCTATCTCATCCGACAACCCGTGCGAAAGACATATATGCTGTGATTAACAGTAAGAAGTTAGTTTGCGTACGAATTAGCACTTTTGCAAGTTTGTAGCGAAATGGATGATGATTTAGGACGAAAACGAGCGCGCGAAATTTTATAAACAGACCTTTGGGAGTCTAGACATTATGAAAAAACGACTAACATGTATATTTTCAAAATAATATTATTTGCATTGTTGAACTACTAATCTATCCCTTTTTGGTGGCCGTTTTGCAATTTTCCTTATTCTTATGGTATTTATTGCCGCCCAAAGATGCGTTAAAATTAGTGTTGAAATATGGAACTTTCGATGCTCATAACTTTCAAAAATTTTTCTTTTTTACAGTGAATCAGTGCGGTCTACATCAACCTTATTAAAACCATATATTCCAACATTAACGTAAGAATACAACTGAAAACCTTAGGCGAAGAATTTAAAATCAAAAGAGGAGTTAGACAAGGCGACCCACTGTCTCTGTAACTATTTGTCGCCGTTTTGGAAAACGTTTTCCGAAAACTGAACTGGGACTTACTAGGACTAAGCATCGATGGATGGAAATTGAACCACCTCAGGTTTCCTGATGACAGTGTCTTGTTTGAAGAAGAACCCCATAAACTGGAGAAAATGATTCAAGACCTTAGTAATGAGAGCAAAAAAAATAGGATTATCACTAAACACAGATAAAACTAAATTACTAACAAACTCCAAACCAGTTCAAATAGCAATTGATAACCAACCTATTGAATATGTGGAAGAATACATTTATCTGAGCCAGATCATTTCCCATAAAGACCAGACTAGCAGGGAAATAAATAGACGAGTCGCAAACGGCTGGAAAAGGTACTGGTCAATGAAGGAAGTGGTGAAATTTAATAACCTCAGTATGGGGATCAAACGGCAAGTATACAACATCTGCTTCTTCCCTTGCATCACATATGTATGTGAAACATAGTCACTTTCAAAATGCCATAGAGATATTATGTTGCAGCATTGCCAAAGAGCTATGAAAAGAAGCATGTTAGGTATCAAGAAACTCGACAAACAACGAAACACCTTCATCAGAGCAAAGACCAAAGTAACAGATGTGCTTGCCAAGATAGACCAACTGAAGTGGAGATGGACAGGTCATATGCTACGTTACCCACAAGAAAAATGGAGCAAAATTGTTACTGACTGGTATCCTAGAGGTGGAAAATGGAACAGGGGAAGACAGAGAAAGAGATGGGAGGACAAATTAAAATTGACAGCAGGTCCTAATTGGAAAAGAGTTGCTAACTGTTAGAGGAGGCCTTTGCCCGTAGGCACACTGATTTGAGAGATATTACTTTATAAAGAACTGGAAGGAACTACAACTGAGCAAAGAATCGAAATTCCTGATGGAGAGGCTTATATTATATGTAGGGTAGGTAGGAATAAGGAAGGTAAGTAGAGTAGGGTAGGTAGTCAGTTAACGGGAACGAAGCCGCGGGTACAAGAATCACTACACATTGGCGCGCTCTTTTTAACCACGTGCGTGGTGGGGACAGCAGAATATGACAGTCGAGTACTGACCGCCTTAGAGCTAAGACGTCGAATAAACACTGTTGATCGCCGTAATATTAGTAAGCAAGATTGTAACCGTGAGTTGTGACTATTTGAATAAACCCAGTGTATCGAATAATTTGTGTAATTTAATTTTCACGATTGTATCCACCGACCTGCCCACACGATGTCTTAACCTAAGAGAATAATACATCCTGACTTCCCGATTGCATCTATCGGCCACCCTTGATGCGACAAATATATTTGTCGCATCAAGGCTGGCCGATAGATGTAAACCATCGGGAAGTCAGGATGTATTCCCTTAGGTTAAGACATCGTGTGTGGGCAGGTCGGTGGGCATAATCGTGCAAATGAAATCACATAAGTTATTCGATACACTGGGTTTATTCAAATAGACACAAGTTACATTCTTGCTAACTAATATTACGGATCGACACTGATTCTACGACGACTTAGCTCTACGGCTGTCAGTGCTCAATCAGTAATCTGTGGCTCAACTGCTCTATTTGACACCACGCTAGTGCTTATAAAAGCGCGCCAATGCGTAGTTGCTCTTGATTGCCGCTAGGGGCGTGCTTGTGATTTGTTTTGACGTCCGTACTATTGAATAAACCCGACACGGCCATCCTGCGAGACAGGCGTCCTCGTCTATTCCTCATTGTCAGGTTTTAACAGTGTATCGAATCATGTGGAAATCCTCAATGGATGTACTCAGCCCTTGGGGAAAGCTGAGGGGTCTGTCAGACTCCTACTGACTAAAACCACATGGTGTTCTCTAGGCCGTAATTCCTCTTGAGAGGCGAACGTGGAACACACACGTCGCCTTCTCGGGCCTCTCTCAGGTGACAGATCCCCAAATGTATCACCCGCAGGCATCATCTTCTTGTCCTTGCTCCATGCCATCTCATGGTCACCTCGTGTTACACCACACGTCGTATCAGTCCACTCCATCCTGGCAATCTCCCATCATACAAGGGATGTTTTTCTGAAACATACAAAATTTCCAAACAGTATTCGCTCGTCCAATCCTTACTCATACACTAGAGTGAGGAAACATTTTGAAACAATCAAACATGATCATTTAAATCTCTCTGTTCACTATTGCAAGGAACGAGTAATTCTATTTCCAATTTAAAGAATATAGCAACCTCATCGATTTGGTACCTAAAAGCACCCAATCTTCGTGATTACAAAGTCCAAGTACCACTGATAGTCATTACTCTCACATTAAATCAAACAAAAGAAACAATAAACCAGGTTTCTTGTTCACGATCTTTAGCCATCACATAGCTCTACTAGCTATCTCATAGCTCTCTTAGCTATCTCAATTGCTCTACTCGCACATCTCCATGATGTCGAGTCAACTCGACTCTCTGAACTCAGAACTTGTTCACACAGAGATTTAGTACTTACTACTTTATCTACAATCTCAATTGGTACTTGAGCTTTGTGTGTCTTACCAACACGATCCACGAATAGTGATCAAAATTCAACTTTCGTAATGAGGACTTGACGATTCGAACGTCATCAACATTAACGTGGTGATCCCTCCACACGCGTGACTTACGAGTTTACTTTATTTTAACCTCTTAACTCATCAGGAACTTTCTCTGAGGTTCCTTGCACAAACATGAGTTTTCACACCAGACAAAGTGTCATGTGTGCCATACAGGCCTACCTTTGCCATAAAGGCCAACAGTTGCCACTCAGGCCAACAGCTGCCACTCAGGCCAACAGTCGCCACTCAGGCCAACAGTCGCCTTTCAGGCCAACAGTTGCCACTCAGGCCAACAGTCGTCACTCAGGCCAACAGTTGCTACTCAGGCCAACAGTTGCCACTCAGGCCAACTGTTGCCACTCAGGCTCACTGTTGGCCACTCAGGCCAACAGTCGTCACTCAGGCCAACAGTTGCTACTCAGGCCAACAGTTGCCACTCAGGCCAACTGTTGCCACTCAGGCTCATAGGTGCCACTCAGGCTCATAGTTTCCACACAGGCTCACAGTTGCCACACAACGCTCGGCTACTCCTGACCAAACTAGATTATTGGGTTCCTGAAAATAGGGCAATTTGAGAACTCTACTCTTTAACTAAATCATTACCCTGGGCCATGTACCATTGTCATTCCAAACAAACTTTAAAACTTCTGCTGCAGCAAAAACTGCCAAGCTTATAGAAACCCTCGAGTAAAACCTCCAACGCCATGGCTCTCTAGCCGACCAGCAATTATATTGCTCTCACAACGGTCTCTCGGTCTCTCTCTAGACCCCGACCAGTGGATTCTGGTGGAGACCAGAATCCACTGGTACGGTCAAACAAATTACGGCTGATAGACTCAATTACTCGACACCTTAAGCTTGCTCATTATCATCAAAATCCTTTTGACATTAACATCGACTGGTACATGACCCGCTGGCATCTGCCCTAACCTACCGTGTGCAAACTTGGTGCTTACAAGGCTGGCCGATAGATGTAAACCATCGGGCAGTCAGGATTTATTCCCTTAGGTTAAGACATCGTGTGTGGGCAGGTCGGTGGGCATAATCGTGCAAATGAAATCACATAAGTTATTCGATACACTGGGTTCATTCAAATAGACACAAGTTACATTCTTGCTAACTAATATTACGGATCGACACTGATTCTACGACGACTTAGCTCTACGGCTGTCAGTGCTCAACTGCTCTATTTGGCACCACGCTAGTGCTTATAAAAGCGCGCCAATGCGTAGTTGCTCTTGATTGCCGCTAGGGGCGTGCTTGTGATTTGTTTTGACGTCCGTACTATTGACTAAACCCGACATATTTTTAATATAGGCGCCACAGATAGCCCACTTGTCATTCTGGAATGTGTGGCTTCTCAAAGTGAAGAAATCCTCGTAACAGTGACGTCGCGCAGCGAAGCCTGTGAAGCCCCTAGGAAGTTTCTGCGCTTTTGGATAAAGCTAGGCTGACTATGCTAGTCAGAAACAAGGCGCAACGGACCAAATGGGAGTCTCCATCATCATCATCTGTTAGAACTTGGCCACCTAAGCAGTTCTTATTAGGGCACCAAAGCTGTATCACCGCTGCGCTTTATTCTATTTGAGTTCGAAAAATATTTCCTTTCATACATTTTCGATTAAATAAATTTACTAAAACAAATTAAATATCGTGGCAGAAATTAGTACGAAGTAGTAGTAGTATTGTACCTATATTTTTTGTAAAACACAATATAGGAGCTTCTTGTCTTCTTGCCTGTATTCCCCGAAGAGTTGGCCAGAGGTTCATCTACATAATTATAGATACTCACATTTTGCCAGCTATTTTTAAGTCCCATGTGATAGGGGACAAGCCAATGCCATCAAACGGGCAAAAAGCCCCGTGAGACCGTGACCATTCGCCACACCCCCTTACAGCAGTTCGTGACATCCCAGAGGGTACCTTGTCAGGCACTTATCAGAATTTGACCTGTGTACAACTCCACAAATTGCACTTTTTGTTTGAAGAAACCATGTACACTTCGCTTGAAGAAGCTGCTAAAGTTGTTCTCCTGTTACAACAAGGTCTCAGTCAGCGAACAGTCGCTGCCCAACTTTACTTGAGCCAGTCTGCTGTATTAATGGTATAGGTACAGAAGATTTCAACAGACTGGCAGTGGTGCCTTTAAATGGCTTAACGGACGTCAAGAGCCAGCCACCAGTGCTCTTCAGAGAGACGACCGTTTCATCGTTACAACATCGCTGCGGGATCGGCACCTGGTGGGTGTTGATGTGACCAGCAGCCTAAGTGAAACCGGCAAGGCCAAACGCGCAAAGAATATGAACAATTTACCAATCACATGCGAGATGAAAGACGCGATGTGGATTTCCGTCTATGTGATTTGTCGATTGTTCATACTGCCTTTCCGCATTCATTACGCAATAAAGCTCCATATTGCCTATAAACTTGAGATGCTTAAGTCAGACTGCATCATTTGCACATCTCGTCTCTACTTAGCTTCAGTGGATATGGTTGAGCAAAACAGACATGATTGTGATCTTTGCCGCGCGCAGTGGAAAAGTGAGAAGGTGTGCGGTGAGCGATGAGCTTCAAGCGACGCTGCTTATATTTATCCATCTCACATACAACGCTAGGCGAACGCAACTTTGCTCTGTTCCAGTCCAGCTAGTACTCTACTGTGGGTGCATTTGCATCTCCACTTTGGTGGCATTCAGGCTTTTGTCTTTGCTATATTAAACGTATGAAATAAATTCTTGTCTATACTTATGATCAGCTGATGTCACTTTTGATTTATGTCAAATTGTCAAATACGCCAATACTCACTTGTGACATTAGATAGAATTGTTTTAAATAAAAAATATTCATTTTGTATTCTACAAACTGGAAAGCTATCTTATCGTTATTTTATACAACGAGGTACATTAATCCATCGAATAATTTGTGACGACAACTTATAAAATGCTTTTGTGTTTGTTCGCTAAGTAAAATAGCTATTTGGTGCTTTTGTATAGTTTATTACGTATTTCTTGCGACAACTACAAATTTAATTTGCCTTTTCAAGGTTCCAAGCCAAGGATTTATTTAATTATTATAATGGCTACCGCGCCGAGCGGCACTCACAACTTCAAAGTTGTCTTATTGGGAGAAGGATGTGTTGGAAAGACATCTTTATTACTGCGTTACATCGAAGACAAATTCAACGACAAACACCTAACTACGCTACAGGTATATACAACTCAAAACCTCTGATTAAAATAATTATAAAATTGATTAAATTTGTGTTTAGTACCTACATGAACACAAAATGTAATAGAGATTCCATTTGGGCAACAACCTGATTGACCAAAACATTTGGTAAACATTTGTTTTTATTCTAAGGAATAACCTCTCTCAAATATACTCTGTCAGCAATAGTGTATAGCTATAGGCTCAAACAGATCAGGTCTCTTTACCAAATGCAGTCTTGATATGGAATCGCCATGGGGTTAACCCTTATTTTTGTTTCAGGCCACCTTTTTGAACAAGAGATTAAACATTAATGGGAAACGTGTTAATCTTTCCATTTGGGACACTGCCGGTCAAGAAAAATTTCATGCTTTGGGTCCGATATACTATCGAAATTCCAATGGGGCTATTCTTGTGTACGACATCACTGATGAAGATTCTTTTGAAAAGGTAATATCAGATAAATTTTATTATCAACACATATTGTCATATTCAACAACACAATGCATTAAAATGTGACATAGCACTAACACTTGATGTTTTATCAACATGTTGATAAGTAAGGCAGATTAGGCAGATGACTCAAAACATGAAATCAGACATCCACTTTTCTAAATTAAAGTGCTGCTGCTACAATCACACATTCTCACTATTCAGAAGTTAACCTACACAGGTTAACTACACTATTCGCAGCCCTCGACACAAGTGTGCTAGGGAACACCAGGGTGGTTTTAGTAAGTAAGAGTCTGACAGACCCCTTGCACACTCTAGGGTGGTGGACATTCATGAGGATTTCCACCATGAAAAAAGAAAAAGACTGGTTAACTTCAGAATTAACTCCTGGTCCAAGATCCTAGAGCCCCCAGACTGAGTTCTTCCTACTCAAAATGTGTGAGATTGCATAAAATTTTAATTAGACTAGATTTTCTTAAAATCTGATTTACAGAATATTGATAAATATGCAAAATCCTAGTAATATGAGTATAATAAATGTGAATGTTTGTGTTTCAACCATACAAAACGGCTAAATGGATTTAGATGAAATTATACACACACAGTTAATTTATAACCTGGTTTATCACAAATAATACTTTGAATTCTTCTTTTATCCCTTGGGATAATTAAACATTTTCTAAATGGACGAACCTTGTGGCAGAAACTAGTTTGAACATCACTATTAAGTAGTATGGTATCATATTTTCTTCTTTGAAATGTGATTGAGTAATAGATGGGAATTTTATTACAGGTGAAAAACTGGGTAAAAGAACTGAAAAAGATGTTGGGCTCTGATATAGTCCTGACAATTGCAGGAAATAAAATAGATTTGGAACATGAAAGGACTGTTCCCCTAGAGGAAGCAGAGAGGTATGTTTCATTACCTGATTGACATGCAGTTGCATTCAGATTATTGATTTATTTAAATAATACATAACAGTAAGAGAACAATAATTTTATTTATATATTGTTGTATTTTAGCTATGCCAACATGGTTGGTGCCCAACATTTTTACACATCAGCGAAATTAAACCAAGGAGTGGAGGAGCTATTCCTGGATCTTACAAGAACAATGATTGAGAGGTACGAGCAGAACTCTCAAACAGATGTGAACAGAACATCACAAGTTGTGGTGGTTGACGATGAAGCGGCACCAGCCCAGACCTCTTGTTGTTCAGGGAACAGAAGTAACTAAGAGCATTTAGTAAAATAATCATCATTTCTGTGTAGAGTGTAGTTCAAGTCATAGACATTATACATGTCTAGGACAGATAACTGAATGTTAATTCTTTTGCTAAGTACTTGTATAAATGTAATATATTATTTGCATACAGATGATTAATTACAACAATAAAAATAATAACTTGTTTTAAATGGTAGCTTCTATATTTTGTTTTTTTATATCATGAATGTGGAATTAAACAATGATCTTATATTGTAATATTTATTATGAAAAATGGTGCCTACCAAAAATATACACTGTTTATAATATTATATTTTGCCTAAGCTGTAAGATGTCTGAATTTAAGTAAGCTAGCAAATTAATGCACATTTAATAACAATGCTAAAAGTGCTTGATTGTGGGAACAACAGTCACATTCTGTCATGTAAAATTATGTCATATATATTCATTAAAATGCTTTTATTCCGTTTTTAAATGTATTGTATAGTCTAATTGTTATTGTTTTAGGTAAGGTCAGGGCAAATACAAAATTTCTATTTCTTCCTTTGCAAATTGTATATGTCACTAACCCATGTACAACTTGAAGAATTGCTATTAATTGAAGTTTTGCTAAGCGAACAACTATAATGCTTTAAAAGATTGTCTCGATTTGTTCAGAAGAATTTATATCTATGGATACTAATGTTATTTTTTTAGTATTTAAAATATAATAAGACTATGTCTTTATAATTATGGCAGCATGGAGTGTTTTTTTTTGTGCGCACGGCACGTGTAACTGGGTAACCTTGACTAGTTCCACTTTAACAGGTTAATGACAGACAAATCCCAAAAGCAAAAAAAAAGTTAGTGCGGATATTAATGTACAGAATGGCTGATATTTTTTTCTTTTTTGAGTGTTTACATATTACAAACATAAACTCACGCCTATTCCTATGGCGGTAGGCAGAAACTACAGAACGCCAACATTTCTGAGTTTATTTTTGCATAAACCATTCTTTAATTGATACCTAATTCCTAGGAAACAATTGGGTGGTCATTGTAAATTAACCCGGTATACCTATCCTAATAGGCTAAGTCCTGTGACAGACAAAATTGGAAACAAGTTTTATTAGCATGATGACCTGTTCAAGTTTAAGTAAATAAAGTCTGATGAACCCAGCAGACTTAAATATTTTGGTTATGCTAACAATTACATGACATCAATTTCTGTATTCTAGTGAAACATGATCGGTAGAGCCAGGGAAAAGAGAATGATAAAGATCTATCAAGATAGTTAACCTTTGTATCTATGCAAATTCCTAACAATGGATGTGTTGGCGTATCGTTAGAGCTCAACATTTTAAATTGTATAACAATTGTAACAATAACTTAGAGACAGACTAGATGTATTGTAAAGATTGTGAGGAAGGATGGGTAATATTAGTATTGACAGAGGGTAATAATGCACCGGTCAATCTTAACTTGTATTATGGCGTGTTATGTAAATTGCTAAATGAAACAAATTCTTTTTGTTAACAATATTTTACTATGCACTACTAGTGTAACTAAAACGATAACAACAAACTTGATCTATTATAGCATGCTCAACAGTTAAAACACAATTTATTCCATACAATTATTAAGATGTCAATGTTATATCATCATCATTCAAAGATTATTGAATATAGTAATGAAGGAATACTATTGTGTGCATTCATTGCAATAAAGATTTCATGGTTTGCCAATAAGTGTATTATATTTAACCTTTATCAAAAATTTTGAACTGTGAACCACTCCATTAATATTAAACCAATAACTCACTAATAATATGCTTGCAGACTTAAGTAATATTGCCAGATCGCAGACAGGCAAAGTTAACACACACCCTTTAGCATAACCATACGTTTACATTACTCCAATACATGTTATATTATGAATTAGCTTAATTAATTCTACATCAAATGCACATTTTATAGCCAACTTATGAGGTAAGTGCCTTCGACAGGAAGCCTTTATTTCGCTATTTGTTTTGGCCAATTGCCTTTGTACCAATATGTTTTATTTGTTTGTAAATATAAGTTTGTTTTCAATAATATATAATTCTTATTTATAGTACAGAGAACAAATCATTTGTTGGTACATTTTTCTAAACAGGAGTCGACTAGTTTCAAGGGCGTCAATCTAACTTTAAAATTACGAAAAAAACATGGCAGATAGAATAGACTATACTTTATTGTATACCAAAACTCTTTTACAAAACTCGGTTTCGATTTTAGGCTTTAGTATGAAAGATTGCTGGATTTGATTATACCCTTTAAACCACCATTTTCAATGACATCTAGATGTGTTAGTAATTAAAACTATCCATGCTAGCATACCAACAAATAATTTTTGAACTAAATTGAAACTAGTTGACTCCTAGTGCAGTTTAGTCTTTGTGCAAACCTAACAGAGTCACACCAGCCCAAACACCTCGCCCTCAGACTTAATGTTGACTAATCCTTATTCAAAATAATGGGAGCATTCATAATAAATTCTTACATACATTTATGTAAATCAAAAATACGAAATAACTACACTACCCCCTACCAATTGTGACTTGCTCCTGACTTGTGCCTGCTTTTTTCTTCTGCGATAATGTCCGCAAGACTTCCATGTCTCTATCATTTAAATCAATAAACTTTTTGAAATCTAACTTTTTACAGTCATATTTGAACTTTTGAGTTGTATCACAGTTAGCTCTATTTATTGTGGAACTGGAACATATGTTGTTTTCAGCTAGATCTACAATGTTGCCAGGGTTAACACTGTGTCACTTCTCTAAGTCAACATCTTGGTTCTTCATTTTCAATGCATTTTTGGATTTAGGCTTCACTGTTTCTTTCTCTACAGCATTTTCATTTTCAGTATCCAAAGGCGGTAAGTCTAAGAGATAAGGCATCATGCTTCGAGATTTCTCTTCATTTGATAACCACTCCATCTACAACAAAAAATACAAAATAGTAATATTAGATACAAACGGCGATGACTGTTAGAAGGCCGTCGTCACACATAATATTTAATTAATTTAGAGGACATAACAGAATCCTTGTTTTGATTGGGTACACACCTTCTGACGATGATCCCTCACAGCGTCATCACAAATATCAATGCACATTAGTTGAGTGAGGCGCCCGTCGTCCGAGGCGTAAGCAGCGGCTTGCCATGCGACACCCAGCTTGGACAGCGCTCGGCCCGACATGCCAGCCGTGCGCGCGGCCAGCGTCGAGCACAGCTCACTGTAGTCGAACTGATCCACGCTCAATCGTCTGTAAAATAATTATTTTCTTAACATAGCAGGAACATCATTATGTTTTCGAACTCTGCTAAATTCAGTTTACAGACCTCTTTCCTTCTGAGGCAGGTTTGAGAACAAAGGTATCAAAGTAGAGACGAATCAAACGTTCGCGCTCCTCGAGGCCGGGCAAACCGAATTCTATCATCTTGTCAAGACGATCGTTGATTGCCGAATCGAATTGCTGCGGTGTGTTGGATGCGAGCACCAACATTATACGGTTGCTCTGGTCAGATGTCCGGTACAGGAATGCATTGAGGGCGGCTCTCAAATCTTCACTAATCCTTTCCGAGGAGCGCTTCCTCAAGAATGCGTCAGCTTCATCAATAAAGAGAAGTACACCTGTCGATTTAAAATATATTCTAAAATAATGTACATTTCACATAATTAACATTATTGACACTCGTTTCACAATAACCTTTTTTACTGGTATTGGCCCAATCAAATACTTTATGGATTGCTGCCACAGCATCTTTTCCCATGGGTGCAACATCGCCACCAGTTAGGATAGCATATTCCATGCCAGAATGTTTTGCCAGTTTCTGCAAAATACAAGCATTTTATTTAACAAAATGATTTTTACACAGTACAATATTATAATCCCATAAACAATAATCCAGACACTCACCTTAGAGAATAATGTTTTACCAGTTCCGGGAGGCCCATACATGAGCAGATTTCTATAAAATCCTTTATTTAAACGCGTGTTTTTAGTAGCAATAGCGATATCTCGTAGTCGCCGCTCAAGAGTTGGTGCTAGAACAACACCAGCTAACGCATCAGTGGGCTTTTTGAAACTCGCTATCGCTTTGGAAATGGTGAGTATTGGATGTTTAACAGCTTCCAATATTGAGAATCTTGATGTTTCATTGACAAGGGTAGGTTTGCCTGAAAATAGGAAATATGTGAGTGAATCTGAATGCTACAAAGTTTGTGCTAAGTAAGCATAGCAAACTACTTTGCAGAATGTTTCTTTAATTACAAAAAGTATGGGTACCTACCTATGCGAGCTTCAATGAACCTTGCAGCCACTGATGTTGTACCCTTTGCCGAGTATACACCGAGAGCCAAGAGTGAAAGTCCACCAGCTGCAGCTAATGTTTTATCCCAATCGGTCACAAGGGCATTAAGACCAGCACCAACTACAGTTCCTGCAGTTCTGTTGATAAATTAATAATGATTAAGTTTATAAATTCGTATAAAGTTACAATATTTGATTGTAACCATAATAAAAGTATGAGATAAATATGTATAGATAAAATAAAGATATAACTGCCCCTTGTCTGTTTATACCAGGGAGATCCAACTTTTCTTAAAGTCAGAATAAAAATAATGTATTTTGATGCTTTTTTATACTAGAACATAACGAGGGAAATGTGTTGACGATACGGTTGAGCGATCGGCTGCTGCGCTGCGTGTCGCGGGATCGATGCCCACTCGAAACAAATATTTGTTTGGCCTACAGATAGTTGTTCCGGATCTGAGTATTTGTTTGGCCTACAGATAGTTGTTCCGGATCTGAGTATTTGTTTGGCCTACAGATAGTTGTTCCGGATCTGAGTATATTGTTTATGTGAGTTTAATTGTTTGTAAACGCACCTACGATACAGGAAGAAATTCCTAGTGGGAACAAAGCATATAAAAAAAAATATACTATAGGTGCAACTCTGCCTAACCCTTCAGGGAAGACAGGCGGGATGTTGTGCGTGTTATATAACATGCTGAGGATACAAGTATAACATTCATTTACTTACTTAATACTTTCAAGGATAGTTGTTCTGTTTTCAGCTGCCTTCAATCTAATTTGTTCTAATGTAATATCCCGGTTTTCACGGTCAGCTTTTGCTCTGGCTTTGGCTTCAGCCTCAATCGCCTTGAGTTTGTTCTTCTCTCGAAGTTCCATTTCATGTTCAATAGTGGCGCGTCGTAGAGCTTCCTGCTTAGCAACACTCTCCTCTTGCCTAAAAACAATCATCAAAATTGATCATTTTTATTGTAGAAAATTGCAATACACAAATTGTACACTTTTATAAAAAATACGCAAATTTATATTTCAAAGCGTAATGTTTTTTAAATGTAAAACTATGTCTAATAGCTAACAAATAGAAAAAAAGTTGGCGTTAGGTGCGAAAATAAATGTCAATTCGTCCATTTCATTTAATGATATTCTCAACGTAATTTAGGCCGGTTGTTGAATAAACCAAATTTCATAAGTTTGTGCTATAACTGATTGGATTTTGCACTTCAAAGTTATAATAATACCAAATATTATCATGTTACATGGTAAAAACGGTTCGAGACTTTTAATGTACACGGCTCATCATCATCATTTCAGCCGAAAGACGTCCACTGTTGACCATAGGCCAAGAGTCGCCACATTGACCAATAACCAGCGGATCCCCGCAATCTTCACCAGATCATCGGTCCACCTAGTGGGAAGCCTTCTAACGCAACGTCTTCCGGTACGCGGTCGCCATTCCAGAACTTTTCACCCCCATTGACCGTCTGTTCTGCGAGCAATGTGCCCTGCCCACTGCCATTTAAGTTTGGCAATTCTTTGGGCTATTTCGGTAATCTGGGTTGTCTTGCGGATGTCTTCACTTCTGATTCGATCACGCAAGAAAACCCCGAGCATTGTTCTCTCCATTGCCCTTTGGGTGACTTTAAGCCTTCTGATGGAGCCCATTGTATGGTTGTGTACAGTGGGTAAATGTATACTAAACAAATCTAATGGTTGTGTACAGTGGGTAAATGTATACTAAACAAATCTAATTAGTTGCTTGTTGAAGATGTCGCGTAATTACCGATTTTATTTAGCCACATCGTTTTCCTGAAGCTAGAAGAAGTTGTTATGACTGAAGATGACAACGCGGTGATCGACGAGATCGTGGTCCTATCTTATCTTGTTTTAGTAAGTGACTAGCTGAATCCCGCGGGGTTACATTATTGTACTTTTATAAGGATCTCTAGTAATTTTGAAAATAAATTATATCCTATGACACTCAGGAATAATGTAGCTTTCTACTGGTGAAAGAATTTTCAAAATCGGTTCAGTAGATCCAGAGATTACCTCCTACAACGTCACAAACTTTACCTCTTTATAATATTAGTATAGATGAAGGAAGGTGAAGAAGATGAATTAGCTGCTTCAATACTACCAGGTGATATACGAGGCACCTATGGTCGAATTGTAACACCAATCTTCAGATGAAGAATCGGAGCGGGACATGATGAAGAACCAATTTCTAGCCAAGGTTGGTCTCGTAAACATGCTTCTCAAAACACTACTGGAAGTACATATTGCACCAATGGGACCAATTTTGAGAATGCCTAACCACTAGGAAAAGTAAAAGCTTGGTGTTCTTCCTCAAATGTAGATGTGAATATCCCTTACCTTTTTTAAGACTACCTCAAGAGTTAAATGTGTGGTGTGGATCAAATGTATCAGACCATAAGCCTCTACCATATCAGAGATAAATAATGGTGGTGGGTTATTTTAACTTTCTAGTGGATATGGCAGTTAAAAATGCTTGGCGTTACATATTCTAGCTAGCAAAAAATAAATAAAATTTGTTGACCACCTAACTTCTAGGCAATCAAGTAAATACGATCTTGCGATACAAGATCGTATTTGCTCAACAAAAAAAAAGAGACTCCATCCTTATAAACATTTTTTGTCTCAAGCACTAATGGGCATAACCTGGAGCGAAATATTAGCCTCCGGCAGTGCTTTATTTGTCATAGCAGGGTAATTAGCTTCTGGCAGGCAGAGTGTGACGAAATGAACAAGTACTCCAGCATCCCGTCCTATGATAGCTGCAGAACACCGTGTGGTCTTAGACAGATAGTGTCTGACAGACCCCTTCGCACTCCTCTAGGGCGGAGGATATCCATGAAGATTTCCAAATGTAAAAAAAGCTTTGCGTTAAATGTCCCAAAACTCTTTGCGCAGAGCACCTGCTTAGGCAAAATTACACTTCTGTCATCAGATTTCCAATTTATTTGTTAACCTGCTAAATCCATTTTTATGTTTATTACGTTTTTATGTTACTTTTAGTTCATTTCATTACAAACATGTAAAATTTATAAAAAATGTAACATAGTTTTAAAAGGGCATTAATCGGTTAAGGTAGCTAAGGCAGAACTTATTGAAAGACAAGACTTACTTTCTTAGAATTTCATCCTGAGATCTTTGTTGTTGTGCCAGTTGTTCTTCGTATCTCTTTTTAGCCAACTGATCTTGGTATTGAGCTCTGATTTGATGTTGTTTTGTTTCTTCCTATGGATTTTAAAAGATAATATCATAATATGGTGTATGAGCTAGTTTTAATATTTCTAATACTAATAAGATTCTTATAATTAGGATTATAATCAAAAGGCAAAAGAAGTATGTAAGGTTCGTAGCAGGTGGCATTCTGTAGTTTCTGCCTACCCCCAAGAGTAAAAGGCGTGAGTTTATGTATGTATAATCAATAGGCACCTGTAATGTTTTTCTGCGTTCTTCAAAATCAATTCTCTTCTGTTCTACTTTGGATTGTTCTATGGCTGCTTCATACTCTTTGATCTTTGCCATTTGTTCCGACTGTTTGGTGTTTTCTTGTAGCTTACTAAGCTCCAATGCTTCCTTAGAATGTTCTGAATATTAAGAACACAGTAAGTAGTTATAATCAGTGTGCTTTAGATAGTTACATAAAACAATAAAAATTATAACATTTTAAAGGTTCATAACAATGTTATTATTTAAGTTTTGTGGCTGATCTAACTGTGATTACTTAGATTACACCATAATTACAGAATTCCCCAATCTTCTTGGCCGCTCTGAAGTTGGCATTCCGATGCGCATGGCATGGCACCCTGCTGTTTTAGTATAAGATATACTACTGCACAGCTCTTGTAGCTAACTTCGAGAGTGGATAAGAAGATTGGGAGTACTGTACAGAAACCAATTTCACAAAAGTCATGAATTAGATCACTTTTAGGACATTACAAGGAAGCTATAAAAAATATGTATGGGTTACAATTATTACATTATATAATATTTCTAGAGATCTATAGAAGTTTCCCCTATAAGAATTTAAAGTTCTTCCAATAAGATATAAATTTAGCAGGCATGTATTGTTGGAGGAGAAAAAGTTCATACAGTTGTAATGCTTGATTGTAGGTATTAAATGTTGTAGGATTACACCTAGAGAACAATATAAATATTCTAACCTCTGAATAATGATTAAACTCATGTCTGCAATTTAGTGACCACAACAAGAACAATAAACATATCATTGCTAATAGACAAGTATGAGGATATTTTATGAAAAGATATGAAATAACAAAAATTATGTTTTTATCTAAATTAAAGTAGGTCTAATCGCGCGCTGTAAGGTTATGCGCTCGCTTATGCAATAGCGCGCAATGTGATTGGTAAATATCATATCATAACTGCTTACTTGATTTTTCTAGTTCTCTAGCTGCTTGGGCAGCTCTTTCGAGAGCACTAGAATCAAAGCGATAGGCCTCCATTGCCCTCTTTTCAGATTTGGATAGGTTAGGGGGTGCGGCAGCGGCAGCGCCCCCGGAATCTGCGGGTGGATCATCCGAGGGTGGTGGTCGAGGCGTCGTACTGTACCCGAATAACCAAGACATTTTTGTCTTAGGTACTTTATATTACAACAAGAAGAATTCCAAATACGATTTTCTTTTTAGAAACTGAAGTCCTATCTTCAACAGAGTGCGAATGACCGAGACCGACCCGGACCCGATGTTGCCACTGTTGCCCTTGCCAGAATATGACCGACAACGGCGACCACAGAGAAACTTATAATTATATCACAGATAACTATATACTAGACTATAATAGTGCTAACACACGTTCGAATTTGGTCTGGCCGGACCACGGATTCATGGGCGGGGTTAGTCAGGCCCGGACCATAACCGAGCGTGTGTGTGGAGGTCCGCTGGACATTATTATTATTATTAGTAGAGTCCGTCTCGGTACACACAAGCGTGTGTAAGTGAGAAAGAATTTGTGGGCGGTGTTAGTCCGGCCGAACCAAATCTGGATGTGTGTTAGCTAGCGATGGGCGTTGAATGAACGAACTAGTTAATTCGACCGTCGACGTACAATGAACGATTCGACGGTTCACCGTTAATCAACGAACTAGTTGAATTCGTAGACGGCTAAACTGAGTTTCGACTATGTTCATGTCGACTTGTAACGCGACGACCGACGCGAGAACTTAGTTGGGTAGTACAAGTTAATATGGACGAACATCGAGCAAATTAATTTCAACTCTAAATCTATATACAAAGAGTTGATATTTCTATGAGCCGAAAGCCATTTTGGAATAAAAATGCATTGTGTTAAGAAGAAAAGGACGCCAATAATTATAGTTTCACGTGTGCAGAAGAGTTAAGCGATTGACCGATCGAACGATGCGAGGTAAACTGGTTTGTACTTGTTTACGTTAAATCGGAAAGTTGAAAGTTGTGGTCGAACCGTAGACGCCGCGCGTCGCGTCGTTGCAAAGTTTATAAAGAACGTCTACTTAACATAGTTTACGTAATGGACTAGTCGACAAATTCAACTAGTTGATCGACTCGTCGATCAACGGAAATGGACGGTCTAGTTTCGTTAACGAAAAATACGTCGACGACCCATCTCTAGTGTTAGCACTAAAAGCGAGTAAGAATTTGTGGGCGGTGTTAGTCCGTTCACAAATCCGTTCTCGCTTCACACGCTCGAACCTGGTTGGCTAGTTCGGCGGACCGACCGGACGGCAGTAGCTTCACGCAGGCTTGCCAACCTAGAGGTTTTATCTCCAAATTCAGGGCGAACATATCCATGTTGGGCTTTTTTCGAGGCCTAAAGTTTTGGGCCATTTATAGGGCCATAACTATAATATTTCATGCATTACTAACGAAACCGATTGTCCTTTTTAATGCTGCAAAGAACAATGGCGAAATCTTAGCTGACTTAAATTTAAGCGTCTGAAAGTTATATATGAAAGAAATTCTATTAATTGTCTACGTTTACTAAAGTATAATTGGGCTGGTTCAAAACGGCTAAAAAACCATAATAAATAAAAAGTTATTTGATTTTTTAGTTAATTTCTTTAGCTTAGTGTTGCCATTATATATTTTATCAGCTAAGTGACAAGTAGTAGTGGTGGTTAATATTAAAGCAGCGTGCTTATTATACATTACATAAAGCATACGCTATCGTGGCACTCACTTGGCGCTATGAGCTATTTGCATAATGCGTTATAACGAAGTATCGCGTGCAATGCAAAAACGTAAATAAAGCATGAAGCGGGCGCAGGGCGGGCGCGACGGCGCGGCGCCGGTGGCGTTCGTTGCCATTCGTTGCATGCTAGTGGTTGCTATCGGTCGCACGCGTAATTTGCGATCCCGCGCGGCTCGCGTAATATACCTACGCAGCTGCAACATCAACATGGTAACTTCGGTACCTTGCGAACGAATATTTTCCAAGTCGGGGTATCTCATAAGTGATCGAAAAACACGGTAATCTTCTACAAAAGTTGCACAGATAATGTTTCTGAGTGTATATAAAAATATATAAATGTTAATATTATATAAACATAGCTGATTTTTGTAGATACAATCAATGAACTTTTAAATACGCCTATAATTGTTTAACATACTAACATACTTTATTTCATAATAACACTTAATCTATAAATAAACACTGTCCTAAGCCTGGAAAGTATGAAGGAAATTTCTTTGTTTATTTTTTACTGCTCCATTTTATCGTTATAAATTCATAAACGCGATGTAATATTTTTAAGCATGCTGTCTGTCCAACGAGTCCAACGCTAGGGTAGGAGCCGCGCTTGCTTTATTCGTGCCCGCCCCGCGCTTGTGCGTTATAAAAAAGCTCGTTATAATAAAGCGAATAAAATAACGCGTTTAAAATATAAAGCTTATAGGACTAAGCAAGTTATTGTCCTATAGCAACTTTGAACACTACTAACAACGTAACTATATTAAGTAATACAATTAATAATTGTATTTATTGCAGTAAATGAGTTAACAACACAGATTATGTCTAAGTGTAGATGTTCCTTGCAGATAGGTAAGAATACTGTAGTGTAGTAGAAATAAATTAATTACTTTCAATTAATGATTAGCAAAAAAACTTGTATCCAAGTCTAAAAAATATATATGACGGGACGTCGGGACCCGGAGACCGGGCTTTTGCATCTGGCTGCTGATTCGTGACCTCGCCACCACGAGAATTCATAGTGGGTGTTAAACTTCGGGCAAACGTTCAAAAGAATACACTGTAGCGTTGACTGCTCACTATTTTAATCATACAGACACTTCAATTACTTAAACAGTTAAGGATTGCAGTAATAATTGTCTATTTAGAGCCAATGGGTTTGCGAATGTTCAAAACGTGCAACGGCTGTCAACCATTTTTCCGATCAAATTCATCAAATTGACAAGACGTTCGACGTTCGCCCGTCATGACAGACGCAACTCCAGTCGGTGTTACCCGCTCTAAATTAAAATTAATCTTTAAAATAACAGAATAATGACCAATGTTTACAAAATAACAACATAAACTACAATTCTCCAAATTAACAGATTTTCATTATTTAATAATGTCACGCGCCGTTATATATAAGCTTGGTTGTTGAAGACGACCTTTTTATACACGTCAAGGTCACTTAGTTTGAATAAATATACTCTTTCTAAAGAGTAAATTATACATTTCATGCTGAAATAACTAGGAATAAGGGATCATCCCTCAGAGCTGCCACATCCTGCACTTAGGGCGAAACTTGGATTCCGGCATATAGACTCTCCAGAAGACTTGATTACCGTTATCTGTAACGACTTCCTACGCCTCTATACGGATGGAAGCAAGATCGAGGGTAAGGTCGGAGCCGCAGTTACATGCTGGGGGCGGAATGGTGAGGTTGCAAGGCTCTGTCTAAAACTGGACAACCACTGCTCGGTATTCCAGGCTGATGGTCGCTATCAGCAGAGCTATAAAACTCGCAGATGACAAGAAACCATCCATATCAGCTAACATCATCTCGGATTCGAGGTCGGCGCTGGAATCGATTGCGGACCCCAAAACCTCGAATAGCATTACCATCGAGGTACAGCAATCGATTGCGGAGGCGAAGCAGCAGGGAAGGAACATCCTACTATTCTGGGTGAAGGCCCCTGCCGGAATACCGGGAAACGAGAGGGCAGATGAGCTCGCTAAGCATGCTGCACTCCATCGCAAGACCGGAACCCGTCTATGACGATTTCCCTCTATCCTTTGCAAAGCGATCTATAAGGGAGGCTACACTTGACAAGTGGCAGGAGAGGTTCCTGGCTGATGCAAACCAGGATAGAGGCATCCGCTTATTTTTTGATGACGTAAGACTGGCGTATAAGGTTTTAGGGAAGATAGGCACGCCTAATAATCTTAGAGCTCAGCTCTTCACGGGCCATGGAGGGGTGCGCGAGTATTTCTATAGATTTAAATTGACGGGGGCCCCAGCCTGTGTCTTCGATGATGAGTGTGTCGAATCGGTCAGGCACGTACTAACGGACTGCCCCCGTTTCATTAATGCCAGATACGCTTGCGAACAGAGACTGGGACGCTCATTAGACAATCCCCAGGAGCTGATTGGTGACGACAATTGCCGGCCTCTTGGCCTTTGCGGAGGGAGTCATGTACAAAGCAGCCAAAGCCAATGGGTGAACCCTACCTTAATAATATATGATAAGTCTCCTAATGTATTGTCGTTTAACTGTGAAGAAAGAAAGTAAAAGTAGTAGTAAGAAGAAACTCCAGAGGCTCAGATATACTACATTTAATAATAAGCCACTACTAACTTACTAGCCCTGTAGCCTAAGTCACTAGTCATAAATAATGATAAGGGTTATTCAGTCTGTAAATAATAAGTATGTAATAACGTAGGCATATTATATTAGTTTGTTAAGTATTATGTAATAAGCATAGATTATATATAGTTTTGAATAGTAGGTATAAACAGTAATCTTAAGGAATGATAAAAAAAGTATTTATTAGGTATAATACCTTTACTAACAATACTTACCCAAATCCCAGAAGTACTGGCCCACTGGCACGAGAGACTCAGCTCGGTTTACGACTCAACTCTATCACACATACGTGTGATAGAGTTGAGTCTTTCATTATAATGGGCCGTAGCATAGATTAAAGCACAATATACATAGAACCAAGTGCTGAATTAATATTGGCAATTTAAATTTAGAGCAAGGTGTGGTTTTTAGTCGGTAGGCACCTATAGTGAGTCCGACACTGCCCAGGCTGGCTCGCTCTGAGCGAGGCAGTTTGGGGCGTCCAAGGAGGATTGCCCACATATGCCAAAAAATAAAAACTAGGTATAAGGGAAATTCTAGTGCCATATTGCCCTTTTACTTCCACGAAATTGAATAAGATTACCTAATAAACATATTATTAAAAGTTAACCAGACATAACCTACAAAAGTTCATGACTGAATATCTATTATTCTCAGCATTATCGGGGAGAGAAGCTAGGGTGAGTTTTGGTGGGAATCGCTGTTGGTGAGAACAGCATTACCTATAAAGTGCCAAAATACCTTCTGCTCGTGGTGGAGTACCGTAACAAGCAGAGCCCTAGCCAGTCCGAGTCATCCACGTCCCCGTCGTTCTCCCTGGGACCTGCTGCAACCGCGCCGCCGCGCGTCCGCCACCCCGAGTTGCAGCTGAGCTAACGGATGCAGGGTGAAGGCCGAATATTCTACGCCTTAAAACAGAATCGACTCACTAGGGAGGATACCCGAAAAAAAACCGAGCAAATCCGTAGGCTCTGAAGCGGCAGCTCCGCTAGCGGATTAAGGCACAGTGGGCTAATCACTCGCTTGCCCGACAATAATAGATTCATGAAACTGAAACATTAAAAAACCGGACCGATACCCTACCGACGACTTTTGGCTTTAAAACACGGACACGAATTGCATTTTGGAATATAAGAACGCTTAGCGATGACAGCAGACTAGCCCAAGCAGAAGCAGTAATGCTAAATTACAACCTGCAATACTCGGTCTAAGCGAAGTGAAAAGAAACGGCTTCGGTGAGCTGAGAACGTCCAGGGGCTTGACTTTGCTGTATTCTGGTAAAGAAAGTGAGGAAGATGTGCGCGAGTACGGCGTAGGGCTCCTCCTTTCTAATGCAGCTAAGAATAGCCTCCTGGACTGGAAGCCGATCTCAGACCGAATCATTTACGCCCGTTTTTACTC
This sequence comes from Orthosia incerta, assembly GCA_948252205.1. NCBI lineage: Eukaryota > Metazoa > Arthropoda > Insecta > Lepidoptera > Noctuidae > Orthosia > Orthosia incerta. The sequence continues at coordinate 43,334,755 of OX411741.1, forward strand.
GAGAGCCCGGCAGATCTCCATCGTACAATGCTACGCCCCAACTAATGCATCGCCAGAGGATACCAAAGACGATTTCTACAACGCCCTCAATGCCACCCTTAGGAGCATCAAGAAACAAGATATCGTCCTAGTCATGGGGGACCTGAATGCAAAGGTTGGGAGAGTTAACACAAACCGCGAGCGGCACATGGGTACGCAGAGGCTAGGAGTTTGTAATGAGAACGGAGACCGATTTGTCGAATTTTGCCAGAACCACGATCTGACCATTGGAGGAACATTATTTATACATAGTGACCACCACAAGTACACGTGGAACTCACCCGATGGAGTCACTAAGAACCAGATTAAACACCTTGCCATTAGCGCCAAATGGCGTTCCTCATTGCTCGATGTCCGAAACCGCAGGGGCGCCGATATGGATAGCGACCACCATCTGGTAGTTGCTGAAATCCGGCTTAAGATTGCAGCGGCCCGTGCGTCTGGAGGACCCGGCAAGATCGGAAGAAGGTTCGACGTGAGCAAACTGCGTGACCCGGGCATCCGTAAAACGTTCCAAATCGAGCTACGTAATCGTTTTTCGGGACTTGATACCGGTTCGGACTCATTGGACGAGGAGTGGAAACGCATCAAAGTGGCTTATACAGAAACCAGCTCCGTCGTTCTAGGACACAAACCGACTCATTCTCGCGAAGACTGGATGTCACAGCACACTTGGAGCCTGATCGAAGACAGAAGAAACCTTCATCTTAGATTGCTTGAGACCCATAATGACGCCATGCGAGCTGACCTTAACATGCAATACCGTCAGAAACGCAGAGAAATCTATCGCAGCACCCGCAAAGATAGGAGGTATGCTGATGGTATTGCTGATCGTGCTCAACAAGCTGCAAACACCGGTAACCTGAGGGAATTGTATCAAGCTACCAAAACCTTGGCAGGTAACAGCAAGTATAAGAAGAAGCCGCTCAAGTCTAAAGACGGTCAGCTCATAGTGACGTCTGAAGGGCAGCTCTTACGCTGGCGAAACCACTTTCAGGAGGTCTTCCGTATGTCAGCAACATCAACACCTGACGCGATGCAAGTCATTTCTACACCATCCCGGCCTCTCAACATCGATACGGAACCACCGTCAGCTTCGGAAGTTGCAAGAGCAGTCCTCTCTTTGAAGACAGGCAAAGCACCATGACTCTTTGAGAGTTCGTTCTGACGCCTCTCATTGAGAGGATATGGTCCACCGAAGAGCTGCCGGACGAATGGAACAAGGGTTTTTTGATAACTATAACCAAGAAGGGAGATCTTAGTCAATGCGATAACTGGAGAGGTATTACGTTGCTCTCAATTCCCTCGAAGGTTTTCTGCAAGAAATCCTGGATAGGTTATCGAAGGCCGGGGATCCGCTCCTACGCAAAGAGCAGGCTGGTTTCCGCGCAAACCACTCGTGCACGGATCAGATCAACACTCTCCGTATCATTTTAGTACAGGCATCGGAATGGCAGAGGGAGATAAATCTCACCTTTGTCGATTTCGAAAAGGCATTTGATACGCTGAAGTGGTCCAGCATCTGGTCCCGCCTACTGGACATCGGAGTGCCACCAAAAATTGTCCGTCTGTTTGAGAGTATATACAAGAATTACTCCTGTAAGGTAACTCACGACGGCCTCATCTCGGATGATATAGCAGTACACGCAGGTGTCCGCCAGGGCTGTCTCCTTTCACCGCTCCTCTTTTTTGTCGTTCTTGACGGGATCTTGCTTCGCATTTTCTTGCGCCGCGGGATAGAGTGGGGATTATCCAACGTCTTAGAGGACTTGGATTACGCCGATGACCTATGCCTGCTGAGTCATACCCACGCTGACATGCAAGCTAAATTGAAAGATTTAAGTCATGAAGCGGCAGAAACGGGACTAAAAATAAACACCCGGAAGACCCAAGAGATGAGATCTGGTGTGAAGAATACTTCACCGTTGCTGATTGGCACAGAGGCATTGGAACGCGTCCACAAGTTTACTGACCTCGGCAGCGTCGTGTCGGAAACTGGAGGTAGTGAAGAGGACATCGCTTCAAGGATCGCCAAAGCTACTTTCGCGCAGCTGAGACCTGTCTGGCAATCGCGGAAACTGACCCGAAGGATTAAACTCAAAATCTTCGGGTCAAATGTCAAATCCGTGTTGCTTTACGGGTGCGAAACGTGGAAGGTCACAAAAGACATCTCACGCCAAATACAAGTCTTCGTCAACCGCTGTCTTCGTCGCATACTCGGCATTTACTGGCCCGAAACCATCACCAACGTGGAGCTGTTGGAGCAATGCCACGAGAGCCCGATCAACCGCCAGATCAAGCGTCGCAAATGGAGTTGGATTGGCCACACGCTGCGAAGGGATTCTGATCATATACCGAAGCAAGCGCTGGATTGGAATCCCCAAGGCAAAAGAAAGCGTGGCCGTCCCCGTCAAACCTGGCGTCGCACCGTGTTGGCTGAAACGACGAGCATCGGTATGACGTGGAGCGAGGTGAAGCGTGAAGCTCAAGACCGATCGCGATGGAGGACTACTGTGGACGCCCTTTGCCCCATCTAGGGGACGTAGGACATTAAGTCAAGTCAGCATTCTCGAACAAAAATTATTGCACAAAATAATTCAGAACATTACCCTGAATTAAACCAGATATTTTTCATTTAATGACGTAGGAATTTAGTCTCACCTAAAGCAACGTATGGGCACATGCCATTGTTCTTTTGCTGTTTAATGATGACACAAATCATTCTAAAACGAGATGATGGATCATTTGTTACATTTACCCTATTTCCGAAAGTTGTTTATTGTAAACATATATGACCTCAAGAATTCCGAAATGCCAAGTCGTAACTAAAGTTGTCATAAAATAAAAGGCCTGTTTGACAGCTATAAAAATACCTGAGAAAAATACTTAATAATAATCGAACTTGATGCTTGCGAATGATACTCGTTGTATGGGTAACATAGTAATTAATTAGGATTATGAATTAAATTTTTCTTTTTCTTACGTAGAAAGTGATCGCGGCAAGTAAAATGAGAAACGTCAACGGACTTCCTAGATTGTGACGACTTTAAAACGATTTATTAACAATTATTAAAAATATAAATATTTAATTCATTATAATAAGTTCTAATAAAAAGTAATTAAAACTAAGTTATATTTTATTTACCCTAGTAAAACGAGATACAATATTTTTATCATACATATTTTTTTCAGTCTGGTTTTTGGGTAATCCAGACCATGGACATCGGCAACACTGACAACTAGTCGTAGTTGGTCCGGCCAAATCAGCCGACAACCCTACACTCGTCCAGATTTGGTACAGAGCAGACCATATCCGATAGGAAAACAAGCGGGCCGAGACGGACTCAATTAATAATAATAATGTCCGGCGGACTACACTATACTCGGATATCAATGAGGAAGGAAAATCTATGGAGACGGCCTATTCTACTATATGAAGAATAGTTATACACATATCTATCAAATCGACACACGCATGTCAAAAAGCGTTTTGTCTCTTTTTAACTAACCAAGAACTACATATGAAAAGAGAGACATCTAAATGTTTGTCAAGGACTAAACTTGGTAACACTTTTGTGTGACGTCAAAATCATGTCTATGCGTGGCCGGTCGCCATGTTGATTACCGAGTAAAATTGGTAGTTGTGTGCTGTTTATGTCCGTTTATCTGTGTAGTTGTGCTGTCAAACAGTTGCAAATGGCCTACCTCATTGGCCAATGGGCAGCCATCTTAAGTTCCCGATTTATGTAGGTATCACGCTAATTTCGTAGGTATGGCAAGTCCATAGGTTTATAAGTCAGTGTCGGATATAGTCTAAGGACTAAACCCGCAAACAAGTCCTTGATCCGGCGAGACCAAATCCGAACGTGTGTTAGCACTATTATATCCACCGAACTGTTTTTGTTGAATATTGTACTTTAACAACATAAGGACTTCAAGTACAATCCAGAGATTATCTCCAAACACAGCAGGCATGAAGTTGCAATCGCCAAGCATCTGCAAGCTTCTCCAAAAACATCTTTTGTGAAAAAATCTTCCTATTCCTTGGGCCGTTTATCTACAATAAAACAAATAAAATCTTTGTCATCTATTCGCTTAAAATGTCCCATAGTAAAAAATAACTCCAGAACTATCTGCTAACAAAGTCTTATGAGGAGACAGAAAAGCTGCTTGCGGTTCAAAATTAGTGAAATATTAGGCTATTAGAGTCTGGCAAACGAAAGTAGACACTCGATTTATTTGCAAACTTTTTATATGGCAATGCTATACTAATGTCAACCCTAATTTTCATTTTTCAGTATAAATGCTCATCTGGCTAGAATGAAGATAATAGCTTCCCCTAAATGCACTGATTGCAACCTTGATAAAGATCAGACCCTTAATCATATTATTTTTGAATGCCCAGCGCATAATGTGAATCGTATAATATTGATTGACAAATTGCTTGAGATTTACAAAATACCGGCAAACCTCCCGCGCGACATTCAAGGATTGCTGGAGAATTTTTCTTCGTATATTCCCTTATTTAATTTTATTACATAATTTGATCGGGACTTAAATAAAAACATGGATAAGACATTGACATAACTATTGGAAATGACCACATGGAAATGACGATGAAACTGGATAAGACAAAAAAAAAAAAATTTGGATTGACGAAACATTTAATTATGGAAAAAAAAAAGAAGACATGGCATATGCCTTGACTAAAGGATACTATGATAAGAATTTACTGAAGACTTGGCTTTGGCCTTACTTTTATATATTATACAGAAGAATACGAAAATATGACGAGGCTGAATGGTCTATAGATCGATGCCTGCCTTTTCGAAGGGCGAATGAAAAAAAAAAAAAAAAAGTATAACGTATACGTTGATACTTTGTTTTAGTTCGTAACCACTATTTATCTTTTTGTAAAAACTATTTCTCTATTTAATAATTTAAAAAGTTTCATTATTAATGAGAAAGCAATGATTCCTGTGACTCTTATGAATCTTTTCACATGGAAGTCTTAGATTCAGATTTTGATTAATAGTGAATAAACCAAAATTATTATAGAATGCTGTTGCTTTTTTTAATTCAGATTGATATTTCTAAAGTATTACCTACCTTAAGTACCTACCTATAGTAATTTTATTCAGACGAAGTAATATAAATAATTCTAAAGTATCAAAATAGGTTATTCCAGGTATTTCATACTAGTTTTTGGAGTTGCAATGCTGATATTTTTTAAATTTGCCGCATAAGACGGAGAGATAATGCACACCCTTAGCCATAGCACGCACTGCGATTTTTATTCGCGCGAATTTTTTTCTGCGCTTTTTTTTAGCTGCACGCAATGCGAAAATAAATCGCGCTCAATTAGTACTAAAAAAATCGCAGTGCGTGCTATGCCTTACTCATCAATTTATACAAATACCGTGTTACCCAGTTACTGGGTTGTGGAGGTCAGATAGGCAGTCGCTCCATGTAAAACACTGGTACTTAGCTGAATCCGGTAAGACTGGAAGCCGACCCCAATATAGTTGGGAAAAGGCTAGGCAGATAATGATAACACTCGCGCACACACACACACTCACTCACATCTGTATACCTGTAGATAACTAGATAAGCATAATTTAGAGCTGTGAAAGTAACGAAAAAAAGTATACCCGTACGTACTCGTTACTTTAAAACATAGTACTCGTTACAAACGTATCGTTACTTTCGTTACAATCTCGCTTCGAATTGCCTTACGGTTTCGTTACTGACAGCTGTATTGAACAATTTGAATAGGTAACAGTATCCACATCTGGAACAGTTTAATGGTCAATGGCTGGCTATTAAGCACGAGAAAGTAAATAAAAACGTTTGTAATTCTCAGAAACAAAATACAATTTCAAATTTTATGAATACAGAATAATGATTATACGTTTTATGTGCTTAATAAAAAAATATGTACTTAATTCGATTATAAAGTAGGCAAGTAGCAAAACGAAAATAATAAATTACTTTGCCATTGTCTCATTTTATACTACTTGCCGGGCTACCTAATATTTTATATCCGAAATACAGTCTATTAACGTTTACTAAACAATAGCCATCCAAATTTACAAAAAAGAGGCACATTATGGAAATAAAAAACTTAGTGTTATATCGCTCGGTACAAAATTCGAATTTGTAACGAATGAATTCAAAATGCGCGCTTTTCGAATCCGTATAGAACCGAGTCGAGTCGAACGCACGATTCATTCATCGCATCGCCACGTTCCGTTCCGTTCAAGGTATACACTACTACACGACGTCGTACTTTCGTCCCGTTCCGAATACCGATAAATGCGAGTAACGAAACATATTTGAGAGTACCGATTCGGTACTTCGAGTCAGGCGGTATACTCGTTACTCAGTAACGAATACATACGGTTCGACAGCGACACAGCTTTAGCGGCATCAGGGCATCAGTCACGTTCATCAAGTCTTTCTAAGTGCAGGTGTATGAGCTATAAGCACTTCGAGCACTCTAACAAGTGGATGCATGCTCTGGAGTAGCAAGTTATCCGTTTTGGGGGCTGAGTCACCCGCGTCCGTAGGAGTGTACCCCAGTAGATTCCCTACACGTGGTCCCCGGGTGGTGCAAATCAGGTGACACTAACTGGTGGTAGGCTCTGGCCGAAGGCTTGCGACCACCCACCGGGCAAAGACGTACCGCCAAGTGGCCTAGCCGTGTTCCGGTACGATGCTCGGTGCAGCCAACTAGAGGAGTTGGGTCGAGATAGCTGTTCCACTGCAGGCAGACCGGCCTGATGCGCGCTGTTAGGTATGTATCGTGAGACTGGTCGCGGAGGGTAGCGGGATCCGAGGCACGGTGCGCCGCTGGCCGACCGCAGGTAGTTGGGGGCCCAAGTAGTGTGCCAGCCACACACGAAAGGCTGCCCCGCCAACTGTCGAAAAATCCCGGAATGCGCCATCGTGCTGGTTGGCGACCAGAAGACAGTGCCCGATGGACATTTCCGGGGGGGCTCGGGCGTCCCCGCAGTCTCCAGACCAGTCCCCCAATGATGGCGTCCTGCCGGCGCGTGTCTGTGGGATGCCAGCGTGGAACCTCATCTTACTTCCTTCTCCTCTCCTATCCTCTCAATATGGCAATAAGGAACAAAAGAAAAAAAGCTGTACAGCGGCAGCACTCACTGTCACATAAGGTTCACCTCTGTAACATCAGAGGTCTACACTCTAACCTTGATGCAGTCCACCATCATCTGGAGACTGATAAACCAGCGCTTTTGTTCCTTCCGGAGACGCAGATCGGATGTCCGTCAGACGTGGCGTATCTTTCTTACCCAGGGTTTACCCTGGAGCACAGGTTCAAGCCACGTGCGGGTGTATGCATGTACGCCCGTGACGACATCTGTTATCGGCGTCTCCGAAACCTTGAAGACGCCCGATACTCAGTGCTTTGGGCACTGGTGGACACAGGTCTGGATAAGATTATCTATGCCTGTGTCTACAGGTCGCACAGCGGAGATCTGGAGACAACCGGGCTAACACAATACCTTAGTGAGGCGGCTGACGAGGCTCAGCAGCGGTACCCGTCCGCCCAACTGGTGATACTGGGGGACTTTAATGCCCACCACCAGGAGTGGCTCTTCCCGTACCAGTACACTGACCATGCTGGGCGAGAGACGCGTAAGCTTGCGCTAGCGTTAAATCTCACTCAGCTGGTCCAGGGGGCAACGAGGGTGCCGGATGTTGATTCGCATACGGCTAATTGCTTGGACCTTCTGCTGACCACAGATCCAGACCGTTACTCGGTGTCGGTATCTTCACCTTTGGGTAGTTCCGACCACTGTCTGGTGAAGTCTGTATCCGTCTACTCCCCTCCCGATCCCAGCCCAAGAGGCACCCGGCGGGTATGGCGGTACAAGTCAGCGGATTGGGATGGCATGCGATCTTTCTTCGCATGCTATCCTTGGCAGCTTTGCTTTTCTTCGTCTGATCCTGCGTCGTGCGCGGACGCCGTGACGGATTTGTTGCGTCAGGGAATGGAGTACTACATTCCGTTCTCTGACGTAACAATATCTAGCCAAGACCGACCTTGGTTTGGCGCCGAGTGTAATCGCGCCGATACGCGTAAACATGAGGCGTACCATGCCTGGGTCGACGCTCGAACGCGCAAGGCGAGTGACGTTGGTCAGAGGAAGAAAGCCTACAATAGGGCTGCCAAGTCCTGCAAGAAAGTGATGCGAAGGGCTCGGTTCGACCACATTAGCCGGATAGGGATAAAACTTGCATCCTACCCAGCAGGTAGTAAAGCGTTCTGGTCCCTGGCTAAATCGGTTGAATCGAACTTCTGCCGTCCCTCACTACCACCACTGCTGAAACCCAACGGGTCGCTGGCCCACTCCGCTGAGGAGAAAGCAAACTTGTTTGCCTCTCTTTTTGCGGAATCTTCGCGTCTGAATCCTGGTGGCGCAGGCCCCCCTTCTTCTCCTGATGGATGCGGGACGAGTATGTCGGACATTCGCATCCATCAAAAGGACGTACGTAGGGTGCTGCGCGACCTCGACGTGAATAAGGCTAGCGGACCCGACGGTATACCAGCAATTGTTCTCAGAACCTGTGCGCCTGAATTGTCTCCGATCTTGACACGCCTGTTTCGCCTTTCTTATCAGACTGGAAAAGTGCCGAATGCTTGGAAGCAAGCCAACGTACAGCCCGTGCCCAAGAAGGGCAGTCGTGCTGACCCGGCCAACTACAGACCCATCTCTGTAACGTCCATACTCTGTAAGAGTATGGAACGCGTACTTAATAGTAAGCTCCTGGCATACCTAGAAGCCAACGACATCCTTAGCGACCGCCAATACGGCTTCCGCCGAAATCGGTCTACTGGGGATCTTCTAGCGTATGCCATTCACATCTGGAGTGAGGCCATCGAGAGACATGGGGAAGCGCTTGCCGTCTCCCTCGACATCTCGAAGGCTTTTGATAGGGTCTGGCACGAAAGCCTTATTGGTAAGCTTCCTTCATTCGGTCTGCCCGGTGGTCTGTGTGACTGGATTGCAGACTTCCTGAGGGGTCGGTCCATTCGAGTAGTTATCGATGGCTGCTCTTCGGACCTATTGGATATTAATGCCGGGGTCCCTCAGGGGTCGGTACTGTCCGCGACATTGTTCTTGCTGCACATAAATGAACTGCTAAAACCCGGCACCTTTGGGTATGCAGATGACAGCACTGTTGCTGAGAGATACTTGTCAAACGCACGGGCCACTGGGGCTCAGGTCCGGTCTCTCCGTGAGGCTATGGTGGAGCGCTTGAACTTGTCCTTGGAGGCAGTCTCCGAATGGGGCGATGCCAATCTGGTCAAGTTCAATGCCGCAAAAACACAGGCGTGTCTCTTCTCCGCGAAAAAGAGCCAATTTCACCCGGCTCCATCTTTCCGAGGTGTAACCGTACCGATAACGGACCATCTTGAGCTTCTTGGCGTAACGTTGACATCGACACTCAATTTTGGCCCATACATTGAAGCAAAGGCTCAACTAGCTGCCAAAAAGTTGGGGATCCTTGCGAAGGTGAGACGGTACTTCACGCCAGAGCAGCTGCTTAAGTTGTATCAAGCGCAAGTTCGATCTTGCATGGAATACTGTTCTCATCTCTGGGACGGATCGGCCAAATACCAGCTTGATGCACTAGAGTCGATCGAAAAACGGGCCAAGAGGCTCATCGGCAATGAGGCATTGGTTGAGTCAAAGCTCCAAAGCCTTGAACATCGTCGTCGAGTTGCCAGCTTGTCGGTTTTTTATCGGTTACATTTCGGGGAGTGTGCGATGGAATTGCATAATCTAATTCCGCCCAGCCCGTTTCATCATCGGACTACCAGACGTACGGCGATGCGCCATCGGTACATGGTGGACATCCCACCCATACGCACTAAACGTTTTGGAAATACTTTCATTATGCGTACAGCTAAGGAGTGGAATTCCCTGCCGGAGTCTGTGTTTCCAGATAGCTACAACCTCGGGGTCTTTAAGTCAAGAGTGAATAGGTTACTTCTAGGCAAGCGTGTAACACCGTCGACCACATCATCGCTTACCATCAGGTGAGATAGTGGTCAAGCGCGAGCCTATCTATAATAAAAAAAAAAAAAAAAAAAAAAAAAAAAAGGTGTCGTGCTGTGCAGTCGGAGAATACATATGGATTTGGTCAGTCATCTCGCGATTATATAGGTACCTATGCTCCGACTTCACAGCATGATTTTCTTCTTGTTTACGTCTTTTTAGTTCGATTCTTAAGCAGTAGAGATTTTTGACTTTTAAAATAATTTTTGTAGGGCTCTGTCCCCGAAGGGTACAAACGGAGCCCTATTATTGCTGTTACTTACATGTCCGTCGTCTGTCATACATTTTGGTCCGAAAAAAAAATTACTGCCCTGTGAACTATAAATTTGGTGATAATGTTTATTAAATACCTTTTTTTTTGTTCAAAGTTCAAAAAAAGAGGTTCCGATCGCCACCAAACTTAACAGGATTAACCGCTGGGCCAATCTAAAGATTATCTGAAAATTTCATTAAAATCGGTCCAGCCATTTCGGAGTCCACCTATATGGATCATACATACATATACATACTTTAATTTTTAGGGTTCCGTACCCGAAGGGTAAAAACAGGACCCTATTACTAAGACGCCGCGATCCGTCTGTCTGTCTGTCCGTCTGTCACCAGGCTGTATCTCATGAACCGTGATAGCTAGACAGTTGAAATTTTCACATATGATGTATTTCTGTTGCCGCTATAACAACAAATACTAAAAACAGAATGAAATAAATATTTAAGTGGGGCTACAACAAACGTGATTTTTTGCCATTTTTTGCGGTAATGGTACGGAACCCTTCGTGCGCGAGTCCAACTCGCACTTAACCGATTTTTTGTTGTAGCACCACTCACTGCAGTGCTAGCGCTATCTATTCTTCGTGAAATGTGCCGGCAGATGGACGTTTAAAATAACGGCATAGGTCTTGTTTCTATTTGGTTCTTAGAACATGCGTTATTGTTCTAAAATTTGGTTGTAGGTATCGGTACGCTTTCTATTTTTTTTTCATCTTTAAAATGGATAATAAAATAATACAATTGATATCCAGTCAACAATGCAGACACGTATTATTGTGCAATGGTTTCCCAATCGTCTCTTTTATTTGACTTAAAGGGTAGTTGACAAAAAATATCTATTTAGTCCGTGATATAGAATACCTAAGTGCTAAACTGGGGGCTAACCATAAGTTCTTAGAGCGGCGGTATCAATTTGTGATCGATTAGGGGGCAGATGTATCTGACGTGTATACATCTGTCACTTACTCGATCTCAAATTGATACCGCTCTAAGAGCTTATGGTCCCCCCCTGTACAATGACAAAATGACGTCACAAGCTTCTCACTCATGGACATTGATGCGCTTTATCTTTGTCAGTTTTTATTTATTTGGTAAAACAAAAATACGGATCCATTATTATTTGATAATCTCAATGACGGACTAAATAGAATTATCATTAGGTATTCTACCCAGGAAACATCCCTATTCTTTTGTTTACATCAATCGGGGTGGATGGTATCAAATATCTGACGATTTGTTTAACTGTCGTATTGCGTGTCTGTCGAGTTCCGTTTCTGACAAGTTGCAAGTCTGCCCTGAGAGATGACGAAAGGCGTATTTGACGACTTGCGTTTCTGACGACATGCTAGTGATCCACTCGCTAACGCGTTTATTAAGTAACTCGCTTACGCGTATGTTAAGACGATGACTAACGCCAACTACCTTGAGGGAACAAAACGCGCACTCGTTTCACACCCGCGCGACCCAAAATTTAGTAGTTTTTTGTACTTTCCTTATTATTCTGACTTTAAAAAAAAGCCTCAGATCATAATGTAGATAATTAAATTATCTTTGAGATAGTGTTGATTTCGTTAAAATACGCCCAGCGGTTTTGGTGTGATTGTCGTAATTTTGTCCGTTTTAGACATAACATTACAAATTAATTACACTATTTTATACAAATAAAACTCAAAATTTGCTTAGATCAAATTATTAAGAAAATAGTCTATAAAATATTTTATTTTCAAAGAATTACGAATAGCCATTTAGACGTGATTCTCATTTTAAAATCAGCTACTCAAGGTAATCGGCGCCTTAAGTAACTCGCAGACTCGTGTTTTAAGTAACTTGCAGACGCGTGTTTTAAGTAACGTGCTAACGCGTGTATTTAAGTAACTCGCTAACGCGTGTATTAAGCAACTCGCTAAGGCTTGTATTAAGTATACTAGTCCTCGCCTAAACTTCTTGGCCGCCCTGAAGTTGGTTTACCGGATGCGCGAGGCACGAAACGGTGCTGTTTTCTATTGCGCAGCCATTGTAGCTTCGGGCCGGCCAAGAAGTTTGGCGAGAACTATAGGTAACTCGCTATCGCATTTATCTTTCTCGCTAAGGCGTGTATTAACTCGCTAACGCGTGTAATAAGTAACTCGCCAACGCGTGTAATAAGTAACTCGCTAACGCGTGTATTAAGTAACTCGCCAATGCGTGTATTAAGTAACTCGCTAACGTGTGTAAAGTAACCCGCTAACACATGTATGAATTCGCGCGAACCGAACCGCAGCGAATTTGCCCTTTGACATGGTCTTATGATACATATCAAATATACTTCATAAGGCCATATGGCCATGCAAGATACAGAGGCCTTAGTGCGAGTTTTTATGATCGCGTTAACATAAACGTCAATTTGTATTGAAGTTGTTGACGCTTGACGTAGGTACTTTCAATGATACTGCTCATTAGACATTAATAAAACATTTATTTTCTGTTAAGACAGCCCATATTATTTCTTATTAATAAAATTATACACATACAAAAAAATATACATATGTATTTAATATTTATCATTGTATAAGAAAATAGTTTTTAAATCATATTATTGATAGAAAGTTGCAATACTACTTTATAAATATTATACAAAATTTATAAAAATGTAAAATGCCTGTAGGTTTAAAGAAATTATTTTTATTAAAAATACATTAAGTTTTAGAAATAGGTACCTTATATTGAACATACTCGTAAAAGAGTCTTCAAATTATGATATTATATTAGTGATGTTTTATATGAATTTAGGTAGGTACTTAAATTACATAAATTATAAAATATGTACGTAAATACAATGGAAATTGATACTTATATTATACATATTCTTCTAATCTGATGCCATTAAGGCTAAATGCTGCCGGCAGTAGGGTACTGGGTACTGGTAAACACGTATTTATTTTAATGGCAATTTGTTAAGGACAAGCTCAATTTAAGTTTTTGTACTTCTAAAATGATTAAAAATTGCTTACAGTTAGGCCACAATATCAAGGTCGTGTAAATCTTTTCTATTATGCTGTAAAAGATATGCTGCACATACAAACATTATCTTAATAAAATTATAAGTTGCTATCTAAATTACTAACAAAAAGGTTGGTAACAATGGTTTTTCCTAACCATAAAGCCTGAAAAAAGCTATCACGTGCGTGCGCAGACGAGTCAGACGTTCTGCGTTACACTTGTGTGTGAGAAACCGGTGACACAGATTACTAAATAGTTACTTCGCCGGTGATACGTCTGAATAAGCGCTCATGTTGCACTAATGGGCGGATCCAGGATTTATTATACACCCATAATTATGTTATATTTTAATGATAAAATTCTACGCAATATGAAACGAATATTATCCAAGCGGTGTAGTATGTCTCAAAAAGCGACAGTTGTTAGTTTTATTTTAACCGTCTGGGATACCTTTGCACATGAATGGAGACTACCGCGTATGAATTCGCCGCTAGAGGCGCTGGTATAGCTTAAGGTATTATATTACTGTTTTAAATATTGTGCATACCTCAGATTAATTATGGCAAATATGAGTTACGGGTGCTATAAGGTATTAAATATGATTTAATTTAAATGTAAACTTGGTTTTCACGCCCCGCCCGTATTAGGCACATAAAAAACTTTGACAGCTAGACTTCTAGACCTTATTGAACGTTCCAAATTTAAACTGACATTAATTAGTTCATCCTCATTACCTACTGCCCAGAAACAACATCAATTCGGTAACGAACTCGCTGTTGTCAGGCACGTTTCATAGTTTGTTCCAGGCTTAAGATACAAACACAAGTTCATTTATTTCTAAATTATAAGTTACTTATATCAATAGCATTAGATCTATGTGAAATAATGTACACCTAAAGACATTGAGATGAACTAATATCTATGTTACTGAATTCGCTGGAAAGCATAAAATAATAATAAACAATTTATATTAACCTACGGTCAGTCAGACTAACCAATAGGTGCCATAAAGTAAGGGCTCTTTGACACGGCAACATCTTTTTGAGAGCAGTGGTGATAAAATAATTTACACAAAGTAAAGCGTCTGCCTAGGTTCGAACCTACGACGTACTACACGTAAGTCGGGGTCGTTACCACTGGGCCACCATTGCTCTGAAAAAATCCGATCCGTTCGAATTTGACCTTCGGTTTTGCCACTACAAACTGCATCCAGTTATCCAGTAAAAAACAGGATCCAGTTTAATTACACGTATAGTTTGATGGAAGTGTTCTCACTACCTGCATACCGTTTTTTGCTGGATGGGGTTCGGATCGTTGTTTCAGTATTGGGTGCCGATCGTTGCATTACAGCAAACAAACGGGATGCAAAATACTGGGTGTGAACACACCAATGATTTTTGCGGGCTCCAGTAAAAAACCGTTCCCGCAGTACTGGACGGCCGTGGGAAAGGGCCCAAGAGAAAAAAGACCGAACACATTTTTAATACTGGGAAATAAGATCGATACATTCGAGTACACTTATATTCTAACAGATGCAGTTATTGACTAATATCTACTGCAACCACGAAAAGAAACCACAATTAATATATTAAGCCCGTTGTTCGTTTTTGAGTTCCAAATAGTGATGCTTTATATAATGTCAATAAAGACATTATTTACATTATAATTATTCAATATATTCTACATATAAATTGCACCATGCCATACGTACATATAATAATTATTAATTATACGCACATGTGGTATTACTTCTAAACATTTAGAATATTTATTAAAATCGTGAAGGTGTGTGGTACGAGCGTTGTGTTTTCGAGCCAAGAGGAAGACCATTTTGGCACTGTTTAAAATCATTGTATACTTAGTATGGCTTAGTCATATAAATATAAAAAAATACATAAAAAAACGACTCAACTCATAAAATATTAATTTCATTAACTAAGTCAATAAGTTAAGATAGTTCCCATACGCTAGAAAGTTATTCTGAAATAAATATAACACAACAGCATTTTAATGTAAAAATAAATTAAGCTGGTTCTAAATCCGGCCCCGTTATCTATCCAGAATGCCAGATCTAAGTATCGTTATGACTCAGAGCGACTTGGAGCTTCATCATGACTATCGCGTCTGTTCGCTACACATTCGCGACTTGTGGTCAGCTTGTATAAAGACTGACCATCTAAATAATATAATTGACACCGGCTATGATTCCTAAGTAGCCTGTAGCAGCGAACCCTATGACTAGGGACAATACAATAATTACAAATTACAATGCATCTAAATTAAAATTCTATAAGTTTTCTTTCATGTGAGAACATAATCTAAAAGTATATTAATAAGTGTAATAAAAGCTTAATAAAAATAGGCAGGGTATAAAGGAGGATTCCAATGCAGATCTTTGATACAGATGTTCCATTGTTCAATCAAGTAGCGGTTTCGTTAATGTCGTCTGGGAATCTCGGATGTCTATCGTCGGTACCTGCCTAGGTAAGCCCCGCAGTTGGGGCATTTGTGATGCACGTCCATGCAGCTGTCTATGCAGCAGGGAATGAGGCAGCATCCCAGGACACATCTGTAATACAATTCGCAACTTGTATTCATACTGAGTGACAGCAATACCCGAAAGGTCCAAATGGAACCCTAAGCGATATAAAGGCGCGGATACCCCTGAGTAGCTGATTTTAAAATGAGAATCACGTCTAAACGGCTAGTATTTTTGGTGATGTTCTTGAGAAAGGCCAGATGCACAGTACTAATAATCAGTGTGCGTGTATGGCTAGATGTATAGGATATGTTAGGAGCGTAGCAGGTGACATTCTAAAGTTTCTGCCTTCCTCCATGGGAAAAAAGCGAAAGTTTATGTATAATATTCTTAGAAGTTTGAATCAATTGGAAAGGTTTAATTACTCACCCCAGTAGAAATATGATGGCTCCAGAAATGTATGCAATAAGTCCAGGTTTTGTCTTAGTGGCCGTGTCTATCTCAGCATGGCAGCTGGGGCAGATCATGTGAGTTGGGTGCGGACCTACTGGCACTACAGTTGTCACTATGGATGGTCCAGATGCTGCAATAAACAAATAAATTGGTATCATTTGGTAAACCAAGTTATTTCTACTAAAATTGCTAATGAGGCATACAATGCTATTGGGAACTTGTGACAGACCCACAATGGAATCTAAAATGCTATTAAAATCCCTTACGTGAGGAGCTAAGGCTTAGAACGCACTGCGATTTTTATTTTATTATACAGCATAATGTTACTGCCGCAATGCGTGTAGCTTCATACAATTCCATAGGTCGCAGAATGGGCGGCAATAAATTCGCGCGAATAAAAATCGCACTGCGTGCTAAGCCTAATAATAACTCGAAGCTCATCTAAAAAGGCTGTTTGCATTATTCTACAGTAATTAGTCACAATATTGTTGGAACAAAGGACCTCAGGTTTATTTTGTAAAAACATAATATTCTTTGGAAAATGTGTCAAATGTTGAATCATCTTGTTCAATGCCAAACCACAAAATATCACGGAGGCGGTTGCGACGTAACTAAATGAAGGCAAGTTAGTGAACGGCCTTCACAAAGTCATTTATTATAATTTTACAATTCTATATTAAAAAATGTTGTTTCATTATCTATACTTACACTATTATTATTAATATATAAAGAGAAAATATATTTTTGTTTGTTTGTACCGAATAAGCGCCGAAACTACTGGACCGATTTTTTTCACAAATAGAAAGCTAAATTATGAGGCAGTAACATAATTATGCTATAATTTATTTTCCAAAAAAAATCTCTTTGAGAAAATTGCAATAAATCGAAATAGCGCAATATAAATATAATATAAATATCACCCAAAGTAGCGAAATTTTACCTACGTCAAGTAGGTAAAATTTCGCTACTTTGGGTGATATTCTGTCTCTGTCACCTATGACCTAGACTAGAGTCAAGAGCAAACACATTACAAATTTAAAAAAATACATTATTTGGCGTGGGCTGAGAAAATTATTGATGATACATAAAACGTATGTACTACATGATTAATATTCTCATTATTACTAAAAACAAAGTGCGCGAGAGAATAACCTAACTATCATAGTTAAGTCACAATAGCAGCTTTTGTGTTCTAAAATTTTATTAGTTCGTCGCCGCTCCCGTCGGTAGAAACAAAAGTTGGTGAAATTCGTATCGTAGTATTAATTATTATTCAAATAAATAGTTTAACAAATTGGTAGGTAGGTAGGGTAGGGTAGGGTAGGGTAGGGTAGGGTTGGTTTGGGTTGGGTAGTTTAGGTTAGGGTAGGGTAAAGTAGATAGGTAAGTAGGCAGGTAGGTTGGTAGGTAGGGTAGGTATGTATGTACGGTAGGGTAGAGTAGGTAGGTATGTACTTATGTAGTTAGAGTAGGGTAGAGTAGGTATTTATGGTAGGTATGTAGTTATGTAGGGTAGGATAGGCAGGGCAGGTGGGTAGGTAGGTAGGATAGGGTAGGGTAGGTAGGTAACCAGTTGACGGGAGCGAAACCGCGGGAGCAGCTAGTAATATTAATATAGCCATAGTTATCTGTATAGCACAGCTTAAATCTCAGCGCAAAGCAACACAACACATCATCAGCCTATTAATGTTCCCACTGCTGGGACACAGGCCTCCTCTTTGTGAGAGAGAAAGGGCCGTAATCCACCACGCGGGCCCAGTGCAGGTTGGTGGATGTCACATGTCTTTGAATGTTTGGTTCTAGGACATGCCGGTTTCCTCACGATGTTTTCCTTCACCGTTTTGAGAGCAGTGGTAATGAAATAATTTACACAAAGTAAAGCGCCTATCTGGGCTCGAACCCACGACCTACAACTTGTAAGTCGCGGCCGATTAAGGAACACAACACTTGGAGATAAACAGCAATGTCTTCTTTATTCATAACTAGCTGTCCCACGCGGCTTCGCTCCCGTCAACTGGCTAACCTACCCTAGCGCACGAAACGAAAGCCCTCAAAAAGTACAAAAATAATTTTTCAATTCCAACCAGTAGTTCCTGAGATTACCCTCTACATACAAACTTACAAATTTTACCTCTTTATAATATTATTTATTACTAGCTGTCCCACGCGGCTTCGCTCCCGTCAACTGGCTACGTACCTACCCTATCCTGCACCTACCCTACACCTACCCTACATCTACCCTACACCTAATATTCTATCCCGTTTTTGCAACATTTTTCATTTATGCTCCGCTCCTATTGGTCGTAGCGTGATGTTGTATAGCCTATAGCACTCAGGAATAATGTAGCTTTCTACCAGAGAAATTTAGAATTGGATATTTAGTTCCAGAGAATTACCCCCTACATACAAACTTACAAATTTTACCTCTTTATAATATTAGTATAGATTATAGTATAGAAGTATAGATTACCTAATAGTTATTAAGTTTTACTACATTAAAACTCAGATCAAATGACTTTTTATTTGATCTGAGGATGAAACCGAATTAAATCAAAGAGCTTGAGGTAAATAAAGTTTAGCCATATAATGATTGTATGTTTCCTCAAGTCTCATGTATTGTGACATTGACTAACGGGTCAAGGTTGCAGAGCATTTGCAGCTTTAGGTATGTATCTTTATTTATAGTTCAAGCTTATTCAAAATACGTAACTTTTTACCCGACTGTGAGAGGGTAATGTTTTTCGAGCATATTTAAGTATGTATGTATGTATGCATTTATGTCCATTATATAGCACGGTCTACACCCCAAACAGCATGATGGATTATGAAATAAGAGGTGTCGTTGGATTCGTCTCAATTGTGGGAGTGGCATAGGGTATATAACTTTTTTAAATAGCACCCTATCTAAAAAAGAAGGGTGCGATACAACTTTATTTTCGTTATCTAGGCTGCAGGCGGGGACAAAAAAATTATAGAAAAACGGACTGTTTGTCACCACCTCATAACAGAACAAGTACAGACAATACAGTACCTATATATCTAGAACTTGTTTTTCTCTTTTTAGTTAATTATTTTTAACACTTGGGTTTTTTGTTTTATTATAGGTTTCAACAATTTTTGTATTAAACAAAGATTCTGCTTAGATTTATAAGAAGTAATCAGAAAGACATTAAAACATAATTGGAATTGCTTTAATTTTGAAATAATATATACCTAAGTACTACTATGAAAAATAACCGTATATAGGTATATTCTATTTTGTAGGAAACTGATTCTTGTTGGATATTTTCTCCAGAAAGGCCAGGTAGTACTCATAACCGGTGTATGTGTATGACTACATAATTATATGAAAATAAATGAAATAAAACATGTTTGTAAGGATTGCAGCAGTTGGTGTTCTGTAGTTTCTATCTACCCCAAAACTTTTTGGTAAAAAGGTGTGAGTAAGTGGCGAAACCAAGTCCATCTAAAATACATATATATATTGGAGTAAGAGCAACAGACCCATACTAATTATATTAAATCAACCATGCACACTCTAAATTATGGTTGAATGTTAATTAGTAGTAACCTGTGATGTTTATAATTATAGCCACAAGGTTTTATCTTTAACAAGTTTGTATAGCATATCATAGCATTTGCATAAATTAATACATTTGATAATAATATCAACATCCTCAATGTCACACATTAACATTTAACTTAAAATAAAATCTGCTGATTACAAGTCTAGAATGACAAAGATGCATCAATGTCTATATAATACCTTTAAACAAGCAATTATTGTATATATGTATAATCTGAATCTCGGAAACGGCTCCAACGATTTTCTTGAAATTTAGTATTCCAATGGTTTCGGGGGCGACAAATCGATCTAGCTAGGTTAAATTTTTCGAAAACGTTGGTTGCCCTATTTTCACCCAAGCAGAGCTTGAAATATTAGCACATTATCTATCTCAAGCTAGAATTAGTTAAATTCACCACATTTAGCTTGCTTACTGAGCTTATATTTCCTTTTTTTCTGTTCTGATAGAAAAAAATCCTTGCATAAACCCAACTAACATTTTTTTTAAATTGGCAGAAAAAGATGTTTGATTGCATATTATTAATGTCAAATTGAAGGTTGATTTCTGGCCCAAGGCAATTAATCGTCTATCAAGAAGGGGTTTTTCTTATTGATAGCTGATTAGGTATATACATGAATTTCAGTTCAAGATTGGTAACATTTTTATATTTTTTTTATTTTTCTGCCTAAAATGAATGGCCTTACAGCAGCTTAGATTATGTCCCCTACTCTATTGAATTGCGCTTGTGGGCATTCATTCAATTTCGGTATTTAGCAGAAACCTTACATTTTAGATAAAACTTCAGCCCAATTTGGTTGAAGATGGATGTGGGATTTTTTGGCCAATGTCGGCCAAATCTGAAGTCAGAAGTTCGGTAAACTACATATTATAATATTTATGTTTACAAATGGTATTATTGTTTATATTGTAACACTTTAGATTCAGTATTGATCAACAACGTTACATACTCAATATACTAGTAATACATGGTGTCAGAAACTGGTAAGTTTCACCAAATAGCAAAAAGAATTTAATTAGGTCAGTCCAGACAAAAAACATACATAGCTAAAACAGATACAAAGCATAAACAGATCACTTTTTTATTATTATAGGCTATCAGATTAAACATAATATTGGTACTTACATGGTGGGTACTGTGGTGTATAAGGACTGGAAGGTCCAACTCCTCCAACAGCTTGGGAGTAGCTGGGTGGCGCAGCTGGCGGCGGCTGTGTCGTATGCGCATTACCCCAACCATATGGAGGAGGATTCCAACCTTTCTCCATTGTGCCTTCTGTGAAATGTTCAGTACACACTAAGGTAACTGCTAATAAATGCTCCTCACAATCGGTCACTGTGATGCAATATAATCTTGAAGCTATTTTTAGGTATGACTCCACCAACCTATCTCTCGCACAACTACCGTGAACTCCCCCGTGCCTGGACCTTTTGCAAAACAATTAAGAAAATAACCACGGCCGCTATGGCAAACCTAGATGAAAAATCAATACTTGCACTAGCAACCGAAAAAAATGGAGGGAGGAACTTTTTTTTATTTCCTAGTATTATTAGTTACACATTGAAGTGAACTATCAACAAGTCGTTTAATAAATTCACAGTGCTCAACTCAAATGCTCACTGTGCAGCAAAAGTGACACAATGTGTCCCATAGACAAACTTTAATTCTGCAATAAGTTACACCTATGTTTGAAGAAACTTGTTTTAAATAGTATGAGGTTTATCCCGTCTCGCGGTCTTGATCCACGAACGATAGTTTATTTATTGTTGTTCTTTTATCTCGCTTCCGATACGAAAATACAATCTACTGGCGAGGCCTCTGTGATAGGCTTGTGTCACGCATTTTATCAAGGTTTTTGTGCCCAAACTGTGATAAAAATGTGTGACTCTGGCCTGTCACAGTAGGCCATGCTCGCCGGTCAGGTCAAAGGTTTAATTCAGACTATGTTAGAGGTAGTTGCGCGGTGCGTTATTGATGTTGACACCCACCCGCGTGACCGCGTCAGCAGGCGAATAGCGTTCGCAACCCATCACCACACCACACACTCCTGCACCAGCGCCTGCCCCTCCCTCCACCATGACCTGTTTTTTTTTCAATAAAATATATCGTCATCATTTCAACCGAAAGTCTCCACATCGACTGGTCCTATGCGTCTCGCAATGGCAACCAGCGCAAACATCTAAAATATTTGCAAATACACTAGAACACCTGTACCTCGCTTGGTTTGCTTTTGCTGTTGTATTCTGTAGTTTCTGCTAAGGTCAGTCACAAATATTTATGTGTAACAATTCAGAAAAAAAAGAAAGCTATCAGCAAACGTTTTAGAGCTCCATTCGCTCGCTCTTGCTTTTGGAATTCTCATGTTTCTCTGACTTTTCTGCAAAAGTCATCAAACTAAAAAGTCTGCAAAAGTCATGAAAGGTTGATGCAATTCGAAATTCTCCAGTCTATAGATTCGACAATATTTTAATTCTTGTTGATTTGGGTGGTCAGTCTGAGTCACACACAATTTGTTTATGGTCTGGGTCACAAACTTTTAAGGCACAAATATAAAAATGAAAAAAAATATTGCAGAATAGGGCCTCCAAGTTTGCCGTCATCTGTCAGTCATCTATTTCCACTCATTCACTGACAAGTATTGGTATTTCACACTATCTGTGGGTTTGCTTTTGATTGAGTCTTGTTTTCCTGCCATCAGAGTTAAAAATAAAAGGTACAAGCCTTAAAACTTCACTAATCTTTTCTTTAACGATTTGTCTAACATGTCTCATTTTTTATTCTCTATAAATAATTGAATTGATTACGAGTTTATTGAGAGTTGGTTCAGGTGTGTTGATTGATTGTGACCTTATTTTTATTAGGTAGGTAGAGTGAGATGTCGTCACCACGCCCGAAATCTCCTCGAACTCCCGTACTGCCTAAAAAGGAGGATAAAGAAGAATCATTCTGGGACAAATTTGGCACCATAGGTCGCAAGAAGCGCATAAAAGAAGGTAAATATGGTGTCTTGCTAAAGATCCCTGTAACACTATTGAATGACTTGTGTGGGTTTTAATAGTTTTTTTTTTTATCAAATAAGTAATGAGTCAAAGTTATTTGTATTGTTATATTGTTTACATTTTCCTGTACCCAACTATTAAGTCTCAAAGTTTACCTACTACCCTCAATAAATAAGATGCATTTATTTTGTCTTTCTGTGGCTCAATCCTATATTATTCAATATAAATAATACATTATCAGTATTTAGTGTTGTGTCATTATGTGTGCCTTTGGTTTGTCCATGCAGTGCAAGATGTGCAAGCTGAAGGTAAATTCGCCATTGATTCTCCGGGCAGTCCAACTGCCCCAGAAATCCCACCAGAGGAGTATAGTTTACGTAAGTTATATCTTATAGTTTCATTCATCTAATGTTCTACTATCAAGCAATATTGCTTATTGTGCAGACTATAAATATAGAAGTGATGTGTGACTCATGCAGTATAAGTAAATGTTATAATTAACATAGATGTTTCCTATTTGTGTTGATATTTTCTATCATAAATGGTGTGATTTTTATGAGAATTTATTTATTCTCTCATTGGAAGCTATGACTCATATAGGTGTGTCTGCACTTATCCTGTTGAACAATGTAACAAACAGGATAATTCATAAAGACACAGCATGTAGGTACCTAATCTGTTTTGGCTTGGTAAATTGACAACATTAAATATATTTGTAGATGACAATGAAGAAAGAGCCATAATTGAGCCGAGATCTCTTGAAGATCCAAGAGTCAAAGATCTGGTCCAAGTACTCATTGATTGGATCAATGATGAGCTTGCCACCCAAAGAATCATTGTCAAGGACATAAGTGAAGATTTGTATGATGGTCAAGTACTTCAAAAACTCCTTGAGATGTTGACAAAGAACAAACTAGATGTGCCAGAAGTCACACAGTCTGAAGAAGGGCAGCGACAAAAACTAGCCATAGTACTTAGAGCAGTGAATCGGGTATGTTTTTATACAATATGTATTACCTTTTACCATAATGCTGCAGCTATATACATGTTAGTTTTGTTACAGGTTCTTTACGGAACAACTAAGCCCGTGCCTAAGTGGAGTGTGGACTCCATTCACTCAAAGAATGTTGTATCCATACTGCATCTACTCGTTGCCTTGGCGCGCCACTTCCGAGCTCCCGTTCGCCTACCTGAAAACGTGAGCGTCAATGTTGTGGTGGTGAAGAAAGACACTCCTACCCAATTGTCTCACAGGTGAATTGTTAACTGCCATAGAGTTTGATATGTATTATTTAAGCAAAATGTATATCATACTAATTCCCTCAAAAATTATTTCAGGACATTTGTTGAAACCATAACAACCACCTATGATGATTTGGGAATGAAATGTGAAAGAGATGCATTTGATGCTTTGTTTGATCATGCTCCTGATAAGTTGCAAGTGGTGAAGAAGTCACTCATTACATTTGTTAACAAACACTTGAGCAAAGTCAATCTTGAAGTGATGGACTTGGACACACAATTTCATGATGGTGTATACTTGTGCCTTTTGATGGGACTGCTTGAAGGATTCTTTGTGCCTTTATATGACTTCCATCTGATCCCAGAAGATTTTGACCAAAAGGTTCATAATGTTTCCTTTGCCTTTGAACTCATGCAAGATGTTGGACTTGCCAAACCAAAAGCAAGACCTGAAGGTAAATAATGTTAATTGAATTACATCATACAATCATTTTCGTGCATTTGCAATCACATTAACATGTTGTATTCATTTTCAGATATTGTGAACCTCGATCTCAAATCAACACTACGTGTCTTATATAATCTGTTCACAAAGTACAAGAGCATAGCCTAAAAACAAACTTAAATGATTATTTACTACTAATTAACAAGACCGCGTGTGTGCCTGATCTATATCTTAATAACAATTGTATTAATTTAGGTAGAGTGTTAACGACGTAAGTAATGTATGACACGGTGCTTTATCTTAACTAAGTATAGTATAGAAATATATTAATTTACTAACAAGCATACAGTTTCATTTACACCCGACTCCTTAACAATCTGCACAGGGATCTCCTCCATGGTAATGAGTGCTGCTGATACAAAAAGGAATAATCTGGTAGGCAGGAAATGAAAACTGCTTATGAGTTACAAGTCTTTTATTTGTAATAAAAAATTGATTACAAGATTATCAATTTATTTTTCCAATACACAATATGAAAATACACAAAGTCACGAGTAAAATGTAAAAAATTGTGATCATAAAGCATTCACAGCATGCTGTGAATTTCACTCCATGATATAAGTGAGTTGACATGATGCAATAAGAACCCACAGGTGTTAAATGGACTATTGAACAGGGATCAATACAATGTTCTAAAACACTTCTACATTTTACAGAAAATTAACGCTGCGTAAACACATTGATCAAATCAGAGGAAAATTATAGCCATGTTACATTTTTGCCTCCACAGTCAAACCTATTGTTATTAAAATTATACTGTATAATAAGCAGGAAAGACATTGAGCAAACACAATCTCATAAAGCTGCGTTTATATTATATTTACTAGACAAATATTTTAAGTATATAATGATATAAAAGTAAAAAATGTAAGTGTTTTTATTCCTACACATACATTCAGTGTTACTTGTTACTTGCTATTTTGTTTATTGTTTTCTTCAGGGTGTTTGCTTCACATCTGCAGTAGCGTTGTCTTATATTACGGCTACGAGCTACATTTTATTAATAAGTGAATTTAAGTAGACCAACAGCCAAATTGCGTGTCATATAAATTCATGAAATCGATTGCAAACTCTTTTATTTTGTCAATTCAAGAGTATTCATTGCGCGTTTTACGCCGTCGAGTAGAAGGATTTTCTCCTTTCGGTTGTCCTGAAAGCTATGATTTAGTGTCTTACGCAATCAGGATGCAGTACCTATATTAAACTTTTACTGATGACAAAAATATGATTGATGTGATTTGATTACACAATATCTAAAAAAAAAATATTCGTAACTCGTAAAACATCAATTCTGTTAGTCTATTGGTGTAAAATTAATTGCCTATGGTCTAAGATCCGGTATAAGAATTAAATACCCTCATATGTTATTTAATGATGATAAGGTAGGATTATAACTGTCAGATAATATTATCTATCTGAGATTTTATATAGGTACATTGATCGCAAATAGGTTGCCTAGCTAAATCGCGTACCTACAGATGATGTTAATTAATAAAAAAAAAATGTGGGCAACCATGGATTTACTTTTTGATATGGCAGTCTAATACGGTTGGATTAGGAATAAAATAACCTTTTATTTGATATGTAATTCGATTAAATAACTGATGAGTGTATATCAATAACGGTTACTTACCTGTAGGTATATAGAGGGCAAAATAGACATATTTTATTTTTCAATTCCTATTAAGTAGTATAAGCTTTTCATAAATATCCAATTAGAACGAAACCTTTATTTATTTTTTATTATTTAACATCATCGGTACGCGATTTAGCTAGGTAACTTATTTGCGATGAATCAATGTATATGTTATGGTCCAAGTGATTAATACAAAGCCGGGGCAATTTGAATAATGTCCAATATGAGCAGGCAATATGATAAAAACTATTGAAATAATGAAATTGACCACCGGACTTTCTGAATAATGCCCATCACTTATTGGGCAGGGTAATGTGTTTTATTAAACACATATTTTTGTTGGTTCCTATTTCTGTCTGCAGGGTCTAAAGAAACCTAACATGAAGGAGAACATCCCCTTCGTACCTATCCTATCCATGTCGGGATGCCCTAAGTTCCCGAGCTCACTTCGCTCGATCTTGGTCCAATTCATTGACCAACGAATTGCCCAACCATTACATAGCAATATTCATAAAGACCAGACAATGTGATAAATATAAAAGTTTAAATCAATATTCATTCATTATATTGCCCAATTTGACTTGACTAGATTCATAATGTCCAGGCATTATACATAGTGCACATATTAATCACTTGGTCCATGACATATATATTATCTTTCATATAATCCTATCAGTTATACGAAATATATTATATATCTTATAATGGATCTCGCACTACTAGTGGTTGTACATAACACAGAACTTCTAAATTGTCATAGGTAGCTGCCGATATATTTGATTAATAAATAATAAAGTTACACAACACATAGAATATATTAAATCACAACGATAACTAAAATAGAACTAAGGAATTATTTGGAACAACATGCACTGCATACAATTATTATAAAAACTCGATATAATATTAAAATATATTTCTCTTATAAATCTGTTTTTAACAAAAATAAAATAAAGCATATTTAGGGGTATTTGTAACAAACATTCTGCTTTACGTTCTTGTGCTCATACTGGCATTGCAGTACATAAGGGGCTGACGAGTGGTTCGTGGTTATATTATCTACCGCCATAGCTACATGTGATTACATAGTTGTGTGATTACTCGCGGTCCCCTTGTTACCTATGTACTATATTAGTTGTTGTAAGATAAAATCTTAATTATCTTCTTATTCTAAAATCGCTGCCTGCAAACCGTTTCGGTCTATGTTAAATGTAGATTTACATTACATTTTAATTGACTGGTAAATATCTAGGCTCACCATTACATAGAAGCAAATTTATTTACTACCAAAAATAATTTATATGTGTTTAATTGGCCTGCATATAAATTGATAACATATTCCAGTCATACTACTCATGTATAACAGATGGTGCAAAAAATATTTGATGGTGTCATCAATTGCTATCTGAAACTTGTGCAAACTACTGTTGAGTTTTGGAACAAATTCCAAATTAAAACGGATGAGTGTGCATAGCTTATGTAACAATCAATTTATTATTTGAGAGCCTCAAGAGTACCCTTCAAAGGCGTCAATAAAATCAAATATAGTCTAACGCAATGTTGAGTATTTTTAGAATAATAAATTAATACATATGGTTTTAATAAAAATACTTCATCTTAAAATCTAATTAAAATACGTAAGCATTAATAAAATAAGTACGCGTAATATTGCCATCAATACTAGACTGTCTTCCCTGTCTCGTCATCTAAAAAATAAAATTATAGAACTCGTCTCGACGACGTAACTAGGTAAGTTAAAATGATTAATATTTAAGAAAATCAAGGCCCGCGGCAGCAGGTCTCATTACCCAAATTAAAATATTTTTAATAAATAATAACAAGTTGGAATGTTTGTTAAAATGCTAGGGTTTCGAAATTTAAATATTATTCAATCACCATAATAATACATGGGAGAAAGAAGTGATATCACGCGGTCACGTAATTGTAGTGTAGTTAGGTTCTTGTAATTTGACACAAGAAAACCTTTCAATATACAATCGTCTTTATTAGCCGCGACATCAGCGAATTTAGTTGATACGCTACTGTGTCGTCGCGCTGACTACTGATTCTGTGACACTTCACAAAAATATGAGTATTGCTTAATCCCTTTAAATCACGTACCTACGAGAACTTATTGCCTACTTCTCTTCATTGCTTCTTTTCGAGTAAAATATTGCAGTACTCATAGTTTAGTCATATTCAGTGTGCCACAGAATCAGGACTAATTAGCAACGATTCGTTTTTCTGGCAGGTAAACGGGCCGATGCCGGCACACCAGACCGGAAGCGGATATCGCCGCCATTTAGTAGTATTTAGTAGGCTTGGTTAAGGTTTTTTGAGATCAAAAGCTACCAATTTGCGTGAGAAAGTTATAGTTACGTGGATTCATTAAAATATGTTATAATTTCAACTGATATTTACCACGTGTTCCTATTAGAATTATTTTTCTACCCAATAATCAATAGACTATAAAATACAACTATTATACTAAAACTACCTACCTGTATGTCTCAACTACAACCATATTATAAATTATTCTTATTATTTCTAATAATGTGTATTAATGTTGAGTGCATATCAAAATGGTGGATATTCTTTTTAGGAAGACGTAGATTACAGACACCTAAAAAGTACACCCGCTATCTTGATGTCCACCGTGTACGATGTAGTTGGCATCACGAGAAGACTGGATAAGTGGACTCTATGGAAATCTAAGCAATCTAGATTATTGATTGTATTTTGATCTATAGCTATAATTACTATATTTAGTCTATTACAATCGCTCAAAGAGATGTCTAGCACAACTACTGTAAATAATGACATATAACATTCGAAAACGAGTAAACTGCCACCGTCTTCAGCGAGTCTTTGATCGAGTAGTTGAATGGAGTTGCAGTTCAATGTTGCGGCATGTGCAATTCTGACATTCAGTCAGACAAGAACACCGCTTCACTACACTTGCAAACTGGACGACGCGCCTGCGCACACGCAACATATTCTCATGTTCACTAAGCGAGTTCGTAAACGTAACGTTACACATTTTATGTTACCTAATGAATGATATTAAATTGTTTGTATTGTGTTGATAGAATTGGACTGAATTATCATTTGTTATTGTAGCTTTTTCCTACAATCGAATTTCGGTTACTGTAGTGATAGCTGTATGTATTCAATAAATACATAATAATATTGAGAATTCAGCGGTCAATAGTAAGCAAATAAAATTTGTTGGGGAAACGAGAAACAACAAACCCTGTTCCTTCAAGCAAATATTAAGGAAGAACGAAATGTGAACTGTTCGTACCGAATAGTCACAAAAGATCATGAATGGAAGAAATCACAAGATAAACATGGAGTACAGAACTGCAAGCAGGGGCAACGATTACAAAGACATGGTTATTATTCGTTACGTAGGTTTTCGTGACATCGCTGATAGGTCCAGGGATGTGGAAGATTCGCGTCGTAAAATAAGTTTAAGTTTCTCGTCCTCCTCCAAGTCGTCTTCGAAAGACACGGCGCGGCTGATCTCCGTGTGCCCCAGAGCCCGCGACTTCCAAGCCTCTAGCCTCATGACCTGAGAAAATTATTACGTCATCGTTATTTATTGGACCACTGCGTACGCTTCACGTCGATATAAACATGCTGAAGTCAAAATATTATCTTGTTTACCCATTACTATTGTTACCAATAAGTGCATCAACTATATTGTGAGTAAATCTTTATTGGCTTTATACTTTTAGTTATAACCATATCAGTATGAAATTTTAATAATAATTGTCTACCACCACATTCCCGAAGTCCTTACTTCTGTCATTTGGGACGAGGTTTTAAGCTTTTTTTATTTCTACAAATTTAAACTATGATACATCGTTAATGTTACGGTGAACACAATATTTAAACAAACAGGAACAAACACAGCATGACAACACAAAACAAATGCATGCATTAGCGGAGTAACACAACACAAGCAAGTGGACAATGCCATGACCAGCCACACGATAAAACAAGTTGTTGTAGCGTCAACATATAAACCAGACATAGACAACGAGAAGCACATCATAGTTAGCTGTCTTCGCCTGTTTCGTACGTACACTAATAAAACAAACAAACTGCTATAGGGGTCTAGTGTGTTCACCTGCCAAATCCATTTTTAATAAATGTTTTATTATAATTTTCTTAGATTAGCGTTCTAATAGTTTGGTATTGGCCCTTATATAAACTGATTTATTTGCAAATCTACTTTGCTAACTACTAGGAATAAACTAGCTATAAAATTACATGGGGCTACCTACGAATAGTATTCATTTTCTGTAGACAGAGATTAATAATTATATGCGTGTCTATGTACTTTATGTAAATAAACTAGTTACATTTTATTTTGGTTATTTAAGTGGGCGCACTGGAGGTTATATGTCACAATAAGACTTGCTAAGACTCCTACACTGAATATTATATGATCTTAATACAGTTGAACATACAAAGGCGTATTTTTATACAGTCTATCATCGACAGTCTGCCACTTCCATAGTGGCAATATTTTGGGCCAGAAAAACTAAATCTCTGTCGTGCCAGCGATACGAAGAATACAGTCTACAGTACACTACATAAGGAGTAGTTTAGATTGTTAGAATGGAGTAAGCCTGTTAACACACTAGCCGTTAAGGTGTTTGATAGTTGAACTTACTCGAGCCATTTCCAGGGCTCAGTCTCCGGGGTGGTGATGGGTGTCGGAAACTGTGCAGTGCCAAACAAAATGTATCAGACATTTTGATAAAAGCGCATCATCATTGTAAATACAAATTCTATTACATAGATACCTTAGTTTTGGTCGGCTGCGGCGGTAAACGCTCCAAATACCAAGAATTAATTGTGCCGAAAAACAATTTACATAGTGAATGATTCCTTTTCCACATTCCGATTACACAAAGCTACAATCACAGAATCATGGCAAGTTTGATATTAAACAATGTTCATCAAATATCGAGAAGTAATGTGTTTAGTATACAGGCTGTAACGGAAAGGTGCGAACATATCTTAAGGTTACACTAGTCGATAATTCTTCCATACAAACGGATTCTCGGGATTACTCCACTGTTTGACGATGTACGCTCAAAATAAGAAAATCTATCAATATGTCTCATCATTATCTAGCCCAGAATGGAGCCAAAAAAATATATATTTCAAAGTTATGAGCGTCGAAAGTTCCACATTTAGACACTAATTTTAACGCATTTTTGGGCGCAATTAAATACCATAAGAAGACGGTAAATTGCAAAACGGCCACCATACAGGGATAGATTATTAGTTCAACAATGCAAATAATTTCATTTTGAACAGATACGTTTAGTCGTTTTTTCATGATATCCAGACTCCCAAAATTCTGTTTATAAAATTTCGCGCACTCGGTTTCGTCCTAAATCATTATCCATTTCGCTACAAATTTGCAAAAGTGTGTATTCGTATGTATAAAATCGTTCGTGCCGTCGACTAGTGTACCCTTAAATGCTGCTTCTGCGCATGAACATGAAGAACTTTCCGCAAGGAAGTCATAGCCTATTCACCAAAAATAAAAATTGTATCTCCTATACATAAAATATAACGAATATAAATGTGGATGGATGGATAGGGAGAGGAAGGCCAAAGAAAAGAAGGATGGGCTGTGTGAGGAGTAATATGAAAAAAAAGGCAGTCAGTGATGGTGTGACGGGGGACAGGACAGGAAGAAGAATACTTGTTGCGCCGACCCCAAGTAACATGGGATATGGGCAGAAAGATGATGATGATGTATCGCCCATACAAATTTTGGTCAGCTACGCTGGGAATTGTCTATGACTTCCATAGAGAAAGTTGTTCATATACATGCGCAGAAGCAGTATTCAAGATATGATCGCACCTTTTAGAATATAAAAGAGTAGTCATAGGTAAGATATTTTTCTTGTCTAGGACTAACTACCCTTCCAAAAAATTTAAGCTAATCATCGTGAATCGAAATAGTAGTTCAGGAATTTATAGAAAATTACACAGTTGTTTTGCGTAATTTTATAACTGCTTGTACGGATTGAATGTCGGTGACTGTGTCGATTAGTTCAACTAAACTCATTTTATACAAATACAGCGATGATTGGTTGAGAAAGCTGAGAAATTACCAATCAGAGCGCTATATTTGCATAAACTGAGTTTAGTTGATATAATCACGATTTGTTTCATTGGTGAAATCGGCTCTTAGTGAACAACAAGGTGACAGTGTTTCCCATCGCATTTTTGCAATATTGTACAAAGTGTATCCCACATTCAAAGCGGCGTTGCCGTTACAATGACGGAAGCGTTGTTATAGCGAGTGATCGACCACACTGTGCGCTTCTCACACATGAAAATATAGATTCATGATCATGTTAGTATGTTGTGTTAGATGTATTCTTATAAATTAATCTATATATAAGCGTGTTAAATTAATATCAATATTGTATCATTCTCACTTTAATTTGTTAGAAAAGCAAAGCGTTAGAACGCGCTATGTTTACTTTTTTATATAATCTGTGGGTAGAATAGTTTTTGTCTTTCCTATCGTGAGATCTCTGGGGATGAGCAAACCCGATATTGGAGTAAAAAAAGGTCACATCATATATTGAGACTGATTAATTATCATTGTTGTAAGTGTGTGTGTGCAAATTTTGATCTATACTGTAGACTAAATTAATTTAATTTCGTAGACTAAACTGCCAACGACCTTATTTTTTTTTAAATGTTGCAAGCGGTGGTCATGGTGTTGTAGGTATGGCTCAATCATAAGTGATTCATCGAATCCATGTAACATGACTCCTCAATTTACTAATTGGTGTAAATAAATGTTATATGAATATAAACGTAATATATTTAATTATAACAGTATTCAAACACATAGTACATAAATTTTTATTGTGTTCAAAATGAAATCAACAATAAAATAAATACAATCGATAAAATGAAGTCTGACATAAATGAGTAGAAACAAAATAAAGGCCGCTAGTTTCTTAACAAATGTAATTTGTTTTGCCGTGAAATACTTCCTCTTAATCTACTTAAATTTTCGATCAACTTTCGATCACTCAGGATAGTCAGGATACGACACTATTTTTATGCAACGATAAAGTGACAAACCCCCAAAAGTCAGTTTAGTCCACGAAATTAAAAATCTGAGTAAAGTCTAATACTTTGGCGGTTTTTCGATATTTTCAAGTAATACGATTGTTTCAAGCATTAGTACCTCTGCCTTTAGTTCGGCGACTTGCTCCTGCAACTCACGGACTCTATCCGAGTCGCCATCGCCATCCATGTTATTGCGGAGTTCACCTTCAGTAGCCATCACTTCATTCTGCAATGG
Organism: Orthosia incerta; assembly: GCA_948252205.1. Classification (NCBI taxonomy): domain Eukaryota; kingdom Metazoa; phylum Arthropoda; class Insecta; order Lepidoptera; family Noctuidae; genus Orthosia; species Orthosia incerta. Next base: position 43,368,390 of record OX411741.1, read on the forward strand.
CACAAGAGTGTGTGAGTGACATTCGTAAACGGCATAAAACTATGCGTATCGCCAATAAACGTAATGATTCTCTTGCCAATCAAATTGAAAATACATATATATATCTCAGAATGTTTTTCGTTTATGATACTTAATAAAAAAACTGTTGAATTATAGAGCTGTTTTTATATTATGTTTATGAAAAACAATAATTTGCAAATGCGCACAATTCATTCCTGACACTCTTAGCCTGGAACTAAAATCATTGGAACTGCATGAACTAATTCCTCCTAGCTCGCTTCATCATCGGACTTCTAAACGTACGGAGATGCGTCATCGGTACATGGTGAACATCCCAACCATATGCACCAAACGTTTTGGGAATACTTTTATTGTGCGTACAGCTAAGGAGTGGAATTCTCTGCCGGAGTCTGTTTTTCCTGATAGCTACAACCTGGGAGTCTTTAAGTCAAGAATTAATAGGTTTCCTTTAGGCAAGCGTGCTACATCGTCGACCACATCATCGCTTACCATTAAGTGAGATAGTGTTCAAGCGCGAGCCTAAGAAAGATAAAAAAAAAACCATCACTTTTTAAAATATTAAAAACGAGAAACTTTCTGAGACACCCTATATTATATAGGGCTGATTTTAAATTGAATGACAGAAGAACAAAATACGCACTCTTTTTTAGAGTTGGTCCCTAAGAATAATTCCATACAAATATTATAAATGCGAAAATGTGTCTATATCTCTGTTAAGTTTTGACAAATAAACCAATGAATGATTTTGATGAAACTTGGCACACAATAGCCTCTGATCTCAATTACAACATAGGATATTTTGCATTCCAGTAAGTTCCATTGGGATAATAAAATACTAAACGCAGGCAGAAACTGGCTGTTCATAATCATGAGAACTGCTCCTATCGAAAAGATTGAAAATAAATTTAAAAGCCGCCTGTTTTATGCAATAATAAGACCAAACTTACCTTTAATTTATATTCAGACACTTCAGTTTCTAGCTCAGCTATTCTCTGGGCATCCTCCATGTTTCGAATGTTCGCTTGCATGGAGTCATATTTAGCCTGTTTTGAAAAAAATAAATTATATTTTTAGTGATGTTTGCTGATTAACGATATAGAAAATAAATATATTGTAATGTGAATTTATGAGGGTTACGTATGTATTGACACTAAATGAATACAACACAGGACATGTTCGAGTTTTCGTCTTTATATATAACACACCCTATGTCTCTATAGAATAAAATAGTAAAATGAAAATAAATAAAAGCAGAACCATATTGTTTCCTTAAAGGCAGAAAAGTGTAGAAAAACTTAAAATATATAGGTACCGACTAACCCCCATATTCTAAGTGATTTCCTGCACTCAAATCGATCAAATTGACAGTCATATCTTGTTATTTATTTACATTTTCATGGGGACTGATTCGATTGGAGTGATGAAAGTTGTCTTCAAAACGATTTAGAATATTATGCACTAACTGACCCACGCGGCTTCGCTCCCTTCAACTGGCTACCCTTCCTTCCCTACCTACCAAATATTTTTTATGTATCATCAATAGTTTTCTCAGCGCACGCCAAACAATGAATTGTATAGGCAACATTTTGCTACTTTGGGTAACATTATTGCAATATTCAAAAGGATCTCTAATTTTTTTGAAAATATATTATAGCCTATGACACTCAGGAATAATGTAGCTTTTTACTGGTGAAAGAATTTTCAAAATTGGTTCAGTAGATCCAAAGATTACCCCCTACAAAGTCACAAACTCACAAACTTTACCTCTTTATAATATTAGTATAGATAAGGCTCTTTAATTTTGTGTGATGTTTAAAGTAATTAATCCATGATTAGGTTTAAGAGCATGCAATCCAACGGGTAACAGCTCAATTTGACGTCGACGATGTAAAAATTCGTTTCTAGAGCTCCATTTCGAGTTATTAATACACATTCAATTGAATAGCATAATATTAATTTGCAAAATTACATACGAAGAAGTATTTTAAGAAAAATAGCCGCGAACTTATGAACCTATCTATGTATTTCAAGCAATAACAATTAATAAGCAGTAAAAACCAAAACAAGCGAAAATGTTATGACAAATAATGTCGTACCATATGGACACCATGACATGAAGAAAAGTAAAAAAAGATTGTAGCTACCAACATTTATGCTCACCTTGCTCTCCAAGTCAGCATACTTGTGCTGGAACTCTCTCTGGCGCGTTTGCAGCGCTCTCTCGCGTTGGAGTGCGGCGTCGAGGTTCTCGCGGAGCTGACGCGCTTCCTCGTCTTGACGACGGAGCTGGTTCGTCGAGACTTGCACCTGGGTTTCTAGCTCCATTACCTGCCATTTATAAATCGCTTAAGCCTATTTTCTGATCCGTAGTTAACTCAACCATTGGTTAAATATGGCGGGTTAAACGCGTTTAAAATCAATTGTTTGTGTAACAAATGGTTAAATAATTAACTCTCCAAATTATTTGACCATTTGTGAGTTGAAGCAATGATTTCGTCAGATAATCGTTCAACCTTGTAGCCTACTCTCGCTATGAACACTAGTCTTGATAAGATTATAAATGTCAATGTCTGTGACTATATATTTAGGTACAAGATATTTATTTGTTAATCAATCACACTTCGACGGTTTAGCGGGGAACATATCCAAATTCAAATATGAAATATACAATACTAAATCGGTAGTAAATGCTTAAAAATAAAGAACGAATTAAATTCGATTTCATAGATTTGCAGATCAAAGTCAGAATATCGGATATCTTAATATTACATGCTACTCGTCACCCAACATAAAATAACATCACGGCTGTTTTCAAGGGTTGGGTGAGGTACATCTATAGTACAACTGAATATCGCCGCCATGTAGTAGGGAGCAGGCCTATTGCCATTGTACTGACACAGATCTAGTCACAAAAATTACCATTACTAGAACACCATTATCAAATTTTATAAAGAGGTTAGCAACGTTACTACTCCCTTCAATCAATCTGCCTAGCCTTTTCCCAACTATATTGGGTTCGACTTCCAGTCTTACCGGATTCAGCTAAGTACCAGTGTTTTACATGGAGCGACTGCCTATCTGACCTCCACAACCCAGTTAACGTTACTACTCTCTTAAGATTGTAAATATAAATAGATGTTTGTGAAAAATAAATGCAGTTACCGACTGTCATTGGAATAAGCAACATTGTGTTTCATTCTATAGTCTCACGAAGAAGGGTTACGTGACTTTTATGACGCCGAGATAAGATTCATTTTGCTACAATTCATCCGTCATCGTGAGATAGAACAACTATACCAAAAACCTCTCCAGTTCCACTCAGTGTCCAGTGACCACTAAACCATCAACAAGGCACAAATTCAGATTCTGGGCTGTTACTGAGATTTACGAAATGGAGATACCTAATAACAGCTACTGCTACAGTGCTGCTGCTACTGACCAACGAGGCACCCTACTATTAAATAAATAAAACAGGCTTCAGGCTTCTTCTGGGTAAACTCACTCCATCGTCGACTCTGTCTCTGTCACCTCTGAACTAGACTAGATTCAAGAGTAAATCCATCTCAAATAAAAAAATACGCTTGTAACGCCATTACCTTCAGTCTTAACTCCTTAAGCTCAGTCAGTGCCTCGACTTCCCTTATCCTAGTGGTCATCAGTTCCTCTTCTAACTTCTGCATGTCTGCAGAGCGTCCTTCCCAGGCGCGCAGCAGCTTCTTAGGCGTTGCCATTATATCGGACACAACGTTCGACTGTACCGGCGTGGCTGGGACGTCTTGCCTGTGTTCCTGAGCACATTTATAAAATATTACTTCATGATATTATGAAAGAAAACCTTACCTACTGTTTTATACTTGGCGCTCAATCCATTCTTACAGCTATAAAATAATGAGAAAGTAACTCTGTCTGTCTGTTAATTACTTTTTTACGCCTTAACGGCTAAACGGATATGGAAGAAACTTTACACATGGGAATACAAGCAGCCTTATTGTGTAATGAATTCGGCAAGGCAAAGGGCAAAGAGTATGACAAATCGACCAATCACATGCGAGATGAAAGACGCGATGTGGATTTCTGTCTATGTGATTGGTCGATTTTCCATACTCTTTGCCTTGCCAAACAGACACTAATACGCATTGTGCCGTAGGTAAACAACCAAAGGTGTGTGTGAGAGACTAGGTAAGACTGTAACATTCCTAATTTGGAGACTCAATGGCTCACAATAGAATGTTTTTTGACATTTCTGTAGGGGCCAGTTTCTTGTGGTGTGAGTGTTAATAGGCAAATTAAGTTTCCACGACTGTAAATTACAAAACCACGTTTCTTTCCGTTTATAATCGCGAACAAGAGCAATGAATGCAATAATAAAAGCGCTTTACTTGTAGATGTCGCTGCCACGCATCAGATATCTCGGTCACGCGTTGCCGCAGATCTTTCAACGATAAATTAGCTTCTGCCTCACGTAGCTTCACAGCAATTAGCTCGTCCTGAAAACATTTACGGTATTACGTACAGGCAAATAGTGTTTACACAGAAAATATAAGTCGTCAGACATTTTAATAATTTGGCGGCGAATTACAGCGCGGATTTGCCGGGGATATTATAGTGCACAAGTATGTGCGCATTAAATCCCTTCGTTCATGTCGCGTTGTCGTCCCAGATACTTTACTGAGTGGTTATAAATACCACAACATTTTTCATTCTACGATACTTCGTCGAGCTTCATTGCCTCGGTGCTTTTCTGGGACTTGCAGTGGTTTGAGAATAGTGCGGTGGGATTGTCCCAATATACAAAAACGGACCACCACAAAATATTACTAATAGATGAAGTAACATTATTATTTATTATTGATAGGTCCCAAACAGGCCTAACAGTTGACTCGCTAATCTTCCGGTTATATCGTCGAAAGATGTTAAAGAATTAGAGGGTGCTTCTTTTTATCTAAACCTGGATGAATTCACGCCTTTTAATAAGGGTGTAGGCAGAAACTACACCTTTTACTATTCTTACTAATATTATAATGATACTGCAAATTTTGTAGACTTTGTGTATATATGGAGGGTATTTTCTGGCACTATTGCATCGATTGGAAAAGTACATTATACCCAACATTTTGGAAAAAATACAGAACAGGTGAATTTTTTCAAGCAGTTTAATTTAAGCAAAGTCAGACCTCTCGGGGTGGTGTTTCATGAGGTCACGGGGCCCATCCCATGTGCTGATGGTGATCACCAGCACATGGGAGTTTTTAGTGGGGGAAAAATCTCACACTCCCTGGTTTTTTCCCTAAAGCTCAAGACACCTGTAGAAACCTTCTCTCCAAAAAAAATCCTTTTTTTATATGTGTTTAGTTCTGTAAACGTAATCTTACCTGTAAATGAGCCACATTATTATCGACTCGCTGCCTCCTCAGACTCTTGTTTTCGTTCTCCAGCTCCGCGATGCGGGCCGTCAGCTCCCTCTCGGCGGCTTCCCGTTCGGCCGCGTGCAGTCTGGCGCGAACTAGCTCCCTTTGAAGACAACGTGCTAACTCTTCGCCTTTCTGTGTACTGCCCCCCTCTATGCCTTCCAGAGATGATTGTCGCGAGTTGTTCTAGAAATGCGATGGATTTAGATAATGGATATACGTTTGATAATAGTGGATTAGTAAATGATGAGTTTTATGATAATGAGGGCAAAAAATAAAAAATGTAAAACACTAAATTAAATCATCATCTGCCTAGCCTTTTCCCAACTATATGGGGTCGGCTAACAGTCTTACCGGATTCAGCTAAGTACCAGTGTTTTACATGGAGCGACTGCCTATCTTACCTCCACAACCCAGTAACTGGGTAACACGGTACCCCTTAGCAAGACTGTTGTCAGATCTCAAGCTTCTGACTACCCGTAACGACTGTCAAAGATCTTCAAATTACAGCCGGGACTAACGGCTTAACGTGCTTTCCGAGGCACGGAGGAAACTCGGTATGTTGAAATGGTCACCCATCCACGGACCGACCTCGTTAAGCGTTGCTTAACCTTGAAGATCGACCCGTGCGGCTGTTATTATTTAGCCACGAGCTCCTCTAAAACACTGAAATTAAAATGACTTTTAAATTGCCCGTGGATTAGATTGCTTAATAAACATATATCTCAAAATATCTGTCATCTAAAAAGTATGTAACAAAAAAGGTCGTGAGTTTGATAAAATGCAAGTCGACAACGTTAAAACATATTTATATAAACAGAGGTCTTACTTTGACGTGTCTTAAATATCTTGCTTCCCCTGAGTGAGAGAGTGACGGAACTGTACATGACGATGAGCACTATTCCTTTTTCACAGCGGTATCATTATGACTTGGACACGTTATAGTACGGCCCCAGATATTTATTAACCATTTAATACGCTACTCATTTCAAAACCACTCACCTCGGCGATGGTCATCTCGAGGGAGCGTATCTCATCTTGGGCGACGGCCAGCCGTTGTTGTGAGTCGACATTCGCCCTCCTTAGTGCCTGCACCTCCCTGGCGAGGGCGAAAGTCTCCTCTTCACCCTCCGCGAGGTCCACTTGACCTCTCACAAGCCTCTCTGCCAATCCCGAGCTTTCCTTTTCGAGCAGTTCTACTCGTTGCTTCAACAGACGATTTTCCTGACGCAGGCACTACAATAAATACCATGTTTCCCAGAATAAAGATAAATTCAGTTGTTAGAAGTTAAAAAGTCACATGCAGTATTAGACATTTCATTACCGAACCTTTGTGCTGATATTGCCGTTTATGGCCAGGAGGGAGTTACAGCTTTTGATTGGGCTGACAATGAAATTTGACAGTGTTAGCAAATAGATTTCTTTGCGTGGATGGTACGAGTAAATTACGCATTAAATTGTTATTTGAAACCCCATAAAAAAGGATTTAAATGCACTACAAATCTAAAACACACTTTTTTTTATACAATGACAAGAAACGATCGCCCAGACTCAAGCGTCATCAGGTGTGCTGATTTTCTTTGCTTCATGGATCAGTCTATACTAATATTATAAAGAGGAAAGATTTTTTTGTTTGTTTGTACCGAATAGGCTCCGAAACTACTGGACCGATTTGAAAAATTCTTTCACCAATAGAAAGCTACATTCCTGAGTGACATAGGCTATTTTTTAATCCCGAAATTGGGTCCTGTGGGGTGGTCCACGAGAGCGAAGCCGCGTACACACGCGCACAAAAGCTAGTAAATAATATTTTAGCTCGGTACGGTAATGAAATGTATGATTAGTAGATTAAATGTGGTGACATCCACAAAGTGAAACCACGCAGACAGAAGAACACGCAGATAGACATTCACAAACCCTGAAACTAAAATGTTTTCTTACCCTCAACACCGCTATATCACTTTGCTCTTTAGTTTTAATAACTGTGTATTCCTTTTCAAGCTTTTTCATCTTCTTTGGGTTGAATTTGATGGAATATGCGAGGTTCATGAACACATCTTGGTCAGCTTCTGCTTTCGATGGCAGTTCTTTTTGTATGTACTGTAAATTTATGAAATGGAGTGGTAAAGTACGATTCAAACTTAATGGCGGCTCGGAACACGAGGCGAGTAGCTGCGCAGTAGCAAATTTACTCAGTACAGGTAAAAGTTTCAGTCGATAACTGCGCAGCGAGTACCCCAATTCACAGCCGCCATAAAGTTTGACACTACAGTACAAATCAAGAAATATAATCAAATAGAAGGCATGAAGTAAGAATAGGCGGTGTTGTGCTGTTCGCCGTACAAGACCAATCAATCATATTGCTGTCAATCGTCAGCATTGATGGCACCTTTGGTTCGGTGAATGTAGATTGACATCGGCAACTTTGTTCAATAGTGAAGGATCACTGTTGATCCACCGGATATACTGATTGTCGATTGAGTAACGGGACGAATAGTAATCAGTTGATGGTTGGTCGATTATCGAGCGTAGTTTTTTCCCATTGAAGCATGATTCAATCGGCGGAAGCTTGACTTATAGGGCGACTTACCAACTTGGTGTCTTAATTACATAAATAAATATGCGTATTAGTTAGTACTCCTTCGTACTTGAGGATCATAACGAACGTAACTACATCAGCCAGTATATTCTGCAAACATCTTACCGTGAAAAACTTAGGTGGAGTAAGATTGAAGTTCAGTGCGTGTCACGAAAGATGACTTTGACCGCATCACCCGCGCTCTGTCCGCCGCCCGGCAGGCTTATTACGTATCTTTTGCAAGAGCAAAACGATAGCGATTTTTGCGCAATAATTGCTTTTCCATACAGAAATTTTAGAGTTGTTGGCGATTTTTCTTAATAAGTGCATTTGACAAACAGCGAGCGATTAGCAAACGATTGTGTAGGACCTAAACTGCAGGTAATTCCGACTTTTATGACATAAAGCGTTTGATCGCTACCGTTTTGCTCTTGCAAAAGATACGTAATAAGCCTGCCGATGACGCCCGGTCCCTTTCCGCATTCAGACCTCACATCGCTAAAGAGACCTATAATCGTCTACTGCGCAAGTCAAATCACGTTGTGTGTCAAGTGTCATCTTTCGTGGCACGCACTGTAACTGTTATTCGACCCTGATTGGACCGATTACTTCATGTTCACTTCACTAAGTTTTCAGGGTAAGATTTTTGCAGAATAGCACTAATGTCAGGGCCCTAAGACTTAACTACTAACTACCTTAACATGTCATATCGAGCTTTAAAAGAGATTATCAAAGTGTATGAGTGGGATAAATCTCCATAAATCTGAACCAGCTGTAAAACTCAATGACTGAATCATATTTACAGGCAATATAGCAACTATAAAAAAAAAAAATTGCGCCAGGTATGAGTATCACGCATACCATAAATAACAGAAAAAATAACTAAAAGGTAAAATATGCGTAACATCTATGCAAAACGGCCATCGCTCATCATGAACGAACCAATGTCGTGGTGGCCCATTGGCTAAGATCTCGCCGCTCGTGCTCGAAGACGTGGGTTCGAATCCGGGCAAGTACCAATGTGGCTTTTTCTATTCATATGTACTTTCTAAGTTTATCTTGGACGTCGCTGACAACGGTGAAGGAAAACATCGTGAAGAAACCTGGACCTATAGTGAGTTTATGATAAGATTGTGCTTCATTGTTGTAATTGCTGCAAGTCGTTCCAGTGCGAGGATAAACTAATAAAACTAAATTAGGCATAGCACGCACTGCGGTTTTTATTCGCGCTTTTTATTTTTTTTGCACTTTTTGAACGCGATTTTTTTTCCGCAGTGCGTGCAGTTTCATACATTTCCATAGGTCACAGAATGTGCGGAAAAAAATTCACGCGAATAAAAATCGCAGTGCGTGCTATGCCTTAATGACGCTGGTACTCGGTACGAGCAGAGCCACAGCGGTTGTTTCAAGCAACAGCCGGCGAATTTCATAATTCACTCACCTTCAATATACTTTCCATGTCCAGCGAAAGCAGATCATTCTTTCCCACTGTCAGTAAGGCCAGGGCTACCTTGAAAACTATTTCAATTCCCTCGGATAGGAACACATCCATGATTCGGCAAGCAAGCGGCAAAGTTAGCGTAGTAGTGAATAGTGTAAGGAACCAACTACTGGCATACAGAGATGTGTTGAAACTCTGAAAAATTAAATCAATTGTTATTATCATTTGAAACGAATTAACACCTTACTCTCCTTCGTATCTCGAGAACGCTTGAGTATCTTGTTCTGAGAGGAAAACCTTGTCGTGCGACGTCTTTTTAACCGACTTTCGAAAAAGGAGATGTTCACCGATATCATCATCACCGTCAATTGTAGACCGATTTTGAAAATTATTTTATTGCTTGTTTATGTGTCGAAATTGGTCCGATTTTAATTTGGTGAAGATCTGATGAAGAACTTCGAAGATATACAACAGAACTCTTCAATAAATAACGGCAAATCTTTAGGGACTGCTGCAATTGCATGTCTGTTTATTGTTTATACCATTTCATAACATAACATCACTGCATTACGCTCTTAAGGGGTAAGCAGATCTCTCATTTGATCGGATTTTTTTAAGTTTCTTGATATTCGGGTAATCTATTCTGGCGTTATAAGAAAATGACTAAATAACTTGCCTATAGGTAGGTACAACTAAAAAGTGAAAAATATAAAACCTTTTTACAAAAAAATACTACCGACTTCCAAATAAGAAAACTACGTCCATAACGTAAAAAAATGATACCTACGAAAGACACCGACTTCCAAAAATAAAGTTATTTTTCACTTTGTAGTTTTCTTATTTGGCAGTCGGTAGTATTTTTTGGTAAAAAAGTTTTTTTATTTTTCTATTCCGCTTTCCAGCCAAGTAGCCAAGTAGCTCAAGTAGTTACGGTGGATCATTTACTGTTCGTGCTGTCCGCCTCTGGAATACTCTTCCACACTCTATACGGGATATCCCTTCTTTGAAGATTTTCAAGAGAAGAATAAGGTAACGTTTCCTATCAACATGACGAATAAATATATATTATGTTTATAGATTGTGTGCTGTACACGTATTTGTTTAGTTTATATGTATTTCTTAATTTTGTTGTGCATTTGGATACACTGTCCTCATATACAAATTTCTTTATTCAACTGTTTGCTTCACCTTTGTACATAAGCTGATCTATTGTTTTTGTATCTGTCTTATAAATTTTTTTCAATACAGTTGTTAAACATGGCGTACTTTCAGAGGCTATAATTATGATTCGAAAGTTAAATCTTACGCATAGGCATCTTTCTGTTACGCGGTCGTGACTTTTGTTTACGAGCTCGATCATTATGTTTGCAGTTTAGTTTTAAATTTATAAGTCAATTTAAAAAAGTTTAGTAGCAAGGAGTTTTCAAACAGAATAAAATGGGATGGATTTTCTACGAGGAAAAATGAATGATTCGGTACGTTTTAGCATTGAATTCTCAAAAGTCTGTTAAATGGTTGTTTAATATATTTAAAAACCAGTTTCAATTTAATTATTTTCACATCAATATTTGTCAGAAATCGAATAGGCTGTATAGGCTGTTTTCGTTGAAAAAAAAATGTCAGTTGCAAAAACGCGCCATAAGTCAATTTAAAATAGCAAGGAGTTTTCATACATAGAATAAAATGGGATACGATTTTATACGAAGAAAAATTAATGATTCCGTACGTATTAGCATTGAATTCTCATTTTTTTTTTAAATCTTTGTTTACTATATTTATTTACCAGTTTTAAGTTAATTATTTTCACATCAACGTTTGTCAAAAATCGAATAGGCTGTATAGACTGTTTTCTTTGTAAAAAGTTGCAAAAACGCGCCATATTGAAAATTTTATTTTTTGTGAATAAACAAATCTAATTCCTGGATTTGTTTTTACTGTTTCTCACAACTGTATTAAAAAACGTCGTGTGATACATGGGTGTGTAGGTTATTGAAAACTCGTGTCATTAAAAACCCTCGCCTTCGGCTCGGGCTTGTTAATGACAGCTCGTTTGCAATAACCTACTTTCCACCCTTGTATCACAATGTACTATTGTGTACAATAAAGAATAAGAATGAATACTATGACCAGGGGGGTGACCATAAGCTCTTAGAGCGGTATCAATTTGATATCGAGTAAGTGACAGATGTATACAAGTCATATACATCTGTCCCTTATTCGATCTCAAATTGATACCGCTCTAAGAGCTTATGGTCACCCCCCTGAAATAGTTTTTATCAGTGGTACTCTAAACTTGAGTGAACTATGGTCGTTCTGCCATTACAGTAGCTGACTATGTTTTTGTAATTTTCCACCTAAGGTTGTAAACAGACGGGCTGCGCAATCAGTGTACAGTTGTCATGCAGTTTTAATGAGCGGATTGCGCAGTCGGTTGGCAATTTCGAAGCAGTTGTCAATTGTACAAAAACTGCATACTAAATGCAATTTTGCAGCTGGTGTGTATGCAACATTGATGCTTGTGAACTTAAATCGCATTCTGTGCACTTCGGCTGTAAAGTTTTGAGCCTAAGTTCACAGAATGCAATTTCAGTATTGAAATATTTTATCTATCCATGATCTATTAACATGGGTTGTTGGATTGTGGTATTTGCTAACATCTGACCATCATTTTTATTCACTGTGGCATTATGGACAGCATAAAACGTTGCCACTGAAACGCACGGATTTGTAACAAACAGTGCACGATTGTATTCCATTCAAGCTATCCATCGCTCAGTTTCAAGGTTTATTCTTTGTTGTGTTTACGTATTCCATATTATGTCGGCACATTAGTTGGCTTAAATAGCTAAGTCAGAGGACAGTGGGGTTTCCAGAGGCGGCTTAATTTACTGTGACACCAGAGGCCACATCCTCACACGAAAATAAGAAGAGAAGTAAGCGTATTTGTCCGAATATTGGCTTTATTCCGGTAATGCAAAGTAAACTCAATGCATCAATGTGCAAGTACAAAACCAACTCTAACACAATTGTTAGAGTTGGTTTTGTACTTGCACAAATACATCAACATCAAGCTATTGTTCGGTGAACGCACCTGTGATTGAAAGTGCACATGCAAGTCCGGTAGCAGTTCTTGGACAAGGTTCTCCAACTGGAACATACATAGGCCTAGCTCTGCCATACTCGGTTTGAACATATCACGCATACGATGTTGCTGCATAATCTTCACTAATACTGCAAAGGCTTCTTCTTCCGGCATCTGTTTAGGAGAAATATTAGGTAAGACCATTTTATTGAAAAGTAAAAATCAACATCATTTTAGTAGAAAAGTTTTAGCTAGAAGTATGGCTTAAAGAAAGGAATGACAGTAAAAAAAATGGAAATTACATCTATGGAAGAAGACGTACAGCGTCGGCACAAACACGTTGGAGTGAGGGTTTAACGTCTAAAATTACCATCTTGTTCTACCGTACAGCCGTGTTGAGAACTGTATCAGCAATTAAAACCTATTGACTAAACATTTCCAATATTTGTTTTGGGCAATAAATAATTACTGTCTGTCCCACAGTCACATAGACCTTGGCCCTGGCCCCTGAATACATTTTTGACAGGCTCTTTAGAGTTTTTGCGAGAGGAACGCACGGCAATTGTTTATTAATTTTATAATTATAGTCGTAATAGTCCGAATAAGGTTATTATGGAAAGAAAACTGTGAAGTTGCCCGGAAAATGCCCATTTCGGGAAAAACTTAAACTCCTCTTTTTCTATGGGATAATTCAAATTCAAAATGATTTACTCAGTTTGTCAATGTCTGACGCGTTAGCTAGTTAAATAATAAAACTGACCTGCATGAGCAACAAGCCGACAATAAATCCAGAGCCTTGGCAGTATCCGACTTCCCGATCATGTAAAGAATAAGCCTTCATAACGTTAAACAGAGACTCTTGTCCTAGACCATCCTTCTCTTTGAAGAAGTCATGTTCCGGGTATGTTCGGGCTATATCACGTCGGATCACCTTCTCACATGCAGATTTCGCCTGGAACAAAGATTAGGGTAAAAATTGAATGGGAATCATCCACTGTTTGCAGCGGGCGCAAAGTGTCAGTACAATAATAGTTAAAGTTCTTTAAGTCAAGAGTGAAAAGATTACTTCTTGTCAAGCGTGCTTCATCGTCGAACTTATTGTTTACCATCAGATGAGATAGTAGTCACACGCGAAACCAGGGGTCACCAAATGGCGGACCGCGGTTCTGATCCGGACCTCGGTTAAACATATCTTTTGAGGACCTAAGTAACAGTACAATATAATTTTCTTGTGTTACTTGAATACGTAAGTTAATAATTTATCCCGCAGTGCACATTGTCGAATGGAAGGCAGTAAAGACAAATCTTTACTGCCGTTTATTCGATTCCTGTACCTGTCCAAACTTCAGCAGATCGGACGGCAAATTTGCGTCTTCGCCCGCTCTGAAAGTGTTTTTTATTATACCGGGATAAAATAGTCCATGTGGTATTCCAGACTATAATCTATCTCTGTGCCAAATTCCATCCAAATCAGCCATTCTGGCGTGATTGAGTAACAAACATACATCCATCTATCCAAAGTTTCGCATTTATAATATTAGTAGGATCTACACTTGATAAAATGAAATATAACAATCATATTATTATAGCTCCAACCGGTTATGGAAGTTTTTATTAACTTTCATTTGCACGTATTTATTTTCTGCAACTGTTATTTATATCTCAGTAAACAGATATTACAGATATGATTTTATAATTACAAAATGTTATGCGATTCGTAACAATATGAGTGTTTGAGTTAGGATAGCCAATTGACATTCTTTTACTGCCTTTCCATCACAATTACCTCAACGATACAGGAGAAATTCCTAGTGTGGGGCAAAGTTAAAAACAATATTTAATTATGTGTGGCGATCATCGACTATACAGCCTCTAGACGCCTAACAACAGGCGAGCGATGTCTGTCAACACATATGACTAAAATAATCATATGCTGGTAATATAGGTCGCCACTCGACAATTTCGAATTAGTAGCGACCACTTCCGTGAGCCGTAAACACTGCCGCGTCAGGCAATTACAAATTGGTAAAATAAATATTATAATGGCCCCTTGTACCGTACGTTGGTGTGGTAATAACAGCCAGAACTCGAGTTTCCCGAAAAATGGCATAACATTTCATCGGTAAGTTAATAGTAACATAATCATAATCAGATTTATTTTCTAATATTATTTATCGGAGTTCATTTTGTACTGGTCATTATTGTAGGTGTAAACTGCAACAGCACAAATTTTGTCGCGCTCGTTGATGTCTTTTGTGTTTTCGTCTCTTTCTTTTTAATGTACTTTTTTATCTATCTCTTTTCCTCTATAATTTGGTACGCAAAACTAGTGATGCACCATATTCTATGACCAAATCTGTTATGGATAAAACTAGAAACCTACATACAATTATACAAAAAGAGACATTAAATTAAATAGTTTATTATTTGTTAAATTAATTGTGAAACGAATATTGATTTGTATAGTGGTTGAAAATGATTAGTATAGTGGTGATTTTTATTGCACAAAAAATAGGTGAATTCTCTTAGAAAAATATTCTCTTACGGAGAAAAGGCCTCTGTTCCAGCAGTGGAAATATTGTAGACTGATTTTTGTATTTTATAGATAATTATTTTGATTTTAGAATTTAGGTATTTTTTCTATTGATTGATTTTTTACTAATATTTAATATTATGAAACAATCGCCGAAAATATATGTTATCTTTAGAATTTTGTTTTTGCATGTTATGTTATTACTGTATAATTAATAATAAAAGTAGCTAACATTGATAAATAAAAATATTAAGTACACTAACAATTTAAAAAAATATTGATACCTTCGTGGTTTTGTTTAAACCTCTCCCATCCCTAGTTCGGCGAAATGACGTTGGTAAGGACCAATCAGAGCGCAGTCGTCCCGTGCCTCATACCTCAGCTAGTTGACAGAATTATTTTGATGTATTCGATCAAGCATTAGGCGTCTAGAGGCTGTATAGTCGATGGTGGCGATGCTTCGGAGAGGCCTAAGTCCAGCATTGGACGTCTTTCGGCTGAAATGATGATTATACTAACTTTTATATACGAAGCGTAGAGCTTCTTTTCAGGAGAAGTGTCGACTCCAGCCAGGAGTTGCCACACGATGCCTCTGAAGTGATGCGGCACTCCCTGACGCACCAAATCTCGTACGAACTGGTTACGTCGCTTCCACTCAGTCTCCCAGTTGCTGACGATTCGACCCCACAGACTCCATAGGTCTTCTTCACCATTGCCACTTGTGCTGACTCGCGCTTCTGGGTCATGGCTCGAACTTGTGGCTGTAAATGTAGTCAGATATTTAACTTATTCCAGAATAATTAAGATACACTTAACTATTACTCTCGCTTTAAAAGACAAGAAAAGAATTAACAGCAACTTTGATTTTAAGGTTACACTAGTCAAAAATTCTTCCATACAAACGTAGTTTGGGGATTATTCCACTGTTTGACGATGTATGTTCAAAATAAAAAGTGATATCAATTTGTCTCATCATTATCTAGCCCTGTATGGAAGCAAAAAAGTAAAAATAGAAAATATTTGAAAGTTATGAGCGTCGAAAGTTCCACATTTCGACACTAATTTTAACGCATTTTTGGGCGCAAATAAATACCATAAGAAGACGGAAAATTGCAAAACGGCCTCCATACAGGCATAGATTAGTAGTTTAACAATGCAAATAATTTTATTTTGAACAGATAGATTCAGTAGTTTTTTTATGATATCTAGACAGCCAAAGGTCTGTTTATAAAATTTCGCGCGCTCGATTTCGTCCTAAATCATTATCCATTTCGCTACAAATTTGCAAAAGTGTGTATTCGTACGCGAACTAGCTTCCTACTGCTCATCAAAGCATCTATCTCTTCCGCACGAGTTGTCGGTTGATATAAAATGCATTTTAACCCCGCGCACAAAATAGTTCGTGCCGTTGACTAGTGTAACCTTAACCCCCTTATTAATAAACACGGAGTAAAGTTACGACCAGTATTAACTAAGTACTAACCATACATTTTTCGAGGCTTAAGCTGGGCGTAACTTTACACCACGTTTATTAATAAGGGGGTAGGTGTTTAGGCTTATTAACAACTAGCGGACGCCTCGAGGTTTCACCGCGGTTTGTGTGGTGCCCGTTCCCGTGGGCACACAGGAATAAAAAGTAGCCTTATGTCACCCGGAGATAGTGTAGCTTCCCAACGGTGGAAGATTTTTTGAAATCGGTCCAGTAGTTTTTAAGTTTAATCGTTACATACAAAAATACAAATATTTCTTCTTCATAATATTAAGTATAGATATACTATTCCCCTCAATTTGTAGAACTATGAAATAACCAACACATTGAATTGTAGGCTACAACGCCTACAACGGAAGAAATGAAAAACGGCTTGAAATGATTTAAATAAATTGAGACAAAACCAGGAGGATGACGAATAATGCAATGAATTTTACAACGGGGCATACTTTTCATGAATGTTAGTTAAATAAAAGCCAACTCCTTTCCTTCCTATTGTTTACGTTAGTATCAGGTGCAATACTACAGCTGTACCAACTTTACACTGTATGTGGTTCACATGACATTCAACTATCAAAGCAAAACTGAAACCAATTATTCAGAACAATAATTACTGCAAATTACAAGAATTTATTATTTCTGATTGAATTTTTGAGCAACCATGCGAAATGTGATCGTTGTTACACAAGTAAAAGTTTATACAAATTTTACACTTAGTCAATGCGTCACATATTCAGGCTACATTTGCATTACATTACACTCACGTTACAAATAATAACTCACCTAATGACAAGTTTTCTAGAACACCTTTTATGTAAAATTCGAGCACTGTCTTGGTTTCATCATACAAATTGTTGGGATCGTTCATTTTTATGAAACACTGTATTTACAAGATGTATAAGTTATAGTACATATCTGTGCTATCACCGCTAGTTGCTTACTGATAAGATAAAAATCTAACAGTTGTGCATTCTAGTCAGCGAACTAGTTTGGGATTCAATGAAAAATATCTGTTAAAATTATAATAACGTGAACAGCCGCTCATTGATTTAAATTAAGAACCAGTTTTTCTAACATGTTTTGGGACCATACTAATTTTAGTAAAACTTGTATACTCATTTGAGCGAATCAAGTTTCAGAACGGGTGTCACAGATAATGTCGCGTTTAGTAAAGTAAACAAAATACTGCTCAGTGTTATTTTACTGTTACTTACGCAACTGGTAGATTACAAGTCGTGAGAGTAAAACAGTTTTTACTAATTGTCTAAGGAAATAAGTAGGTCACAAAAATGTGTAAAGAGCGCAGTGCACAATTTTGCGAACAATTTAGTTTTATAACTTTTGTGTCTATTGCAATTCAGACCTTATGCTTGGACATATAAGGTTTTATAATAACATTAACTGTTGCCCGTAAGTCAGTAAACAACATGCACTCGGCTTTTAAGAAGAAAAATGGGCAGAGAGCGCCGACTGAATTTCCTTAGTAAAAAGTCATAATTCGAGGTTTGGGCTCTCGTCTCTTTCCTCCTCCAATATTGGACCAATTTAAAAGATATTCCATAAACTGGTAAAGTAAGATATATACTATGTCTCTATGTTTTCCTTTTTTCATTTATATTTATCAAATTTGTACACTAAGCCTCTATTGACAGCGCAATTTTGAGCATTTTTGAGGGATTTTGAGCATTTCATTTCTAAAGATAATGTATCATCAAAAGGGAAAACATAGGGAAATAGTTTCTATCTTTAATTTTCAGTTTACGGAATATCTTTTAAATTGGTCTAATATTGGAGGAGGAAAGAGACGAGAGCCAAACCTCGAATTATGACTTTTTACTAAGGAAATTCAGTCGGCGCTCTCTGCCCCCGTTTCCTTTTAAGAGTCGATGTAGATTATTTTTCAATATTGGTTTTAGTGTCTTGTATAAAATAATGATTTTATGGGCGGCGGTCAGTCTTGATAGACATTCAGTTAATTGTGGAAATTAATAATTTATATTTGAACATCGATATATTATGTTTTGGGTACGAGGTGAGAACATTATGGTATGTTCTTTGTACTATCAAATACAGTATATTTCGTAGTGTCTATTGTCCTTTGTATGTTCTGGAATACAATAAAGTATATATAAATAAATAATATTAGGTACTTACCCGAGGCTAAAGATACTTGTGAAGTATCAGAACTTTTGCGGCTGTGCACCGTAGTGAGCGAGGGGCACTTAGCGTCCGCCTCGATCCGTCTGTTCTCCTCCTCCAGCTTGGCTAGTAACGCCCGGTCGGGCGTCGGAATCGTGTCAGTAGTAGGTTCAAGTATCCGGTAATCTGCGCACATTAAAAAAAGAAATATACCTTCTACTGACGAGATGATAACAAAAATAAACTTAACAAATAATTAGCCTCACTACGAAAACATACGCTTGTATCTTCAAACTACGATCATGAAAACCCAGTGTTACCGCCATCAAGCGATGAAACAACAATAAAAAATAACATAGCACAGTACACAAACAAGGCTAACGATTTGTTAAAATATTTTTTCACCGTAATTGTCTTAAGACATGTGCTATGTTCCCGCCACTTCAGCTTGTTTCAAGTGCGTTTAGAATGCGAGTGTGGAACTCATCAAATTTGCGTTTACCTGTAACGAGTCGCTGCACGCAACATCTCGTGCTCAAGGGCTCAACTCGTGACGTTCTACGCTAATAGTATGCTGTATTAGGTTCGCAGAATAACTTCTGTACCCGTTTTTGGTTGTTCGACGTTTAATTTGTAATGTACTTAGTAAATGATTAGTCACCAGAGACAACTGAGCCCAAAAATGTACATTAGAATGAAAGTGAAAACCCAAACCCAAAAAATGAATATTGAAATGGCAGTGAAAACTGAGCCCACTAATTATTAATTGTACACTCACCCATTTCGATCAAATTACTATTCTGATTTTAGCCTAAAATGTTGTTTTAGAACTAGCGTGTGTATTGGCCCTAATCATTAAATAAACTAACGTTATGCAATGCCATTAGAATATACATACAACATAATATTTCTTATTAGAACTTATCTCAGTAGCGGGCCGGAGTCTGGACTTGTGCCCGGTTGATGGCTAGGCTCGCCCCCTATTACATGGGTCCTGCAAATACCTTGGGCGTACTATAGCTGAACCTCTGAGCACTCCCACCCAACACATTCACCTCACCCATTTCGATCAAATTACTACTCTAATCCCACACCATGAGTCGATCCCTTAGTGTTGACTAAGGGATCGACTCATAAGTTGTTACCTATTGAAAGTGACACTGAATTAGAAACAATACCTAGCATTCGTCGATTACGCAAAGGCTTTTGACAACGTCAACCATGGATCACTTTTTAAATAAAGGAGCTGTTGTCTTTAATACACCCTAGCATCGCTGATTAGATCGTACTTTTCTCTATTTTAAACTTGTAAATGTTGTTTGGAAATCGAGAACTAACGTGCCAAAAAAAAGACCAAATTCACAGCACATTAAAAAGATATTTGACGGAAAGGAAAACGCTCATTTAGAGGATTATTCAAGGTGGCCTAAATAGTCTGGAAGGAGACCAGACGAGACAGAATATATAAAGACTTAGAAGGTAAAAGGGTAGGGAAAAGGTCTCCGCATTGGGTCATAGCATAACAAAGGTTTCATAGGATTGTTTATTCAATAACATATTTCGTACCAGCAGGTAAAGTTCGTCCTAAATCGCCAGTTTCCTACATGGTGGAAAAAATATGTTGGTTCTGATTTGGCGATGAGTAGTTACCTATTTTGATTTGTTATCCTTTTATATCAGATTTACCAATAGTGAGTGATGTTAGGTGATTATCGATTGGACTAAAGCCGATATTAATACCAAATTAGATCTAGATGACCAAGAATGTATGTAGGTCGACGTACCACGAACTCGACGTGAATACTGAAACCGAGAAAACTCTTTAGTCGGCGAAACGGGAATCGACGTAGAGGGAATAAATCACCTGAATGGCTGGCAATGTATCCAATAGAATTATAGATTATAAGGGACCAGCTTCCTTATTTTTTTTTAAAGCACAACATAATTCCTCTAGAACAGGGGTCACCAAAGGGCTGACCGCGGTCTAGATCCGGACCGCCGACCTATTTTGTGTGGACTTTAAGTCAACAGTAAAATATAATTTATTTGTGTTACAGTGTTACTTGAATACATAATTTATCCCGCGCTTTATTCGGTGTTACCGATGAACATCGCCAAGAATAATGACAAAATCCTGAATCAACATTAGTACAAACACCGCGCCGGTGTTCTGGACGGATAGTTCAAGGCAGAAAATGTAATTTTTCACATTAATATTTGCAAAATCTTGGCACTTACTTTGATATTGTATCTATATTTAGATAATATTATTTAAGTGTATTACTTCAATTATAACAAAATAAATACACGTGACGAAGTAAAGCTCTGTAGTCGCCTTTAAACCTTACGGACCGCGAAGGTCATAATATTTATATGTAACGGACCCCAAATGTGAGTAATTGGTGACCCCTGCTCTAGAATATTAGGTATACACTAACAGTGCTTTTCTCTAGGGGACTTTTGTATGTACTACCTACATATTTGAACAGGACAATTAGATACGATAAATGAAATAACAAATAGAATAGGGAAATACTACAGCGCTGTTTAAATAATAATATACTGTGGATTCTTCACTTCACTATGGTAAGCTATGAAGGAAATTTTTACGTAACTAAGTGAAAAGAAAACA
This sequence comes from Orthosia incerta, assembly GCA_948252205.1. Taxonomy (NCBI): domain Eukaryota; kingdom Metazoa; phylum Arthropoda; class Insecta; order Lepidoptera; family Noctuidae; genus Orthosia; species Orthosia incerta. Next base: position 43,389,713 of record OX411741.1, read on the forward strand.
TTTTCGACTTCAAATTAGTGTAGCATAATAATCGAATAGATATGCATTAATACTTTTATGCATACAACTATCAAATATACAGTTACAGGGTGTAACGGAAAGATGTGATCGTATTTTTAAAGCGGCTTCTGTCCATATAAATGAACAACTGAAGTAAGTAAAATTGCAAAAAAAATATAGTATCTTCCATACAAATTTTGATCAGCTGACTGGCAACTTTGTATGGAAAATCCAAAGCCTTGCTTGGGAATTGACAATAAATTCCTTGGAATAAGTTGTGCATTTACAAGGGCAGAAGCAGTTTTTAAAATATGATCGCTTCTTTTCGTAACTCTCTGTATTATATTTTGGCATTCTAAGCTATCATTATTCTTAGTATGATCTTCTAATGTAACTTTAACTTATTACATATTCTCCTCCAGGAGTAAATAGTAGAATGAAAGAAAAGTTTCGAAGAATTGAAATGTGGGTACTGACCTCTATATTCTGAGTATTTTAGTCGATTCAAATCAAGACAGGTATAAGCTTACAGCTTATTATTTATTGATATTAATCGAGGGATTATACCGTTCTCATGAAGACTCGGTTATTGGAATGGAGGAAGTTTACTTCAAAAGGTCGTAGAATAATTATCATCTTCCTTGGCCTTATCCCATGTTACTTGGGTTTGGCGCAACACGTTTTCTTCTTCAATAAGGTTCACTATGAGAGCTCAAAGTCTCTATTTAAACCACCAGCCAAGTTACCGCCTGAAAATGTTTCTTGAGGAAATAGCCATTTATTTATTTTGCCTTGCCTAATATTGTAATAATCAGATTTGCTGTTTGTAGCTGTAATAACAATACCTTTTTTTGTATGCCTACGTATGATTGTTAACCAATATAATAAGAAACAAAAAATATAATTTAGTCTATCGCAGTTTACCTTGGACCAATATTTTATACTTTTACTATTTTTAATAATTTCTAAAAGAAAACGCAAAAGGTTGTATTCTTTTCATCACGAATCCAAATCCGTCGCCATTCTTTTATCATGTACGACTATCGTTCAACTACATCTAAACTACAAAATACTTCTTTAAAACAAGCAGTGATGTTTGGTGTTAGTAAGTAAGTACTCAAGCTGCGTCAGCCATGTTAGCGTTGTGAGTGTGACAAAATAAATGAATTCAAGATGACATACGTCGGTGTAATTAGAATGCAAGCTCAATATTTACAGTGCTCATAGTGAATGTTAGTGTTAAACCAACAAACCGTCCAGAGATGATACAGGTGATTCTGTATTACTAGCGATCGGCGTTCCGGGAGCAGCGGGCGGTGCGGCAGGCGCTTCTCTGGCGTCAGCATCCACCTTCATGGTGACTCTTTGCCATATAGAGCCCTCCCCTCGGCCTTCGCCCCTGCTCACTGCGCGCTCCTCTCTGCACCAGACACGCGCGGTCACGCCATCAGCTCCACACACTTTACCGGAGGGCCACTCGCCCTCAAATGACGCACGGGTGGTAGTCAACGCACCCGGTACGATTTGTTGCAAAGTCCGAATAAAACGGGAAACCAATCACTCAGATCGTGCTAATACAAAAATTTTGAATGGCAATCACCGCATTTTTATTTGATGTGTAGGCAATTACATCATATATGACTAATCTTTTATTTAAACTTATGTAGATTTGTATTTTAATCATTAAAATGTCAACCTGTATGATAGGATGTTTTTTGTGACAACACTAAACAGGGCTAAAGAGCTTAGTATAAAATATGTAAGCAACCCTTTCACAAAACGTTTGTACAAAAGCCAGCCGCAGCAGCTCCACCACACATGCACAAACTGTTAATGGATGAAATATGATTAAAAGAAAATTCTAAAATCTATCTGCGTTCACAACATTGCGTCACGCAAGATGCACTAGTAACTATTCGCCTTCCAGTAACGACTACAATGGTGTATAACGCGTTAAATAAATAATAACGTACGAATGACCGGCGGACTCGTAATGTTTTAAAGTTTTGTTTTGATGAAACCCGCAGCAGGTAGGTGAAAGTCGCGGTGATCCGCGGTCATCCGCCCACTAAGCATGAAGGCCACTCGCGTTCTTCACATCATAATAGAATAACATGCCGCGAGCCGCGAGCGCAAGCTAGAGCTAAATGGACTCACGCAGACTTACTGACAATATTTATTTTTGTATTTTTTTTTTGGTTATTGCACAGGTCCAAATACTTTTTCTCATGCTGTACCTAGATGGACTTGTTTCTTAAATTAATTATAATTACTCTAATATTTGTTCCGATGTTATAGCATGGAAAACTAATAGCTAAATGTTGTACAAGTTCACATTGCTCAGTCACTCACCTTATCTACTATTGTTGAATATAACAATTACATAGAGTATACACAAGTGGGCGTCACCATTTAATCACACATCGAATAATCGTAAAACTGAAATCAGAACACCGAGTGAGCTCGAATTCACGTTACGCACTCGGCTGTTATACGCTAGCCTGCGCTGGAACTGGATCGAGACGAAACGGTTTAACAGACGGATTACTAGACGTCTACATCTAAGCATACAGTATAGCACAGGTGACACGACACATTTACGAGATTTTGTGAAACACATACAAGTAGGCGCTAGGGAAATTCATGGCAGATGAAAAATAAATGTTTTGATTGTGCTGAAACACAATCCTATCGGCTAGATATACGCTGAATATTTAATAGCCTCACTGGCACGGAAAAAGCGATAGCGCGAAACAGAGATTGTATTCGATATTTAAATGCGCTAGACGTTAATAAAAAAGATCATATCATGTGTACAATGTGAACGTTATTAATTCTTAAATTAGTATTAAATAGTTTCGAAATGTAATATTCCAAAGATTTTACCATAATCTGGTGACATTATACCAAGGTTTCGGATTTTTCTTTCGTAAATTGTGAACGAATATAAAACATAATTATACCTCCAAATAAGATTATTTGTAAGCCTAAGTAGCTTCACACGGGACATGGAAATATCCTCTGATGAAATAACTACAACTTGAAAATACAATTTTTCATAATATTTCAAAACCCTAAACCGAATTATATAAACCAATAAAATGTATTTTCGACCATTGGTGTTAAAACAATCTTGAATAAAAGTGGAGCCAGTAAACTACCCTGAAGCAAACCATTCCTTTATGCTCGCCAATTAAGTTCTATCTTATCTACCTTCAAAAATGTTGACTTGAATAGTTCTCGGTGATTTCGGATGAATCATGAAACCCCAAGTCTCTCATGTCAAGTTGTTCAATCAAGTAATGCAACAAAAAAAAGATACTGTGTAAAAACGCATTATTGCTGCGCTCCTGTCAACTGCCTACTTAAGTAGGCAGGTATTTAGGGTAACATACCTTGGCTAAGTTGCTACCTACCTACCAGCCAACCTCTTTCTAGTGTTATTCTTCCGCGGAGAATCTTAACACCGCCATTCAGAAAATGACGTCAAATGCACAACGCCATCTATCGAATATGGAGTTCCAACTGTCCGAGTACCTGAATTGCGTGTGTTGTGATATTTTACTTCTTGAACACTTTAAATTCATCTAACTTGATAGAATGAACCGATTGCGATGAAACAAAAACTAAGTAACACTTCAAGTTACGCACAATTTTTATACATAAAAGGTAATATTAGGCTATTGGTTGCGTACATTTTACGTGATGCGGGCAAAACTAAACAGCGAAAAATTCTGCTGGTTATCCTTTAACACCCTGACTATTTTCTTTGGAAATATTTTCGATGTACAAAAACGACTTTTCTACAGATTTATTATATGTATATTTATTGATTTAAACTTAAAATGAAGTACGTGTATAGCTTCTACTCGAATAGGGAACCTATTCCAGCCTAGACCACGTGACCTCTTTCCGTGACAGTGAGTGAATAACAAGTAAGACTACAACAGACAATCCATTTTTACTGCCTCTATTATTAAACAATGAATCTCTCCAATACTAATGATACGATGTTCAATGATAGACAAGTACATGCTTTTTTACCTTAAACCAGTTGAAGTGTATGTGTGTGTATGAACGAACTTAATAACTTCCGTTTTAACTATGAAGATTGAGTGGTTATATTAGTAGTAGGTATATTTATGCGTGTCGGTATTGGATTCGATAAGTATCCATTTATGGAACAGTGGCTTATGCAATGTAGTTCTACATCCCTAAACCGAACAACTTACTGCATGGTTGGATTTCGTAATATGGGTATTAAAAATATTTTCAGATATTTCGCGTTCTGAATAAACATGCATTGCACATACTCAGCCTGCGCCGCCCCGGTTAAAATATTCACGGGCGCGACTGAATTCTGCTGCGATATTTTCAGTCGCCACTATTGCAGCCTGGGAGGCTGCAAGAGTGCCTCATCATCATCATTTTAGCCGAAAGACTTCCACTGCTAGACAAAGGCCAACCCCAGGCGTCGCTAAATTGACCAATCCCGTGCGTCTCGCATCCAGCGGATTCCCGCAACCTTAACCAGGTCATCGGTCCACCTAGTGGGAGGCCTTCCAACGCATCGTCTTCCGGTTTGCGGTCTTCATTACAGAACTTTTCAGCCCCATCGGCCATCCGTTTTGCGACCAATGGGCCCTGCCCACTGCCACTTAAGCTTCGCAATTCTTCGGGCTATGTCGGTAACTTTGGTTCGCCTGCAGATATCATCATTTCTGATGCAACCACACAAGGAAACTCCGAGCAAATCCCACTCCATTGCCCTTTGGGTGACGTTAAGCTTTCTGATGAGGCCCATTGTGAGCAACCACGTGTCGGTCTAATAGGCAATACACACTGTTCATAGACTTTTGTCTTGAGACTGCGGTAAATTGGACGAGAATATACTGCGCAACTTAGCTTGATAGGACTGGGTGTTACATGGGCATTCACCATGACCTTGGTTTTGTTCATGTTCATTTTAAGACCCACTCTTTGGGAAGCTCTACTGAGGTCATCGAACATTGTACTGAGGTCCTCCATGGTCTCAGCCATAACAACTATGCCGTCAGCAAAACGATGGTGAGTGATCTACTCACCATTAACGATGATGCCTAGCCCCTCCACTCCAGAACCTTGAAGACATCCTCCAGCGCAGCAGTAAATACAGTTTCGGAGAAGTAACTTCTCCCTATCTCACACCGCGCTGGAGAAGTATAGGTTCTGAGGTCTGATTCTGAAGACGGACTGACATGGTGGCGTTTTTATACAAACACTTCAACGCCTCGTTGTACCGGTTCTCTGGCACTGTTGGAGAGACTGCAGTACAGCCTCGATCGTATCGAAGGCTTTCTCATTGTCCACAAACGCTAAGTAGAGAGGCAGGTTATATATATACTCTACGGTCTTATGTATAACCGAGTATACGGGTTTTGCCATAATCGCCACGCTTGGCAAGCGGGTTGGCGATCGCAGTATGGTTGTTACAAATGCACAGATAACGCTGCCCATTCTCTGGTTTGTCCCTTAGTCGCCGCCTACGACATCCACGGGAAGCCATGGGATGGTGAAATTCTTTACGTCCGGCACCATACGGAACAATCTGCTTATCCTTTGATATTAAGAGTATTTTGGAGCTTTTGTGTGGCTCTCATGTTCGGTAGCTGAATACAATTTGATACTCGTCTATTTTGTGTTTATAGAAGTGAAAAAGCACTCAGGAAGGCAGCCTTAATGCTGTCTGGCCGTTGTTTACTTTGTCGATACACAAACATATCAGGTTTCAGTGTTCTATAGTATTAATACAGCTAGGTGTAAGAGCTAAACGTCATCGTTACTAAGTCTTGTATGACTAAGCGCTGATGATTTAATGACTTTAGCGCCGTGACATATTTGACCTTAAGTTGAGTATTGTCGGTTTAAGGCAGGGTGAAGAACAAGTTTGTTATGACTCCGATTTTTATGAATACCTACCAGTTATTGATCCAGTAATTAATACAAAAGTACTCTTTTTAATAATAAAAATTAATCGAACCTATTTATATATACCGTATAAGCTTCGATCAGAACCATTGATAATAGGGAAGGTAGAATTTTAATATTACTTATGAAGGTTATAGATATAATTGCTAACAGTTTTTTTTATAACGCTTTTCGGTTGATTTCCTATTGCCGTATTGTTCTTTGTGTATCGTTTGATTTGGATGTTGAGTTTAATTATCAAGTACTTATAATTAAAACAAAAATGCTAAAGATTGTGCGTGCTACAAGCAGCATTTTGAAATCCGTGTGACGAACACTTTATCTACCTATAGTTTTACTTAACTATTAGCATTAGAGGAACTATCTTACCGAATTTAGATACGTGCAGTGATTGTATTTAAAATTCAGCAAATTAATCTTATTACGACAATTTGTTCTTTAAAGCAGTTTTTACTGCGGCTTTAAGGTTCAAGTTTCAATGACAAGAAGCTTTGTAAATGTACACTTTAAAGAACAAAATGTATTTTGTTACCAAGGAATTATGCATTGTAAGTTTTAAGTTAATTTGAAAACTAACCTTAGTATTCAATGGTTATAGGTACCTGTAGTATGTCTAAATATGTGGGATGTACACGTCTCGGCTCCAACTGGCTCGAACATTAACTGAAAAATAAGTTTAGCGTTTGTTGAAAATGTATCTATAAAACGTAATTTGTATCACAAGGGGTTTATTTAAGGCTTTGACGTCGCCACCATTTGTTATAGAAATTAGATGGTATCAGTAATCCATTGTGCACATTTTTGGAATAAATTGACTTCACATCAATATGTATTAGCCCGTGGAGGTAATGACTAGGGAATCCAATCCTTCGTCAAAATAGCGATCTCGCAACTTGCGGGATTGAGGTCCTCGATCCCGCAGGCTTCATATTTTTTTTATTTTGAAGTAGTGTTATTACTCATTAATTAATAATTATCAATTGAATATAATGATGTTTAAGAGGTATAAATAATCAGCTTCTTTAAAGAAACGATATTGGATTGACATTAATTACGTTCCGTTCTGTTACAGGCTTCACACAGCACAAAATAGAAATTCAAAATTTATTTTGCTGTAAGTTAAAGACTGAAAACAAAATTATTTTCCAAACAAACTCTATACAAAAGTCACGAGTTCCATGCGAAAGTGAAAAATAAGTGATTTGTTAAATCACTTATTAAGACGGCGCTGGGATAAATAATCAGAACGTCGACTAAGCCCAATTTCATACATATTTTTTTTTATTCACGCATACGGGCGGGATACCGCATGAGTAATCTCGCAAAATCCGGATTGGATTCACTAGTAACGACGATATAACCCTGACATGGGGTTGTAATAGCTGGGTATTGTGTTTAAGGATGTGTTTAAATTTAATTATCGATTGCCAAACAAAAAAAAATATTTCTAAGTCTTTTCTTGTAGTTAAAACTTCTGGTAGATAAATAAACGTTTTTTCTGCATCTCAAATTGTATTATTTACTTCAATAAATAAAAACAATTAAAGCAGCAAACAAGCAACAATATACACGTCTAATAACTATAAGTAATTCGCGTTGCAAAAAACACAAGTTAGTTTTAGTCCTAGAGGCTTTGCGGGATTACCATATTATATAGTTGTTTTGTATTGTCTCTACTTCTATAGAATGGCTTCCTGGAGCTGAAATTATAAAGGAAGTCCGAGTGCCAATTTGATGTTTGATTTAATTAACTGTCGCCAGCCGATTGAAACGTTTCATTTTCTAAAACTATAGCACGAGGCACGCTAAAGACACGCTATTATGCAGTCAATATGCATCTGCGAGACCTTAATTAAACCACAATAATAGGCTAAACTCGACAGTGCGTCGAACGAAAGACGTCAATAATTATTAGCGTCATTATTTTTAATTAAGTATATTTTAAGATAAAAAGAGAGCTGTCGACGTGCGCAAATCAAAGCAAAATCAAATACGGCAATACTAGAGTTATTGCCCCCATGGATTAACCTAGTTCCGGAGTGGCAAACAGAATCGACCACAACCATAAATGTCGTTTTCAGCCTAATTGAAGGGCTTGGCGATTTTACAGCCATGAAACTGCTTTACCGTTCTTATTTTACGAATAAGCCCGAATACTTGTATTCAGGCCGTACGAAACCTTAATGAATAGAACGGCCGAACATAGTGTGCATATTTCCTAGTTTACAACACAAAAAACAGAACCAGTCGCGAAGTGGTGAGGGCGAGCACGCCACGTGGGTAGGCAACCGTGACTCATGGTATAGCTGTGGCACGCTTGTCAATTTAAAGCGACGGCAATCGCAGATGGCAATATACCCGTTATGGGTTACTGAACACCTTTTATACTCTTGTATAGTATGTAGCATTTTTTTTATGTACACGTTGTATTGCTTGATTTAAAACGTTAGCTCAAGTTGCTTGTAGATTGTAGATCATTATAAAAGTACTTTCAAATCGAAAAGTTTCTTATCGTGTCACATAATGCGCGTGTTTTACGTACATGAACGTAATAACATTGTAGTGATAGTATTGGATAAGGACATTCGATACGTGATTGTTTGGTTCACGATTGCTACACTGGAATAATAATCTAGACCCCCGTCTAATGTTGACTCCCCTCTTCCCGTTTCGCTAAGCGGCAGACTCACGACACAGATAATCCAATTTAAATGCTAAGTGCATCTGTACCGACAATCCTCGGAGAGTGTTTCTCTGGCGGCACGTATTGCAAGTTGCTACTGTTATTTGTACTCACGCAACCACAGGTTACTGTACACAGAGCAAAACGAAGATACAGCGCGGGCGCACGATACCACGACGCAATACATCAATGTTGAAACGCTACAGCGCAAAGCGTATTAAACAGGTGTCGCAAATGAAATTCACTCATAAAAGCTATTTATCCACTTTTGTTTTGAATTAAGTATTTTTTCAAAATTATGAGAATGGTCGCAGGTCACGGGATGAAATGGGAAATTCAGGGAATACTTATAAAAACGGTGGATGGATCAGTATGCCCTGAGTTTATCACATTTTTACCTGTATAATCTAGTGTAGTGTGTAGTTATAGTAATTATATATGAAGTCAATTTCACTTGAGATGATTCTTACAAGTGCAGGACACATAACATAACGTCACGCCTGTATTCCCCGAAGGATTGGTCAGAAGTGCAACTATACTGAACCCACAATTCGCCAGTTACCATAACACCCATATATAATTACTAGCTGTCCCACGCGGCTTCGCTCCCGTCAACTGGCTACGTACCTACCCTACTCTACACCTACACTACACCTACCCTACACCTGCCCTACACCTACCCTACACCTACCCTACACCTACCCTACCCTACCCTACACCTACCCTACCCTACCCTACCTACCCTACCTACCCTACCCTACCTTTAGTACTATACGAATGCAACCTGTAAACTTTTGTTTCTACCGGCGGCGGCGATCTAATTAAAATTTAGAACATAAAAGCTGCTATTGTGAGTCAATCTTAAAAGATAGACATATGCTGTCGCGGACTTTTTTTTAGAACTTTTAAAGAAGAACAATTCCATCATACATTATATTTGCGTAATTTAAACCGTTTACGCAGCGCAAGCTCCCAAAAAGGAATATTTTTGCCCGTTTTTGCAACATTTTTCATTTATGCTCGGCTCCTATTGGTTGTAGCGTGATGTTATATAGCCTATAACCTTCCTCGATAAATGGACTATCCAACACAAAAAGAGTTTTTCAATTCCAACCAGTAGTTCCTGAGATTAGCGCGTTCAAACAAACAAACAAACAAACAAACAAACTCTTCAGCTTTATAATATTAGTATAGATATTACCCATACAATATGCGGCCATTAGACTTGGGGCTGCTACTAAGAATTGCCCACTTTGCCCGACCTGGGAATCGAACCCAGGACCATGACAATGCTCAGCGGTAGCGCTTGCGACCACTAGACCAACGAGGCAGCCAAAACTTAGGCTCGACAGATGGACTGCATTTCAACTGCAAATTTGCAGTTTAAAGTTTTGAGGTAAATTCAGTAGTAAGGAATATTCAATTCACGAAAAAATGTGACAAAGACCGGCACGCAAAGCTTGTGCACACAAAAACAAAAGGAATATGTACACTATTGGATGGTTCTACTAAATGAGAAAAATATCTAGCTCAACAATGCTTCAAGGCAGTTATAATGTAGTATTAAGCACTTGTGTTCAACAGTCGCTGTGCTAGGCAGTGCAATTATAACAAAATGTATGCATGCTTTTTCGTTCTATCATGTAAATGAAAATATATGACATTATAACATAAATATGGTAATTCTGATATAAGTGAAAATTCGATTTGGGTTAATTTTTCAATAGTCAGGTATTAGCTGAGGTATAACAATGTACAAAAGACTTTACTTCTTTCTTGTAAAATTTTAGCGTTCTATGTCATCGGGAAGTACCCTTTTAGGTTTTGATTCCCTTGCAAGTGTCAAAATATGCAGCATAAACAGGCATATATTATGATTGTGTTGTGGTAGAAGATTGATTTTTTTCAAAGCTGCAAGGGATTCCAGAATTCTGAATATTTGATATAAATTTCAACTTGACATCTCTACACGTCCCTGAGAAAAAAGGTTTTGATAGACAGACAGATAATGAAGTGTTACTTTTGAGGAATGGAACCCTGTTTGATGCTTTAATTAATAGATTACTGATAGCACCAGTTTTTAGGAATCTTACTGTATATATTCAGTTGCTACTACAAAGAAAGTATGATAGAAATAATTGTGAAAGTGTTATATTTTAATTTTACTTGAAATTAATTGAGGTCAACAAATGTATGTATAATTATTTATTTAATTTATAATTTAATTTCTTAGTCTTATAGACAAATACCTACCTAGTTTTTGTTTAATTTTAATAGAATGAGAAATAGGAAATGAGTCAAATGCAATCCTAAATTGTTAAAGGCTTAATGATTCAAATATTGCCTTTCAAGGCCTGTAAAAAGTATATTGTACCAACATCACAAAAGGAATAAATAAATTTTTTTGTAACATTTTACAATAGAAACACAAATAGCTTCAATTGGTTTTCAACAAAATGCTTTAAAAAATTTCAACTGATTAGATAATATAATAAAATTGTTAGTTGCTTAATTATTCCTTATTTTTTTAACACCCGACGGAAAAAGAGGGGAGTTATAAGTTTGACGTGTGTACCTATGTTTGTGTATCTATTTGTGGCATCATAGCTCTCAAACGAATGAACCAATTTTGCTTTCGTTGATTTTTGTTTGAAAGGTGACTTTATCAAGTCTTCTTAGATATGTTTGACGAAAATGGTTTCAGCTGTTCTAAAGTTATGGACGTTTTACTGTTTGATTTGGGGTGTTTTTGCAAGATATTGTATCATAATTACGTGTTCAATTGATTACCGATCGAATTGTGTCTACTACTAGATCTGGGGGCACGGCAGTACGCCACTCGCACAGGACAAGCTAAATTATATAAGATGAAATAAAAATGTGTCAGAGGTTTTTTAATTTTACTTGTTGAGTCTCAACTTTAAAACCCAGTAAATCTGTATTTTATTAAATAAATGATTTTTATGGCTTTGTGTTAAATGATTTAAAATCCAGTTCATAGTAAATTTTTGTTGTGTTGTATCTTAAGTGTAAAATCTTCATGTCTTTTACTCTTTAATTAATTCTAATGTGGGGCAGTTATATGGTTACAGGCCATTAGCCTGTACCATTTTTTAATGTTTTGTGTATGAGTTTTTGGTTACAAACACTCATTGGTAATCCTTAAAAAAAAGATATTGATTCAGTAAGTATAACACAAAATTTAAATTATTTTAATATTTGATCATGTTATTTGTTTGATGCTAAACTAATCCTTCAGGTGCATCAATATAAAGGGTAGCTTCTGCTGTAACAGACAAACATATGTTTTTGGTTTGTATGAGAAATAAATTATCTGTATTATTTTTTATAAACAATGGTTCGATTAGACAATGTGAGGGAAACAAATGGGTGAGTTTTGTTTTCCTTGCGTCTTGGGTCTTGTTGCATTTGGAGCCTTTTTGGCAGTATATAAACAAAGGTTTTTAATTATAGTACAGTAGTCTTACTACTCAGGCACTATTGAAAAACAAAGGGGTGTCAGATTATTGGAATGTTCGGATTACTGGATTGTATAGAAAAATCACAATAAATAAATAAAGTTATCTTAATTTGCCAATTTAATGTGAGGAACTGTGGGGCGGACACGGCCGGGGAGAGTGCATGACTACTGGTTTTGCCGAAATACTGAAGTGCCAGATTAGTGAGTCTCTTCTGTACTGCTGAACAAGCAAAATTATGCAGGAATATATCTTTCCACTGGGTATGTATGTAGGTCCTATTTTTGAATATGGAATGACAATATCATACAAAACACCCTAATTCATTACCCTATTAGTTAAAGAAGTGTTTTTATTTATTACTCCAACGGCACTTAACGCTCAAACTCATTCTGTGGTACAGGTTTTTCGTGCCTTGTGCATGGGAAAGCCAACTTCAAGGCAGCCCAGAAATTTGGTACCTGCTTTACCTACATCTTATGCTATTCAAGTATGATTGAGTGGTGTTGATTATTTGATCATAAGTTTTATCTAGAAATTAATATCTGAATTAACAGCCGTATTCTGTTGTTATTATATAGACTGATAAATCAATACAGTAAAATAATGCTACTTAACAACTAATTGTTAGTTTTTATCAACCCTCCTAGCCTCATTATTACTATAACAGTTCTGCATGCCGACATTCCGTAACTTTGCCAAATTGTAGTCAACTTTGACGAAAATAGATCAAAAATATAGTCATAATTCGAAAGGTTATTGCACTAATTCATTTTGTTACTTTCGCAAGAATTTGAGGAGCGTAGGTACAATGGTATTGATTTCAAACGACAAGCAGCTAATTCAAATTATATTAATGATATTACAGTACTTACATGTCACGGCTAAAGCTCTTATTGGCAAGAACTACCAGTGGCTACAATATTGTTTATAGGGATATATTTTGATTTTAAAATTATGAAAATAAATATCGGAACCGCCCAGCTGGCAAATTTTAAATCACAGATTAAAAATATGTGATTGACAATGCTTTTAGCTGCGTTCATAAAATAATCTGTCATTGCGTCCTTTCATTACAAACTTTTTTTAGATAATTTTTATTACAAAAATTACGAAACTATAGCTTTTTCATTTCGAAATCAGGAAATGAAAATGAAGTGATCAAAAGTTAATTTACAAACACGTCAGGACAAAAAGAATCGAGTATCGACTAAATCCGAAGCCGTAATTTCTATTCTTGCAACATTATTATCGGATGATATTCTCGGTAAGACGAAGGATTCGATTGTTTAGTCGATTTTCATCGTTCATAAACCAGAAACAACAAACAACAGACGAAAGTTATTCACGGATGTTACATTGTCTACTGCATGTGTGTAACAATTATGCGATGGCGCCAAATTCAACTATTTATTTTGTTGTAGATGTTTAGTTACAGCATGGGATAAAAGTTTTAATTTGGTTGATTTCTACTGACTTAATCATCATCATCATCAATCAATACATATAATAAATCTGTAGAGAAGTCTTTTTTGAACATCGAAAATATTTCCAATAAAAATAGCCTGGGTGTTAGAACAGAACAGAACCTATTTCCAGCATATTTGTCTTTTTGTCTGTATATCTGTTTAGTTGTGAACGAATCACGTAAAATGTAGGTACTTAAAAATTGTGCGTAACTTGAAGTATTACTTAGTTTTTGTTCACGAAGTAAAATATATAAAAATTGTGGAGTAAGGGTAGAACGGACTTGATACCTTTTCCGGCAAAATAGTCAACCTCACCTGCACGCTCTGGCGACCGAACAGTGGCGGTATAAGTTATACCGTATAACCATACACCTGGCCAGGTAACTGGCTGGAAGTGGCTACAGTAAGCCATGGTTCTAAAATAGTTCCTAAAATGTCTGGAGTGGGAAGTAAAGGAAAATCATGGAAGCAATATTGGAAAATACTACCCCAGAAGGGTACCAGCCTACCAGCGATGCTGGAGAATACCTCCCTGAGTTCAACTCAGGCAGCATCTCGTATTCCAAGGCGGAGAAGGAGGGGGAGTGGGGGGGTACCATCTTGCACCCTATGAGTGATCATAAAAAGGCGGGTACCCAGCGCTCACTGTTGCCATGCAGTACTGGTCCAAACAAAAATAAGACTAATGATGTGGATGTGCGTAACCAGGCATATACGTCTGTGAATACCACAGGAAAACAATTTGTTCAACAGGCTTTCCACCCTAGTCTGTTAATGAGTAGACAAAGAAGTTGAAGCTACTGACATAGCTCCCACAACGAAAGAATAGAAAAGTTAGACACCAACTAATAGCACACCTGACCATCCCGAGCGGAAAAGAGTTCTAACAGCTAGCTGTTGCCTAAGCGAAAGAGGCATCACAGTCGCCATTCTCCTGATAGGAACAAAACTACCAATTGGTAGTCTTGCTCGTTTCAGGAGATGGCCACAGATGGTCTAAAGGTTGACTTGACTGAAGATGAGCCTGAACCCAAACAGAAACGCCCAAACACAAACCTCCAACGATTATCTTATATGGCATTAAAGATATAGACAAAATACCTGAATTAATTAGATAAGTTGTTGATAAAGATACACTTTATCCTTAAAATTGTGAACAAAAATCAATTGAGGATTAATTCTGACATAGATGCATATAAGAAAAATAAAAAAACTTTTTTACAAAAAAATACTACCGACTTCCAAATAAGAAAACTACAAAGTGAAAAATAACTTTATTTTTGGAAGTCGGTGTCTTTCGTAGGTACCATTTTTTTGCGTTATGGACACCGACTTCCAAAAATAAAGTTATTTTTCACTTTGTAGTTTTCTTATTTGGAAGTCGGTAGTATTTTTTTGTAAAAAAGTTTTTTTATTTTTCACTTTTTAGTTGTACCTAACTAATAGGCAAGTTGTTTAGTAAGTTTCCTATAACGCCAAAATAGATTACCCGAATATCATGAAACTTGAACAAAATCGATCAAATGAGAGATCTGCTTACCCCTTAAGAGCGTATTGGCGTGATGTTATGTTATGAAATGGTATAAACAATAAACAGACATGCGATTGCAGCAGTCCCGAGAGATTTGCCGTTATTTATTGAAGAGTTCTGTTGTATATCTTCGAAGTTCTTCATCAGATCTTCACCAAATTAAAATGGGACCAATTTCGGAACATACTCTATCAAACAAAAAAAGAGTTTTCAAAATCGGTCCACAATTGACGGAAATATCGGTGAACATACATAAAAAAAAAAAAAAAAAAAAAAAAAAAAAACATACAAGAAGTCGAACATAGAACCTCCTCCTTTTTCGAAAGTCGGTTAAAAATTATAACCCTATTTCGAGAAAATAGACTCCTAGGTCACACTCTTTTAATAGAAAGGACCAACGGTGCTGCCGTTTAGTAATTAAAAACTTCCATCATTCAACTCCTCAAAGTGCTATCATAGAAAGAGGTCGAAAAATCTGGACATAAAGTAGGTAGGTACAAGAAATTATTTATGTAAAGTATGCCCCAGGAAAAAAAAACCAACGTCGACATTCTTTGTGAATCTTGTGGCAGGTTCAAACAACAGTGCTGTCAAATCAATAAAATTTATGCACAACCAGATTGTTCTAATTGACGAGCCTAAGAAAAGAAACACAATACCACAATGCCAGAGGTGAAAACAATATGGGCATTCTAAAAAATATTGCATGCGTCCATATTGCGGTGTAAAATGTGCACAAAACGTCAGATTGTCCCAAAAACGACCTGAACACCCCTGCCACCTTCGCGTTATGTGATGGTGCACACCCTGTTAAATGCAAAGGGTGTGATGTGTACATAGGAATTCTTGCTAGAAAAACAGTTAGACAGCAGCCAGCAAAGGTCCGCATATCACAGCATCACACAAAATAAACTAAATATTGCCGGACAACCGACTACAACTATGGAATCATACCAACAATACAAAATGTTCGAAAAATCGAGACACACTAACAAAAATCACATAAAAACAAAATACTATGCAGACGCTTTAAAATTGCAACCCTCAACATATAATAGTAACTAGAACACAACAAGTTGTAAAGTTAGATTAAATCGAAACAAATGTCAACATTGATGTACCTTCACACAACAGTAATCAAACAACTTTTCAATTGAAATGGCCTCTCTGAAAGTAGCAACGAGGAACACAAAAGGGTTGATTAAGCACAAATATGACGTAAAAACTTTGTTGGAAAATGAAAATATTGACAAACATCTTGTATCCGAGGTACACTTAACACCAAGCCGAAGTACAACATTAAAAAATTACACCATATACTCTACATTCCACCCGGACGGATCTGTTCATGTAGGCACAGCTGTAGTAATAAAAAAAAACATATAAATCACGTGGTTCTTCAGGAATATAAAACAGAGCAAATACAAGCAACTTCAGTAATGGTGCAAGATAAATGAGGGTCTATACTGTTCACCAAACCACACGTTAGAGGAAGAAGCATTTACAAGTTACTTCAAAATCCTTGGACATAGATTCTTATGTGGAGGCGACTGGAACGCCAAATACTTTTATTGGAGATCTACTCTTACTTTGCCCAGAGGCCGAGAAATGAAAAGAAGTATACCTATATATACTAAGTACAATTGAACCCTCGTACTGGCCTAGAAATAAAAATAAAACACCAGATCTGCTGGATTTCATCGTGTACAAAGGATTCTCAAACCATTACTTAAGTGTGGATACTTGTCTGGACATTGGTTCTGACCATACGCCAGTAAAAGACACAATAAGCACCACCAAAATAGAAAGACCAGTAAAGGAGCGACTCTACACCAAAAATACTGATTGGGATGCATTCAGAGACTACATTGACGAAAACCTCAACTTGAAGGTGATACTTAAAACTAAAGACTACATTGGAAAATATGCAATAACTTTGACAAACCTAATACAAACAGCCGCATGAAAATGTACACCGGCTACCACATTAAAACTGGGTGGTAAATCATACCCAAGGACATAAAAACAAAAAATTTAGAAAAGAGACGAATCAGAAGAGTGTGGCATTGTAGTCGATGTTCCCAAGATCAAAGGGCATTTAATAAAGCATCCGCTGACCTAAAACAGTAACTTAAAGACCTCGAAAAGGAAACCCTACAGAATAAATTGGCAAACTTGTATCCCCAAGCTAAAAACGAGTATTTACTCTGGAATACGGTAAAAAGTAGTAAGATGGCCCCACAAGCTGCACAACTTCCTATCAAAGCAACAATGAATTTTGTGTTTCAACAATACCTGGGCATTGTAAGCGACCACGTCTCAGTGCCATAGACTTTCGTCTTGAGACACTGTGGTAAGTTGGACGAGAAGATACCGCGCAACTTCCCGAACGCTGCCCAGCCGAGTCGGATTCGAAGTTGGCCCTACCCAATTGCATCGTTTGTCCCAGGTAGACATAGTCGCCCACAACTTCGAGTGTAGGTCTCCGACCTTGATAGGAGTGGATGTAACATGGCCATTCAACATTGCAGCATTTGTCCATGTTCATCCTTAGACCCACTTTTTCGGAAGCTCTACTGAGATCGTCGGCAAACCGAAGGTGAGTGATGTACTCGCCATTGACGTTGATGCCTAGCCCTCTCCAGTCCAGAACCTTGAAGACATTATCCAGTGCAGCGGTAAACAGCTTCGGAGATATGACGTCTCCCTGTCTCACACCTCGCTGCAGATGGACGGGTTCCGAGGTCTAATCTGTCGATCTAATCAGTCGAACTGACATGGTGGCGTTTTTGTATAAACACTTCAGCACTTCGATGTACCGGTAGTCAATTTGGCACCGTTGGAGAGACTGCAGTACAGCCCAAGTCTCGATCGAATCGAAGGCTTTCTCGTAGTCCACAAACGCTAAAAAGAGAGGCAGGTTGTACTCTTCGGTGTTCTGTATAACCTGCCGCAGCGAATGTATGTGGTCTACGGTGCTGAAGCCTTTACGGAAACCGGCTAGTTCGGGAGGCTGGAAATCGTCAAACCTACGCGCGAGACGATTCGTGAAAGCTCTTGAAAACAACTTGTAGACATGGCTAAGAAGTGAGATGGGCCTATAGTTTTTCAGTAAGGCATTGTCACCCTTCTTGAAGAAGAGTACCACCAAACCCCTGCACCATGCCTGTGGCGTTTTCCCCTCAAGTATGACGGCATCAAACGACTTCTGAAGGGCCTTAAGTACGGGTTTTTCACCCGACTTCAGGAGTTTGGCCGTAATTCCGTCATCACCCGGTGCCTTGTTCTTGAGCTGTTTCAGAGCCATCCTAATCTCATACAGGCTGACGTCCGGAATCGGGTTTACTGATTGACGTGTACAACTGCCCATATAATCTCTCGATCTCCCTCAGGCGCTCCGGTTTGGCGGACACGATCCCGCCATAATTGGTTTTCAGTTTCGTGAGCTGGTTTTGCCCAATAGACAGATCTCTTGCAAAGACCTTGGAGCCCTTGTTCTGCTCAATCGCGTTTTTAATACGCTCGGTATTAAAGTGGTGGAGGTCGCTTTTCAAGGACTTTGAGATCCGTCTATTTAGCTGCCGGTATTTCAACGCATCGTCTGAAGACTGCAAGATCATCTCACGCCTCTCCTTCATGATCTTGAAAGTAGGATCAGAGAGCTTTTTGTTCCTATCTATACGGCGGGTCTTGAAAAACTTAGACCCGACCGTATGGACAGCTTCCACGAACCCATCGCTGAAGATCACATGTCAGCTTGGAAAATAAGATACTTATTTATAAAACCACAATCAAGCCAGTTCGGACGAATGGCATTGAGTTGTGGGGATCAGCAAAGAAGTCTAATGTGGAGATTTTACAACGGTTCCAGAACAAAACACTCAAAATGATAACAAATGCACCTCTGTTTATCAGAACCACTGAATTGCATGTGTACACAGAATTGGAAACCGTTAAGGAGGAAGTCGAACACAGAGCAAACGCATACAAAGACCGTATAAAAGCTCATACCAACACCCTAGCAACAGCATTATGTGAACCTATAAGTGACAGAAGATTGAAAATACAACATCTATGGGACCTTGTTCACTAACAAATCCTAATTTAATAACAGCCAGCTTCCTCACTGGAGGAACAGTTCTTTCCTGACAATAAACTCCTACAACAGATCTGGGCTTGTGAAGCCGATCGCAGGATGAAAAAGGAAAAAAAGAAACTGGCCAAGTGCGAGTTGGATTCGCGCAAGAAGGGTTCCCTACCGTTATCGCAAAAAACAGCAAAAAAAGCGTGTTTGTTGTATGGGCGCTTGGGAGCCCCACTTAAATATTTATTTTATTTTGTTTTTAGAATTTGTTGTTATAGCGGCAACAGAAATACATCATCTGTGAAAATTGCAACTGTCTAGCTATCACGGTATATGAGATACAGCCTGGTGACAGACAGACAGACAGACGGATCGCGGAGTCTTAGTAATAGGGTCCCGTTTTCACCCTTTGGGTACGGAACCCTATAAAAAAAAGTACTCGGACAGTTGAACTCCATATTCGATTAATGTCGTTGTGCATTTGACGTCATTTTCTGAATGGCGACATTAAGATTATCCGCGGAAGAATTACCCTAGAAAAAAATTGTTAGGTCGGTATGTACATGTAGGTATAGGTGTAGTAGGCAGCCAGTTGACGGGAGCGAAGCCGCGGGCACAGATAGTAAAATTATAAATCTTGAGAAAGGAACAATTGAAGACATGAGTTGATGAAGGTGTTATGCAGTGTAATTACGTTTTACAACTTCATTCGAAGCGATTTATTGCCATCAAAGTCAGCATTATTTATAAAATTTTGTTCCGTAGTTTCTTATTACTTCTCATTGACATATAAACTTGTAATTTAGTGATAATGTTTTATAACGTATATTTTACCAACAAATACCAATATAATGATAATTTAGATTTTCCTTTGAAATGCCCTCATTTTTCCTATTACAACCAACTTGATTTTGCGGAGTCCGACATGCACTTGACGGTTTTTTATATTTTTTACAATATTCTTCCGTGGGTTAATGGAGCCTCCATTCAACAAAACTAAGGTAGTGTTATGTGTCTGTAACACTTTCATACATTTCTGAAGTTAGGTACATACGTAATATCTACAATTGACACATTTTCCCGCTGGTTATTTTCGTTAGGTAGGTACCTCTAGGCATATTTGTGAACTTTTGTATCATAATAACAATATCAAAGAACCTATTGATATATTTAGGTAGTTATCATCCAAATAAAGTGTAAATTTAGTAGTGAAAGCTTACTTCAAACAACGATCGTAAGACTAAAATAGCAGATACCTATTATGATTTATTTTTCATTGGTGCGAATGACGTCATACACATACACAATTAATACATCGTGTAATCCGCTTAGCATAACACCATTTCCATGTAGAGGTTGTGTAGATATTGATCATAGATTTTATCATTAGATATTTGATGTCAAAGGTAGCACTAGCAGAGGTGGGAAGTAGATTCACACGCTTGTTATATTGCGTGGGATGGTTACCATGCTTTTCTGAACTTCACATCTATTTTTGTTACGGCAACATTTGCCGCTCAAAGCCTGCCTTCAATTCTGATCAGGGCCCGTTGACCAGAGAAAAACCTTTTTAACTATCTACCGATGCAAATTAGGTACCATCCAGCAACCCATTAAGTCAGGACGGACTCTTTAAAGTTGGCTGTATTCTCATTGGTCCCACTGACAATTTTGGGGCCCTATACGATGAATAGTAAATAGCTGGTGCCCACGATTCTGCCCATTCATAACATTCCATCGTTTATTTGAGAAACAAACATGTTGTCTATGCATTGCGGGCACTTGTGTTCTATTCGGAACGTGACCAGGATTTTTAAGGTCAAAGTGGCCGCGAGTCCACTGTCAGGGCGGTCGAAAAGTCTTTATTGTCGGTGTTAATCAATCAAATAACTACGGTCCGATGCGTAGGAGGCAGAATTGTAATGTGTCCCACATTTTGCTACATTCTGTCATGATCCAAGACAAATACCAAGTAACTAGGTATCTACCTTGCTAGCTAATAAGTTATTTGCACATAAACTTTGACTTAGAAAATCATCGCCAGACTATCGTAGACACACCCTTAGGTATCTAAGGCCTATTTCAGATGGTCGGGTAGGTATCTACGAAATTGAACTAAGGACATAATGTCGATTACATTATATTTATTTATCGACGTAGATTCTACGGATCATCACAAACCTAACATGATGTTTAGTCTTCAGAAAAGTTCGTCTTTCGTAAAAGATATAAGGCCTTAGTCGAGTCAAAAGTAAGAATACATGTCGGTACTTCGGTAGGTAAGCTAGGAAATTAGGTAATAGTACATTCGTGTTCAATGGGTTTGGGTATAGCTACATAATAGGTACCCACTAACCACCTGTTTCACATGCGGGTTTGCATTTTTAGCCGACTTCAAAAAAAGGAGTAGGTTCTCAATTCGTCGAAGAAAATGATCTGTCGATAGTGTCAATTCAATATTAGGTAGGTACACTGACTCCGTTGTAATTGTTAACATGTATTGTGTAGGTATCCTTTGTTGGCGCGCCTAAACAAATAAAAACCCATTCACTTGGAATCACAGTTTATCGATGGCTGTCATTGCTAGAGAGTAATGACCATTAATGAAAAGTTTGATACATTTTAGGACAAACTCCATCATATTTTCTCCTTGACAACCCACCCTTATACCTACCTAACGGTCACGAACATCAGATATCACTCATATCACAGAGAGCATGTACACGTTGGGAAGAAACTGCAAATGCACGAGCTAATAACATCTTGACAGAATCCTTCCATTATCGCATCCCATTACTCACGTCTCCTAGACGTAATCTCGTTAGCTTAGCACTAAATAAGTAATATTAAAGTTATAACAACGCTGCGCAGATAGTAAGGCTGGTAATCTGTAATTATGTTATGCGCTTGAGTAGCGCAGGAATGAGCCTTATTTAGTGGAAAACGATTAAGTTTAAGCGTACCTTCTATGTAGCTAGCAGCAATCAATTTAGATTGCGATGAGATGCCTCCTACATCAAGCTAATGCAGTTTGAGGAACTAAACCGATGAAGGCACATCGTTACTCTATTTGCAAATACAAAGGCTAACATTTTTTTAGGTACTTTCAGATCTGACTCCCGACCTAACCAGAGCCTGTACCTACCGTGAGTGTCTGTTTATCTGTTACGTTACGGCCTTACGAACTGAAACTTCATAAAGGTATATTTATTAGAAGCAATGGACCCGTATAAAGTCAGATAGATTGTTGATAGTCTGTCCAGATTGATCTCTCCCTGACGCAAGAATAGCCTTTACGATGTGTGTGAACGCTCTCAGCATATCAAAGTCCAGTGTGGGACGTTCCTTTGTAGTTGCTCTGCTGCACCGTTACTGTGTGTAGGTAATACACTTTTGTCATGGCGTTAAAGTATTTTACAAAGTGGATGAAATCCTTTTCCAGTTCTTTGTTGTTACAGTTCAGTGAGCAAAAGGTATGGCCGTATGGGGGACTGAGGCCGAATAGAGAGCCGAGACTGCAGTTTTATCAAACGTTATTCAAATGCGAACTCCCATTTCATTATAATTTGTATCAAATGTAGCAAATCTACAATTCTAATCCCCCTCATTAAGGCATGCTCTGTTCAGATTGTAATAGCAATTACAATGTCTTTTGCTAATCACCTGATTCTCGTCCCCATAAAAGCCGATTTATGTGTTAATTAAAGATTTTATTTTATCATGTTCCTGAAGTAATTTCGGATTTAATGTTAATTGGGCCCTTGACTTATTTTATTGTATCAATAATACGTATAGGAAAAAGAACGACTGAATTTCATGAGTAATAACCATAAAAAGAGTAACAAAGCATTCAACTTTATTGTACTTTTTAATTAACAATCATGGTCATAATGACTTAGGCTATAGCTTCATATGTTTTTTTAGGAGTTCTGGACTTTCTGAGAGTTGATAACTGAACCTTATATCCTGTTGGTAGGGCTCATACTAAAGAACTCCTAATACAGACTTGTATTTTTTTACAAGAAACTGCAATTATACTGTTGCAACTGAGCTGAAATACAAAGTATAAAATAAACATGGCGGTTTCCGTAAAATAAAGGGAAGCTAAAACTCTCAGCGGCTGGGATTTCGTAGAGGTTTTTTTAAATTATTAAGTACGTAGGTGTAGGCAGATAGGTAGGTGGAACACAAACTCTGGTAGTAACAAAAGTACAGTCGAATGAACGCGTGCTTATCGTCGCAACGAGAGCGAACTTCGAACCTAAACTCTGATTTATATTCACTCGGCGAACTGGCACCAGTTTCTGCACCTCAGCTGGCACTCATTCCAGCCAGGGCTGCCAGAAACTACGAAGCTATTACTTTATTAACAACTTAAGGGATTTAACTATTTGACATTCCTAGACCTAGACTGTCGATAATTTAATAAAAGTAAGTAGAGCAGTCTCTTTGTAATTCAGACTGCGGATGCCTTTTAGATATTATGAATTTTAACAAAGCTGCTGTAATCTGAAAATTATTATGTTTTTTCACCAAGCCTATAGTTGTCTACATAATTTAATAAAATATTCAAAGTTATTGGATAAAAGGTGTAGGGTTCAGATTAAGTAATAAGAAATGATGTACCTATGTGTGCATCATGTCAAACTGGCGCTTTTTATATGTTGTTTGTGGTGGTGTTGGTGGTTTTGGTTGCTGGTGGTTTAGTTTGGCTTCTCTAAAATATTTGGTTTTAGGCGAGCACCAGGTCCAGATAATGTTTGCTATTGGTGACTTCCATTATTGACAAAAAATTTAAATACCCTAGTTATTTTTATTTGGTCCTAAAAAAATATACATCCCCGGATACGCTCTAGACGAGAATAATAAAATAAAAAATAAATACAATTCCGTTTGAAATGCTGGCAATATGCGGTAACAGATAGAGATAACCAAACACAAACAAACTTTATGCTTTCTAGGCGGTAAAAAAGGGGCGCTGAAAATATTTTGCCTGAGGCGCATGGTTAGGGCTGGATACAGCTACCGCTTAATTTTGTGGCTGTGGAATAAAAACTTTGTCTGGTATACGGGTATTTTCTTGCAGCTTTGTTTTGCAATCGAGTTAGAGTTGTAGGTATCTACCGCACAGTGCAACCATGACATGAATGGTTTATCATTATAGAATAATAACTTAAAAATAATGTTTTTCATTCGACATCTGAGTGCAAAAGTGCATTTTATCCGCACTCCTCCAACAAACATCCAAATTTATCAGCTTTTAAAATTAGAATTATTAACAAACCTGATTTTAAATTAGATTTTAAAATTAGGTTTGTTTTTTATAAAATTGTATGAAATCATAAAATATGAGCAAGGCTATCAGCGACGAAGATATAAATTAAACACCTGCAGAGTTAGTGCAAGCGGCGCAATCTGACCACGCTTAAGCGTCACGGCGGCTGGAATTCAAGTACAGTGGCAAAAGGTTACATAGAGGACTCTATGGAGTTTCTTGTGCATTCTTCTCCATAACAAGCTTCTTTTCCGAATGCACGGTAGAATCAACTTTTATTACTTGTAAATTTTAATTTTTGTTTGACGTTCAGAAGTGCCGCCTATTAGCCTAGTTGAATAAATATATTTGACTTTCAAAGTTATTCAACTAGACTATATAGAAAACAAGTCAAAAATATGCAAAAGCAACGTTGGAGGTATAATTTTAAAATAGTCTTGCATTTTTTTTTTTTTTTTTTTATTATCTATAGGCTTGCGCTTGCCCAGATCCTTGGACTACAGCACGATAGAAAATCGTTTTCCATCGCCTGCTAATCCGTCTGTGTCGCCAACATTCATAATGAAGCCAATGAAATTGAGCAATTTGCCGCAAATTTGTCAAAAAATTTACCTAGTATGTAAATAAATTACACAAGTGAAAAAAACAAGTATATTTACTGTGCCAAAAAAAATACTTTCAGTATTACCTATTGTAGCAATTTTACTTTTAATATTTAAACTAAATGAACACTAAATGAACCAGGGTTACCGACATTGTCCGAAGATTTGACAATCTTAAGTGCAGTGGGCAGAGCACATTACTCGCAGAACGGATGGCCGATGGGGCAGAAAAGATCTGGAGTGGCGACCGCGAACCGGAAACGTTGCGTTGGAAGGCCTACCACCAGGTGGACTGATGATCTGGTGAAGGTTGCGGGGATCCGCTGGATGCGAGATGCACGGGACCGGTCAATGGGGCTACTCTTGGGGGAGGCCTATATCCAACAGTGAACGTCTTTCGTCTGATATGATGATGATGAACACTAATTTGTATGCAGTTTTTCTTGCATCTGGCATATTCCTCGCTGTAGTGAGGTGACAATTTGTGTGTTGCGCTCGGCAGCAAAGTTATTCTGCGTCCCGTACCTTTGAAACCCTCGCTACGCACAGGATTCTAACTAGAATCTTTTGCTTGTTCAGGTTTCAAAACAAATACACGCGCCAGAACACAACTATGCATCCTTGCCTAACAGATAACTATTACTTTTAAAGGAGTAGGGGAAGAAAGGTATGGCATGGCGGGGTATTCCCATAAAAAAATATAATCATAACGTTGGTATGTGTAAAGCATAGCTGGCTAGTTCGCTTGCTGTTTACGTAATTTTGCTCTATAAAAACAGTAATGACGCACACATCCGCAAAAAATCTACAATAAGGGTGAGGACTATGCCAAACAAACGTAATTTTATGATTTGTGAGTGGCGTTTTTTTAATCGCGTAATTTACATTCTACTAGAATAATTCACTACTTTTGCAGTCGTAACGCAGTGTGCTACAAACAGGACTTTAGCATGAAACCGAATGCAGCGTAACATTCGCAACTCATTTTACACGACTCACAGCTGAAATAAATTGTAGTTCTAAAAACTAAAAAACACGCTTTAATGGTTAATTGAACTAAAAAGTCGCTAATCCTCAAGATCTTGGTAACAGGCTTCTTCTGGGTAAGCTCACTCCATCGTCGACTTTGTCTCTGTCACCTCTGACCTAGACTAGAGTCAAGAGCAAAAACATCAAAAAAAAAAAAAGGCTAGCACGGTAGAATCAACTTTTACTATAGTAAATTTTAATTTTTGTTTGACTTTCAAAAGTGCCGCTTCTTGGCCTAGTTGAATAAACATATTTGACTTTGACTAAATTATTGCATTGTCATCGGTCCTTGATAGGTGTGCAAAGTTTCAAATCAATCCGAAGTTTTCAAGGGGGTGAAAATCACGTTCAAATCTTCCGTTACATTGATACATAGTTACATAGATACATAGTTACATAGATACATAGTTACATAGATACATAGTTACATAGATACATAGTTACATAGATACATAGATACATAGATACATAGATACATACCAAGCTAATAAAAGCGTGTTAAAAATTACGTTCGTTTGGCCTCA
Source organism: Orthosia incerta (assembly GCA_948252205.1). Classification (NCBI taxonomy): domain Eukaryota; kingdom Metazoa; phylum Arthropoda; class Insecta; order Lepidoptera; family Noctuidae; genus Orthosia; species Orthosia incerta. The sequence goes on from OX411741.1 coordinate 43,416,356, forward strand.
CCCTAAGCCGTCGAAAAACAACTGAAAATCTTTCTTATGGGCACACTGTCTTATCCTGCGTCGTCGCCGCTAAACAAGTCAAAGGTGTTGATTCATCATAATCTCTAACTCCTTACGGAATTCAAGCTACAAAATATTGAATTTAGCTTTACCTAGCTTTAATGTATGACTGCAAACGCTAATGGAAAACAAACAGTTTTGTCTAATTTACCAACAGCCTTACAAATTACATTCTAACTAGTATTTACATACAGAAATAAGTTGGCACACTCACTTTATGGTTTTCCTACATGTAGGAGTACTTATTTAGGTACATTTTATTCTTCTGATATACCATAATAATGGAGAACAGGAGATTTTTTTGTAAATTATGGACAAATTGAGTAGGTAATATAAACTAATAATCCCTGAGTTAAACGTTATGAGAATGCTAAATTTGATTCTCGTCATGACTTTTAACATGAATGCTTTTGATGGGATTTCTAAATCGTGGTAGACAAGAAAGCTCCATCTAAATCCATACATACCTACGTCACAATTTATTCCGTAAATTAAACACTACAGTGCTCTGCTTGTTTGTTTTTAAGGGTTCCATACCCAAAGGGTAAAAACGGGACCCTATTACTAAGACTCCTCGATCCGTCTGTCTGTCTGTCCGCCTGTCACCAGGCTGTATCTCATGAACCGTGATAGCTAGACAATTGATTTTTCACAGATGATGTCTGTTGCCGCTATAACAAAAAATACTTAAAACAGAATAAAATAAATATTTAAGAGGGGCTCCCATACAACAAACGTGATTTTTTTGCAACCTTAAAAAAAAAAAGTTAAGTTGTTTTTAAAACGAATTTTTGCACAAGCAGGAAAAATATTCGCTTTAATTTCTGCAGATTTTGCATGAGTGGACATTATGATGTCGGAGATTTCGCATGGTTGCATGAACCAAATACGAAAATGAAGAATTGTTTTATTGGATTTTTAATCTTTATGAATATCCTTTTGATGCACGCCCATATGGGCTTATAGTGCAATCCCGGTAATTACCACTACATAGGCATAGATGGTTTGGTCATGTTGAGAGTATGAATGAAAAGAGTCGCCGGGACGCCCTAGAAGAGCATACACGGATCTTATTGCTGCTGTATGACTAGATGTAGATATGTAAGGACGTAGCTGGAGGCGTTCTGTAGTTTCTGCCTACGCCCATGAAAAAAGGCGTGAGTTTATGTATGAGTTATCCTACTCTCAAATAAGTGGTACGCTGTGAGAGATATTATTGTAAAAGTATTTTTTTTTTTTTGAATGAGTTCCACAAAATAGTTAATCAGTTGTGGACTGCCATCTCTCTATGTACTTAAGTTAAACGATTTTCAGTCTTACTTTTTTTATTTTGACATTGCCTCCCGGAGTATAAGGCGATATGAATCTTTTATTTGTTTATGATTACGAAATGATTTTAAAGTTATCTACCTCGAATTGAATTTCTAAAGACGCTGAACATCTGACATTAATTTATGAAGATTTAGATTAGAAGCCGAAACGTCCTCGACGTTGTTGAGAGATAGCTAATAAGAAGTGATCGAATACAAAGATCGAAGAGTGTATTTGCATTCTCCTTCTTTTACATCCTGCTTATAAAAGAGTATGTCTGTATTACTGGACATTTGAGTAGAATGAAACAAGTTCACGTCGGTGGTGAATGACCAGGTTGAGGAATTGGGTTTTCTTTGTCTTCCTAGTCAGTACACTTTTGGCAGATACAGGATACATTTTATCCCGGTATTACGTACGTCCGTCGTGATTATTTATTTCCGAGCGAAGCCGCTGCAGTTCACTGCGCCGCATGCATGGTCTCATGAAAGTACTGTTCATTTTACCTGCTAAAAGGATGTTTTATTTGTTCTGATACACTATGAAACTGTGTTTTATATTTACCCATACACACACACATATGCAAAGTTATTGCAGACCAAAAGAGCATGCGCATCTTTTATTTCTTTTGTTTTACTATGTTTATTTTTTAAATTAATTCATTGCAAAGCTTATGTGTTATGAAATGTACCACAAATAGGCGAAGACACTGGCTCCTGTAACACAGGTTGCTACCTAGCACAGGAGCCAGGGCTTCAAATAAATATGTTACACCTGTATTTTGTGTCAAAAACAACTTTTTTTATTATTTTTATTATATTTACGTTTAAAGCACTGTGTATAAAGTGAAGGGCTACAAAAGCCACAGATAAAAGATCGACGACACAAATCTTTATTATCTGAATTCATATTTAACCGATAAATGCCCGCCCCTGAAACCTAGGTACACTTTCCTTTCATATTAATAGCTGATTATTCTGTGCAATTTAATCATTTCCCCTAAATTCCATTATGTTCTTTTACTTCCAGTTGAGTCTGAAAGAAATTGAAATTCTTTGCTTTGTAAAGGGACGTCTCAGATATTTTTACACTTCATTGAAGAATTGTCGGGCTTTTCTATCGACTGGCTCATTCTTAACTGAATTGATACAGAAACTAGTCGGATTGTCCATGAAAATGTTATAATAAGCTAACAAAGGTTTTTCAGTTATTATTTTATAAAGCTATCAACACTGTTAGCACAAAAGAAGAGGTGATTTTTTTTCTACCTGCATTATAATACTGCTTGGCTGAAGTAGCCCCCATAGTTTTTTATGGTAAAAACTAATCCAGATTTGCCACATTGTCGTGTTTCTTGTGTGTTGTTATTTGTGTCAAATGTTTTTTTGTACGTCAGTAAAAGTGTGCGTTTTGTTTTGCTTTGTGTGCATAATTGTGAGTGGTACATTCCCTTTCTTCGCAAAAGTAATGTGTAACCCTCTTCTCTTATTTAAGACTAGCTGTGCCCTCGGCATCGCTCCCGTAAACTGCATAAAAAAATTGGTGGTTATGTAGTTAGCTATCGACGCTACCTACCTACGTACCATTTTTTTTCTAGGTTCATTCTTCCGCGGAGAATCTTAACACCGCCATTAAAAAAAAGACGTCAAATTCACAACGCCATCTATCGAATATGAAGTTCAACTGTCTGAGTATCTTAATTGCGTGTATTGTGGTATTTTATTTCTTGAACACTTTAAATTCATGTATCTTTTGATAGAGTGAACCGATTGTAATGAATAAAAAACTAAGTAATACCTCAAGTTTTGTATATTTTACGTTATGCGTGCTCAACTAAACAGACAAAAGATCCAAAAATGGTGTAAATGGGTTCTGTTGGTTATCCACCCTGCCTATTTTTTTAAATTATTTTCTTGGGCAAAAACTACTTTTCTACAGATTTATAAAATGTATGTATGTATTGATGATTTATATTTTATACTAGCTGTGCCCGCGGCTTCGCTCCCGTCATCTGCCTGCCAACCCTACCATACTTACCAGCCTGCCTGCCTACTCCACATACTCAAAAAAACTTTTTACAAAAAAATACTACCGACTTCCAAATAAAACTACAAAGTAAAAAATAACTTTATTTTTGGAAGTCGGTGTCTTTCGTAGGTACCAATTTATTGCGTTATGGACGAAAAGTTTTTTTATTTTTCACTTTTTAGTTGTACCTACCTAATAGGCAAGTTGTTTAGTAAGTTACCTACTCGTTTAACGCCAGAATATATTACTCAAATATCATGAAACTTGAACATAACCGGTGAAATGAGAGATCTGCGTACCCCTTAAGAGCGTACTGGCGTGATGTTATGTTATGAAATGGTATAAACAACAAACAGACATGCGATTGCAGCAATCCCGAGAGATTTGCCGTTATTTATTAAAGATTTTTGTTGTATATCTTCGAATTGCTTCGTCAGTCCTACACCAAATTAAAATGGGACCAATTTCGGAACATACTCTTTCAAACAAAAAAAGATTTTTTGAAATCGGTCCACAATTGACGAAGATATCGGTGAAAATACAAAAAAAAAAAAAAAAACAAACAATGTCGAACATAGAACCTCCTCCTTTTTCGGCAGTCGGTTAAAAAACATACATACTACATACCAATTTTTTTTTCTAAGGTCCTTCTTTCGCGTAAAATCTTAACACCGCGATTCAGAAAGTGACTTTAAATGCACAACGCCATCTATCGAATAGCGAGTTCAACTGTCCGAGTATTTGAATTGCGTGAGCTGTGATCATTTTACTTCTTGAACACTTTAAATTCATCTAACTTTTGATAGAGTGAACCGATTGCGATGAAACAAAAACTAAGTAATTCTTCAAGATACGCAAAATTTTTTTGTACAAAAGTTATCTACATTGGTTTCGTACATTTCACGTGATGCGTGCACAAATAAACAGACAAACAGACAAACAGATAAACAGACAAACAGACAAACAGACAAAAATTCCAAAAATGCTAGAAATGGGTTCTGTTGGTTATCCTTTAACACCCTGGCTATTTTTTTTGGAATTTTTTTCGATGTACAAAAAATATTTTTCTACAGATTTATTATATGTATTGACTAGGTTTGTCCCGTGTTTCGCTCCTGTGGCATTTCGTGCAGGCACTCAGATTGAGACTACTGGCATTAAATTTAACATATTTTATATACTTTCCGCCTAAGAATGTCCTAGTGAAAGTAACAAATAATTAGGTGGCTCCCCATTATCATATTGAAATGGAATCTTGAAAATAAAAAACTTTTTGCAGAAAAATACTACCGACTTCCAAATAAAAAACTACAAAGTTTTTTTATTTTACTCTTTTTAGTTGTACCTACCTAATAGGCAAGTTGTTTAGTAAGTACCTATAACGCCAGAATAGATTACTCGAATATCATGAAAATTTAACATAACCGGTGAAATGAGAGATGTGCGTACCCCTTAAGAGCGTACTAGCGTGGTGTTATGTTATGAAATGGTATAAACAATAAACAGACATGCAATTGCATTAATCCCGAGAGATTTGCCGTTATTTATTGAAGAGTTCTGTTGTATATCTTCGAAGATTTTCTTCAGATCTTCACCAAATTAAAATGGGACCAATTTCGGAATATGTTCTTTCAAACAAAAAAAGAATTTTCAAATTCGGTGCACAATTGACGGCGATATCGGTGAACATACACAAAAAAAAAACATACCTACATGAAGTCGAACATAGAACCTCCTCCTTTTTGGTAAGTCGGTTAAAAATTGGCCTTATTTATAACTTTCTGGCCGTATGAATAGTTAAAACACTGATTAGCAGATGATAATTAAAATTTTGTATGGAGATTATGTATTAAGTCTATAACTGCGTTTAACCCAGTCACATCCATAAGTGGGTATTTATAGATATGGCTAAAAAAGAACACCTTTTAAATGTTCTTAATTCCACACGGCCATAAAAAGGATTTTAAAAATCGGTCGCCAATAGACGGAGCACAAACAAAAAAAAAAAACAAACAAGGTCGAACATAGAACCTGCTCCTTTTTGGGAAGTCGGTTAAAAAGGATGTTTTATTTGCTATTTTGATTGGTAAAGTTACTTAGTAAAATCTAAGATAATAGGTACCACAAAGGAATTATAAACAATGCTGCAAGTAATATTAATACTATTGATGGAGATGAATTAGGGGTGAAAGATTTATTTATTGTCTGTCTGTAACTCTGTAATTGGATACGGGCCCTCAATTCTTGGAATCTACGCTTTGGAATGAGCAACTAGCTTTAAACTTTCTCTCTAACTGGCGAACTCCTTCACAATCAATTTGTAAAAGGGTTAATGATTTAATAGATGGAAATTAACGCTTCGGGTTTGATTTCGAGTATCGTGAAGGATTCTCAAGAAAATCGGGTAAATTTATCGACGTAAATTCACGTCTTTGTCTCATGGAGGAAGACAGAAACTACAGTACGACAGATGGTCGGGATTCCTCTGGATTCTGCCGACATTTAAAAGGATCTCCAGACTCCAGACAAAACGCAAAATCTCCAGCAAACAAGTTCTTGGTAAATTATTCCTTTCAAATCAATTCCTGAAAGCAATGATTACTGTGAAGGGATTTTTGGTTTGCTAAATAATTTATATACCAAAGAGAGAAATTTTAGCCTTTGATTTAATAACAACCGAGTTAGTAACTAGCCCGATTTTTTAAATAAATTGTTTGATTTTTAAATATTTTCCGAATACTATTAAAGGATCTAAAATTGGTGGACTCAGTAAAGTCCATAGCCAAATACATGTGGCTACCTAAAAATTTAGCATACCTACTAACCTAAATTAGTTAAGTGTTATCATTATCCAAATAAAGTCTTTATAACTATTATATTAAAAGTGAACTTTTTAGTTTCATTATTTATTTCGTCCGTTATCATCCTCAAACTTCCGACATTTTAATATTTTCCACATATATTTTGGTCTTCCGATCTGGCAATCCTCACTGCTTAAGAAGTGAACTAAAAAGACGTAAACATAATATATAGACTTTCTGAATTTACTTTTTTTATTTAAAAACATTTTAGTTTTTTTTTTTCGAATTAGTTACATTTAAACATATAAGTGTTATATATTTCTGAAATCACCTCTATTTTGAAAACCCTTTATTTTGATACCCCACACGATGAGTTTGGAAGAAGAAAAAAATTGGGCTATTTTCCAATTTTAATGTTGCCAATGACACTCAAAGATTAAGACGAATCGATTGACGTAAGAGTCATCAAAATCGGCCAACGCGTTTGGTCTCTAGAACGCCACATAGGCACAACATAGCCTGATAAACACATTACCGTCCTTTGGCAGTCCGTTAAAAAAGTGAGGTTCTCACGAGTGTCAGAATCTACTAATGTTTCGAGCCCATGATCATCAGCAGTGTGATCCTTCGTCATGTCCTAAGCTGCGAGAGACATTGTCGTATACCTTGTAACTACGTAACGAAAACAGAAAAGCAGATAACAGACGAAAAAGAATAAAATAAAAAATATATTGTTTCGGAAATTAATTTTGATTGGCAGGCTTTTTACAATAAATAATATAAATGTTTTATGTAGGTACGCTACATACCTTCATTTACGTTTGGTTATTGTCCGCTTCAAGAAGGTACCTACTATTGCTAAACATATTATAAGCAGGAACCTATGTTTGTAATTACTTTCCGTATTTTTTTTGACATACTATATATTGGTTAGGCAGAGGTAACAGTGGAGGCAGGCGGAGAAGTAAACCTAATTTTCGTCCATGTATCGGTAACTTAGGGCTTGAGTTGTTGATTAAGATATATTTGAAAAAAGAAAAAGTTCAACACCAGTACACCAGTTTTATTAAAAAAAATATCTGCGATGAAATAATTGGATACATAATTTCAATAATTAGGCCCTGTATTGTTATTTTATCATTATTTTATTTACTCATACCTATCGAATGTAGAAATGAGATTATTAATTAATTTTAATTTAAACCCTGTTTGCAAACTCCGAAAATGAATACGAAAATGTCGAAATATATTATAATAAAACGCATGTCTGCTAGGTAATTAAACGGTCGCGATATTCCGATACGATTACGCTTGCTAGGCTTCATTAGTATTTATCATTATGCCAAATAAATAATTTAATTTTGAATAAATTTAAAACATTTCACACTACGCCACACAAAATAAACTGTTGTTGCTGTTAATGTTGCTCACAATAACCAAGGTATTGGAGGTATTGGTACCGATAGGAAGGCACGGCACCTTCCTATTATGTTCTAGGTATTATTTATTCTGAGCTAATACCTAATTTCCAGTGCTGGGGAAGATGTGTCTACATAACACTACAAAAGTGCAGACCAGTGCAGACTCCTGGGGGGTGACCATAAGCTCTTAGAGCGGTATCAATTTGATATCGAGTAAGTGACAGATGTATACAAGTCATATACATCTGTCCCTTTTTCGATCTCAAATTGATATCGCTCTAAGAGCTTATGGTCACCCCCCTGAGGCCCTAGACAAGTGACATTAAAAAAAAAACCGGTCAAGTTGCGAGTCGGACTCGCGCACCGAGAGTTCCATACAAACCTCAGCTAGGTATTATAGACCTGAGTATTTGATATGAATTTCAAACTAATACCTCTACGCGTTCATGAGGAAAGGAGTAGTATGTTTAAAATTATTAAAATATTTTTATTGTATGATGTAAAAAAAAAAATAAGGTTTTCGCAATTTTTCCTTTTTCTGTGTTATAAGACGTTGCTTCGTACCAAATTTCTAGATTCTGAGTTCACGGGAAGTAGGTTTTGATTCCCTTGCGAGTGTCGAAAATTTGAGGCATGAACGGCTGTATCTTTTGATTGAAGGAAAGAAAAAGAAAGAAAGAAAAAGTATTTATTTGTGACCCGCACAGGAGACACGAGAAATCAGCTTAATATTAAACAAAATTAAAATAAAAAAAAGCTAAGAAGCTTAGATGCTTAGAAGTTTGATTTATCCACAGCTTTAAGGGACAGTAGACTTGAGTATTTGATATAAATTTCAACTTGATACCTCCACGCGTTCCTGAGAAAAAGGGTCTTGACAGACGGAAGGACGGACAACAAAGTGATCCTATAAGGGTTCCGTTTTTTCCTTTTGAGGTACGGAACCCTAAAAATAACAAAAATTTATTGGAAATTATACCAATCGAAATGTCACATGATCCCTTACATTTTGGCATTTCGACGATCGCCATCGCTTACTTCGAATGATACCAAAGTGGACGCGCTAAGTAAATAAAATAAACTGCTGTAAACGTTGCCGGTTCCCCGAAGCGAGTCCGAGGTTTAATTTTTTCTTTGGTTTTTGTGTCGGGAGTGTTTTCAATTTTTAATTGTCTTTTATTATTATATATTATATAACTCAGAACATAGCTAAGCACACTCTCGACAAAGTCATATTTCAAACAAAAAAACACTAAATCAAAATCAGTTCATTTGTTACTAATGATCCGGAGCTATGATGCCACAGACAGACACACACATCAACACACTTAAAACTTATAACACCCCTCTTTTTACCTCAGGGGTTAAAATAAAAGAGAGAGGTGTCTTATGGACAATTGGACACCCGGCTGGAACGGAGTTCGATTAATTAAATTTTCCATATTTACCCTTTGGGTACGGAACCCTAAAAAGGGTAATTATACGTTATAAATACTTTTGCATATTCTCGATATTGACGGCAAGCTGAATAGATTGAGAAAAGTTTTAGTTGCCTAGGTGACCAGGTCACCAGGATGTATCTCATGAACCGTAATAACTAGACAGTTGAAATTTTCACAGGTGAGTTATTTCTGTTGCCGCTATAACAGCAAATACTAAAAGTACATATTTGAAAGTATATATTATTTTGCGATAATGGTACGGAACCCTTCGTGTGCGAGTCCAACTCGCACTTTGCCGGTTTTTTCATTGTAACATTTTTTCGGTCTAGCGAGCTGTGGCCCCAAACAAATCAGAACTATAACGTGCGATAATTAAGGAACTCCGTTCCAATTCGGATGTATGACACTATTTTTGAGCCACTGGGTGGGTCTGTCAGTGTTTTGCTTAGTTTGGGCTTTGTCAAAACAAAAAGTCCAGCTTTTGTCATCTGCATGAAGTTGGTAATTAAGAAAGGGCAGGCATTGAAGGAGGAATGATAGAGGTGGGAGGTCGATTTTCAATTTGCATTTGAATCGGCTCAGGGCGCGAGGGACTCACGCCGCCAACAAAGGCCACAGATTAATTTATATGCAATGGGGAACACAGTAACACGTAAATATGAAACATTGAGCCATGTAGTGATTATGAAGAAGTAATTGGAACCTATTCAGTCGACGCCACTGTATGCGTATACTTTCCTTTTATAGCCAGTTGTTTCACTCCGTTTTGTGAAAATGTAAGGAGTAAAACGTCTCGGTGAAATTTAAGAACAACTTTTGCTTTAGCCTCTTATAACTTCCTGATCTCCTGTATTTAACTGTCGTAAGGTCAGTAAACTTCTGTTTGTGACTTCTCGACAAAGTTATCGCTGTTTATGAGTAAGCTTTCTTTTTGAGTAATTAAATGTTGTAATCATTTGTTTCGTTTTACAGGATGAAAAGGGGGTTACATTGTTAAAACTAGTTAAATGCTTGTACCCTATTAGTTAGGTATTAGGACTTTGTATAACTTTCGAGATGGAGGTGTTGGTTAGGTACAACAAGTTCTAATCCCTTCGGGAAGTTTAGGCGTGGTCCTACATTATGTTAACAGAAAACACATATTTTTGGTGAGTAGGCATTAAAATAAAGTTGTTCATCTCATAGACGAACTATTTTAATGTTTTTCCTCTCGTCACAGACCATGTAATCTGTAATTTTCTCAAAAATGGTACGTAATGTTGTCATAACATCTCTAAAAAGTATCCAGAAAGTGAACTCTATCTGAGACTTATTCACAACTGTCCAGTAAGAAGCGAGATTTTAAATTTGGAATCTCCTACTGTCCAGTAAGTAAGTATGTAATTTACTAACTGGACAGTAGTAGGGATTGGTCCGATGTATCAAAACGAAACATTATATCGGATATGTGTTAGATATCATATCATATCGATATCTACATCAAAATAACCGATATTACAAAACTGTATCTAATAAAAACCTTACTAGCGTGCGAGAACGAATAAGTTAAAACCTAAAACCGTAACAATGCGGAAACGTATGAACTACGAACAAGACGCAAACTTCACAAACGATAGGAACCATAATTATGCGCTACCTCTCTTTCTAAGTATTATTTCGCGTTCGTTGTTAGTTTGCTCATCTAAATAACATTTTAACTTATGCAAACTGTACTAAATGATAACGATATCTGAAAACCGTTTTAGATATCGATATGAAATCTGTATATCGGTTATATAACCGTTTGTTCAAAAAACCGAAAACACCCATCTCTAGACAGTAGGTCATCCTCTTCAGATCTGCTTAAAAAAATAAAACATAGTACCAGCCAGACACATATTAGAGTTTAGCCATTGTAACATGGTTATAGGAGGGAGGCTCCAAATATATTATATCTATCTCTCTTTTTGGTATGACATTTTATGAGATAGATATATTTTTGAGTCCGTTAATCAAGACGTACAACAAACAAATATAAATGTCCCCGGTAAATCGATCACAATATCTATCAGTAATTGCCCTAATATGAATGTAACCTTCAATATTAATTAAACGAATTTGTTGTTAAACTTTCTTTTATTTTTGAGAAAAGCATTGTACATGCCTCATCCAGTAAGAAAGCCATCCTGGCCTCGTATATAACCGGACCTCACCTGCGGTTCGGTCCGGTTAACTCATACTTGGCCAGGAAGGCTTACTTACTGGATTCTGCAGTAATGTACTATTAGTCATAAAAAACAGAGTCAAGAGCAGATTATATTACACGGCTCGGTTTCCTGTTTTTCGCTGAAGCCACATCACGATGCCGCGGATGAATAATGAGTCCCTTTGCCAAAACTTAGTCATGCCGTGAGCCCGTGAGGCCGTGATAGTAAGCGGGATTTCTCTTCACAATTTCTATCTAACCGTTTAGAATGGTTCAGAACTTTCCTAGCTACATAATGTGTCTCTAATTAGGCAGTTAGGGCAGTTATGCTCACAAAAGAGACATTTATTTCCCCTGTGACCAACTTGCCGTAGTTTTTGTGTGATCCGAGGTTGCGATTACAGAAACTAATATAAAATTGTAGTGCCAACTAAACAGGTATACGAGTATGGCCACAGTACATTATGTGTTTTCACGTGGACTAGCTTTTTATAAGCAGTGGGTTTTATGGCGACCTAAAAGTGGTAATTGCCAATTATTTTAGTTTGACATTTTATTATTAATGATAAGTTTAGCTACTGAAATTCGATGTGGTTAGGTAAATTCTATTATTGTCTGTAAAATCTGTTACACGTTTATATATTGGATTTATTTATTTGAAGTTGTGAGTATGAATAAAACACAAAATCGTAGAATTTTCATTTCGATTTTCAATTCAATCATGTGTGTTAGAATTTTAGAAGTTCGTAATAACAAAAATACAGGCCAAGTGCGAGTCGGACTCGCGCACGAAGGGTACCGCACTTGGTAAATTGCGGTTTACGATTTTTGACGTATTAAAAAAAACTACTTACCTACTAGATCTCGTTCAAACCAATTTTCGGTGGCAGTTTACATGGTAATTTTTAGTTTTATCATTCGCTTATTTTAGAAGTTACAGGGACACACACACACGTTTTACCACTTTGGAAGTGTCTCTCGCGCAAACTATTCAGTTTAGAAAAAAATGATATTAGAAACTTTAATATAATTTTTGAAGACCTATCCATATATACGCCACACGTATGGGTTCGAAGAATCAGAATCAGAATCAGAATCAGAAATCTTTATTTGTGAGTCATAGGTACAGTGGATGTTAAATGATACAATTTTAAGTTCACTACAACCAGCCGTTAATGGCATACAAAAATTACACAAATCAATAAAAATAAAAAATAAAAAAAAATTAAAATGCACTAAAAAAAAAACAAAAACATTGAGTATGTAACAATAAATTGAAATAAATTTAAAATATAATAATAAAACATGCTTCATAATATAAAATAATAACAAAAATTCAACAGTAGATGTCAAAGAAAAATTAAAGAAAACATTAATTATGATTGTAATTAGTCAATAACATAGATGTCCACAAATTAACAAAAAATTATGTCAGTTTTTGTCTTCCATAAAGTAATTTGTTGAGTAGTAACATTTATTTATTAAAAATTGTTTGAGTTTAGTTTTGAACATTGTGACATTTATGATTCTTTATTTCTCGGGGAATTTTATTATATATAACCGGAGCCATTCCATAGATGCTTTTACGTAGAAGAGCTGTTTTGCTGTGATCAACACAGAGTAGATTTGATTCCCTTTTCCTTAACCGTGGATCAGCTGGAGCTCGTTTTTCAAATAACTGTGGATTTGTTTTAGCGAATAATGCTACCTCGTAGATGTATACGGATGGAAATGTTAGAAGCTTTAAAGTTTCAAAGTATGACTTACAGCTGTCCCTTGATTTTAATTTACAAATTGCGCGTATGCACTTTTTTTGTGCGATGAAAACATAATTTTTGTCTGTTGAGTTTCCCCAAAAAATTACTCCGTATCTTAGAGCTGATTCTACGTAGCTATGATAGGCAATTAGTACGGTTTCACGATTTACAAATTTAGTTAATTTATGAAGAGCAAAAGCAAAACTGTTTAACTTTTTACAAATCTCTTCAACATGTAGCTTCCATGTGAGTTTACTATCTATCACTAGTCCCAGAAATTTTGTACTATCAGTTTTTGTCACTGGCTTTCCATTGTGACTAATATCTGGAAGTTTCTGTAGTTGTCGCTGCTTAAAATGCATTATGCTAGTTTTATCTAGATTAATTTTCAAGTTATTCGCCACTAACCAATCTATTGCTTGCTCTAATGTATCACTAATTTCTTTTTCATATTTATAGGATTTATAATTATTAATAGAAGAAAAAGTAAATTTGAGTTTCAGTACCAAATATGGGGAACCCCCAAAATTTATTGTTTTTTATCTATTTTTGTGAGAAAATCTTAATGCGGTTCACAGAATACACCTACTTACCAAGTTTCAACAGCATAGTTCTTATAGTTTCGGAAAAAAGTGGCTGTGACATACGGACGAACAGACAGACAGACATGACGAATCCATAAGGGTTCCGTTTTTGCCATTTGGCTACGGAACCCTAAAAACCGGTGAAGTGCGAGTCTGACACGCGCACAGAGGGTTCCGTATATACAGCTACATTCACCAAAAAAACTTTACTAAAGTTCACAAACAATGAAAGTACCGAACATTGTTCTAACGAAGGGACAAAATTAACTTTGCCGTTCGAAAACTGTTGTCCCCTTACATCAATATACAAAAAAATACCTTTTACAAGTATATTTTATAAGTTGGTACGACTATTACTCGTAAACTTGTAAAGCCTACTTAGATGTGATAGTTTTCCTTTTAATTTCGTTATATATACTACTTCCGTGATTTTTTTCACATATGGAGGACTTGAGACTAACAAAAATTTGCCATTTAAAGCTTAATTTTACGCAAACGGATCCCTGAAAGTAAAAATGGTTTTCACAGACCCGTAATATTTTTTAATGGCCTATCTAACGATTCCCCGCACCATGAGAATTATGGGATAGACGAGAAAAAAAAAACATCACCGCTTTACGTGTAGCGGAGGGCGGAGGTAACATAAAAACATTTTTCTTTGATTTTTATTACCCCTTTGTCGGCGTGATTAATATGTATAGTAAATCCATGACAAATTATAGCTTTCTAGTACTAAGAGTCTCTGAGCTAAGCTTCGGACGGACAGACGGACATGGCGAAACTATAAGGATTCCTTGTTGACTACGGAACCCTAAAAAGGGTTTCTGTTATATGAATTTATATGAAACAGTATTTCAAATAGGTAAATTGGTTTTATTTTCTATCAATTTTTGTTTGTGTTGCATAAAATGCGTGACACATCGAGGTGCAATGGTCGAGTGGTCGATTTAGCCTGTGATTGACATCCAAAGCTATTCAAAATGTTTTTAATCAAATTCTGTTAGCCCGATCCGGGCTATCAAGGCTTGTTTTTATGCAACACAGTGCCTACATAAACAAATTGAAAACTTGTTTATTTTGTAAACTACATAGATGGACGATGAACCGATAGTATCTATTATTAATTTGTTCAGTTCTATGACTAAGGCCTGTAAATGCTCTTTTTGATGACGTTATTAAATACATTTATGATTCTTATTAATTATAGAATGCGTTGAATATTTATAAAAGACAAGCATCAACAGTCGGTAATCACGTTAAACAATCTATTAAGGTATACCTGTTGTACGTGTCTGGCCATTTGGGAACTGATTAGAGTAGGGCTGCCATTTATATTTTCGGGAATCACACAAGTAATGAACTACGGTACAGTTAAATTATATATGGAATACACCTCAATCGTGTTTCCTCTTTTAAAAACGTTATATCCTGAACTGTTCAAATGTAGTTTTGCGCGCCGGGAACATCATCATCCTTCTGTATTTACCCCAATTTTCCTCTTTTTTTGCCATATAGATACGTCTATATCAGCCGTCATCTGTTGGTTCACTATCTTCTAAGCCATAATATCGTCTCTCACAGAATCCATCCATCTTTTCTTTGGAGAGTTTTTTTTCTTATAGCCATCCAACACTTTTGCCGGATACCTACATTGACGAGTTAATGAAACTGTAAAACAAGGCAGCTTTCCTCACCAACGTCGCTAACAGTGATCAATCTTGCATGTATCAATCACTACTTTAATTGATTGATCGCTGGAAATGAGCAAATTGATGCAGTGCTTTGGTTAGATCGTGGTGCAACCAAAACTGACAGCCCTAAATGGATAGCAGTTTGAATACAGCGACAATAACGGATCGTAACGGTATTATGACGTGTCGGTAGTTAGTTAGGCAAAACACAAATGGATGTCATTGGCAAGGCAAGACAAATTCCAAGGCCAACCAATAGGCGTACCGACACTTAAGATGAAAATTACTCGGCTGAACTTTCGTGCTGTAATTTGCCGATGCTGTGTTTGCCGGTAAGCGGTCATCACTGCACAAATTTCTGGCTACATCGCCCGTTCCGACTGCGGTTATGTGCCTTGCCAACTGCATCCAGCTGTAGCCCGTTGGATGCAGGAGCATTAAGACCGGCCGATGTGGCGACGCCAGGGGGAGGGCGATGTCCAGTTATGAACGTCTTTCGACTAAAGTGATGATGATAATGACACTTATAAGTAAATAATTTAAAAGCTTTGCAGTCGTAAATACTCCGAACGTACCATCACGTAATTTCGGGAGATGTATTGTTAAACTTAGGTAACAGAGAATGACTGAAACAGTTATAATTGAAAGACGTCGAGTTCGCCGGCGCGGCGCTGAAAATAGACTTCTTTTGTTCTTATTTCTAATTTGGTCTAATAGGCTGTATTGTGAAGACTTGGGTTAGATTGGTCGATAAGTCACCTCAATAATAGATTGTTTTTAAGTGTGTCAGATTGTTTTTAAGTTATCAGGTCAGGAGCTGATAATGGGATCCTGGAGAAATTGAGGTAACTTCTCAAATGTTACAGACATATATATAGCGATTTTGGTATTTTCATCAACAATGCAATCATTTGCACTTAGACAGTATCATTTAGTGAAGTGGAACTGATGAAGAAGACCGCAAATGGCCACTGGAACTCTTTAATGCTAAGTATGTCAGGGGTATAATATATCTCTAATATTTAACCGACTATGATGAAGCAAATACTTATAAATAAATGGTACCTACTGATGAAAATGGTACTATCAAACTGATCTGATGATGGAGCCGGAAAGTAGGCACTGAAACTCCGAAATAAAACAATGCATCCTAGTCGTGTATTGGCTTATTGGAATCGGTATGAGATGTACTTTGGCTATAAATGATGTTCATGGTAATTGGAGGTATCTACCAAAACTAAAAAGAGATAAATAAAACATTCTTCTACAAGAAAATCAATCCGACTTCCAAAACAAAACACTACAAAGCGAAACTAAAAAAAAAATAACTTTAAAATAACTTTCTTTTCCGAAGTCGGTGTCGAAAAACGGAAAACAATAGGTACCAAAGACAATTTTTTATTTAACTTTATTTAGTAGCAGTTCTACTTTTTAATAAAAAAAATACTTTGAGTATACAAATGTAGCAATTTCACTTTTAACATTTAAAATAAATGAACACTAATTTGTATGCTGTTTTTCTGGCACTTAGCACTTTCCTCGCTGTACTGAGGTGAAAAGTTATGTGTTGCACTCGGTTGCAAAGTTATTCTACGTCTCGTACCTTTGAAACTCTTGCTACGCTCAGGATTCTATATTTGAACCACTCGCTTTGCTCCTGGTTCAATCCTTGAATCCTTCGCCTGCTCTGGTTTCAATACAAGTACTCGCGCCAAAAAATAACTTTACAGCCTTGCATAACACATAACTATTAAAATACACTATGAGAGAGATACGGCGATGACATATGTTTTTCTTTTACAAAAGAAAATACTCTACGTGTACTCCTTAATCTTCGCACCATAACAATATACCTAAAGTATTTCCCTAGCTAAAGCATTAGCATATGATTAGCATCGCTACATCACAGATTGGCACGATTGCACACTGCCGGCGCAAGGCGGTGTCGTTGCATAAGCCGGCCGTGATTTCCGCTCAACTTTACCGCTAAATGTATTCTATCAATAAATGCAAATACTTTCATTATCATATTCAATAACGCTGCATAGCGTCCGGTAGCAACACAAACAGGGAATAAGGTCACTGTAAATACATTAACAAATAGTTTATAGAAATACACCCAGCCGGCTCTTGCGTTCTCTTCGTCGCCATCGAAAGGTTTTAGTTCTCAAGAGAGCTTTGCCGTTTTGCGAATTGCTGCCAACTGAAGATTTTTATTTACCCTTTTTCCACGGGCTTTGTGGCGTTGTGTTTCAAAGGGAAGCTTTCAGCATTTTGATGACATTTCCCTTTGTCCAGAACCAACTAATTTCAAGTGCAATACGGGTCAATTGCGAGATTGACGGCATACGCGGAAGTGTTTTTAGATTGAGTCGATTTTCCAAAAGTTCATTGATATTTTTCGCATGATATTATTTTTATATACGTCTTTGAAAGCTGTGCTACCTACAAACATATAAAATACTAGCTTCTGCCCGCGGCTTCGCCCGCGTAAAAAGTTTTTATCATTCCAAGGGAATATAAACTATCCTTTGTCCTTCCTAGGATCTCAAACTATCTCCATGCCAAATTTCATCTAAATGGGTTCTGTAGATCCAGAGATTACTCCCTACAGCCTCACAATCTCACAAACTTTACCTCTTTATAATGTTAGTATATATAGATATACTAACCATGAAGTTGTACCTTGGAACATAATTTAACAACCATCATTTAAGCACCAAACATTGCATTAGGTTATGTATTTTTTGTTATGTTAGGTTCATAAGACAAAAGACAAGACAAAGATATTTTATTTCAAGTAGGCCACGAAGCGGCACTTTTGAACGTTAGGTACATTAAAATTTACAAGTTATAAAAGTTGATTCTACCGTGCATTCGGAAAGTAGCTTGTTACGGAGAAGAATGCACAAGAAACTCCATACTTTTTACAATATTTAGTTACATAAGTACATACATTAATAAATTCAAATATGTGAGGTCAATGCACCCAGAATAGCACTACACACTATACTACGTACAGGCATAAAGTAATAAAAGTACTCACAAATGTACTGTGCAGTTATATAATAGAAGCTAGAAAAAAAGCATTAACATCCGAAGCAGTTAAGTTATGACCAATCCCAACTGACGGCGTCCGTTCACGAACATGACGCATGAATTGGCACCACCCAGCTCAACCATCATGAAGGGAACCGGATGATCCAACATACGCGCCACCATCAGAGAGACATTTGAGAGAGCATGACACACTCAACTGCCAGGGCACACACAAGTCAACGAACGACACACGGGTACAGTAAATGGTAGATTTACAGTTGGGTTGGTACATAGTACTCACACACGTGCTTTGCAGTTGTACAATACTAAGGAAATTGAGTTTATACAATACATATTATATATTTTTTCAGTCTTCAGCAGGTCCAACAATACTTCAAAACAATAATGTTCTGCATATCACTTGTTTTTGCGCCCTAGTGGATGTGGAGCAGGAATAGCATTTAGCCAAGCATTTTTATCAGTGATTTAATCCCCCAACTTATAATAAGCCAGCCTGCATAGTGTGCGTTTTATACAAGTTTTAAATTTCGTCTCATTCAGTTCAAGAATGTGGGGAGGAATTTTATTGTAACATTTTGTACAGTACCCCATGAAAGAAGAGGCAACTTTTGCCAGTCTGAAACCTGGTTGAACTAATTGGTCCCTATTTCTAGTAACGTAATTATGTCTGTCGCCGTTTTTACTAAAAATATGTAATTTTTTTCTCACGTACATGATGTTTTCATAAATATATTGACAAGGAACCGTCATGATGTTAATGTCCTTAAACAGTTCCCTTAGAGAATCGCGCCGGCGAAGATTATATATTGCTCTGATGGCTCGTTTTTGCAGAATAAAAATTGACTCAATGTCTGCAGCCCTTCCCCATAGTAAGATACCGTAAGACATTATACTATGGAAATAACTAAAATATACCAGTCTCGCGGTATCCACATCCGTTAACCGACGAATCCTTCCAACAGCATAATTCAAATTCAAAAACTTTATTTCGAGCGAAGACTCATGTAGGGTTAGTAACAATATGCATTAAAACTAAGTATTAGTAAACAACACGATACGGTGACACATGTAACTGACAGCAGTGAACTATATACGGACAGTCCACTCTGTCAGCAATCATTTTCAGAACCCTGTTAGGGCTGTCCATAACTCGGGCCACCATTGATGTTGCGCGCTTGCGCATTATCGCGTAAAAGCAATCAACACGCGCCGCCGCAAACATCCCTGACGCACTACAATACCAAGGCAACCTCATCAGTTTCCTGAACGCGTTATTATACTGGACACGAAGGGCCCATACGACGCCCGCGAATACTTCTCCCACAGACTGCAAGTGTGGGAGAAGGTGGTACAGAATGCTCTAAAGAGCGTCACCTTTACTTCTGCAGTACAACGTGGAAATCTGCGAGCTATCATATTCGCACGCACGGAAAGAACCCTCCGTTCCCTTTCAATGTCAGCATTGTCCTCGAGGTCAGTGGTGACCAAGTGACCTAGGTACTTAAATTGTTCCACTCGCTCAAGAGTAACACGTTTAGCCGTATAGGAGGCACATCAGGAAGGTACCTGGTCCCCGCCTCAAAAACAATGTACTGACTTTTCTGAACATTATACAATAACCCATGTTCAGTCGCGTAACGCTCACATATGGCCAATAGTGTCCTAATACCACCGACTGACGTGCTCAGTAGCACCATGTCGTCCGCGTAGCTTAAATTATTGACACAAACATAAGCCGCCGAACTCAGCCGCCCCGCAAGGGACAACAAATGAGGACCCCACTGCACCATCACCCTGAGTCATCACCCTGAGTCCAGCGTGATCCCCAGGAAAACCGTTTTATCGACGAATTCTAGCTTCTCCTTGTTTAACATTATGTCACAATCAGTACTTTTGACATTCGGCAATGAAAATTTTACGCACTTGGTTTTTTTACCATTTAAAACTTAATTATTGGCAGTGAACCAATCCTGAACATGCCGTAGCGCGTTATTTACGTCGTCAACCTGACAAGTACCTCTATTTATTTAAAAATTAAAGATGTGTCTTCAGCAAATAACACTATGTTCAGTTTTTTTTCCAATAAACGGGGTAAATCGTTTATGTATACTAAAAATAAGAAAGGACCTAAAATTGAGCCCTGGGCCCATTTTCACGTTTAACCCGGACAAATTCACACCGTTTATTTGAACTAATTGCTGTCTATCATTCAAATAAGATTTAAACAAACTTAACGCTGATTGACCTAGCCCGTAATGCTCAAGTTTCAGAAGTAATATACAGGTAATGCATAGGTTGTACAATTTTCCTTTGGTCTAAATAAAATTAGTCGACATTAACGTGATTTCCTTTGGGTCCATGGTTTCTGTCACATAGAGCTGTGATGTCTATTCCATTAAGATTCACCGAAGGCGCGAAATGTCACCAAATGGCGTTGATAAATGACGCTCTACTTTGGCAATTTTCCACTTTTACCACGTCCACTGTCTACTCGATTTGCTTTAATCTGTAAAGAAATTATATGTGTCAAAAACGTGATGATTTCTTTTGTGCCAAAAATAGTCATTTAAATGTAGAAAGTTTACGTGAGATTTTATTCTCCAAGGTCGAAGTGTGGAGACCCAATATAAAACATCCTCGCGAAAGTGCCTGATCAATCAATATATTTGAGTGATTGACCTAGTGTCATGAAAATATTTCTTCTTCATTAATTTTATTGAATCCCTGGAAGTCAGTGCCTAGCTGTTTAATAAAAGAGGTTCCTTAAGGTGGAATATTCTGTCAGCTGCAATAAAGCTGCCTAGAAATGAATAGTTCAGGCCCCAATAAGCTTTACCGTTCTTTTGTAAAGATAAACTGCTTTAGTTCTATCCAGTTTATTACACACAGTTCAAGGGTCTGCAAACTACGAGTATGATGGGTCGTCTGTTGTATTTATTTCATAGTCTAGTTACAAATATATTTCGCCATAAATAGCTGCACTAAAAGATGGGGTCAACAGAGACAAGAGTACATGCGGCAGAAGACCTTAAACCATAGATTATGATTGTATTATTTGTAGAACAAGAGATTCGCTATTGAAGTCACGGGTAAATATAATATTGAATTGTTGGGCTCTTGGCATAGAGACGAATGAATAGAACGTACTTAGAATCGCAGAATCGGGCAATTAGAAGTTTGAATACGATTGTGGAAATAACGGGCGTCGCTTGACGGATACTTCAGTTAGGTGAATTGGGTACCTAATTAATGATAAGCTTTTGCATCTGAGAAGTACAGAGTGGATATAATAATTTGTTTATTATTTTATAGTTTAGAAACTAAATGCCACTTTATTTATACTATAGTTCCTCTGCATGAATAGAGTTTTATTATCCCAAGGGACTTCCGGGATTTATTTTTATTTTTAATGGGTTTGCTCTTGACTCTAGTCTAGGTCATAGTTGACAGAGACAGAGTCGACGATGGAGTGAGCTTACCCAGAAGAAGCCACTCTAACTTTGAAGAGATTCGGGTTGAATGCGTTCGGAAACACAGACGCAGGTAGTGAGTTCCATTCATTCGCTGTGCGTATTATAAAGGATGTTTGGAAGCGCTTGGTTCGAATTGGTGGAATGGCAACTAGATAAGGATGATAACTTGCAGTGCGTCTAAATGTCCGATGGTAGAAGGGGGCTGGTGGGATGAGGTCGTGGAGTTCTTGAGCACACTCACCGAAGTACAGTCTGTAGAAGACCGACAAGCAGGCAACTTTGCGGCGATGAGCCAAGCTGTGAAGCTTGGCGTCCACCAGTTCAACGTCGCCAATGTGCCTCTTGGCTCTGCGTTCCACTGAGTCAAGCGCGGCAAGCTGATACTTATCTGAGCCATCCCAAAGGTGGCTGCAATACTCCATGCAGGATCGGACTTGCGCTTTGTATAGGGTTAAAAGCTGTCCAGGCGTAAAGTATCGCTTCAATCTATTTAGGATACCCAGTTTTTTGGCCGCGATTTGGGCTTTGTACTCAATGGAGGCGTCGAAGTTGAGACTGGATGTTAACTCCATGCCTAGGAGCTCTAGCCGATCAGTCATAGGAACAGACGCATCCCGAAAAGTAGGCGTTTAATCGAACAGACTTCTTTTAGCGGTAAAAAGACACGCCTGTGTTTTGGTGGCGTTAAAAGAGACCAGATTGTCATCACCCCACTGGGAGACAAGGTTTAAGGTCAAATCTGTCCGCTCCACCATAGCCTCCCTCAAGGAACGAACTTCATCCACGCTGCTTTTTGCGCTGGACAAGTATCTGTCAGAAATAGTACTGTTATCTGCGTACCCAACAATACCAGGCTGAAGTAGGTCATTGATGTGCAGCAGTAAAAGAGTTGCAGAGAGTACAGACCCCTAAGGAACTCCAGCATCAATAGCCATAAGGTCTGAGGAGCAGCCGTCAATGAATACTCGGTCATAGTATTTCCGTGTGACAAGTTTAATCAAAATCCGTTCGCTGTTACGTGAGAATATAACAGATACACAATTTCGCATTTGTTTAGCCGGATTACTCTGATGATTGAAAAAATAACCCGAGGCAGCACTAGAAGGAGGGGTACAAATGTTTGATTTCTGAAAAAAGGTAGTTATGTTGATGTTGTTGTTGTTCAATGTAGTAGTAGTCATCGCGGCATACCATAATGTTGATGTTGTTGTTGTTCAATGTAGTAGTAGTCATCGCGGCATACCATAATGTTGATGTTATTGTTGTTCAATGTAGTAGTAGTCATCGCGGCATACCTAATGTTGCCTTGAGAAAATTAAACACTTTTCAAGTGGGTGACACCACGGGGAAAAGCTAGTGTGATGATGATGAAACAAAAATGTCTTCTCATTGATGCAGCGACAGGCTTATGTGTTACTTACTGTAACAAGTTTCTTAAGTAAAACAACGTTTCCAGTAACATAAGGGCCATGTTGCGCAACTTTTGTGTTACTAACTGTATGAAGTATCCCAAGTAAAACAACGTTTCTAGCACACACAACAGGAACCATGTTGCACAACTTTTATTTTCCAGTCGCAAGACTACAGGTAGGTAGCGACGCGACGGTAGAAGCCTAAATAGCCGTATCTACTTAAAAGGCAGCCGGTATGAGAGCCTATCTGTTGAAAATACACTAGTACGGCAAAGTAGAAGATTTAGTCCGCAAGAGGACGTTTCAGCGCGCTGGAAAGGCGCCAAAATGGTCTGAAACTTGCTGCTAAGCGATGGTTAATCAACCTATGATAATGTTATTCACTAAATTTCGAACATACATTAGACATCTATACCAAACTGTATCTTTCCAAAGGGAAAGTTTTAATTATTTTTAAATCCAATGTAGCGAGTGGCTGCCTAATTGGGAACGATTAACATCGCGTCTTTCATCTCGCATGTGATTAGTCAATTGTTCATACTCTTTCATGGGGTCAAATCTTTTGCGTTGCCGAATTCATTTACACAATTAGGCTGCGAGTCTACCTGTCATAAATGCATTCTCCGGCCTGCTCCTGAGAAATGCCTGACATCTCTTTATCCGACCAAGGGATCAAACTCAAACTCATATATAGAACTCTACCCGCAGTGAGTCTTGAACCAGATCAACGAGACCGAAAGACCTTTTTTAATCCACGACGGAAAAAAGAGGGATGTAATAAGTTTGACGTGTTTACCTGTGTGTTTGTGTATAAATGTACGTATATTTGTGTATCTGTTTGTAGCATCATAGCTCCTAAAAGGATGAAGTGATTCTTATCGACTTTATCGAGTGTTCTTAGCTTGATGAAAATCGGCACAGCCGTTTAAAAGTTATGGGCGTTTTACTGATTGAATCGGGGTGTTTTCGCTTAATTAAATTATCGATAGAAGCGTGTCTACTGCTAGATAAATGATGTAGAATGAAATAAAATTGTGGCAGGGGTTTTTTGAATTAAGAAATGTTACTTGATGATTCAATCATATTATAATCTCTTTCGCCAGTGTTTAACTCCTGAAACTTGCCAAGGCTATCGCTAAAGTTTCTGTTTACATTGCATTGGTAATTTAAATATTATTTAAAGAATTTTTTGTCATATTTTGAAGAACCACTAAAGTAAAGTATAGTAAAGTAATTATTCCTTTTGGGACTGTCTCGTTTAAAGTGTGTGAACATGAATATAGAAGTGCGAACATTACGTACACGTATGGTGTCGTATTTATTTCAGTAGTGCCCAAGGATTGTCCTTGACTAGTTAAAATGGCCCAAACAAGAAATCCATTATAGTTTTTTTTCTCTTTAATGTTTGCTGCGTTACGATTGTTTTTAAACCCCGACGGAAAAAGAGCGTACCTGCGTACCTGCGTACCTGCGTACCTGTATATTTGTGTATGTGTGTATTTTTGTTTGTTTGTATTTGTGTTTTTGTGTATCTATCTGTGGCGTCATAGCTCCTAAATAGATAAACCGATTTCCCTTTAGTTTTTTTGTCTTAAAGGTGACTTTATCGAGAGTGTTCTTAGCTATGTTTAATTATAATTGGTTTAAAAGTTATGGGCATTTTTTTATTTGAATCGGGGTGTTTTCGCTAGATATCGTGCTATAATTACATGCTCAATAGATTGTCGATCAGAGCGGGTCCTACTACTAGATAAATTATGTCGCATGCAATAAATATATATCGTTGTTTTTTTTTAATTTTTTACTTAACTTGTGATAAACTAGAACTAGCTCCATCTTATAGACAAACCTCTTCCGGAAACTTTATGATGTGAAGGCAAGCCTTTTCAGAAACTAATTTACTAATGTTTCAGTCTCGCCCGGACTGGTCTGTCTCGTCGCGTGCCACCCGCTCGCGTGTAAATGGTATAAACAGGGATGGGATAAATCTTGCCTGGTAAATTCACAACACGGTAAAAAGTTTGTAAGTTGGACCACATTTCATACAAAAAGCCTCAGTCGGGATGGACACTGGGTTCTTTGTGATGCAGATCAGTAATAAAGTCTGGGTCCCAATTAAAGACTAATAGGTAATATAAGTTGGGACTGTAGGTTGTAAACAAAGTGGTATTAGGCCATTATCCTGAGTGGCCAAGACGTAACACTGTAAAGCACATGTACCTACAGTTTAACGGGTTGACATGAATCCGAAGATGGGTCCGGGTCTGTACCCGTAATAACGGATTAAGGCTTATAAATCTTTAAGTAGGTATTGTTTGTAGTTACTGTTGTTAATATACCAAGTGTAGAGGGTCAAGTGTCATGTTTAATTACTATGGTGGGTCGCAGGGTGCATTCTGGATACCTATAAAGTCACTTTACTAATATTATGTAAACTGGAATCGACAACCAACATGGGTTGGGTGGATGTATGTTATAATTAGGGACACATGTTATATGTACATGGATATATGAAAACATTTCCATAACAGTCGTTCACCATGACTCCGTGATCTGCATAAATAATAACGAAATTCGGTAAAATTTCGGTTCTAAAATCAAAATCTAATAGTTTATTTCAAATTAACCTTAGAGGTACATTTGAATTGAAAAACGAAAAAGAAAAGATGACTAGTTGCAAATTCGCAAGCGGCAGTAGGTCTCAATGGAGAAGAATTTGCAAGAAACTGCACGGACACTTTTTTCCATCAGTTTTAATTACAAGTATTTGGTTACATCATTCTTGTTGAAAAATACATATATGTGAGAACGATGTAAAAAGGCGTGCACGAAAAAAGCGTCTAGAGTATCAAATAATTAAAAAAATACAATAACAGGCCGAGGCCGCTAAGTTATGACCAATCTCATCGGATGGCGCCCGTTCACGATCATGACGCATGGATCGGCACCACTCAGCTGAAGGTAACCGAATGATCCAACACATGTGCCACCATCAGAGAAAGCATGACACACTCAACTGCCAGGGCACCCACAAGTCAACGAACGACATATACAGGTACAGTAATTGGTAGATTTACTACATAGCATATACACATGTGCTGTGCAGTTATACAATACAAAAGAAATTAGTAGATGCAATACAAATATATTCATAGTCTTCAGTAGGTCCAACAATACTAGAAAACAATATTGTTCTGCTTATATCACTTGTGCACCCTTAGTGGTTGTGGAGCAGGACTAGCATTGAGCCAAGCATTTTTATCAGCGATGTAATCCCCCAACATATAATATTTAACACTCAAGCGATTAAGAAACAAAATTAATCGATAGCAAAATCAGCTATAAAACACTGTCATATGTCAAACTATCATGGATGCTTATTCAGATAATTTTCTCGTTAAAGTTGTTTTAAAGTATCTGATGAAAAATATACAAACGCATTTTTCACCCACATGCGGCAAGTAAGGAAAACTATTAGGTATTTGAGATTCGGCCAAACTTGGCTAATTGAAGTGCTGTTGAATTTTCTTGCGAGTCGCTATTACTATGGATTGGACGGAGATTAGGCCAACATTAGACGTTGCCGGCGAACTAATGAGATAATAAAAAATATACCACTACTTCGTATACTTTGGTCAGGTTTTCTTATGAGAGAGGTTTTTGATTGAATGAGGAAAATATATAACAACAAATAGCTACTCCGAAAATTATTTCTTGTTATATAACCCACTTCCGCTGATAGGTACCTGAGAAATATTGCTCTTCCTAATTTCCACAGCCATGAAGAAGACATTACCTTACAGATACAATAATTGTTTTGTTCAACGTCCGCTACTTTATTAGGTTATTAAGACTGAACTAAATTCTTAGACAGTTCTGTTTCCATGGTCATTACTCATAATGCATACTTAGGTGTTTATCATAATCCAGTTAAAATAATTGTAGAGCCACAATTCTGTAACGTTTGCATCGAGAAAAACCAAGGCCAGGAATGTCAAATAGTTTCGTAAATTAACAATATAACGGCTCTAAAAGCTATCGATTATTATTATAATCAAGCATCTCCGTGCTATAACCGCTTGCAAAATAAACATAAATTTTCCCTCTAACTGGGGTAGATTCATGTAATTGCAAGCAATTTTGGGGACTTAAAAGCCAAAGTAGATTTTTGTTTTTTGCTTAAACGTAGTGTCCGGCGTAGAATAATGCCTTCGAGGGGAGACTTGGTATAGGAGGCACGGCGGCGAGGGCGCGGGACGGGGATGCCAGCCACCCTCCAGAGCCGATGCCGCCGCTTCGCCGAGCGCCGCTCATCGCCCTCAGTCACGAACGCGCCGCCCGCGATACTGCCGCGCTGTGTAACGCTGCTCCGCCACAGTACCGCGCTTGCAATGTGTTCGGACAAAGTTTATTTCTCACCTCAAATAAATTAACTGTGCAAAATGAAGAAGCAGAGCTGGCCCAGCGGGAGAGCGGAATGGCACTTTATGAGGTACGCACACTTTTATTTAGAAAAAACTTATTTTTCTTCGGAATTTCCATAATTCGATATTAGTTCCGGCTTCGCTCATAGGAAATATACTATTTGCGAATTCTTATTGATATTGCCCCGGCGATATTCTTTCCTGGACTGGGCCTGTGCATAGCAATAGACAAAATATATTTCTTATTATTTTGTTCGCGAATTTCTTTTATTAAAATATTATTTATTATAATCATTGGCAGTATCATAACTTTTCCGGAAGTAAGTTAAAGAAGACAAAAGTGATTCAGGAAACTGAATAAAATAAATCGCAGGGCTAGTAATAGGGAAAACAAAACTTTTTACGGCTTACGCTTTACTCTACTTATTTTTATTGTGGTTTTCGAAGCCAGGATAATGTATAACGTCGGTGTAAGTATGAGGGGTTGCCGTTCGGAGACCCGATACATTTTCATACTTCTGTTTTTCCGCAGTTTTGTTTTTATGTTCTTAAATCTTTGACAATTGTTTCCGGCTGTAATGCGCTAACTTAGAACAAAGAACAACAAATTGTAATTGGAAAATAAATCTTTTTCCTGGACGCGGAACAATCCAATCATGCGGATCCGTCGGATGTAATAAATAAATAATTTAGTATGAATATTTGTATTAGCATTGTTTTAATTTGTATTTATTTTTCACGTTTTCCGCTGTCGTTAACGGCTTTTATCATTCTCCTCAGTAAGAGGTACTAGGTATTTAATGTTTTGCTACAAATTATTTGGGATATATTACTTCGGGACCGCAAACAATGAAAGACCCAAACGTCGTCAAAGAGAAATTAATTACAAGACGTATGTAGTTTAAATACAACTACCTAACTTAATTGAATAGCTACCTAACTTATTTGGTGGAAATGATTGATTTTCCCGAGAAGAAAGGGAGTAAATTAACAAGAACGTACCTGTTCTTTAGGACATGGAAGGTAGGTATGTATGTCGGTTTGATGCCGAACCCGTAAATAAATTCACGTAGCTAAAGAAAATGTAGTTAACCATAAGATGAATAAATGAAAAAATTGGAGCCATAAAAAAAGTTGAAAAGAAGAAACTCTAGGTATCTTGGATGAAATAGGTAGCGTTTCTGGAGACGCTGGCCGCCGGCCATAACCTATTTATCTAGATGCTGCAATCATAACAGAAAGTCTTGAAGATATGCAATTTAAAAGCGACTAGTCCCTGTAATAAACGGGTCTAGATGCGATTTCTACACAGATTTCCTATTTTATGAAGCGGATTTCCTTAAGCTTTTCATTGCAGCTTAAATTTTAAATGTCCGTTGGATAGTTTGACGTTCTAATTATTGAAATAATAGATTCGATAGATAGAATGAACACAAAAAGTGCGAACTATTATATCTCTGTTATGATTCGTTAATCAAGTATGTAATCGGACTTTTATTGAAAGAATAAAGCTGTCGCTTCATATTTTCTGATAGGAAGATGATTGATTAGTTTCTTTCGGCCTTTTTCTGTGGCCCTTTTCGACTGGTAGTTTTTGCGATTTCAAATAAGTAAGGGTTTTCCTTTACGGAGCGTAACCAGGGTTTTAATATTTTATGACGGTAAAGTTAGATAATATCTCTATTTCTAAGAGTCCGGACGATTGCAACGTAATGTTTGCAATTGCAGCAACAGTAACACTCACTTGCAAAATAACGCTGCAATTTTTTGCTTGTAACGTTTCTCAGTTCTGCGTTAATCTCGACGTTTGTTAAATCTCCGCGTTGCCGAATCTTGAACATTTTCAATAGACAAGCAAAGTCTGATTGTTTCCAGTCAGCGATTTTTTGGGACTCGGCGAGGTTTTGCACCGGGGACTACTTGAAGGCATCTGGTACTGTTTCCTTCTTATTTCCGGGGTGTAAGTACACATTCCATATTAAATACAGCTCCAATTTTATGTACGATATATATTAAACCTGTTTCAACTGAACTGAAGGACGTAGTGAGACTAAAGAGGGATCGTTTAAAACATCTTACGAGGAAATTCAGTACGATGAACTTTTAAATCGACACGGTACTTATAGAGTTGTTTCGAGAGTTCCTCCTAAGTCTAAATAAATGAAGATCAAAAGCCAGACAAGTGCGTCTGAAGTATATGATAAGAAGATTTCGTATTCTGGGTACTACTTGTGGTAATTCTATTTGGTTTATCGAAGCTTAAAATAAAAGGGTATCTCGTATGTAGTCGTATTATGACTATAATAATATGACATTATTATTTAGGTCGGAAATGGGTTCAACCCCGTTTAACGATTAGGTTCAAATGTAAAATAATAATACTGGAATGGTTATTCAACTTTGGGAGGAATATGTCAGAATAACTTTTATCATCATCCGCAGTTCGACTTTCAGTCAGTCTTCAAATTCCACTCTTTCCCTATGCCAAAGAAGTAATTTAAGCTACTTAATTTATGTAAAAAACCGATTGTTTAGTACTTAAAGGCTAGACAGGAAATCAACAAAAAGATAAAAAGTACACGCCATGTTTGTGCGTTCGTTCAGTGCCTACCTAATTGGAATGAAGGATGGGTAGCTACTTAGGTCCTTGCTTGACGGAAAATTGAAAAGGATCTTATTAACGTTGGGGCCAATTGTTTATGATAGTTATTAATTGCTTCAATTATCGCCACACTGTTTAATAGTAAAGATAATTGGGGTTTTAGAAAATAATTGGTTTGATAACTTTGAAGCGATACGAATTGAGTTATAATTTTTCATGTTGGGGAACCAATTGTAAAGACTCTGATAAGACTTTGGGCTGCTACTGAAAAGTTCCAGATTGAAAACCCCTGTATCTAACACTGCTTGTTCCGGGCATCGAACACGGGACATTACGTCATGGTTTCGATTCCTGCTGCCTGGTTCGAAGAGTTCGAACATTCAGCAGTAGCGTTTGCGACCAAAATACAGTATTTAGGAAAATTCAAAGTCAAAACAAATATATTTATTTCAATTAGGCCAATAAGCGGCACTTTTGAACGTCAATCATATAAAAATTAAAATTTACAAGTAATAAATATTGATTCTACCGTGCATTCGGAAAAGTAGCTTGTTATGGAGAAGAACGCACAAGAAACTCCATACCTACTCTTTTAAAAAAATAGGTGTTTAACAATATTTACATAAGTACATACATGAATAAATTCATATATGTGAGGACGATGCACCCAAAAATAGCACTACACACTATACTACGTACAGGTATAAAGAATTAAAAGCATTAACAGGTAAATTCATTAAATTGATAAATAGGAACATGGTTCTCACATACTTACAAATACACATACTTACAAATTATTTCAAACAGAAAATAATTCATTATTCGGTAGGAACAAATTACTTTTATAGGATTCCGTACCCAAAGGATAAAAACGGGACCCTAATACTAAGACTCCGCGGTCTGTCTGTCTGTCTGTCTGTCTGTCCGTCTGTCGTGTAGCTAGACAGTTGAAATTTTCACAGATGATGTATTTCTGTTGCCGCTATAATAAAAAATACTAAAAACAGAATAAAATAAATATTTAAGTGGGGCTCCCATACAACAAACGTGATTCTTTTGCCGTTTTTTGCGGTAATGGTACGGAACCCTTCGTGTGCGAGTCCGATTTGTTCTGGGCCGGTTTTTTTTAACGAACATGTTTTATTTGCTGCACTAATCTTCTATTCGTGCGAATATGTTGATTGCTTGGATCATGAATGTTTCACTTATTACACTTCAGTTTATTACATTCAGATAAAGGATTAACAGATTAAACTCAATAACTCATGTGTGATTGCATTGGGGAAAAGGTCCCCTAAAAATGTGAAAATGAAGGCCTCGTTTTGTCAGCTTTTCTTCGTATAGGATAACAAAATATATTAAAAAATGATATTAAGTAATAAGGGCCTTTTGGTACCTAAT
Source organism: Orthosia incerta (assembly GCA_948252205.1). NCBI lineage: Eukaryota > Metazoa > Arthropoda > Insecta > Lepidoptera > Noctuidae > Orthosia > Orthosia incerta. Next base: position 43,448,008 of record OX411741.1, read on the forward strand.
TAGGAAACAGTCGAACGTTTTTGTAGCTAATCAAGGAAAAGATTATTTAAAAAATATCTATAGGCACGGGATCAAATAATTGGCATTTAGGATTTCATTCAAAGAAATAGGGACAATAGAAATGTAGAAACAACGAGAATTGATTCTTGGAACTTGTCCTTAAAAAGGGTAGGTATCTACAACCAAATAAGGTATTTCGAGAATCGAATTTTCTGAATAATCGACAGCTCTTTTGAAATGGGTTAATACTATTTATACCAACCACCTAAAACTCCAATTGGAATTAAATATTGGAGCCCTATCACCTGGCTTGTAGTGATTAATTCAGGAGCTTTGGCAGTCGGCACCCTCTTTTGCTTAGCTTATCCGGCAAGGTAGTACAAGAGATTATGGTAATATCCTTCACGACCGTGGATTGTCTATTAGTACTTTATGGCGATGATCCTTCATCCCACCGCTTGGATGCGTCCTTTGCGCCATTTATCGCCAGTCTGGAATGGCCTTTAAAGGTTTTAGAGGTACACTCAAAGCTGGGCCTTGAGTGCAAAACATCTTTGGTTGGCATTGGCACTCACGAATTAGTCATCATGTAGCGCTGTCTATACGAGTATAAGGGAGATTTAAGTCCCAAAACTAAGGATTCAGGTAGACCGCGTGAAATGCCTATCCTGACACACTATCAAGACATATATGCCTTATTAAAGGGCGCACGGTTGGCGCAGTGGTTGAGGGATTGACTGCTGCGCTGCGTGTCGCGGGTTAGATTCCCGCACGGAACAAATATTTGTATGATCTACAGATAGTTGTTCCGGCTCTGGGTGTTGTGTATGTGAGTTTATATGTTTGTAAACGCACCCACGATACAGGAAGAAATTCCTAGTGTGGGGCAACGCTTGAAAAAAAATATGTATAGTAAATAATCTACATCACACATTGTAGTTATGCCACTCGATCTTGTTGGTTATAAAAGAAAATAGGTTTATGAGACAAATCTATAAGCCGTTGTGAAGCCTCTGTTTTCATCTTAGGTACGTTCCTTATTACCTTGCTTCTTACGACACCCATGAGAGAAGATGTCGTATCGAAAATAGAATTTCCGATTTCAAATATTGTAACAACTAATGTTCATTTTCACGACTGTTTCGGGATTTACAAGCAACAAATATATGGTAAGTACCTAATAAATATTCATGCTGTTAGACAGGAAAGCTGACAAAATATTCGAATATTTCAGCGATGGCCTAACTTTTAATATCATGTTCAAAAGCAACTGGACAGATTTTAATATGCAGAAATCAATGGTCGGGGTGATGAGTCACGTGCCGCGAGCCGGTGCGTACATAGAGTGAAACATTGAGCCAGTATATTCCCACGGTCTTTGCCACTGCCCTCGTCTGTACCGCTGGACAGTCTAGGCACGTAAGCATATTACTACATTGTTGAATATGTTGCCCGTGTTGCCACCCAGCGCGCTCGATTCACCAAACAATGTTACCACACAACAGAAATAACAAAGGCGACACGTCTTACGACGCCCCATCTCTACCTACTGGATCTTTATCGCAACAAAGTTTGTTTTACCAACATTTTACACAATTTTGAAACAATTTATTATAAGGACAAAAGAATTATACCACTCGTTATAATGTTTGGAATTTCATTGCGGAGGTCCTTATTGCTAATTCTAATACAATATAATATAGCACAATATTAAAATATCACCAACCATGTATTTATCAAGAAGGTTTTCCAACTTCTCTACCTCAAGAAATATAAATCTAAATTATGTACCCAAATGACTGAGTTGTTGAAACACCTCAAGAATTAAAAATTTAAATATTCCTTATGCATCCTGCATAAAATTGGCTAACTGGAAAGTTTTAAAAGTTGGACTCTGAAAAGAGAAAATTTTGCTTTAATAAAGGCAAAAGTAGTACCGGTTTGGAAGTTTTAATAAGTAGCGATGATAAAAGCTAAGATATATAGAAACTACACGCGAGGAACGTTAGCCGTCTGGTGGCTATCGATTATGCGTAGGATGGGGTCTCTAAATATTCAAGTGTTGATTGCGAAAGCGAATATGAGATATTGGCAAAAGTAACGTGATAGCTGATAGGTCAACTACAGTTAGACTGAAACTCGAATCGCGACGGCGATATTACTATCACTCGCCGTATTGCAGTATCGCTAGTCACACGCCAAATGGAATCACACTGATAATATTCGAAAACATCAGGTGGGGTGCGTGTCCATTAAATAATTGCTTTATTAGAATTAAATGTAAACTATACGTAACTATGTACCTGTACCTAAGTACGAGTATACATAGCAATAGAAAAATACTTTTTCATTACTCATACTCGGAAAGTAGGTCTGAAGTTGCTTGAGGAGCGGGTTGAAAGTAATACTTTTCAGCCCTAGGGAGAATCGTTTTCAACTGACAGCTGTCAAATTATTTAAAAAAACTAGTTCTTTTTCACATATCTATTGAACCATGTTCCTACTTTCTATACAGCCACGATGTAAAATTGAAATAACTTAAAGTTAAGTATTGATTAAAGAATATTTTTTTTTTTAATAACTATATTATAATTTAGTTTCAACAATTTCTTTAAAATAACTTAGATTTGGGCAAAATATTTACCATTTTTCAATGATGAAAATAAAAAATAATGGCTGAATAGCTGGCCGGCCACAGAAAAAAAAAATCAAACAAAATAGGCGGGAAAGCGGCAATTCGATCTTCATTTATTTTTTCGATTTGAAGACTTTTGTTTATATACGTATAGCAGAGATTTGTACCTATAAAATGAGTTCATCTGATTCTGATATGAATTTAACGCCTGATTTTATAAGAGAAGAGGCTAAAGCGGTAGTGGAAAACCTTTTACCACCCAAATCAAAACAAAGATACCTAAAATCGTATGACGATTTTATGAAATGGCGCGCTGAGAAAAAAGTGAAATCGTTATCAGAAAACGTGTTGCTAATATATTTCAACGAATTATCAAAGACTTACAAACCTTCAACCTTATGGAGCGTGTATTCTATGTTAAAGACAACATTAAGTACTAAACACAATGTACATTAAAGGATTTCGAGAGGCTAACATCGTTTCTCAAAAGGCAATCTGATGGATTTAAATCGAAAAAGTCCAAAGTTTTCACTTCTCAAGAAGTAGAAACCTTCTTAACCAAGCGCCTGATGAAATATACCTAGTAATGAAGGTAAGCTAATCTTTTTATTGTTATTCGCTTATTTATACGAAATTTGTATCAAATTGTAACTTTCTATATTTTATACACCAATTAAAGAGATATAATTATCTACTTTTCAGGTAGTGTTAATATTGGCAATAAGTGGCGCTTGCAGAAGTATCGAACTAGTAAATATGACGGTTGATGACATTGAGAAACAAGGTGATAAATTACTGGTGAAGTTACGTGGCACTAAAACTAAAGTTGACCGAACCTTCGTTATTAAAAAAGAATTTGTAAATATAATAGAAAAATACCGAAAATTACGACAAAAGTGGTATAGAAACGAACCGTTTTTTCATAAATTATCATAAAGGGAAGTGTCTGCGGCAAGTAATTGGCAAAAACAAGATTTCTAGTATTCCTAAAGAGATAGCCACCTACCTTAATTTGCCAAACTCAAATCTATATTCGGGTCACTGCTTTAGAAGAACATCGGCTACTTTGCTAGCCGATTCTGGTGCCGATTTAATTCTCATTAAAAGGCATGGAGGTTGGAAGTCGAGTAAAGTAGCTGAAGGCTACATAGAAGAGTCAGTGGAAAATAAAACTAAGATATCACACAGAGTAACAGAAATGATAAATCTCCATTCCACTGACTCTACACAACCGAGCACTTCAAAAGATTATCCGGTGCAATCCAAAATTATTTCTGTAACAGCTGAAAAAAATAGACAAATATCAATGTCCCCAACATTCACACAAGAATCTCTGGATAATGTAGAAACACAAGTTTCCCAGAAAATATCAAATATCAAAATACCCGGAAAAAACCTGTCACTAACTATAACCAATTGTTCTAATTTTACCATAAACTTTAAATAAAATTATCTCATCAAAGTTGTTGTTAAATGTAAAATAAAATTTACTCATTTTTTCTTTAGCTAATTCATGTTTTTATTTTTACTTTCCTTGTATTTGTAATGAAAAGCACAGTGTTTACCTCGGGTTAAAGACTTATTTAGTCCCTCGAACTATTGGCGCCCTCACTTCGTTCCGGGCGCCAATCCCCGTCTCGGGACTAAATAAGTTACTTTCACCCCTAGGATAACAATGTACTATTCCGTTACGTCCAAACAGTTCCGGCAATATTTGCCAGTGTAATTTTTGTCATTTCACGTCAAAAGTTTAACCAATCCCCAAATAAAATGTTCTATTAAGGGTACACTAGTCGACGGCACGAACTATTTTGTGCAATACACGTGCGGAAGAGATAGATGATGGGATTAGCAGTAGGAAGCTAGTTCGCGTACGAATACACACTTTTGCAAATTTGTAGCGAAATGGATAATGATTTAGGACGAAACCGAGCCCGCGAAATTTTATAAACAGACCTTTGGCAGTCTAGATATCATGAAAAAACGACTAAATCTATCTGTTCAAAATAAAATTATTTACATTGTTGAACTGCTAATCTATCCCTGTATGGAGGCCGTTTTGCAATTTTCCGTCTTCTTATGGCATTTATTTTGCGCCCAAAAATGCGTTAAAATTAGTGTCGAAATGTGGAACTTTCGACGCTCATAACTTTCACATATTTGCTTTATTTACTTTTTTGCTTCCATACAGGGCTAGATAATGATGAGACAAATTGATATCACTTTTTATTTTGAACGTACATCGTCAAACAGTGGAATAATCCCTAGACTACGTTTGTATGTAATAATTTTCGACTAGTGTAACCTTAAAGGTTGCATTTGAAAAGAAAACTTCAAAACTGTGCGCCCAAACTAAAAAGTAAAAAAGTTTGTTCCGGGCTCGGCTGTCACAAATTGCACAACCATTATGATCGCACTTATCGTTGGTCTGCTACCTCCGTCCTTTCGGAATAGTCTTTACCGTCGACATTCTCCAGTTCACCACCCAGCCCGTAACTGCCAATCGACCTTCATACATAAATTTCGGCGTTTCTCCTAACACTCCGTTTCAATCTGCATACTAGGATTTGACGGCGGCGTTGCGTTATTGATGACTAACATGGAAGTCAGGATTGGCAGGCCGCGATAGAACACCATACATTTTTTAATAGCAATTTGTAATCCATTTAGCTGTTTCTGCAATCGGGGTGACAGTATCCAAACTGGGACGAAGCTCGATCATTAATTCAGCGGCGGAACAGGCTGTATTAGGTTTTATCATTAACTACTCGTATTTAGTATTGTTTAAGACTTTAATAGTCCATCGTATATTATTGTCGCTGGGTTTATTTACGGTTTCATGCCTTTATATCCCACAACTCAATTTCGCATAATCTTATTAGGCACTTAAAAGAAGAATTTATATGGAATCGTAAACATTAAGTTAGTGAAAGCCGGCAGTGTCTGCCTTTATGGCAAGCCAGGAACAGGAAGTGATCTGCATTTGAATATGAAAATAATATTTCGAGAGGAATTTTTATGTGAACGGTACATATTTTTTATTTTCGACCTTATAAACAATGCACCTGCCAAGTTGTCTCTTCACCACCCTTGGTTGACTGGTAGAGAATTCCTAAGGCTAATGCATTTAGTCCGCCATTGTACTTTTGTGCATGAAGTTTTTAACAAATACATACTGCCTACCTAATAAGTAGGTAATATTTAAAAGATACGCTCCTCAGTTGGCATTCGTTTCGCGTTCGTTCAATTAGAAACCCTTGATTTTGCAATATACTTAAACAATAGTATATTATGCAACTAGTGAATAAAGGACGGCTTTGAAGCGAGGGCCATAGATGAATCACAAACAAGTGAAGGATACTAACAACTGAATCACGACCGTAGGGATTGATTCATGATGATTGAATCACGAGCATAGCGAGTGATTTAAGTGTTAGAATCCTGAGCGACGCGAGTGATTCATGGCCCTCGATATAAATCCGTTTTATTCAAGAGTTGCATACTATATTTTATACCATGACTACGAGAAAAAGAAAGATTTAAGCGAAAAGCACAAGGAATTATAATAAATAAATGTTTTATTAACTTCAAAATTTACAAAAAATGTGAAAACTCAGGGTTTCACATTTTTTTTGTAAATTGAAGCTGAGCTAGGTTACATAATTATAATTAATTAAACACCAATGCAATTAATATTAGAATTACAATCCAAATAAGTATTCACTAAACATCCCAGACTAAAATCAAAACCATGAAAATCATTATTGAAATCCTAAATATTAACAAACTGAAAATTAAATCGATGAAGAAGTTTGAAAGTCGAATATTCTTTGCACAAAGAGTTTGTATCGAGTATTTAATACGCAAGGAGGTTGTATAGCATTGAGATGGACGTCGAATATATATTGGTGTGTTTTAAATTCAAACACCAAAACAGTGAGTAAAAGTGCTTTCAGTGTTTCAGTTTATTCACTGTTTTCAGTGAATAAAATAAGCTTTTTAGAGGGAGAATGGTATAAAAATTATTATTAATATCTTTTTCAACACACTTGCTCATAAAGTGGCTCTAATTTCACCGCAATTAGGCACATAATGATACCTGTTATCAAACTGTGACTTTTCATTGCTATTATTCACAAGTGAGTTATAGTATAGTTCTTTTTTTAATTTATTGGTTGTGTTGCTTTGTTCTTAAAAAAGTTTCGATACAAAAAAGATCGTGCTCAATAATACAAATAAATTAATGTATCTATTGCTTGCTCATTTCATGCAACTTCGTATTTAAATAGATAATTTCAAATTGTACGTGCTTAATAAATAAAACTTTCACTCAAATATAAATTTTATTTGCTCTGTAATTAAGAAAAAATTAAATTCCCTATTTTGTACGTGGCTAAAACACTATCCTAGAAAAGCCAAAAAAAAAGAAACCTTATTCTTTTAGTCTATGGCCATTCGCCATTGTTAAATGGGCACGCATAGGCAAACTGATTAATTTTGCCCGCCAAAAAATTTCACAACTCGTTTTTACTGTTGAAAATGATTTTTTTGTATTATTTTCTTCACAAGTGTGTTGAAAACGTCGTATGATACACGTGTGTATTGATGATTACCGTCCTCGGCTCTCTTAAGACTCACCTACGGCTCGGGTCTCAATGGCGCCTCAGCGGTCAATCACCAACATTGCCCACTTGTACCATAATGTACTATTACAAATAAACTATTAATGAATTAAAAATCTGAAATGGTACCATATTATTGCATTGTCTTCAACATTTAAGCTCTATCAGATGCTAGGAACTGCATTACTTTTATTTTAAACATAATGAAGAAAAAGGTAATTTAAAAAAATTACCCTGTCTTTAATGTAGTAATGTAATGTAGTCTGTTAATAAGCGAATAATAAAAATGTAAAGCAGGTCCTGTGTTAATGATGCAAATAAATTATATTAATTTTACGCAAATAAATCAAAACACACAAATGGCCAAATGCGATTGCCATACTATTTACAATTATATTTTATCTATCACTAGTAATATTCATTCAACATATATTTTTAGTTAAAGCTTTAATATAAAAAATGCATTTCACGAGAAACAAACGTGTGTTAGCCAAAAACTAGTTAAAATTTTCAGCTCAATCGAATACCGAGAAGTGGGTCAAAACCTTGCAAGCATAGATGACAAACACACAGACACCAGGGAAAGTAAATAAAAACGGTAAAATCCTTGTATAGCATTATTGCATCCACGATAAAACCGTGCTTGTCTGAAAGTTGTGAGTTCCGACACTTCAACTATTGTAAGACACCAACCCTTCTATCACAAGGTGTCTTCTTAGCACGATTTGAAGGATTTACAAGTTTCTCAACATATTATATAGCTGCTATATTTTATGAGATTGGATAGACCAATATTATACACAGAGCTGATAAAAGAAACTTAGCTGTAGCTAATAAGTATACAAACGAGATTATAAAAGTTCTAAAACAACTGTCAGTGATTCAATAAAAAAATCAACATCAACCTTGAGTTTTGGACGCGCGAATCTGTTAAAAATATTGATTAGTTTCATTCGTGTCGAATCATAGAGGGGTATAAAAGGACCCTTGCTACGGAGTCACCCCAATAGTTGCGCCCCATGGTCGTGAGGCACGAGCCTTGCCGAGCGCATATGAAGGGTGATGGTTTTATGCGCAATACGGTTCATAAAACTATCTGCGTTCAATTTTGATAAAATAAAAGACATTGTCTTGTTCAGTCTTGTTGATGTTTACTTTGTGCGATTAGATTGCGTTATTGTATCAAATGTAATTATTTATTTTTGAAGAATGAGTATTATTGTGTGATTCGACTGTTTTATTGCTTTGTTGACACTTTTGTTCATGGTTCTTATGATGGCGTCTTTGACAATTTATGTCAAAGTCGCCATTAATAATGTTAATCATAATCATGAAGAAATTTGTTTTTGCTATTTCTAACATCAACGACGTGCCTTAAAAGAACATTGTTATTCCTACTTGCAATAATTTCAGACTTTGGACTATTGAGAACCTCCTCCTTTTTGAAGTCGGTTCAAATAGGTAGATTGAAAAAGTTTTCGTTTTAAAGGTTGCTTAAATAAGTTGTAAGTAAGTCGAGCAGAATCGGTATTTAAGATTCTGCGTACCGATACGGACTCAAACGCTAATCAAATTATTCAAATGCTTTTAGAAAAGTTTATGAGCTCTTAAATCTATGGAACCGTTTCAAAACAGCAACAGCCCAACTTGGCTGAAGCTGAAATGAAACAAAGGCAGCGGAAAAATACAAGTCGTTGATAGGAGTTTGAATTCTTCTTTTTGTCGGAGGAAGTAGGTCCCCAAGCTAAATATCTGGATATAATGATGCCCTCGGCCGCTACTTGTATCAACTCACAGACAAGAAACTTGTGTAAATCGCATAGTGTAGTAGCCACCTTAATGGAGGGACGCCCGAACTTTGTTCCAAGACGCCGGTAACGCCGCGGAGTTTCGTAAATAACACAAGATACAGCCGGCAGAAATGGCTAGTAGTCGCAGATTTTTAGGGAATAAAGCTATTTACATTTATCAGCCAGTTAAACTCTCCAAGGTTTAGTAGTAGGTAGATATAGAATCTACATAATATTTGCTATTCTCGGGGGAGAGATCCCCTAACGTCGGCTTCTGATGAAATATGCATTCGGCTAATCGAATGTGATATTACGGACATGTTATCCTAGGTATACATTATATGTTTGTTTATTATCTCAACGTCTGTAATATAGAGAAGGTTTTGGCTAGTAGCTACATACAGGGGCGGATCCAGGATTCATTTCTGTGGGTACAAGGGTAAGATTAGGTAGTTAATTAGTGCATTCTTGAGGTGGGGTATTGGTTCTTTGGTAGACGCGAATTTCGGATTGGTTTCCTACACCTTTCTGAACGAAATAAGAGTTAATTTTTGCACAACTTAGCCGTAAAAGCGAGCTCTAATTTTTTAGCCTAGCTTTTTTGGCAATTTATACAGAAATTTAATTGAGAGAAACTGGGTGCAAGAACGAGCGAAGTGAGCTCATACATTTTAGGACCAATCATACATAACAACAGTCCACTAAAGCGAAGAGTGACATAATACAGGGTAGCGCAAAAGTCACCATCCTATAGGAACATGCTATATTTTTTGCAAAAGGCATATCGATTCTACTTTGACATTCGTGAAGTAAACAAACACAAAATATAACTTGCAGACCTCCAAGGTCGTGTAACCTACGCCAAGCGAACTTGAATTTCGACCACGAGGGAGACTTTTCATCAACTTTTCATCAAAAACATCATGAGTAATGAGGCCCATTTCCATCTCTGTGGATATGTGAATAAGCAAAATGATCGCTTCTGTGGCACCAAAAGCTGCGCATAACCCGCGAAGAGCTATTACACCCGCTCAAAGTAACTGCATGGTGTGCTGTTTACGCTGGAGGCGTCACCAGGCCGCCAAACGACTACTGTGGTCGGACCGAAGAACATTTGGTTCCAATAGGATAAAGCAATCAGACTTATTTTTATGATTTTTTTTAGAAGTCACGAGTCACTGAGGCTTGTTGACATAGAGTCAACAAGCCTCAGATTCTTGAAGCCCTCAAAAATAATATCCGCTGAAAGTTCTGGCGAGAGTGATGCCATAAATTGGGTCCGAATGTTTATCAATTCTGGCGGTTGCCACATAGCCGATATAATTTTCTCGATTTATTGAAATAAAAATATTGTGATATCCAATAAAAATAATCCAAAAGCAGAACCAAAGGCTTTCATTCATAATAAAAAACAACAACCAAAGAAGATCGGGTGATTTCTTGACGCCATCCTGTAGGTACCATTGCTTGTTTTTTGTTTGTCTATGCTAGGGGTCCTTTGCTACACTTGCTACTTAGGTACACCCCTACTTATGTACGCAAAGATACATTTTTTTTTGGTAATTCAAATGTACCTTAGTGGTTTAGTTGCAAAAACAATATTTCGATTTGAAGAAACATATGTTATCAAAGCGACATAGTAAGACCCTCAGAGGCTCGGCTTAGAAGTCTGGGGAAGGAGGGGGAGGCACGTGCCCCCGTGCCCGCTCCTGGATCCGCCTATGGCTAAATAGTTTATCCGTACGCCCTGGCTTGTAATCATTTGGGAATTTAATTACGGGTTGCGGTTGAAATACAGCTACTTATCATCAGACACTGAACACCGTTTAAGAGCCCCTACAAGTTTCACGAGCCAAAAACAGAAAACAGCTACTTTTTCAGCGAAAATTTCTCAATAACTACAAGATATATGATAAAAAATATAATGACAAAAATAAAAACGACACAGGTCCGTCGTCTACAAGCCCTTGAGCGAAACTGAATACCACGCGCGAGCGCAACGGTTTATAAGCCAATATTTAGACAATTTATTAAAATATAATAAGTACTCAAAAATAAAATATAAAAATTGGATTCGATTGATAAACACCTCAAATTTCAAATTATTTACCAGTTATTTTTATATTCAACATATTCTTACACGTAGGCGACGCTTTCGCACATGATAAAATTGACTTTTTTCCGCGTGGACAATTTTTTTTAAAGTACAAATACATATAAACTTTAAAAAACTAAATTAGTGGCTCACTAGTATACTATATGCCCAGTCCACATCATTTTTTGCAGTTTGTTATTTGCCATCAGTAAGCTGCAAAAGCAATTGAAAATCCTGGTGTTACGGGATTACATAAAAACGTGTGTTGGGAATTTATTTTTCTAATTTAAATTGAGCAGTTATCAAAAATATGTAATGTACATTTACTAGATAATTATGTGACGCAAAAAGTTGCAATATAAGATTTATCATAATATCTTGTAGTTATTGAAAAGTTTGACCTGAAAAATTGCTGTTTTCTGTTTTTAGTTCGTGAAACTTGTAGGGACTCTTAAGTCCATTAAGTTTACACTTAATTGAAATAAGTTTGAATTGTCATACCTTCAAATAAAGTTACTTAAAGTCATTTCAAAACTAAAATTCTCAGGTATGTGTCGAAGGTTAAAGTAGGTTTGTAAAAAACTCGCATCAGAGCAGAGTTTTCAAATTATCTTGCTTTCTTGAAGCAAATCTTTCTCTTACTTTAAGTTAGATATTTCGTTGAGATATGACAGAATCACTTAGCACCCTCGCTCACATTATATAAAATATGATGTCAGATAATCTTATGAAGCTTCTACTAAAACTAATTTACTATTCTTGAAAATATACAATTTTCCAAGATTTTGTTTGAAAACAATAACAATAAAGATGGGTTTAGCTATATTTTCACATAAAATGACGAAGATTGAACTAAAAGAAACAAATTATTTCACGTGCCGCTTTGCCAGCAAACTGTCGTGTTGCCAGTTATGCAATTTTCAAATTTATAATGCACCACAGACAGGGGCACTCAGGTTATTTGTCTTTTACGAAAGTGTTTAAATATTGACCGCTACCTATGTGGAAAGTGTTTCAAATAAAGGATGAAGTTATGCAGAAGACCACTCCATATCGACGTTTTCAGACTGAGTGCTTCTGAAAGTGCATCAGGATTTCAAGCACTTTGTTGAAAAGGCATGCATCTACTCTTTACTGATAAAATTTTGCGTAATTAAATTGAAAAGAACACTTCATTTATACTTGCTGAAATACAGAACAATGAGTTGTTATTGTCAATTCGAAACAATACTTGTCCAATTATAAAATACGAGTGTAAATTGTGGATTGAGATTCATGTACAATGATTAGCACAACTATTCGACGGATAGACGTGCATGCATTGACGATGACGTTTGTCGTGTCGGACTACCTCCCTCGTAGGTATCATATAACCATAACTTAATTAACACATATAACTATGTAAGTAAACTGTGCAGTAGTGTGCAGTAAAACGGATTCTCGCAACGCCCCATTGGAAATTTGGAACAACGTGAAGCCATTTGTGCTTGCGAAAGAAAATATAGTATTGGCCACGACATTTATGCAGACTAATTATACGGTAAATTGTGTATTGTTTCATGATCATCGGCATAAGAAGTCGCGAGCTCGTGGCTTTCATAAGGCTCGTTGGTATTTCAAGCCGAGTTAGTTTTACAAGCGAGTACACTCGGTGTTGGAAGTTCACTAAAATGTTTAGCCGAGCGTCTTATAATGGCATTCACTACTAATGTTTCTTGATATGCCCCCTGACGGTGACGCGTCCATTTACCTACAATGTTTAGGCATTACGTGAAAACATCTTTGACTAACCTCTCAGTAAACGGAGCGGTTGGACAATTGGACAAGGGTAACGAATTAACCCTGTCTCTCCTTTGAAGTGGATGTAGGTCAATAGCAGTACACTTTTACAGCGGACTCGGTACAAGTCTCGGCTTAGTTCTGAAGTAGGCACAATTTAGTGATCTGCAGCTTAAGGGTACACTAGTCGAAAATTCTTCCATACAAACTTAGTCTAGGGATTATTCCACTGTTTAACAATTTTGGGCGCAAATAAATGTCATAAGAAGACGGAAAATTGCAAAACGGCCACCATACCGGGATAGATTAGTAGTTCAACAATGCAAATAATTTTATTTAGAACAGATACGTTAAGTCGTTTTTTCATGATATCCAGACTCCCAACGGTCTGTTTATAAAATTTCACGCGCTCGGTTTCGTCCTAAATTATAATCCATTTCGCTACAAATTTGCAAAAGTGTGTATTCGTATGCTAACTACCTACTGCTCATCACAGCATGTACCTCTTCCGCACGTGTTGTCGGTTGAAATAAAATGCATTTTAACCCCGCGCACAAAATAGTTCGTGCCGTCGACTAGTGTAACCTTAACCAACTGTCGCGAACTATTCTCATTTATAATTTTCATTTTCGTTCAAATCGAGAGGTTCTTGTCGTCGTTGGGGCCATGTTTATAACTTTCATTTCATTTGTCGAGCAGTAATGTTTGTTGCAGAACCGCTTGGCTTATTAACGTTAAAAGTTTCAGCTTAATATTTTCTTGCGGTGCCGAGGTGGCATACTGCCACTGTTGCCGAGGAAAAGAAAAAAAGTTCTTAAACATTTTACCTTATGCCTCAGGAGTTTTGCTCTCAGGTACATAGCTAAATAAGGGAAAAAGGGGGAACGGAATAGCCTTAATTATGAAATGGATGAACCTGCTCCGCTTTGCGAAGGAAGGTAAATAGTTTTAACTTCGCTGTTAAAGAGCATTTCAATGCTCGTACTTCTCATTTTCATGTTCTACCGAACGTGCCTTGCAGGTATGCCACGAATTAATGTCAGTCTGATATTAATCCGGCCGTCTATCATACTCTTGAAGTTTTATGTATTTTAAATTGTTCTAAAACGATTAAACATGTGTTTTGCTTGTTTTATAAGAATCTCTACATAGTATAAAACAAAGTCGCTTTCCGACGTCTGAGCGCTTTTTTTTTTAACTACGCAACGGATTTTAATGCGGTTTTCACCAATAGGAAGAGTTAGATAATTAGTTGCGGGCGAAGCCGGGGCGGGTCGATAGTTCGTTATAACTGACTAATTAATCAAATCTGAAATGTGTCTGGTCTGGACGAAATCTATCTAAGTCCTACCTATGTATTAAAAGCAAATACTAAAACTTACATGTTTCCCTCGATACTGAATAATTCCACCGTGGTAATTTCAGTTTTCGGTCCCGTGTGTTTCAAAGAGTTGTCTGTACTACATAAATCTTAAACGAGGGTGGATCGTAAGAAGTTCTCAGTGTATCTCGGCCTCCACAGACATGTAATAATGTGGCTCCGATTTCCCATTTGTAAAGAAAAAGGAGAATAAAACAACCGTTTCGTATCCCGTGCGGCGCTAATGTGGGTCACGAGAAGTCGCGGCTGCAATAGTCCGCACGAGACTGGACGAGTCCGCATGAGACCGCACGAGTCCGCACGATACCACACGATACCGCATGAGTACACCACTGTCCGTTTCCCGTTCATTGTTAACTTTCGATGTGTTAGACTATACGACGGACGTAGAAAACGAGTAGAGTTCGTCCATAATATTATTAGAGATATTATAGCACATTGAAACCACATGCATGGTATTGTTTTATTAAAAACTAACTGGGCGAGAAGCTACGCCGATTAATTTTTATAAACACGTTTTAGCTGTAGGTACATGAGCAACAAAGCTCAGAAATATTAAAGCCGTACCTTGACCAAAAAACCTTAAAAACATTCCTAGTGCTTTAGCGGCACACTGGTGGCGCATGAGTTAAATACGCCCAGATTTTAGAATAAAATCTTTATTAAATCGAATTTCGGTCATTTGAAAAAAAAAGTTGCAAAATTTTCGTTATTAAACTGTCTATCCATTAGTGTTAGTACAATAATTAATTTCACTTAATTATTAATACTTTACAAGGAGATGCATGCTATCAATCATTATTTCTCATTTTTATGGTTTTGTTGGCAGGAGTTTAGTAAAACATAAAATTCTTTAAAAAAAAAACTACCATTTTGGCATTATGTAGAAATTTAATGTATTTTTATTAGTTGATATTTCTTTTTAAATAACGAGTAGATAGCTCCTTAAAACTGCACAAAAACGGCCAGCGGGGTGTTTTGCTCGGGGAGGCGCCTTAAGGGTACACTAGTCGACGGCTTGAACTATTTTGTGCGCGGGGTTAAAATGCAGTTTATATCAACCGACAACACGTGCGGAAGAGATAGATGCTGTGATGAGCAGTAGGAAGCTAGTTCGCGTACGAATACACACTTTTGCAAATTTGTAGCGAAATGGATAATGATTTAGGACGAAACCGTGCACGCGAAATTTTATCAACAGACCTTTGGCAGTCTAGATATCATGAAAAAACGACAAAATCTATCTGTTCAAAATAAAATGATTTGCATTGCTACTACTAATCTATCCCTGTATGGAGGCAGTTTTGCAATTTTCCGTCTTCGTATGGTATTTATTTGCGCCCAAAAATGCGTTAAAAGTAGTGTCGAAATGTGGAACTTTCGACGCTCATAACTTTCAAATATTTTCTTTTTTTACTTTGTTGCTTCTATAAAGGGCTAGATAATGATGAGACAAATTTATATCACTTTTTATTTTGAACGTACATCGTCAAGCAGTGCAATAATCCCTAGACTACGTTTGTATGGAAGTATTTTCGACTAGTGTAACCTTAAGAAACACGAACGGATGGTTAATGTAGGACGATCAAACATAATTATTTCTATTTTACGACGTGTTTCACGGTTGGATAATCCAGTAATATTGCAGCAAATTGCTTTCAGACACCTGATGGCATTGCTAACTTCTCTTCACACCGTCTCGGAAAGTTCGACACCCCAGTAGATAGGTATAGTTTCCATTCCCGAGTTGAAATTGAGTCTGCACTGAGCCGACGTTGTGTTACTGTCTCATATTATAAATGTGGTTCAATAATGTCTCTAGTCACAAGCAATATTCTCACGGGACACATAGATTCAAATGCAATAAACGCATAATAATATACTTATCTTAAAGCTGTGTTACGTGTGTTCTGAGTTGATAGATCATACTTTATTGGACACCAAAATACGAGTAGTGTTACATAGTTCTTCATTCTTTCGGTACATTGGCGGTTGACTGATTGTGTTTGTCTGGCTAAATAATGTCGTTCAATAGGGTCGTATTAGACACAGAGCCAGTGGCGGTTTTACCAGCAGGTTGAGTAGGCTGGTGCCTAGGGCGGCAGATTTTAGGGGGCGGCAAATCTGTGCATTTTTTTTTGTCTTATGGGAATAAAAAAGGCATTATTAAATACCTAAAAGTTATTAAGTCCACTCACACAATTCAATCAACGTGTAATATGTATCACCATTTATATATTTTTTTATACTACGTATTTGCGTAGTCGTATTTGGGTTGCGGTGCAGAAACGAATTACATGACCGTTAGCTAGGAGTGTCTGGCCAAATTGACAGCACGAGCGCGGGAGCCGAAGAGCCAAGTGGGGTCCTGTTGTAGGCATATGCTGTGTGTGGTTGAATTTGGAGAAACTGGAAACGGCGGTAATGGTAGTTGTGGTTTTGCTGCGGAATGTTTTTTGGAAGGAACGAACAAAGTGAATATTCAGGCTTCTACCGTAGATTTGATAACTGTTGCCGATCTTTACGAATCACTCTGTAAGTTTTACGTAGCTGAACGAGAGTTTCAAGTATTTCGAAAAATGGGCGATGGTATTAAACGTATAGAAGCAATATACAAAGAGATGGGAAAAAGACAATTGAAAAGAAATAAAGATTTGATGAAACACCCAATGAAGAAATTATCATGACTGCAAGTGACACATTTAGGGTCAACACATTTCTCGTGTGTTTACTCATAGATAAACTCGTGTCCGAGTAAGAAAAACAGCATAAGGCCTACAAAAGATTTAACGAGAAGTTTTCATATCTGACAAAAATGAGTGAGTTGTTACCATCAACCCTGGCGGGAAAACCATTTTAGAATTTGGAAAACATTTATCTAAACTTAGCTGCTATACAGCTTGGTTTAAATATCTTTATCCCTCATTAAAGCAATAGTCACTTAGGTAAATGAGGCGCAATAAAAATTAATTAGCATAATATAGTAGTACTACTGCTACTTTATGCTATTTTTTAAATTCTACTACAGCTACATTACTACTACTAGTAATGTAGTGGTAGTATTATTAGTTTTCCATTGAGTTGTTTACAGACAAGACCAGCAGATAATTTAATAGAGTATTGTTCGTAATGTTTTTAAACTGTAAGTACAATAAAAATATTTAACAACGTTTACCGAATGTACATTATGTTGTGTAAGCTGTGTTTATATAACCCCATAAGCTCTATACCCCTTATAGGTTAGTACACGATTGAGTTTTTTAAGCTCAGAAATATACCCAGAAACTATTTCTTGTGTAATCTTCACTAAATCGTGGGTTGTAAAAATAATCTAGCAAATGACACATCAATCCCCTAGGTTACAACACATACAAACGGGCAAAAGCTGTTTGTGACATTTCTTTATTTTTATAAATAAGATTGTGAACTATGATATCGAATTGTAGAGATCAGTAGGGGCGGCAAAATTTTAATAGCCTACTGGCGGCAAGTGTGTAAATCCGCCACTGCACAGAGCTTAATAAGGACTACATTTGTCTCACAAATTAACGGTAGTGAAGCATGCCCTTTTCAGATTCGCAGGTTAAATCGTCAGTGGTCGTCCGTGTCCCCTCCTCCAGGGGTATTAAGTCGACTGCTGAGATTCTTCGCCAGAGATCCATTCATTTGGCCTACAACAGAGTGGATTTAGAGCTCTTTGTTAGTTATCGGGCGAGGCTCTCGTCCGTCTTGACAAATTCCTTCCAGAGACTTTATTAATGGCTTATAGGATTAAATATACAACCTGTTTTAATACAACGGAGGTATAGCGATGAGCCGCTCTTGGTTTATATTCCGGACCACTAACTGCGATGAAACAAAGTCGTTTGTCTGTGTATTCAATTAGTAACAAGTTGTCAGGGTTTTACGTGGTTTTCGTAATCGTTTACAGAATTCTACGAATTCTCGAGGGAGATACTTATTATTTTCATAATCGTTTAATCACTCTTTAATAAGTAGATAAGACTTTATCTATTATATTTAAAGGATCAGGTTAAGTAATTCCGGGCTTCTTCAGGTTATTAATGTTATAATGAAGAGGATATTAATTAACATGATTTTCACATTATAACTTCGCAGTTATTTATTTGGGAGGCATAACATTATCTAATTACTTATTAAAAGCAAGTATTATTTTTAACAATAACGATAACATAATTACAGAAGTCATGTTTGTGTAGCATGATTGGAAGTTTCAGGAGTTCAGGCAATAGTGTGTTTCGTGCAAGTCGTTAAACTTGAAGGAAACCAGTTATTACGGCGCCGGGGCCCGCAACTACTGTTTATGCACTAAGATACTCTACTCCACTTTAATTGCTGAACGTGACTTTAAAGTTTAAACGAGTTTATTACTGCCCGACCAGTTTTATGAATGGTCTCTGTGTGACCTCGTCAGGGCTCGGACATGAATACCTACTGCTGCATCTGCACACCGAGCTTCCCCTTTCGTTTATTAGCGTCGACACCTGGGCTGCCCCTTTTCAGAGACCGCTACAAAAACCTCAAAAAGACACGTCATGCCGTCATGCGCGAATTCAACAAAGGCGTATCAAATAATCTCCATACTGGTTTTTGCTTCCACTCAAAAAGCCAAATAAAGGACTGTATTGTTATTGTGGGGTCATTAAAACACGTTTCGAAACTCCTTTTTGAAAACCCACCGTAATTACTTATTTAATATTCAGGTGGGGAGAGGTAAATAACAAAGGTATTTAAGTACCTCCTTATATACAAATCAGTATTCCGTTTCAAAAATTATGAAAAGATAAGTAACAGCTGTCCGCCACACGCAGTTTTTGTGGCGGATTTGTAATCTTCAATAAAAACATTTAGGTTGCTTCTGGGCATTAGCAGCCGCGTCTAAAGTTAATAATGAGCGGGCAATGTTTCAGTGACGATAACAAATGTTAAATACCAATAGTTTTTAGGTATTATGTAAACTCTACGGACAAAGGACTAAATAGGGTCAAATAATAACCTACAAAGGTAAAGCTGATCAAAGGTCAAAATTTACAAACAAATAAACGAACAAACACACATTTAAATCCTTTGAGGACATATACATAGCCGCAGCCGCACCGCAACCGCAGCGCACTTGAGCAACTCGATCCAAGCACGCAACTCCTCTATTTCTGTCTAGCTATGCCTTGACATCTGTATGAGCCATGAGCCATTGAGCCAGCACTCGAAACACATCAATACATTATTACATTTATTTAAAGATCAAAGGCCAGGCCCTTCATTAATCTAGTTCGTATAAATTACTTTCAATCTAGTTACGAGTACCTTCTCCGGTACAGATAGCAAGAAAAGTGTATATTTGGGCGAATTTACATTTATGTAAATAACTTGAAAAAATTGTGTGTCCCTGATGTAAAATTATTAGATTTCCTGGAAATTAAATGTATATTGCTAGTAGTTACTTCATATTTGATTTTAAAAACCATTTAAAGGTAAATATACAGTGGGTACCTAATACACGATAGGGTAAATAGGACCCCCGTTGAACCTACATGTTTGCTGAAAGATGATCAAACACCATTTGATTCGTATATATAGTACCTAAATCCCGAGCCAATAAACAGACTAATAAGTTCGTTTGAAGTTTTGTGGACATTTCAACTTCCCAAATAAATAGCTTCCCAGCCTAAACATGTTTGAATTTGAACGACGGATATGCCGTCATTTGACAACTTAATATTTGACTAGGTAATCGATGTTTTTGAAAAGCGGTAAAGTGCGAGTCGGGTTAGTGTACAAAGGATTTCGCGACGTGAAGGGTAGAGCCTGAACTGCAGAAAAAAAATCTTGCTCTATGAACAGTTCTCAGCCTTATTGCGTAAGTGAATTCGGCAAAGCAAACAAGTCGATTCTTTCCTAAAAACGACTTTACGTATTGCATATTACACTCTGAAACGGAAAGGTTATGCTCCTTTCCATTACCAATATTTTGACGTAGAATTGATTGTAAAGAATGAACGAAAGCGGAAGAATCGAGATAAAACTTCACTATTGGTATTGTGTAATGCAAATGTCAAGTATATTTGACAAGCGTAAAACCCGTTTGTACTCTTTCCAAATTAGTTTCACAATACCGAAAAAGTTGAAAGAATTGATTCTGATTCTTTGAAAGAATCGACTCGTTTCCTTTGCCGAATTCACCTTTGCCGAATTCACTTACGCAATTAGGCTGCTGTTACACTTAAAGTCAAAAAGATAGATCCTATAACAGACGAATTAGAATTGTAAAAGTGTCACATTGGCACTCTATAAGCTTTGTTTATAAAATAATAAAAATATAGGTAATTATCAAGTGAGATAGAGGTCAAGCGCGAGCCTATCTACAATAAAAAAAATGGTTTGAAATACTGTCTAGCAGATTATATTTAGCAGAAATATTAAAAAAACTGGCTAAGTGCGAGTCGGACTCGCTCACGAAGGGTTCCGCACCATTATCGCAAAAAACGGCAAAAAATCACGTTTGTGGTATGGGAGACCCCCTTAATTTATTTTATTTTAATTTAATAATTATTATTTTTAAAGTGAATATTCAACTAAATATTCACAGAATATTTCAAGCGTCTACCT
Source organism: Orthosia incerta (assembly GCA_948252205.1). Classification (NCBI taxonomy): domain Eukaryota; kingdom Metazoa; phylum Arthropoda; class Insecta; order Lepidoptera; family Noctuidae; genus Orthosia; species Orthosia incerta. Next base: position 43,468,937 of record OX411741.1, read on the forward strand.
GTTGCCGTTAATAATATCGAGCAAAAAACGGCAAAAATATCACGTTTGTTGTATGGGAGCCCCCATAAATATTAATTTTATTCTGTTTTTAGTGTTTGTTGTTATAGCGGCAACAGAAATACATCATTTGTGAAAATTTCAACTGTCTAGCTATCACGGTTCATGAGATACAGCCTGGTGACAGACGGACAGACAGACAGACGGATCGTGAAGTCTTAGTAATAGGGTCCCGTTTTTACCCTTTGGGTACGGAACCCTAAATAATTAAGAATCCTCTGGTTGTTTAAAATTATCATGGTTTGGTTAAAATAATTTCATAATTGAGGTAATACTGTTTAGGTGGGTCCTAATTAAACTGACATCTCTATCTTTGAATATAAATACCAACAGCAGATTGTTAGATATATATCAAAGCATTATATTAACCCTTGAACTTGTAATCGAGGGTTGTGTTAGTGAGCCCTTACGGCATTATTAGGTAATATCTATCAATGTTGAGGTATCACTTTAGAGGAATTGGTGCCTTTGTAATAATATACGTTTGTTAGCGCCGAAGCAATTATTGTGATAGTTATGAGTTGAACTGTTTGGGGAGGGGAGGGTTGTAACAGGCATTAATTACCTAGGCTTTGAGCTTAGGTTGCCTAGCAGTGCCTGTATCTATTCACAAAACTCTTTATAGTTGAAGCCTTTGCTATTGGTAATACTGCGAAGATGACAAGATGTTCTTTTTTGTTTTTTAAAACGTTGCCCCGCACTAGGTATTTCTTCCTGTATCGTGGGGATCCGGAACAACTAGTAGTATCAGTATCATCAGCCTATTAATGTTCCCACTGCTGGGACACAGGCTTCCTCTTTGTGAGAGGGTATAGGCCGTAACCCACCACGCGGGCCCAGTGCGGGTTGGTGGATGTCACATGTCTTCGAATTTTTGGTTCTGGACACGCCGGTTTCCTCACGATGTTTTCCTTCACCGTTTTTGAGAGCAGTGGTGATGAAATAATTTACACGAAGTAAAGCGCCTGCCTGGGTTCGAACCCACGACCTACAACTTGTAAGTCTCGGCCAATACCGCTGGGCCATCACTGATTTACTATCTAAAGGCCATACAAATATTTGTTCTGTGCGGGAATCGAAACCGCGACACGCAGCACAGCAGCTGATCGCTCAACTACTGCGCCAACCGTGTCGTCAAAACTGTTAATAAACTATTTTTTACAAATATGTTTTTGTTAGGAATTAGTAAAGGCGGCAAGAGATTCTTCTTTTCTTATTATTGAACAGAATTGAATATAACATTTATTATTAGGAGAGCATCATGAAAATCTTTTGAAATTCTATGAATAAAATACGAAGTATGAATACGCGCCACTGATTTTATATATGAAAAGTTTGGTCTTACTTATAATCCGATAAAAGTTTAAAAAATCTTTCTGTTTTGGTTATTAAAACTTCTTTAATTGAGACCTCCATGATGCAGGGCGCAACGCTTGGGAATAAAAAAGCAGATTAATCTACAGCGCTGAAGTCGAATAAAATACTTTCTCGTGACCATTCACGGGAAACCCGACAGTATGAGCAAATGTTCCAATAATGTAAGATAAATAATTGTTTGCACTGTTCTCACTGACGGTACTAATCGTCGATGAATATTGTTAACAGCTTTCGAAGATTATTTATGGCACACGTATTTATCATAGGCTCCAATTGTACCTTCATTTTCCAAAATCCAATATCATGAACTGAACACAATTGTGAAAAATAAACAGTTGTTTGCATGAAGGAACAATACATACGTAATTTGAAAAACTTGTAATTTAGTGTTTTATTCTGTGTGAGTTCAATATTAATTGGAACCTCTCGACAATATAAATGAAAGCGTTTATTCGCATTGCCAGCCGACATGTTGGCGCCGAAATTGTTTAAAACAATCACATATGCTATATTGAAGGATACTTATCCTATATTACTGAAATGGAAGCCATCTTTATAGAACAGCCTTTTCATTGTTAAAAGTAAACAATCATTTATATAATTGTAGGTATTCGTTGGATTTTGTATGTTGTTTGTTTAGTTGGAATTGTATTTTAAGCGAATTGTCAGAAAGCAGAGGCGGCTCACAAACAAGGCAGTGGTTAGTGAAAAGGTCTCTGGCGGGTGCGTAATCTTTTCTCCATGTACCAAATCCTACCCTATTACCCTTAACGGTATTCTTATTAGGGGGAGCTTCGCTCAACCGCTTGCCCGTCGCGGACTGCTCCCCCTGCCCCTCTCCCCCCTCACACCGACACACACGCATAATAAGAACTTTATTCTATTTAAAATCTCGCTTTGAATATCAATGGTTGGCCGAATAAATGCCCTGCCGTCTTAAGTTTCCCATGTCTATGCACGAGATTGTACCATCGTCCTTTATCACGCTTTTGTAACATACACGTGTCATTGCTACAATGTTAAATGGTAGGCACCTGCTTACCTATAAGGTAGGTAGTCTACCAAAACACTGCTGTAACTATAGGTAGCTGTAGGCACATTGCGGTCGAACGAAAGGACGAACGTCTTTTTAATGGCTATAACTCTTTATGACAAAAGAAAAATATTACGTAGTAAAGCTTACACGTGTATGTCACCCTTTATAATATGATCCCATACTCGAATGGGTACGAAAGGAATCCCATTGCTCTCGTTCAATCCACCATTCTATTGAATTATCGTTTGTTGTACCCGAAGTTGGTGCAAAATGTGTTCTCAAACCAGATTAATATATGTACGTTACAAAAACGTGGATGAATTGCGCCGCAGTATTTCGCCAGTTCTCTAATAACTGTAAGATGTATTTGTATTATAATACGACACAATTTGCGCTGTGATTCGGCACCCTCGGGGCAGCTGTGCTGTACAGATTGTTGCTTTTGTCGCCATTGAGCCAAACTGGATATCTTTCTTAGGGTGTGTCGTACAAAATAAATAGCTAGTATTTAAAGTCGCGTCGCGACGCCACACTTTGCATAGTAAAAAATTCTAAAATATGCAATAATAATTGACGTCAGCCTGTGCTGAAATAGAGTACATTATACTCAGTATCTCTTTTTTAGTACTTTACAAAAGACTTTCTGAATGGATTTCAGAGAAATGTTTACATGAAGATGTTTTCAGACCGTGTCCTACTTACAACTATTTCTAAAAGAGGTAACGAATGTATCACGCCATGTTTAACCCTAGGACTACTAAAGATGTAAGTTTTGCTAAATGAGTTCTAGTCTAGCATGACTGGCAACTTGCTAATACACTTGTTAGGGTGATAGTTTCAATAAACCGGTGAAATGACGTCAACAAAAAACTTTGCTCAACATTATAATACAAAATTAATTACTTTATTGATCAATGAAACTAATTTCGTTTTCATAGATAGGTAGAAAATAGATAGTTGTTCTTGTTAGACATTTAATTTGATTCCAATGGACCAACATTTTCAGAGACACTAAACGAAATTGACATTATAGAATAATTGGTATTCGACGTCCATATAATAAGGGTACGTGACTGCCAGGCGCTAGTATAGGCGTCTAACTCAGTGACGTCTATTTTCGAATTGAGCGGTCAAGTCACAAGTAATTCAATAATACCGAAGGACTCCATGAGATGTTGGTACAATATCATTAGGCCATGACTATGTGTTTTTCTATTGAACCCATATCCAGAGGGACTACAGAGAAATCAATTTGTGCTGCGTCGTCGTCATGTAAAATAAAGGGATATGAGGAGAAGCTCCTACAAATGTGTTTCAGAGATAAATAATAACGATAAAGTCCCTCGATTTGACCCACGGAGGAGATTCTTTATATAACGCCCTATCTCATTGTAGTCGAGCCGCACACAAAAAAGACCATTGCTAGCCTTTGTTATTCGTGGAATCGAACTTGTACGATGAGTCCCGATGATAGGTACCTACATAAATAACAATCTCATTTAATCCTGTAATACCTATTGCCTACTCGAAGCACTCAATATTAGGCACCCACCTGGCCCAACCCCATCGTATAAACTCCATTTGTATTAAGTAAAAGAGTCTCCTTCGCTAGAATATTTACAAAAATATATGTAATCACGATAAAGATGCAGGTATATAGAAAATTGAGGAAGGGCCTGATAGAATTGAATATGTCATGAACATTGTCGAGCAAGGCTTGACAGTGTTTTTATGAAGTAGGTACCAATTCAGAAATAAGGTAACGTCGGTAAGTGACGCGACATGTTCAATAAAACAGCTTTCAGCTAAGTATAAGTGCAATATGTTCAAGGGGCAGTTTGGATGGAAACGCTTTTGAGGTACTAGCGCGACGTTGACTTCCTAAGAGCAAGCAACAGGGTGTTATGCGCATTCACTTTGAAATATATCTACTTCTGAATTGAAATCGTGCAAACGTATCTAAAGCCGGTCGCGTGTCCACTTCGCTCACGCTCGGTCTCCTGGGATAAGGTGGCACTTACGAGAACGTGGATTGTGCCATTCCTACAATTTTACTTTCCTCTGTGAACGTTTAGAGTATTCCGCATAATACACTCAAGACGGGAGCATATACTTCGTAGTTTTATCCATTTCACCTATCGTTTTTCAAAGGCGGGCTGCCTGACAAATTACATTTTTGTTCGGGTGTCCCGGAATCTGAGCATAAAAGGCTCGTAAATCTTGAAATGCATTTTTCATGCTTGGTCAAGCTCATAAAACGATGCCCTAAGTACGGGCGCCGGTGTCCATAACTTTCATTGTTTTATTGATGCAAGTACACTGGAGGACGTTTTACATTTAATTCATAAAAATCTTATAATTGTTTATACTTAAGGGTACACTAGTCGAAAACTCTTCCATACAAACGTAGTCTAGGGATTATTCCACTGTTTGACAATGTACGTTCAAAATAAAATGTGATATCAATTTGTATCACCATTATCTAGCCCTGTATGGAAGCAAAAAAGTAAAAGAAGAAAATATTTGAAAGTTATGAGCGTCGAAAGTTCCACATTTCGGCACTAATTTTAACGCATTTTTGGGCGGAAATAAATGCCATAAGAAGACGGGCAATTGCAAAACGGCCACCATACAGGGATAGATTCGTAGTTCAACAATGCAAATAATTTTATTTTCAACAGATACGTTTAGTCGTTTTTTCATGATATCCAGACTCCCAAAGGTCTGTTTATAAAATTTCACGCGCTTGGTTTCGTCCTAAATCATTATCCATTTCGCTACAAATTTTCAAAAGTGTGTATTCGTACGCGAACTAGCTTCCTAGTGCTCATCACAGCATCTATCTCTTCCGCACGTGTTGTCGGTTGATATAAAATGCATTTTAACCCCGCACACAAAATAGTTCGTGCCGTCGACTAGTGTAACCTTAATGGCAGCATTTCAATCCATGTTGAGAGTTCACTATACACTATCGTTTTATTATTCCTCTAACGTTGAAGGCAATATAAGGAATAGAGAATATTTAATTAGTAAAGTTTACGATATAAGTATGCGTCGTAACGCTCTGCCTGTATAATCTGAGGCTTCATCGGGCCACACTAGAGACAAAGCGCCCGACCGAATTATACGTATTTTATGAGCTCGTTTATTTCTTAGCAAAACTGTGTGGTATTAGGCGATCATCATCATCTGCCTAGCCTTTTTCCCAACTATATTGGGGTCGGCTTCCAGTCTTACCGGATTCTGCTAAGTACCAGTATTTACATGGAGCGACTGCCTATCTGACCTCCACAACCCAGTAACTGGGTAACACGGTACCCTTTGGCAAGACTGGTGCCAGATCTCAAGCTTCTGACTACCTGTAATGACTGTCAAAGATCTTCTAAATGACAGCCGGGACCAACGGCTTAAAGTGCTTTCCGAGGCACGGAGGAAACTCGGTATGTTGAAATGGTCACCCATCTACTGACCGACCTCGTCAAGCGTTGCTTAACCTTGATGATCAACCCGTGCGGCTGTTATTATTTAGCCACGAGCTTACGCGACGAGTATTAGGCGATCAGTAGAACATTAATAGTCTAATATTATTATTGTATTTGTTCTTCAAAGATAAGTACCTAAGTCAAATCGTTGCCAAAGAACGAAATCAGCACGGATTTCCACATAAGTGCATACTTACCTAGCTGAGACAGGGGCTCAAATTTTATATATTATCTTGAAAGTGGAACGAAATTCAAAGCAAATGCGAATGGAAGTTGAACGAGTTTCAGCCATTGTCGGTGTCGCTGTATCCTTTGTTGGCGCGTCTGATAGTACGAGGAGTAATGGTCTGTTCATCTGTCCCTCACGTAAGCTCCTAGGTTTATCGGCTGGTTCACGTATGTAGGTTCACTCATAGAAATAGATTCCAATAAATCAATTTTATATTTCCTTCATCAATGTTGAAAAGCTCTTGATAAATCTTTTCATCTATAATTTCCCATGAACTGCGCGGTTCACAATCATTCAGATGCTTTATGCGTCTGTGCGGCGGCGTGCGGCGTACGAAGTGCGGAGTGCGGCGGACGACTGTTTAATTAAGCCAACTCACGTCAACAACCAAATAAAGCGAAATTAGATTTGTACACCAATTGTCAATAAAATAAATCTACGTGTATAATTACGTATCCTGTCCCCGTTATCCATAAAAGTGACGACAATGGTCGACAGTGGTCGTGGCTCGGGCAGCGATTTTCCGACTTTATGGGCGAAGGCACTGAGTTAGTACGTGACAGTGGGGCGCGTGGCACGCCCGCGTGACACGCCTGTGTGGCTACGTGACCCCTCTCCACGAAAAAATATACACATGCGAATTGCGATAATTTTGCTTTACATACAGTACAGACAGATAAACTAGTTTTAAATTCAGGCTTGATGAACTCAGCCGAAATTTTAGTTGTGCTCCATAATGAAAAGCTTTTATTAGCTTAGCTCGCTTTTAGTTGAATCGTGAAGTTTTATACCAGTGGTTTTATGAATATGTGTGCGATAAAATGTGTAGGCAATCATTTGTACAACGCAGACAAAAGTGATTTAAACCACTGCTTACCTGTCATGTCGTACATAGGTACAGCATACATTCACTACTTTAGTATATCTACTAAAGTAGATAATGTATGCTTAGCACGAAGTTGAAAGAAATACTAATCGCAGAGTTCGAAGGAGTCTGTGGTCAAATAGTTAATAAAAATATTATAATAACAAGACCTGTGAGAATTCTGTAATGAGAAAAGTTTGCTCGTGGAATTAATAAATTAGACGAAGTTTTTAGGGTTCCATCGGCCGATGAACCTGTTTAATACGAATTTCATGAGTTAGGTAAGCTGCTGATAGAAGATACTGTGACCTAATTGACCTCGACGAGAGATTAACCATATTATTATAAGATTAATAGACTAGCTAGGTCTAAGATTTTAGATATAGTTTTTACCGGATGCCGCTCATTCAGTATAATAATATTTGCTCTTTAATCAAAATCCATAATGCTCAAATGACATACGTTTTACTTAGTCTAAAAAGACTTTACATAAATTTTATTTATATTAACTAAATAACTTTCAGTTTGTATAATAACATCGTTTTTGTGTATAATATAACTAACATTTGATGTAACTTTGTACTAAATGTATATGAGGTTTCTTTAAACCGAAATTAGTCGTCGCCGTCGAGACGTCGACTTACGTGAATTAGATTAAAGTAATCTTACTCAAAATGAACATCATAACTTTTAACCATAAGTCAATTGTATATTTTACCATTTAAAGATTAGTGCCTGGTCGAAGCTCTGCTCGGATGAAAATAGAGAAAACAACGTTTTCTAAAAATGAAACTACCTAGATGGATTTATCGCCCTCAAAAGGACCAGCATACAAAATTTCATGAAAATCGTTGGAGCCGTTTCCGAGATTCAGATTATACATATTATAGATATATACAAGAATTGCTCGTTTAAAGGTATTAGATAAGAAATGAAACTAGATCATTCGTTATTGTTTGAAGATAATAATATCATACATAACACACCCGTTTTTACCATATCACATAATAACTAGATAATAAAATTTGTATATCTATGTAAATTATTACTTAGTACATGAAGAAAAGATATGATCTGAAAATGTTTAGAACATATCAAAAAGAAAATATGTGTCAGCCTTAAAAGCTTCTGAAGAGAACCACTTTATTAATTTAGGTGCACGCTATATCAAGTAACTCGTGTACAGGTATTGTATACTTACCTTCTCGTGGCTAAATAATAACAACCACACGGGTCCATCAAGTTAAGCAGCGCTTGCTGAGGTCAGACCGTAGATGATGGGTGAGCATTCATACCAAGACTCCTTCGTGTCTCTGAAAGCTAGTTAAGCTGATAGAAAAGGCTAGGTAGATTGATCTATATACACAAACTTATCTGTCGATGAATAGGCAGACAGCTACGTTGTTAATCTCGACTTTCGGAGTTCTGAGTCATATATTACCACCTACTCGTATAGGTAACACGATTTCTTAAAACTACAAAAAGCTTTCGTACTTTGGCATATCTAGCAAATTGGCACTAGACTGCTGTGATATACCAAACTACTTAAATTACGTTCTGTGTCAGGCACCTAGGTTTGGGTCAGTAATTACTTACTCGCTGACACCAGCGGAAATGCAGTCGCTAGCAAATGTTGCGTTAACGTATGTAAATTTATGCCAGTGATGGAGAACATTTTTGCAAATGCATAACAAGTTGCTTCATTAAAAATACCTGTCACCTTAACTGAAAATGAAATGAAAAACAAAAAAAAAAAAACTTTATATGTAATGTTTCTTTTAGCAGATGTAAAATGTTAATTTATTGATTTATTTAGTATTTCTTGCACACAAACGTACAATGCTAAATATGCGTTAATGCTTAGGCATTTTTTAATAGTCGACCTTTGGGTGATGCAGTGACAAATAGTGGTAGGTATGAACAAAATAAAATAAAATAGGAATAAATATCCCATAAAAAACATGACATGTAAAAAACACAAGTCTCGCGGTGCAGTTCTTCTACCACAAAAAGTACTCACTACTTTTTGTGGTAGAAGAACTGCATCGAATGCATAACCAAGTCGAATAATTTATAATCTTTATTGAAAAAAAAAGAGCAAAATACATTTCACATTTATCATAATATTATCACAAGTAGGTACATTTCGTTAAAAGATCATGATGAACCCTAACGTCTAAACTAGGCCGAGCCAGTATCTTAGACGTTAGTCGCTTCCAATGTTGTTACAGTCAGAGATGAGTACTTATAGTATGATTATACATTACAAGGCAACCATTTATATGAATAAGAAATTTATAAGCTCAGTGTATAATGTGGGTAGATTTGTTACTATCAAGTATTATTAAAAGCGAAGTATGAGATAGGTGCCTTATTAATTAGTTTACAACTAAACATATTAACCGATTTGTTTTTACTTTTGTATAAGGGGTCGACATTATTGTTTTCTTCCTGTGTCCGGAATGGCTACGAGAAAAGGATGAGACGGCTGTACCTTAGTTTGCTCTAATTTTTTGGCACTACCGTGCTCCCAGATTATAGTGCTCTGTAAGTATACATAACTGAATAGACCACGATAAAGAAACCCAGTACCTACGACTTTGTTCCAAATAAATGCCTGTGCAGGTGCACGCGAACAATAGGTTTACCATCCCTGATATATGGAATACTTACGCTTCGGGATTGAATGCATCGTCAATATTGGGCCAGCATCAGTGTGCCGACTACTTTATAGTCGCTTTAGTATTTAATGGATCTATTAGATGATTATTTGATATTAGCTGTACACTTTGAAACGGGTTTAATATCGTCATGTCGACCGTTTTTCATATTTAATTTCATTTTATCAAAAATGGCAAAATAAAAGTATTGGAATATAGATTTGCAAACTGCAATGAAATCAAATGTTAGCACTCATGCCAATTGTATATAAGTTGAGTAAATTGAAAAGATCCTAGACTTTGTTTATTCAAAACTTCAGTGAAGTCTTTTGAAGCAGATTTGCTTGTCAAATCTACCTAATTGAAAGCTGGGATTCTAACGTAAATTGTAATAGTCTGTTCAAAACGAAGAGATTACTGTTTATTTTAAAATAATAGGAACAACAATACCGAACTAACTATGTTTGTGCAAGTGCTGTTTGTTATCGTACAAAATGTTTACGACTCCAACTAAATGCCAGCAGAAACGGCGGAAAGAAAATAGAAGGTCAAGGTCAGGATTGCCATGGGGGTAAGTAAAACGTCGAACCTCCAAGCTTATAATAAAAAGAGTAGGTACGTTTATACTTACAAAAGTAGATAATATTCAGTAAATCGAGGTGATTTTCCTAAAAGTATCAAGTAACTTCATGCCTATAAATATGATGAATGTTGGCACCGCAATACCACACTGTAATGTGGATTCAGAGATGGTAATGGGTAACGTGCGAGTTAAAGATAACGAGGCTGGATCGCGCATTCGGCATCGTCTGACGTATCCTGTTTGCGTCAGCCGAATCCTGCGCAGCATATTAAACAGGCACATTCTGTTTTCTGCTTTCACATCGTGATTACCATAAAATAGCTTAAGTTATCAGGACAACATTACAGATTTAATAAGATGAGTTATGAAAGAATGTCCCTACATAAAAGGGAGGGTAATATTGAATTTGAAATTCAAAAAACGACATTGTAATAACAATAAGCCTGTTACGAAATTCAAAGCTGGCTTCAGTAACCCGTTAAACCCTTTGGTCCGTGGAGGTTGGATTTATTCAATTGTTCGACAACATAGTGGCAATGTCCTGCTCTTTTAAATACCTGATCCATATTCACGAGACGTCCCCGGACGAGGCTGTCTGCTGGCGGGTTACTGGCGCTAGTTACTACTTCGCTAGCTCGCCGGACACAAATTGTCTGTTATTGTGTTACAATTATTTTAATCTAGTCATGGTTTTTGTAAACGTGGCTCTTTGGGTAACAATTAATTCTTATTTTGCAAATAAACTTATTATTAACATTCTGAATATTATTTGGGTTTTTAATACTACGTTGATAGATTCCGAGAATACTTTGCTTTATGATTGAATAGACAGGTATCTGGGCAGGTTCATTATAATATGTATAACAAAGGCCGTCCGCTAGCCAGTTAACGAGAAGATATGAAATGTTGTGTGCCATGAATGTAGTACACAGCTTGTTTGTTTGATACTGTTTCTATTCAGTTGATAAAACAACTGAGCTTCACTTAACAACTTTGTTCAACAAAATAACAAAGTTTTGCAGCCTCCAGCGGCTCATACAGAGAATAATAGATTCTATTATGCCACCAATCACCTGCTAGCCGTTTAATGTTCTGAAGATATATGCTTTGTTTGAGCAATCCTACAATACCTGTATGTGGGTTGGTGAAATAAATTACCTATGTCCAATTACATTTTAGATAAAATTCTCTGAATTATGTGATGCCTCCCTTAGCCTCATAAGCCTCAACAACTGAGTACCCCGTTGAGGTGGATTTGAACTGTTAAATAGATACTTATATTCGCTTTTATAAACTATCGGAGCGTTTTGAAATAAAAGCAAAAAAAAAATATAATTTTAATAATTTTTTCTTAGCTAATTAAATATTGTTCCCAAGAGCTTTACAAAATTATTCTTTAATTTAAGTACATACAATACCCTTCCTTGCCGAAGAAAAGTTCGGTAACGGTGGCAAAAAATCATATTAATTCATGACTACATCTATCTTTCTTGTCCCAAGTCACCATGAACCCTTCTTAGCTCAGATAATATCTTTGTAATGTAAATTAAAATTAAAATAAGCTTTGCGGTCGTGATGGAACTAACAAAGGAATTTCTTTTTTTCATTAAGGTGCGAATAAATATTTCGGAATTCACGTACCTAATGGATGCCGCTTAGTCGACGCGTCAAAAAGCCTTTTGTTAGCTGGCCGTTATTTTTCAGGGGTTTTGATTCCGCGGACAAAGCGAAACACATATTTCACAAGACTGTAATCTCGTGCCAAGTTCACGGGACTCGAGCATTTTTTACACTTACCGTGTTAATGGGCGGATTAACAATGTTTTTACCTGTTACGGCCTTAACATAGTTTTATTGCCGATAAATTATGGACGGTAATTAAGGGCACATTCCAAGGCTCGGATCGCTCAACAAGCTCTCTCTCCCCTCAGACGGAAACCATAAGTTATCGCTGTTAACTAAGCCCTGAGTAAACTTACTTTATCTTAGATTAACAAAGGATACCTGCCATTGAATTAAGAATTTAATCGTGAACTGCTCATGAACTTTAATTAAACATGATCACTGTAGTAATAACAGACCACGTACCTCTTATGCATTCGTCTCAATTCAATGTTTCCAGTCGTGCCTACTCGTCATTGTACAGGCGACAGGAAATTAACTGCGAATAATCAAACGGCGCCAGTGCGATTTCAATAACTGCATGTCTGATAATACCATTGTTTGCGAATGAAATGCGTTTTGTTTTTAATTTTAATTATTTCTGCGAAAAATTTGTAAACATACTCTAGCTTTTCTTTTGTTTTTGTTTTATTTTTTTCTTCACAACCCTTCCACCACTCTGTTTTTTTTTAGGTTTTTTCCAGTCCGTTACGGAAATGTTTTGGAATGCTTGCACGGTCGCGCCACACAATTGTGATTGGTTGACTTTTCTAAAGAAAAGTTTCACTGTGCAATTTATTGTGTTTTGCTGCTGGTATTTACACGTTTTTATTTTGTTACAGAAACACGAGTTGCCAGCTGCTGTTTCTGTTGTGGTCGTCTTCTGCCGTAATGATGAGCTGCAGCGGCGCCGAGGTGACGTGCCCCGACGAGTGCTCGTGCCGCAGCACCTTCGACCCCGAGGGCGGAGCGGCCGTGCGCGTGGCGTGCACGCGCGGCCTCATGCGCGCGGTGCCCGTCGACTACATCGACCGCAGCGCGCACATCATCATCATCGCCGCGCCCCCCGACAAACCTAATGAACTCACCATTGGCCCCATATTTACACAACCCACTCCATACGTCAACCTTCGAGAACTTCACATCGTTAACTCCAACGTCCCGTCAATCGGTCAATACTCTTTCTGGGGCCTCCAAAACCTCAGGTTAATAAACCTCACTCACAACAACCTCACCAGTATCGGTGCAGACAACTTCCGAGGTCTCATAAATCTCACCGACTTATACCTCGATCACAATAACATAGAACAAATGCCGAGCGAAACCTTCCGGCATTTAACTTCACTGAGAACATTAACATTGTCAAATAATGAAATTACTACATTGGTGCCGAGATTATTCAGAATGTTGGCCAAATTATTAACTTTGGACCTGAGTGACAACCCTCTCACAGAACTGAACCCTGAAGTGTTTAAGGACATTCAACACCTGAGAGTCTTTAAGTGTAGGGGGTGCCTCCTGAGACGGATCAACACCCAAATATACCATTTGGTTTCAAACTTGGAAGAACTAGACTTGGGAGAGAATCAATTCAAATATCTGACTTCTGACGAGTTTATAAGCCTTAAGAGACTTAAAAAGTTAAAGCTGGATGGCAACCAGCTGTCAGTGATCGTGGACCATATGTTCGGGCGCAACCGCGAGCTGCGCGTGCTGTCGCTGGCGCGCAACCGCCTGGCGCTGCTGGCGCCTGCCGCGCTCGCCAACCTCACCAACCTCACGCACCTGGACATCAGCCACAACAAGATCGACCGATTCCATTTACAAACTTTCGCACCCGTCGTGGATTGCTTGAAAACCATCAACTTTAGCGGTAACAACTTAGTTCTCAATGAAATAGCCATATTACTCCAGATACTACCAGAAATTCACGGCGTCGGTCTTGCGAATCTGTCGCTTCCGGACATACCACCGAATTTTTTTACTTACAACGAACACCTTGTGGCGTTAGATATATCTTGGAATAAATTAACTAACTTTCCATACAAACTTCTAACAAAGACAAAGTTTTTACAGAGATTAGATATATCGCATAACAAGTTACAAACGCTAACTGAGTTGGATTTGCAAAGGCTGGAAGCTATTGCTCAGGTGAACTTGGCGAAAAACACCTGGCGCTGTGACCAGTGCTCGGCGGGGACCATGCTCGTGTACATGACGACCACTGTTCTCAACGCAACGCTACGCCACCTCAAGTGTTATTCGCCGATGCGTCTGCGCGGGGTGAGCTTCTCCGAAATGTCGTTCGACCGCCTGGACCCGTGCCCTACGACGCACGAGGCGCAGATGAGCGTGATCGCAGGCCTGATGCTGCTGTGCGTGGCCGTGCTGGCGGCCGTGGCGGGCGCGCTGTGCTGCACGCGCCGCCGCGCCGCGCATTACTACACCAACGAGGAGAAGCGGCGCGAGCACGAGCACGAGCACCCCGACGAGCTGCTGGGCCGCACGGAGCTGGGCACGGTGGCCACCATCCACGCGCCCTACCACCTGGTGGCCAAGGGCAGCTAACGCCGCGCCAGCTCGCCGGCGCCGCATCGCGCACCGCACGCCGCGTGCCACGCCGCGCCTCAAGCCGCGCACGCCGCGCACTGCGGCGCGCCCGAGCTGCCGCTGCCGCTGGCCTCCATCGCCGCGCACCGCTGCGACCCCGCGCGCCGCCACTACTTCCGACCCGCCGCCGCCGCCACCGGACATTCTGCTCCCCCGACTATGATGGAATGCGTCTCAAACGACATATGATACGAGTACGAAGACGACCTAGTGTAAAGCCAAAGAAATGGAACAATTGAAGTGTTTACTTAGTATTTCTATCTTTACTTCTTTTATGATTTGTATTTTGACTAGTTAGGCCTCGTCTATGAAATTACCAAAAAAATATTTTTCTACGAATGAAAATTTTACTGTACATATAGGTATAAAAACTTTACCTGAAACAGGAATACTTAGATATTAGCGTAGCTATAAAAACTTCAGGCAAAGCTAAATTACTATTTGGGTCCGTGGGAATACTTTTGCATTGTACATTGCTAAGTAAGTACTATATATTTTAAAAAGGTTGCAGCCGAATTGTCTCAGTTTTCGATCAAAATATGCGTTACAGTTCGAAATCATTTTTTACACACACAAAGAAAGCGTAAGTTCCATGGCTGCTAACTTTAACATCTTGTATCAAAAATAAGAGCTTTACCTATTGACATCATATAAGAAGTGAAGCTATTTTTTCCATTACAAAGAAAATAAGGGTAGGCATTTTACTTTTCCTAATACTCCCCTTCACTGGCATTCCGCAAATTTCTTACCTATTTTCGTGCGTTTAGTAATGGCATTCGCTGAAAGAAGGAACTAAATTCATAAAGGAAGTAGGTAGGTATAATTCTGCAACTCTTTAGAAAGAAAATGTTTTTGTCTTGACCCTTTCAAAAACGGGAAATGTCCTTTTATTGTGAATGCGAGCAAAACAAACAATGCAGTAAACTGTTTCTAAACTAACTTTTTGTTAAGCGGTTAAATGAGCAATTCGGCTGTGACACAATTATTTCATTGAGCTATAACAAAGTAATGGAACACACATAAATTATACAACAGTTTGGGAAACGACTTCGTGTGGCACAACGTAAAACTGTTTGTAAAACTTAATTCTTGTATCCTGTACCAATTTTATAAATATAGGATAATCAAATTATCGTATTCCGATTCGTAAAGCCGAATTCTTAGTTATTATGCTGCTTATCAAAAAAATGCTCATTTAGATAGTTTGTAAAAATCTATGTGATGTTAAAATAAATTGTACAGATTTGTATTATTAATGGCATAGTGCCAAAGAGAATCTATATCAAATACCAAATTTATAAATTATTATATCTTGTTATTTTAATGGACAGCGGCAGTTTTTGAGTACTTCTAATTGATTTTTAGAAAAATTATTGTACAAGATTTCAAATACACAGCAACCTCTTCAAACGAATCAAACGATATTCATTTCTCATCGTTCATTAAAATATGTCATCAAAATTACAGCGATGTAATTTTGATTTTTTAATTCGCAAGTTCTGGGTTGCCCACGGTCATCAAACCAAGTAGGTAAACAGTTTAATATAAAAAAGTTATTCTACTTTTTTCATATTTTTATAAAATCTGTCGCCGTCCCTTAACACGAGCACCTGTAATTTTGTTAAAATATTAGTAGTCTATCGATTGGCAACTGAACTAAAAGGATTTTGTCATAAATTTGAGCTATAAGTCTTATACTCTTGTACATACATAGTTACCAAAAATAATAAGAACACAAAAATACAATATTTTTGTTGTAAAAATACCTGCTGAACTAAAGTATTTGTAGGTGTACATAGTAATATTAAGGTTAACTAATAGCCCGAACAACGGCCGGCATCCAGGCGTGTGTACATAAGCAAACCTACACACTACCATGCCGTGTTCACACACTATAAAAGAACGTCTAATGGAACATCCAAATAGATATATTTTAAAACACCACAGTCACGAAACTGTATTATTCGTAACATATTAGGTATAAGTATTAGTACAGTATTATTACGTTAATATACAAAACAGTTCGATGGTTTTATGGAAAACACTCCGACGAGCATATTTTTCTTAATCTTAGATTATTTCTGGCCATTATTATCAAATTGGGATTTTCGTTTGCTATAGCTATTAAGAGTAAGACCTTGTATTTTTCACGTCTGAATAAAAAAATAGGACAAGACATAAATGTATTCTTTACTAAAATAATCGCCCCGACGATTAAGTCGGTTGACCTCTCATTCACCCTGTGAATCGTACTGGAAACATCTACGATTTAAGCTGAAATTAGCCCTTTGTTTTTAACAACAACAAACTTGTATTTAAATGTTAACTTCTATGCTAATTGGGCTCAAAAGGATTGCTTAACCATCCCGTACTAGCTGCAGCAGACTCAAACATTCACTTGAGCTATGTGTAGTTTGGTTAAAATTAAGTGTTCAGAAAGAGCTTACATAGCTAGATAATTATGTTATTGTTTAACCAATCAACATAATAGCGATTAGATTGGGCAAATCAATATTTTGTTCTCATATATATAGAATTCAGAAGTAGAATCTCTTTTAGATAGTGTCAATGGAACCCCAATTTGATAATATTTGATCGTTTGTCTCACTGTACAAACTTAGTTTGTCAATTTTCCAATTTCTAAATGTTTAAACGTATACTTTAGGACGCTTCGAGATTAACTAGTTAGGTTCGTATTATTTATTATAGCTAGTTTTGAGTTTTGTATGTTACTTTAAGAAAAAGAAAAAGTAGATTTTAAGAATGTGGTAACATCCAATGACCACATTCTGCCTCAGCGTGTTTCTTATGATATTTATCTTGGGTCAACCAGGGCAAAATAGTTATAGTTTTTAAGGAGTATATAATTTAGTTGTTTCTTTACTATTATTATATTAGCTCTAGTTGTGTTCTTAGATCTTAGTTATTGTCTTATCTGAACGTTTGAGTATGGATGTGAGGCTCATTAATATACTTAATCACTCTCTTTCGGCCCTTTCGATTGACACAGACGTATTAACAGATTCGCATGCAATACAGTAATTAACTAAAACCTCGCATGGCGATACTTCTAAAGATAAAGCAAAATTATTTGGTCAATATTTTGTTGTAACAGACATCTATCTGACAATCAATTTATTTATTCCAGTAGGTGTGATTCAAATGCGAAAGCGAGATAATGAATTTTTAAATCATAACCAAAATTGATAAAAAAAATAGACGTTGATACGAAAAAAATATATATAAAAGTCAAATAAAAAACATAGGTTGATAAGTTATTTTTTGTTCAACGGATATCTACGAGATATAGGTTAAGGTTCAGTTTGTTCTGGGCAGCGCGCACATAAGGCGCTGCCAGTGAGGATTAACACCAAATAGCAAATAACAAGTAGTTGTACATAGCAAAAGAGACATATTTTTCTGAAAAATACGATGTAAATAAGATAGATAAACAGTCAACCACACAAGGGCTTATTTATGTACATACACCTAATTGAATAGTGAACGCTCAGAATCTGCAGATTGGATACAGAAAAGTTTTTTAATGGTCCTTATCTTAATGTTTAGTGCGGTCCTTGCCTACAAGCATATGAGTCACCGGTCTCGTGTCAGGCTGTATGTTTAACACTACTGAAGTCGATCTTTACTCACCAGAGGAACAATGCCGTGTGTCACGTTACGAGTTTGCTGTAGTTTCGACTTCATGGATGAATGTATGAATGAGTTGACAAAGGAACACGTGTGATAGTAAATAGACAAAAGAACGGTTATTCATAAAATTCAAGTTAGTCATAATCATACAGATTTTGTGGTATCAGAGACCGACATACGAAGGCGTGGGGAGTGTGTAGTGAGTCAAAAGTGCAGTCTTACTCTCGCAAAACTCTAATAGTTTTTGTAGAAGTAGTTAAATTATCCACAACTGATTTAATATGTTGTATAGAAATTAAAGTATAGATTATACCTACTAACCGTGAAAGGTTTAAATTCTTCTGCCTAAGATACATTGACCTTCGATCTATAAATATCCAGACCTCAACCTGCAACACTGCTCGAAATTCACTAGTTCCAAATCTTAACATCAATTTCGTAATAGGTAGTAGAGTTCCATGTGAAAGGGATCGAACGGGGGAGTACTACCACCATACCCATTTCTGCCGCCAAACAGCATCGAGCTATGTCCAGGTCAAAAAGGTATGGTTGCCGATGGAATTACTGGCACATAAGACATTTCCAACTCGTCTCTTGGGATGGTATGAGTGTTGCAGGTCTTTCAAAATGGCGGTACCACTTGTAGGCCATCAGATAGCTTGACATCTTAAAGGTCCCCATCAGCAGTACTTTAGTATTTGCTGTAAGGAGCACCGGTGACTCTTAAACACTGGTAATGATACGAACGATTGGAATGGGAAGATGATATGAGGGTCTGATGATCTAGTTCCACAACAAAGAAAGCGACTACCAAAGTCAATTGTAAACTTATTGACTGTTCCCTTGCAATTCCAACTTTAAAAACTAATTGCAACATCTAACTTGTGCAAAGAGTGTCTGATAGAAGTTAATTTACATACGTAGGTAAAAGGGTTGTACCTGTGACGCACCACAATGTAAGCTTTTTGGAGATACGACTTAGAAAGCGGTCTAAAGGGGACAATACCATTAACCACGCGGACAAAGTCGCGAGTGAGGACTAGCACCTACTAATACGTATATTCGACAAAGGGCTAGAGAGCTGTAAAGTTGTCGGTAACTTCTGTTACCAGCAAAATCTGTATTGCTTATGATATAAATGTCTACTCATTAAGATGTACATACAAACGAATATCACTGTAAGGTACCAACACACCAAAATAATAATAGGATGGGGTATGAAAACCCTTTAGTGTTTAAATACTTATTTATTGGAACTTTAATTTAAAAAACTTGTCGGAGTGTTCGAAACTGTGCTTATTTTGAGATGGCTGTACATACAAGAGTGTTGAACAAAGTTAAAAATATTAACTGTATTTGTGTTTTAATAATCATATTTAAACGAATCAATGTTTAATTGTATTGTGTCCTTATAGGAACTTAAATTATTAATTTGATATGCTTTAACTAACGCTTCGCTTTTAATATTCTTTCTAAGTATAATGATTTACTGAACCTATTTAAATGGTTGTCTGTCTATCTTGTGATAAAATTACATATCCGTTTGGCTATTGGAATATCTCGTGATGTAATTACATCAAAGAAAACAAGCATCGAACGTTAAGCTGGTATTTGAATTATGGTAACTAGTATTTCATCCGAATTAAATTACCAATATGACAAAATTCATGTCTTAGAATAAGGAATTAGTACGTAAGAACAGCTAAATATAAACTCATATAATACCGTAATCGTAATATACCAATACTCATAAAATACCAATAGTATGTATCAATAGAATGTAACGCAAGAAAGGTTGATTCACACTTCACGGGGATCATTTCTGTAGTAAACAATGAAGGTGAGACTAGAGTCATGATTGCCTGGATATGACACAGTCTTCATAATCATTAAAGTCCGAGGAACTCCAGCCTCACGCACACCATAATTTTCCTTCGCCGACTGTCGACAAAAATTCTCAGTGACGCGTTAATTGACCTTGTACTATACTGATTAACCCTTTTGATGTTTAATTGTATAATCAAATAAGTGTAATAGCCGATAGATCACAAATATTGTCTCACTTCTGACCACTATCGTCTGCAAATCTTCCACCCAGCAAGATTTCAAGATCCGAAAAAAAAAACAAAATCTGCTTAATTGTACGAAAAATTTAGTACATAATTAAATGAGAAAAGTTGTTAATAGGTTTGACTAACTCTTCAAAGTTAATATTAATTTTTCATAGTGAATTGCCCACCTTGATATTTTACTCGGTTGGCTATTAATTATTCCACTAATTGAAAGTTCTTTATAGGCTGTTAAGCTAAGAAGTATCAGGTTTAAGCATCTCCGAAGTTATAACGAGGTATTTTGGATACCATAATAATCAGCTAATTTCAGTCAGTTGTTAACGATAATGTATTAACCCTTTAAAAATATATATTCTATGATATTTGAATAAGGAATGGGAACTTAGAAGCAGTGATTATTTACTTAATTTGAAAGTATATCTTGATCACGAGATCTCAGCAAGTACTGTCCTGAGAAGTGTGCAGAGGGTAAAGGTGATGCTGTGTATGTAAATCCTTGGTGTGTACGGAGTTGGAAGTTCAAATTATTTATTGATAGGGCGTAGCTCGATCTTATCCATCCGCCGGGTTTTTGCGGCTCACCCGCAGCCCCGCGGGCACCCACACCACCACGGCATTCCGCTGCCTTCATGTGGAGTTATGTCACCGCCACACTCAACAATTTATCGCGGTAACCAAATTATCATCATCAAAGATCAAACTGCTTCTTGCGCATTCCGGGAACACCAACCTCATTTGTTTTCTTAACAGATTATTCGATAAACATCTTTCAGGCATCCGTAAGAAATGAGAACTGAAATGAAAACATAACAAAATCAATTGAACTGAATTAATAGTATCTATCGTTGGTCTGTTAGTCATTATATAAAAAACATTTTTATTGTGATAATACTTACTTACTAAATTGTTTAGGGCATGTACCATCAGGCAGAGAGCAATAACGGGAAGTAGGAAGCATAAAAACAAGCATATAAATAAGCCGTTTATTTGAAATCGTATCGACAAAACTATCGTAAAAACGAATATAGCACCTTTGGTAATAGCAACAAAGGAGTGAAAATTTATTGGTTTATCCGAAAGAAATAGAAAGAAAGTTACTAAAATAGAGGATTCTTTCAGCATTCGGCCTGTGCTCGTTCGTCATACAAACGATTCGATTCACTTAACATTACATGTGACTTTACTCGTTTCGGCCGTCTGAGCTTAGCTTTATACAGGGTGAGATTTTCAAGTGGGCGTGGATGGCCAAATCCGAAACTATGAGTAATAGCGACAAACACTGAAAGGAATCATACCACTGATATTGATGAGAACCGAAATTACATGACTGGATTTCTGAAAAATTCATATACTTAGCCAGGAATCAAACCCGTTGATTTTGACAAAAAAACGCACGACGTATTATTACACGATCCGATAGTGTCGCTAATAAGGATACAATTCTGGGCAGTATCGTCTTTCGGCAAATTTTAGGAAATACCTATTTTTTAACAAAAATACTTCTGTTTTTTGTAGGCAATCTACAAAGACTCGTATCATGCAATTGATGACATGAACATATCTTTGGAAAATATTCTAAACGGAACCAAAATTATTGTAATACTGAATATAATTGTACAAGTTTGAGTTGTCGAATCCGGCTATTTGTTGAGCATAATGGCCTTAATTTCATCACTTAAACTTAAGTCTTAAGGTTAGGGAGGTACTTAACATAAGAAAAATAAGTATTCTTTTAAAAATGGCCCCTTTCGTATGTCATTATTTCCCAAAAGTTGATCCTTATAAGTGACACTATCGAATGGTTTAGTAACACAGCATGTGCTTTTTCAAAATCTACGGTTTTGATCCTAGCTGGCTAGGAATATAGATTTAAAAAAAATCCCATGATGCAGTTAAAGTTTTCATAAAAATCAGTCTCGTGACTCCTTTCAGTGTTTGTCGCTATTCCTCATAGTTTCGGATTTGGCCATGCACGCCCCCTTGAAAAACTCACCCTGTATAAATGTTAACGTAAGTATTCAGTTGTTATGAAATTTCTTTGAAAATTGTTACTAAGTTATTTTTAATTTTGTTGCTAAGCCGTAACTTTGTGGCTACTTTTGAAAGGATGTCTAATAATTTCGTATGTGAAGAAGAGTGGATGTAGGGATAGATACTTATTGATACAAGTACCCGGTGCTTCGAGGTTTTTTTGCGAGAAATGCCAGACATGAGGGCGGCTAAACTTATTGTTATCTAGGTATGGACAATGAAACTAAGAAAGGTTTGACAAAGAATATTTTTTGAAAGAGGATGTGGTGGGGTTAAACGCATTGTATTTGTGTGTGGGACAATACAATTTAATTTTGTTAAGTACATTAGGTATGGATAATGATCCGAATCAATAATGATGGAGGAAAACAACAATGATTTATAAAGTGTAAGTAAATAAACGGATCGAGAAAAATAGCGCCCGCAGTATTATAATGATGAGATTTGAGATTTCCAAAGGACCCTTACTTTCGATTAAGTAGTATTATTTTTCTCCCAATTAAAAATTGCGGAGTGGAAGATTAGTAAGATGTTTCTGTAGCTGTGTATGTACCGAGCTGGACGTTTTACTGTGGATGCCACTTATATTATTATCAATGTTTACTCAATTATCAACAAAAACACAAAAAAAACAACAAAAAAATATCCGGTAGTTGTATTTAAATCATGTATGTGTCCGTCCTTAGACGGGAGTAGTATTAAATATTTCTATTTAGGTATATACTAATTATGTCTAAGTAGGATGGTATCGATCTTATAAGATACCTTCTCATTTGTATTAATGTCTGATATAATCGATTTTTGAATGTAATCAATACATATACATGTTTGATGTTCCATAATATAATCTGTATTACAAGTAGGGCAGGCAAAAGCTGAAAAAATAAAACGGTGTTGACTAAAAACATTTTTGTTACATATTAAAATAACTAATGAACTGAAATGCTAACTTATCTATGCATTTGAAAAAGTAAAAGCTCCGTAAGTGCAAACTTAACTGCGAATCTGAAAATATTCAATACTAGCTGTACCCGCGGCTTCGCACACGTGAATTGTGTACTATATATTAATAACAGGAACGTGAAGCTAGAAATTCGTAAATCTTCATTGGGAAAGCTATGTATATTGATAATATATTTTCTTAAAGATAGTTAATAAATTTCAAGCCACATACGTACCTAGCTTGCAAATTGTGGTTCGTTTTTGGTTGACCTTAAAAGCCTGACCCATGAAGGAAGAGAGCTGAGACTAAGTCTTTTAGCAGCTGTGGCTCTAGATTCTCTGTTAGTGGGGGGGGGGAGGGGGGGAGGTCAGTCTACGGTCACCAGCAGCCCTTCCCTGCATCGCGTTATCGATTAATAGTTTCTTCAACGCACAGTAAACCTCTTACAGCGCGGTTTCTTCTTCAGGATCCCATCATCATCAGTTTCCTTCGCTTTTGCTTGTACGGGCGTCTAGCAACCAGGCACGCGAAACGCAGCTGCTCAATCTCTGCAGCTCACCAGTAAACCACAAGAGTATCAAAATTTTAACAATCTGTTTAGTACTTTTTGCGCCAAATGAAAATTGTCGTTCACATAACCTACAGCAATTGCCTTTTTTTTGCAAATATATTCAATGCACTTAATATTCAATCTTCAATCCCATAAAAGATTTCTAGACCTATTTTGCAGTGAAACTTAGCACATTTGGTGACTTGTGAGATAAGTTCGTCATCTACTTATAACCGAAAAAAACATCAAAAAAAAGTAAATTTACTAACCATACACATGTAACAACGAGAAAGAGAACTATGTTCTTAAAGACAACACTTTCTTTCAGAAATAGAAATTACCCAGCTAAAAGACAAATATAGAGCCGAAGCAAGCTCCTAGTTGGTGGTCTATTTATTTTAAAGTCACAAAAGACCCCGTTTGTGGTACCTAGTTTTGTGCCCACAAAAGTAAGCCTTCCACCGTGTCTAAAAGACCAAGACTTGAAAGTAGCTTAAAACATCTAAGGCTTTATTTTTGTTTACCAGGAGGATACCTTCAAAAGACGCCTAGAATTTTGGAAAAAAAGACCAGGGTGAGTGGGATTTTGAGCTCACTAAAATCAGGCCTATGATCACCGGCAGAACGTGATCACTGTGCCACCGTCTTTCTTAGAGTCACTTGGTGGGAGGACGCAGTGCCAATCTGAGCGTCCGCTACCCTGGAGTCCCGCCTGCTTATGATGCAGGCTAAAAGCTAACATTGTCGTGAAGCCTCAGTGGCTAAAAACCTCGCCTCTCGTGCTTGACGTCGTAGGTTCAAATCCGGGCAAGTATCAATGTGACTTTTTCAAATTCATATGTACTTTCTAAGTTTATTTTGGACCTCACTGACTATTGTGTAGGAAAACATCGTGAGGAAACCTGGACTTATAGTTAGTTTACCATAAGTTTGTGCTCCAATGGTGTAATTGCTGCAAGGCGTTCCAGTGCGCGGGTAAACGAATAAATAAATAAATAGGAAAGCCATTCCATAAACAGAATAACACAGTATTATCTGAATGGCCCTCAATCGATCAACTTAGCCTGCAATCCATTGCTCAGTCCAGGGCATAGGCCCCGAAAGTTGAGCTTGGGGCGGTTAACTTGAGGTAGTTCCTTCAATAGGCCCAAGAAGGTGGCGCGCAGTAGGTTGCCTGTCTTAGGCCGAAAAACAATGAAAAAAAAAGATGTAGGTACCTACATATTTTTTTTGTTTAAGTAGGGGCTTTGTAATCGCCATGTATGACCCTAATCACTGTTGGTACCTACACTATACATAATAAAATTGATTCTGTACTTGTGTTACTTGTCTTGATATTGTGAATAAATCAATATCTGATAGGATGATAGAGCGTTATAGAAAATATGACGAAATTTCATCATTATTTCACATTTATCTCAAAATTAAATAGTTTTTAAGGGTTACGTACCCTAAGGGTAAAAACGGGACCATATTACTATGAATCCATTGTCAGTCTTTCTGCCTGTCACCAGGCTGTATCTCATTGAAATTTTCACAGATGATATATTTCTGTTGCCGCTATAACAACAAATACTAAAAACAGAATACAATCAATATTTGAGTAGGGCAATACAACAAACGTGTTTTTTTTGCCTTTTTTGCGATAATGGTACGGAACCCTTCGTGCGCGAGTCCGACTCGCATTTGGCCGGTTTTATTTTTCTACTAAATATTTTTACCCATAAATTAACTTAATTATTTATTATGACGGTGGATTTTCTCAGCTTATGCCAGCCTGATTTTAGAAAATACATGTCGTAAACCTAAAAAATTATGTTTAGATCTTCGCATGAACTTAACTAAACGTCCTACTGAATGTAATCTCCTAATAATAAAGATATTTTCTTCGTATTAGTGGTTTTATTGAGACACAAAACAAATAATTAAGTCCCCGGGTCAGTTTATGTTCACATTTACACGAAGAGCTTATGTTATACGAGCAGTACCTAGATATACATATGTATGTTATACATTATGTATATCTTGCTGTTTATATATGTCGTCGGTAGGTAAAGATTGTTGTTTGTTTATATACGAGTATATTCTTTGAAGGTATCCAGTTTAGTTTTAATTGTGGAAATTTAAAGCTCCTTAAAGAACCTGGCTACAATCAATCGGATAGAGATATTTTAGAACTAATTTAATGTTTTTTTTTTTTTTTATCCTCCAGTAGTAGGTATCGAGCCCAATTTTTACAGAAAGCTTGTCAAACTGTATCATAGATAATGTTTTTATTTCCAATAGTCCATGCTTATGTGGCTACGGATGTGAAATCCTCTGCTAAAAGCTAGTCTATACTATAATATTATAAAGAGGTAGTTTGTGAGTTTGTGACGTTAAAAGGGGTAATCTCTAGATCTACTGAACCGATTTTGAAAATTCTTTCACCAGTAGAAAGCTACATTATTCCTGAGTGTAGGCTACAATATATTAAAAAAAAAATAGAGATCCTTATGAAAATTGCAATAATGTAACCCAAGGTAGCAAAATGGGCAGGATTGGTAGGTAGGTAGGGTAGGCAGGGTAGGCAGGATAGGCAGGATAGGCAGGATTGGCAGGGTAGGCAGGATTGGCAGGGTAGGCAGGGTAAGCAGGGTAGGCAGGGCAGGCAGGGTAGGCAGGATAGGGTAGGTAGGTAGCCAGTTGACGGGCGCGAAGCCACGGGGGTCAGCTAGTACAATATAATTTTATGAAAATTCTAAGAGTTCACCTGAATAACTGCCAGACGGAATACAGTTGAAAGATTGTTCAGTAAGCAATCAGTGAAGTAGGCGAATTTGTCAGGCCACGGTGCGCCGGACGTATCGTAAGTGTCGTCCTCAGTCCTCAAGTGTCGTCTCTTTCCGATCTCTTTACATGCATCCCTAACCATTTACTGTGCAAACAACGTCGTACAAGAGTACTTGGTAATTTAGCACTACTATACATAATATTTTTATGATGTTAGTTAACCAGATTTAGATTTTACTCGGAATGTGAGATTTTCGGTTTCGTGAGTGGTAGGAAGGTATTGTGGTGTAGATATGTTCATAATAGGACCAGCCATCTTCCTCATGGAATCGAGACGCTGATCGCAGGTCAACCAGCTGCAGCTTCGATACAGGACCTGGCTGATTTAGCAGATAGGATCAACGATCTGGTTTTAACAACACTGAAGGTCACTGAACCTGTATTTCCTACCTACATATATTGTTGATTTATTTATTCAATACTTTTCGCACACTAAAATACAGAAAACACACAAAACGTACAATAAAGTGCAGTAAGTATGTCCTGGACAACAAGGAAAATCCTGAGGAAACCTGAACTTTATAGATCGTCTGTAATCGCCAACCCATCTTGAAACAGCGTGGTGATTAATGCTCCTGAGTCCTTTAAACTTGGTGAATATGTTGATCCTTTCAGACGTTTATCCATTAAAGCAAATAAAGATCAGCAGAAAAATAACACAGATCTAGCCGTAATAGGTACTATTTACTCATCTATTAATTCTTAGCGTGTTGTGGACACAGACCCTTCTTAATTAAATCTCTTGCCTGGCCCATTATTCGGCCACACCAACGACATTCACTATTTACTTAAAGATCCCATAAGGATACAGGAGCTTAAAGCGTAAGTTTATGAATCCAGTACGTTGTTCACAATTACTTAATTAAATATTGAATATCACGCATTAATTATTCTAATTAGAGTAACAATACAGGCACTCGCAAACAGCTCGATTTATGTGATGTCGTGAAAGTTGTGGGACATTTTGGCACATGGTTGGCAACACTGACAGCTGTGGCGAGGGCGCGAGGGTGCGGCGGTAGCCAACTAATACGGGACGATTAACTATTGTGAAAATTGTGTTACGATGTGAATGGGAGACATTTTCTTGAATTGATTAATTTGAGAATGACATGTGACAGGGTGAGGATGAGGTAAAATATGGTGTGAAAGATAGGGAAAGAACTCTGTCTGAAATACTTAACTGCAAATAGAATAGATTAACCGCCGATCCCTGGCAATAAATTTTATCGATGCGACAGTATTTAAATGCAAGTCAGGTGCTACGATTGGAGGGTTCTTCCGTCACAAGACACATTAGGATGTCGATTACGCTGTCACATTAGCATGTCGCTGACGTGGACCTATAAGTTATGCCTCTACCAATAATTGATGAACACGGCTAAAGTGAAATAATTCAATCAATCACAGCGCGCGTTTAACAATTTCGCACATTATTTTTGTCAACATTTTAGATCTTACACGACCTAAGTATTCGTGCAACGATGACATAAAAAGGTTTAGATGATCAGGATGGGTTTTGTTAGGATGATCAGAATACCGCTTGGTTTGACCAAAAATTTGCAGGTTTGTACCTAAGTATCTAAGGCGCGCGGCGTCTAGAAGCGTGTCTTCGTTACCCATAACCACATTTGCAGCTTTCTCTAGATTCTCGATCTATCATGTGTGCACGATATATATATTTCTAGTATATATATATCATGCTTCGCTTGGCATTTGTGGTCTTGATCAAGGATTGCTTCACTTCAGCGAGTGAAGATCAGTTCTCGAACTGCTATGGTAGTTGCAATAAAATGACGTGAATTCGTTTTATATTATCCAGGATAATTGCAGACAGAAACGCAAGGGGTAATCAGAACCAGTACTTATCTTACTTGTGAATAATTTATTAAGATTGCTATTCTATTAGTTCAGAGTCTTTCACAGAGAAAAGGCCCGCGTCCCAGCAGTGGGAACATTAATAGGCTGATGATGAGGCTTTAGACAAGTGTCATTTGATGTCAGCGATGGCAACGGACGAAATGCTAAAATTTTTTTGTAAAAGATTGATCACGAGTTTTTTTGATAGCTTTTGACATACCGAGATCCTAGACAATTGACATTCTGTCATCGAAAGCGTGGCGATAGTGATTGTCAAAAAAAAATTAATAAAAAAATCAAAAATCCCGACTGCTTAAAAACCGAACTAAAATCACGTAAACAAGATGAAAATCATGCTGTGCAGTCGGAGGATACATATTCGCGAGCTGGCTGACCAAAACCAGATAGGTACAATTAAACATATAAGTGTTACATATTTTGAAATCACCTCTTGAAAATCTTTACTTTGATACCCACACGAGGAAGAAAACAGAAAATTGGCCCCCACAAATTTGGCCCAAAACTGAATTTTTTTATTTTAAATTTTATTGTAGCCAGTGACACTCGCAAGGTTAAGACGAATTGATTGACGTATGAATCATCAAAATCGGCCAATGCGTTTGTTCTCTGGAACGTCACATAGGAACAAACATTCTTACATACATACATATATACACACATACATAGACTGATAAACACATTACCCTCCTTCGGCAGTCGGGTAAAAAGGCAAAATTGTATGGGATTGACAAGCGATATCGAAAAATCACGTATTTTTTTTTTTTATGTAGGCTCGCGCTTGATTACCATCTCACCTGATCGTGATCAATCTCTTACATTTTGACACTTTGAC
This sequence comes from Orthosia incerta, assembly GCA_948252205.1. Lineage (NCBI taxonomy): Eukaryota > Metazoa > Arthropoda > Insecta > Lepidoptera > Noctuidae > Orthosia > Orthosia incerta. Next base: position 43,498,290 of record OX411741.1, read on the forward strand.
TATCGCCATCGCTGACATCGAATGCCACTTCCAATCGCTATCGTTACAATTCCGTGGATAAAATGCCACTTGTCTAGATCACCACTTCCAATCTCTATCGCTACGATGCCGTGGATAGAATGCCACTTGTCTAGGTCACCACTTCCAATCGCTATCGCTATGATGCCGTGGATAGAATACCACTTGTCTAGGTCACCACTTCCAATCGCTATCGCTACGATGCCGTGGATAGAATGCCACTAGTCTAGGTCACCACTTCCAATCGCTATTGCTACGATGCGTTGGATAGAATGCCACTTGTCTAGGTCACCACTTCCAATTGCTATCGCTACGATGCTGTGGATAGAATGCCACTTGTCTAGGTCACCACTTCCAATCGCTATCGCTATGATGCCGTGGATAAAATGAAACTTGTCTAGATCACCACTTCCAATCGCTATCGCTACGATACCGTGGATAGAATGCCACTTGTCTAGGTCACCACTTCCAATCGCTATCGCTAATATGCCGTGGATAGATTGCCACTTGTCTAGATCACCACTTCCAATCGCTATCGCTACGATACCGTGGATAGAATGCCACTTGTCTAGATCACCACTCCTAATCGCTATCGCTACGAATCCGTGGATAGAATACTACTTGTCTAGGTCACCACATCCAATCGCTATCGCTACGATGCCTTGGATAGAATGCCACTTGTCTAGGTCACCACTTCCAATCGCTATCGCTACGATGCCGTGGATAGAATGCCACTTGTCTAGGTCACCACTTCCAATCGCTATCGCTAAGATGCCGTGGATAGATTGCCACTTGTTAAGGTCACCACTTCCAATTGCTATCGCTACGATGCCGTGGATAGAATGCTACTTGTCTAGGTCACCACTTCCAATCGCTATCGCTACGATGCCGTGGATAGAATGCCACTTGTCTAGGTCACCACTTCCAATCGCTATCGCTAATATGCCGTGGATAGATTGCCACTTGTCTAGATCACCACTTCCAATCGCTATCGCTACGATACCGTGGATAGAATGCCACTTGTCTAGATCACCACTCCTAATCGCTATCGCTACGATTCCGTGGATAGAATGCTACTTGTCTAGGTCACCACATCCAATCGCTATCGCTACGATGCCTTGGATAGAATGCCACTTGTCTAGGTCACCACTTCCAATCGCTATCGCTACGATGCCGTGGATAGAATGCCACTTGTCTAGGTCACCACTTCCAATCGCTATCGCTAAGATGCCGTGGATAGATTGCCACTTGTTAAGGTCACCACTTCCAATTGCTATCGCTACGATGCCGTGGATAGAATGCTACTTGTCTAGGTCACCACTTCCAATTGCTATCGCTACGATGTCGTGAATAGAATGCCACTTGTCTGGATCACCACTTCCAATCGGTATCGCTATGATTCCGTGGATAGAATGCCACTTGTCTAGATCACCACTGCCAATCGCTATCGCTACGATGCCGTGGATAGAATGCCACTTGTCTAGATCACCGCTTCTAATCGCTATCGCTACGATGCCGTGGATAGAATTCCACTTGTTTAGATCAACACTTCTAATCACTATCGCTATGATGCCGTGGATAGAATGCCACTTGTCTAGATCACCGCTTCTAATCGCTATCGCTACGATGCCGTGGATAGAATTCCACTTGTTTAGATCAACACTTCTAATCACTATCGCTATGATGCCGTGGATAGAATGCCACTTGTCTAGATCACCGCTTCTAATCGCTATCGCTACGATGCCGTGGATATAATTCCACTTGTTTAGATCAACACTTCTATTCGCTATCGCTATGATCCCGTGGATTGAATACCATTTGACTAGATCACCACTTCCAATCGCTATCACTACGATGCCGTGGATAGAATTCCACTTGTTTAGATCAACACTTCTAATCGCTATCGCTATGATCCCGTGGATTGAATACCATTTGACTAGATCACCGCTTCTAATCGCTATCGCTACGATGCTGTGGATAGAATTCCACTTGTTTAGATCAACACTTCTAATCGCTATCGCTATGATCCCGTGGATTGAATACCATTTGACTAGATCACCACTTCCAATCGCTATCACTACGATGCCGTGGATAGAATGCCACTTGTCTAGGTCACCATTTCCAATCGCTATCGCTACGATGCCGTGGATAGAATGCCACTTGTCTAGGTCACCACGTCCAATCGCTATCGCTATGATCCCGTGGATTAAATACCATTTGACTAGATCACCACTTCCAATCGCTATCACTACGATGCCGTGGATATAATGCTACTTGTCTAGGTCACCATTTCCAATCGCTATCGCTACGATGCCTTGGATAGAATGCCACTTGTCTAGGTCACCACTTCAAATCGCTATCGCTATGATCCCGTGGATTGAATACCATTTGTCTAGATCACCACTTCCAATCGCTATCACTACGATGCCGTGGATAGAATGCCACTTCTAATCGCTATGGTCCCGTGGATAGAATGCCACTTGTCTAGATCACCGCTTCTAATCGCTATCGCTACGATGCCGTGGATAGAATTCCACTTGTTTAGATCAACACTTCAAATCGCTATCGCTATGATCCCGTGGATTGAATACCATTTGTCTAGATCACCACTTCCAATCGCTATCACTACGATGCCGTGGATAGAATGCCACTTCTAATCGCTATGGTCCCGTGGATAGAATGCCACTTGTCTAGATCACCGCTTCTAATCGCTATCGCTGCGATTTCGTGGATAGAATATCCTATAGAATATATTCCTTTCGTCCAAATCGTTGTCCAGTGTAGACGTGTTTACCAATTTCTTGACGAGTTTAAGTTAACTCTAACTGCGATAATAGTTTCTACTCGCAACTAAATAAAAAAGATTGTTGTAAGAACACAGTGCCGCATAGCCAGGAGAGTCGCCGCGTCATAAGCGCCCCGCACCTCGAGCCGCGAGAAAGAGAGCCACCTAATAATTGCCATCCCGCTCTCGCGCCGCTGCTGCCGGACTTGTTTGTTTGTAACCTGCGCCTGACTCGACGAAGAAAATAAACATAAACAAATAAGTAAACTTCGTAATACTTATTTCTCGCTGCGCACCACTGCAGTGAGTTTATTTATTTTTTGAATACCTACACTTCTACATTACCTATCTCAGAATAATGTCCCGGACACCACCGAAATCTCTTTCTGCCTCAGACTCCAATTTAGACAGAGTGGAGTCATCACATCGTACGCCTAGTCTAAACGTCACCGTGAGACCTAACTCGAAAAGGGCTTGTCTAGAGGATAGCGTGGTTACTGATAAATTTGAACAATATAAGTTGGACGTCATGGAAATGCTCACGTCAAAGTTAGCCCCTCTGATTGCGCGGTTGGATGGTGTGGAAAAGTGTTTACTTAACATCACACAGCAGAATACAGACATTATATCGTCTAATGCGGAGATGGAAAGGACACTCGGCTTTCTGAAAAATCAAATTACTGATTCTGAGGTTAAAATTTGCAAGCTTGAGGAGAATATTGATTCTACACGGATTGGCATAGCCGATATTGAAGAAAAGGCGGAGAACCTAGAACGTATCATTAGGAAAACCTCCGTTGAGATTAGAGGCTATCCCATCATGAGAAAGGAAAGTAAGGCAGACCTTCTAAACCAAGCCATTAAACTCATGAAGTCAATTAGCATGGAATCGCTCAACGAAATAAGGGATGTTTACCGTATCCCTTACAAAGCGAGTGCTACAACATCGACTGTCGTAGTGGAGTTTTCCAATATCTTTGCTAAGGAAAAATTTCTAAAGAATACGAAACTGTATAACTCTGAACATCGAAGTTGTCGGCTTGATACCTCCCACTTAGGCCTTGCTGGCACAACATCACCCCTCTATTTCTCGGAACACCTCACGAATAAATCCAGGCGTTTGCATTTTCTTGCTCGAGACTTCGCTGCCAACGAAAAATATCGCTTCTGCTGGATCGCAAACGGAAGAATTTTTCTACGAAAGGAAGAGGGAGCTAAGTACATACTTGTCAAAAATGAAAGCACTCTCTTACAATTGCGTGATAACTAAATGTACACTTTTGTTACTTCACTCATCTAGTTATTTTTATTATCTTTGTTTTTTCTTTGTTGATGTAATTAACACTTACTATTGTTATGGATCTAATACTTTCTGTTTTAAGCTAGGCTTTAAGGTAACTAACACCAAAATCAAAACACAGCACTACTCACTAACATTATTATTTTTAAAACGCACAAAAACACTAAACTGCACAAAAGTAAACAATTCTTACACGAACCTATGTTTGAAATTCAAATATGAACCACTCCTTATTCATTTAGCACTTACATATTATGTCTATCTTTCTAAAACTTTAAGACTTATCAGAATCATACAGTTAACTTATATTGAGAATGACTAATCAAATTGACCTAATTGATGACATTGATAGTACGGATATTTTTATTAGCACTATACATAATAACCCAGAACAATGTGTGAATGACTTGGGTGACGTTAAAAACCAGCTTACAATCGTTAATCAAAATATACGAAGTATACTAAAAAACTTTAATAATTTTTCGATTTTTCTGTCCAGGCTAAATTTCTTACCTGATATTATAATATTGACTGAATGTAGACTTCAAGAACACACTCCAAAAGTCCAACTCAATGGCTACGAATGTCACTATTCTCAATGTTATTTGAATCAGAACGATGGTTTAGCAATTCTATATAGATCGGAACTAAATGTCACTATACACGAGCCGCCTTTTAAAGATGCAAACTGCTTAGTTATTAAAGTGGGCACAGAATTTACAATTTTTGCTATCTACAGATCGCCTTCAGTATACAACATAAGTAGCTTCTGTGTATCTTTAGAAACCCTCCTTAATGTTAACAACACATCATCCATGGCAATTATAGGGGACTTAAACATAGATATTAAAATTGGTACAGAAGACAAACGTGCCAGCGAATTTCTCGACATCACTGGTTTCCATGGTTTCTACCCGGGTCACCAATTTCCGACACGCGACAATTCCTGCCTTGATCATGCGTTGGTAAAGTCAAAAAAAGCCACTAAAATTGTCGTATGTCAATCTTCTCTTACCGACCATGATACAGTTCTGATAGGTATAAGAAAAGAAGCATCAAGTCAACTAATAATCCCTGGACAAACTAAATTTAAACTCAAGTTTAACTATTCTAAAATACTTAACGACATTGAAAATACAGACTGGACTCCTATTCTAAATTCCGATGACTTGAATGCGGCAGTAAATGAATTTACGAATAATTTACGTCGTATCTTAAATCAGCATACTAAAAAAGAAGTACTACGAAACTCTAAAACCATTAGAAGACCTTGGATGACAAAAGGACTGCTTAAATGCATACGTAAAAGAGACACACTTCACTCTGAAACAAAAAAAGAAGAAAATAAAGACAATTACTGTTTGATGAAAAAATATAAAACCTATAGAAACCTGTGTAATAACATTATACAAAACCTTAAAAATGCACACAACAAAAACCTTCTTGACAGTTCTAAAGCAGATAGTAAAAAAACCTGGACAGCAATTAAAACAATATGTGACCTTAAAAATAAAAAATCTAATAGCTTAACTTTACTTAACGCAAATCCTGATCCAGTAATCTCGCTGAATATGGTCAATAGTTTCTTTACTGATGTAGGAATACAACTTGCCGAGCACTCCTTGACTCAATTAAATCTGACGGAGATGGAACTAGCTAGTTTGGCTCTTACGCTGGATGACACTGATCCATCTCTCTCACAGTCCTTTTTCTTGACCCCAACCGATGAAACTGAAGTCAGAGCTATTATAGCCAATCTTAAAAACGATTCGGCTCCCGGTTGGGACGGTATACCAAACCGTGTTCTGAAACTAGCACAACATTGTCTGGCTGGTCCCATCTCACATTTGTGCAACTTGAGTATGACGTCGGGAAGGGTTCCATCCCAGTTTAAAACAGCTAATATCTGTCCCATCTTCAAGGCTGGTGATGCGTCGGTTCCATCTAATTATAGGCCTATATCTCTTCTTCCATCCCTATCAAAAATTCTGGAGAAATTGGTGAACAGGCGACTTTTGGCGTATTTAGAGGGGAAACAACTGCTGTCCGTGAACCAATACGGCTTCCGTAATGGCAGGTCAACGGAGGACGCAGTCTCTAACCTGGTCGATCATATCATAGGTAATCTTGATAGAGGTAGCAGGTGTGTTGGCGTCTTTCTTGACCTTGCCAAGGCTTTTGATACCGTATCCAGGCCAATTCTTATCAAGAAGATGGAACGCTTAGGTATCAGGGGCATTGCCTTGGAATGGTTCACCTCCTATCTCACTGAACGCAAACAGAAAGTATGCCTGGGTGACTACGAAAGTACCTTTGCGGAGGTGGCATATGGGGTGCCCCAGGGCAGTGTTCTTGGTCCCACTCTGTTTCTTCTTTACGTTGATGGTCTTTGCTCACTCAAGTTGGATAATGCGCAAATATTCGCTTACGCTGATGACACAGCTATAATTTTCCATGGAGAATCTTGGAAGGAAGTCTACAGTGCCGCAGAGGCTGGAATGCAGAAAGTTTCCAGATGGCTGCAGCACAACCTGCTCACCTTAAATGTCAAAAAAACTAAGGTTGTTAACTTTTCAGTGAGTAAAAAGACAGATGCCCCTGATAAACTTGCACTTAAATTTCACCAATGCAATTGTGACGCGGGTCGTGTCTGCGGCTGTCCTGTTTTTGAGCGGATTGGGTGTATTAGGTATCTTGGAATTAACATAGATCAACATTTAACATGGACAAAACAGATAGAATCGGTTGCTGCTCGCGTAAGGAAGCTTTTGTATATATGTCACGGCTAATACCCGAAGTGCGGCTACACCTAGTTTTAGCCGGTTACGGTTAGGTGTAGCCACTTACTCTTGGTTAAACCTAGTACGAGCCGATTGTTTTCGGGTAAAACTAGGTCTAGCCTTCATCATGCCGGCTACAACTAGGTCCAGCCATTCCCTGTTGGATAAAACTAGATGCAAACAACTAACCTAACCTAACCTCGGGAGCTTAGGGCACCCCGACACGGACAGGTTAGGTTCGAAGGGGATGACGGGAGCTGAAGTGAGCGAGCAAAGCGAGCGAACTCAGCTCCCGTCGTCCTCTTCGTGTTAGGTTACTTTAGACCCTGCATTCAGAAATAGGAGACCCGCGCAGCGGGGCTTCGTCGACCATGTTGCATAAACACTAAACTAAATTGCACCAATACCTAGTTCTAGCCGGAATGATATCGGATAGACCTAGTTTTATCCAACAGGGAATGGCTAGACCCAGTTGTAGCCGGCATGATGAAGGCTAGACCTAGTTTTACCCGAAAACAATCGTCTCGTACTAGGTTTAACCAAGAGTAAGTGGCTACACCTAGTTCTAACCGGCTAAAACTAGGTGTAGCCGCACTTCGGGTATTAGCCGTAACATATATTTAAAAGACTTCGATCTGTAGCTGACAAAAGTACTTTGAAGATGATATACCTGGCCTTATGTCAGTCTGTACTTAGTTACTGCATACTATCGTGGGGTTCCGCTGGAAAAACGTTTTTGATTGCTGCTGAACGTGCACAAAGAGCTATCCTAAAGGTCTCTCATAGATTTGGAATCCGATACCCTACTGATATGTTATATCGGGTGACTAAAGTGCTTACGGTGCGCCAACTGTTCATTATGTCAGTATTACTCAAGTTCCACAAAACTGCAGCTGTCACAGTGGTTACGGATCAGCGCTCGCGTAGAAAGCCTAAGTGGAACAGAGTCTCCAGCAGGCTTAAATTTGGCAACAAAGCATTCTCACATATCGGCCCACATCTGTATGAGAAAGTTAATGATAAATTAAAAATCCTCCCCATGACCAGGTTTGGGTGCAAAAAACAAGTTCGGGATTGGCTACTGGGACTTACCTACAACGAAACTGAAAACCTACTAACAATTTAGTGTTAACAGACCATATGACCATACACATCACTGCATACACACAACCACATACACACAATAGTATATATCTTACATACCAACACATTTACGCTTACACTTTTAGTTACCTTTCAGTTTTTTTTTTTTTATTAATGATTGGAACCGTTGCATTTGATACTTCTTATCAAAAAACCATATTGTCGAGAGAGACTGGATTCTGCGACACAGGGTATCCTAGTGCAGGATCCAGTGTCACATCCTTATACTGTAACATTCTTTTATTGAATCAATAAACTTTATTTTATTTTATTTTTATTATTTTTTATTTAATATGCCACTTGTCTAGGTCACCACTTCCAATCGCTATCGCTACGATGCCGTGGATAGAATGCTACTTGTCTAGGTCACCACTTCCAATCGCTATCGCTACGATGCCGTGGATAGAATGCCACTTGTCTAGGTCACCACTTCCAATCACTATCGCTACGATGCCGTGGATAGAATGAAACTTTTCTAGATCACAACTTCCAAACGCTATCGCTACGATGAAGGGGATAGAATGCCACTTGACTAGATCACCGCTTCTAATCGCTATCGCTACGATGCAATGGATAGAATTCCACTTGTTTAGATCAACACTTCTAATCGCTATCGCTATGATCCCGTGGATAGAATGCCACTTGTCTAGATCACCACTTCTATTCGCTATCGCTATGATCCCGTGGATGGAATACCACTTGTCTAGATCACCACTTCTAATCGCTATCGCTATGATCCCGTGGATTGAATACCATTTGACTAGATCACCACTTCCAATCGCTATCACTACGATGACGTGGATAGAATTCCATTGGTTTAGATCAACTCTTCTAATCGCTATCGCTACGATTTCGTGGATAGAATATGCCACTTGTCTAGGTCACCATTTCCAATCGCTATCGCTACGATGCCGTGGATATAATGCCACTTATCTAGGTCACCACTTCCAATCGCTATCGCTACGATTTCGTGGATAGAATATGCCACCTGTCTAGATCACCACTTCCAATAGCTATCGCTATGATGCCGTGGATAGAATGAAACTTGTCTAGATCACCACTTCTAATTGCTATCGCTACGATCCCGTGTATAGAATGCCACTTGTCTAGATCACCACTTACTATCGCTATCGCTAAGATTCCTTGGATTGAATGCCACTTGTCTAGACCACAACTTCTAATCGCTATCGATATGATTCCGTGGATTGAATATGCCACTTGTCTAGATCAACACTTCCAATCGTTATCGCTACGATTCCGTGGATAGAATGCCACTTGTCTAGATCACCACTTCCAATCGCTATCGATACGATTCCGGGGATTGAATATGCCACTTGTCTAGATCACCACTTCCAATCGTTATCGCTACGATTCCGTGGATAGAATGCCTCTTGTATAGATCACCACTTCCAATCGCTATCGCTACGATGCCGTGGATAGAATGCCACTTGTCTAGGTCACCACTTCCAATCGCTATCGCTGTGATTTCGTGGATAGAATATGCCACTTGTCTAGGTCACCACATCCAAACGCTATCGCTACGATGCCGTGGATAGAATGCCACTTGTCTAGGTCACCACTTCCAATCGCTATCACTGCGATTTCGTGGATAGAATATGCCACTTGTCTAGGTCACCACTTCCAATCGCTATCGCTACGATGCCGTGGATAGAATGCCCCTTGTCTAGGTCAGCACTTCCAATCGCTATCGCTACGATTCCGTGGATTGAATACCATTTGTATAGATCACCACTTCCAATCGCTATCACTACGATGCCGTGGATAGAATGCCACTTGTCTAGGTCACCACTTTCAATCACTGTCGCTACGATGCCGTGGATAGAATGCCACTTGTCTAGGTCACCACTTCCAATCGCTATCGCTACGATGCCGTGGATAGAATGCCCCTTGTCTAGGTCAGCACTTCCAATCGCTATCGCTACGATTTCGTGGATAGAATATGCCACTTGTCTAGGTCACCACTTCCAATCGCTATCGCTACGATGCCGTGGATAGAATGCTACTTGTCTAGGTCACCACTTTCAATCACTATCGCTACGATGCCGTGGATAGAATGCCACTTGTCTAGGTCACAACTTCCAATCGCTATCGCTATGATTCCGTGGATAGAATGCCACTTGTCTAGATCACAACTTCTAAACGCTATCGCTACGATGCCGTGGATAGAATTCCACTTGTTTAGATCACCACTTCTAATCACTATCGCTACGATCCCGTGTATAGAATGCCACTTGTCTAGATCACAACTTCCAATCGCTATCGCTACGATGCCGTGGTTAGAATGCCACTTGTCTAGATCACCACTTACTATCGCTATCGCTACGATTCCGTGGATAGAATGCCACTTGTCTAGACCACAACTTCCAATCGCTATCGATACGATTCCGTGGATTGAATATTCCACTTGTCTAGATCACCACTTCCAATCGTTATCGCTACGATTCCGTGGATAGAATGCCACTTGTCTAGATCACCACTTCCAATCGCTATCGATACGATTCCGTGGATTGAATATGCCACTTGTCTAGATCACCACTTCCAATCGCTATCGATACGATTCCGTGGATTGAATATGCCACTTGTCTAGATCACCACTTCCAATCGTTATCGCTACGATTCCGTGGATAGAATGCCACTTGTCTAAATAAATAAAATAAATAAATAAATAAATCGTTTATTTTGGATCAAACAATTTTACACATTTAAGTAAACCCACCAAACTGCGTAACAGTTTGTCGGCGGGATAAGCGCTTGTATTAAATCCTAATTTTACAATATTTTGATCTAAATGTTACTAATAATAAGAACAATTTTTTGATAATTTCATTGCATTAAATTCACAAATTAAATATTAAAATTAAATTAAATCACTCAAATACAATGTCAATACAATAAAATAAAATAAAATAAATAATCAACAAAATAAAATAAATAATCAGTAAAAAATCATCACTAATATCAGATAAAATAAAATCATTAAAATCAAATTATTATGTATATGTCATCATTCATCACAGTTAGCGGCTATTTCCTTGAGCAGTACATTTTCAATTTATTCTTTAGGGTTCTCTTAGTTGTATTCGCATTTTCTTTACGCAGCCAATCCAGGTCATTGAAAATTGTAGGGGTCAGATACTTGTTAGTTCTCTTACCATAATAATTTTTAACCGGTGCTCGCACGAACTTACGTTCCCTCACACTCCTGGTATTGTAAGTGTTTTGCACATGTACCTTATATTGGTCGTTATAAAACTGCTCGAGAGCCACCAAGTATCTGACTTTCTCATGTACAGGAAGCACCCTACATTCAACAAATAGCCTTTCATAATTATCTTTACACTCAAGTTTAACCTTACGATAAACCAGAAATTTCAAGAAACGAATTTGAAGCGATCTTATGCTGTTTAGATAAGTCTTAAAGGTGCGGCCATACGTTTCTAATCCATAACTGAGCAAGGACTCGGCTAGGGCAAAATAAATAACACGCAGCGTTTTCCTACTTAAAGGCGCCTTAAGGACATAAAACTTGCTCAAGACTGACCTAAGCCTTGTGCACACTGCGCCAACCTGTGTCTTCCAGTTCATGTTGCGGTCCACCCACAAACCCAGATACCTAAATTTATCGACGTACTCAATACTCTGACAAGTACAATTAACATTCCCTACGTGCATGCACTCGTAAGTGTGGCCCACGATACCGATATCACCACTACAGACATTATTTGCTACGTGGTTATGCGGCGAGTGCACATGCATCAACTTCGTCTTAGTTAGATTAAGTATGATACCGTTATCGTGGGCCCACCGGGTAATATTATTGAAGTCAGCCTGCAAAACAGCCCTAACCTCCTGAATATCCTTAGAGGAGTACATAAGGCACATGTCGTCCGCATACATGTACACACGACATTTTCCTACCACATTACTTACTGTATTCACATGCATGATATAACCAACTGGTCCATACACGGAACCAGTCGGTACGCCCAGATCAACCGCAGCCTCTTTACCTACCACACCGGTTATGCAGGTCTGTATGGTTCTAACACTCAGATAGTTCCGGAACCATCTGTTAGTGGGGCCCCTGATCCCACACTCGTCCATGGCCTGCAATAGCACCTCGTGGTCCAACGTGTCAAAAGCCTTTTTGTACTCGATGAACAGCGCCAAGACCTGATGACCCTGGTCCAGGCTGCTGTTCATGTCCTCGGAAAACTGTGACAACGCTGACATGGTACTACGGCCCCGCCTAAATCCGTGTTGCGCATCTGCCAGTATATTATTTTGTTCCAGGAATTCGCTAACCTGACCGACTACTATTTTTTCGACTACTTTGTTGATCACTGACAGGATAGCGTTAGGCCGATAGTTAGCGAAATCCGAGTGCGCTCCCTGTTTGAAGATGGGCCTAATTAACGCTTAAGTGAGCTTGGGTATTCCCCTTTCGTTAAACACAGGTTGACAAAGTGACAAGACAAGACGGGTGAGATTTTATTTTTGATTATTTTTAAGTCCATTACTCGTATACAATCAATGCCCGGCGCCTTATCATTGCCCAGCTGATCGATAACTTTGCACACTGTACTGCTGGATACAGGTTTAAAACGAAAAGTTACATTACTTGTCCTAACATAATTATTTCTATCCAATAATTTAATATTACAATTGTGTTTTATATTAATAATTTCTTCTGTAAATGTATCTGCAAATTTACTACATATATTATACATTGTGTCTTTACCGCCAAAGTATCTCTTAACTATATCATCTATATTTGCCTTTTTTCTACCTGTCCAGCTATTAATTTTGTCCCAAATTTTTCTTGGGTCCCCATTACAATTCTTTATTTCTTCTTGCCGAAACTTTTTTTTTTCTTTAAAATCAATTTGTTTACTTTATTCCTAAATTTTGTGTACTCTAGTCTTTTTATGTTATTTTTAGGTGTATCTTTCCAATCTCTAAACAATCTGTCCCTATGCAACAACATATTTTTTAAGTGCCTACCTATCCACGGTTGTGAAACCCGTTTTTTTGTCTTTGGCATCACAGTCTTACAATTTTTATAAATTTCATTAAAAGTATTTTGCAACTTATCATATATAGTTAAAGGGCAATCAATAGACAATAGTTGAGACCAATCATACTCAGTGATTCTATCAGCTACTATCTTATTATTAATCACATACCGAGTGTCCGAGTTCACAATAGATTTGCTTACGCTCGTCGCCAGTACTAGCCCCACGGCATGATGATCGGAGATATGCGTCTCCAGCACATACGACGACGATCCGCACTCACTGCGCCCCGCTCGCACCCACAGATGGTCCAAGCACGACGACTGTAGCTGTCCGTCCACGATCGCTTCGATCACCACTTCCAATCGCTATCGATACGATTCCGGGGATTGAATATGCCACTTGTCTAGATCACCACTTCCAATCGTTATCGCTACGATTCCGTGGATAGAATGCCTCTTGTATAGATCACCACTTCCAATCGCTATCGCTACGATTCCGTGAATAGAATGCCACTTGTCTAGATCACCACTTCCAATCGCTAAGTTACGATTCCGTGGATAGAAGGCCACTTGTCTAGATCACCACTTCCAATCACTATCGCTACGATTCTGTGGATAGAATGCCACTTGTCTAAGGCCTCTGGATTTGTTCTCTATTGATGGCAAGAGGCTCGCCCCATCTACATGGGACTTTAATAAAATATAAGTGGCGAAATATGGGTGAACTTATTGGTACAGTTCAGCTTTAACCCTTCGGTGAATAAAGAAGTGGTATTCTCTTATGTTGTACTAGATCCCAAGCAACGTTTCCATGTAAATTTTTAAACTTGATGCATTTTTATACACTGGGTACATAGAGGAACATGAACGAGGTCTAGGTATTTGCAGCATTTAAACTGCTCGAAACGACTGTAATAAATGTTCTCATGACAACATAGTAGCTAGGTACGAGACACGCAGAGTCGAATAAATGTTTTCAACGGTCTGTTCCTCGAAGCTTTATCTTGGCAGCGCCGCTTAGCAACGAAGATCAGGTTCTGACCCTCAAATGGGGAAGAAGATAAATTGTTTGTCAACTTAGACTACCGTTGCTGCTAAACATAGGCCTTTGGGTTGTAACAGATCTTGCTCTATCGATAATTGATTAAAATGAACTGTTAGTTAGCCCACGTTCACGAGAACACTCTAAATTAGATAAGATAATTTTACAGATAAACATATTAAGCACAACAAATAAAATTAAAATTATAACCTACACAAGATAATACATTTATTTAGTGCAGTAAAGTAGCCCTAGACCCCACACCAGGATATCCTGTGTCGTGGGAGGCTGAATACCGAAAATAGGCTTGCTTTTAAAAATTATTAGTCTAATCTGTTGAATATGTTGCAGCGGAAAACATATACAACAACAGATAAACATATTATGTTAATCTTGAACATATGTCTGACAACTACGTTTTTTAGAAAAAAGTCTCGATGCAATGAGGATGAACTAATTAACGTCTGTATAAAGTTGCAATGTTAGAAAACTTAGGCCCAGAAGTATAGCTGTCAAACTTTGTTACATACTACTACAAAGTATGTAAGCGGCCCCGGGCACGCCGTATCTACTACGGGCGTGAAAACCTGGTTTACATTTAAATCATATTTAATAACTTAAACCACTGACATTCATTGACCTGTAACTCATATTTGCCATAACTAATCTGAGGTATGCAAAATAATCACAACAATAAAATAATTATGACAAAACCCACCCCACTCACAACACGGAGACATCGGAGACCTTACGCGGTAGTCCTCATTGCACGGCAAAGCAAAAAAAAAAACTGTAAAATTAACCAACGCGCAGTTACTTTTTTCCGCAAAAAGCAAATAAAATTTTCAATATATTTCTCGTCAATTGACGTCTAAAAAATATCAGATAAAATGCAGCCAGATCATGTAGCCCGGTGAATTTAATTGGAAGTAACGAAATCATTCTATACCTATACACACATCAAAAAAGTCTAGGGATCAAGTACGGTTTATAGTATCGCCGCAATTGAGGATTACTATTTTAACTTTATTGGATCGTTACTGATTCGTATTCGTAAGTGAATTTTACTATTTGAATAAAGAATTTTCTTTAAACTTTGATTGAAAACAGAACATCAACTGTCTATCAGGATTTCTATAAAAGTGTGTAATAGCGTTTCTACAAAACCATAACAATTTATGCATCGGAACTGAAAAGAATTGCATCGATATGGAGCGACGATATCATTTGATAAGAGAAAAGATGATGAGAGCCGTCGGAAAGTTGCAAGCTGCACTACTGACTAATGCACGATATTACACGTCCACACACGGCTAGAGTCGTAACAAGAACTGTTGCCGATGCTCGCATTAACGTTCTGCCGGCCTGCTTAATCGCCACACCTCAACCCAATTGAGCACGCATGGGATATGCTCCAAACAAGAGCTCTGCCGGGTATGGATGCCGACGAATCACACAATCACGTGGGGTATTCCCCGTGATAGTGTGATTCGTATTAATGGTGAAAACACAGTTTTTTTTTATCTCAATAAAAATAAAAGAGGCCTCATTTTTACCTTTTTTGCCATTTAATTGACGACATTAACTTAGATTAATTGGCCACATATGAGTTTTATGTTTGGGATAATATTTTCCCAAATCTTAATCTGCCAGGAAATTATTCACAACAGTAAAAAATAAAATCGCGCTAAAAGCCAAAAATTAGCTGTAGCTCTCTGTACACGAAAACCTATATTTTTTTTGTTTGGTTCACATGCCCTCCCGCTTCACCCAGAGCGGGAGAAGTCATTGGATGATTACTCTTCAATGACTTCTCCCACTCTGGGTGAAGCGGGAGGGCGTGTCAGACTTTTCCTGACTAAAAACCACCCGTGTTCCTTCAGTTGCTTGTGTCAGGGCCGCGGTAACTCTCTTTCAAATTTATCCGCGACACACCAACAGCCCTAGCAGCAAAATTCAAAACGCGATATCATTAGAAAACAAATACCAACAAATCGGTTCAGCCTTTTAAGGGAAAATTCTTCCATACAAACGTAGTCTAGGGATTATTCCACAGTTTGACGATGTACGTTCAAAATAAAAAGTGATCATTATCAAGCCCTGAATGGAAGCAAATAAGTAAAAAAGGAAAATATTTGAAAGTTATGAGCATCGAAAGTTCCAAATTTCGACACTAATTTTAACGCATTTTTGGGCTCGAATAAATACCATAAGAAGACAGAAAATTGCCAAACGGCCACCATACAGGGATAGATTAGTAGTTCAACAATGCAAATAATTTTATTTTGAACAGATAGATTTAGTCGTTTTTTCATGATATCCAGACTCCCAAAGGTCTGATTATAAAATTTCGCGCACTCGGTTTCGTCCTAAATGATTATCCATTTCGCTACAAATTTGCAAAAGTGTGTATTAGTACGCGAACTAGCTTCCTACTGCTCATCACAGCATCTATCTCTTCCGCACGTGTTGTCGATTGATATAAAATGAATTTAAACCCCGCGCACAAAATAGTTCGTGCCGTCGACTAGTGTACCCTTAACTTAATTAACTTAATCATGCAAAATTATAATTACCTATTGCCTATATTATCTATCAGTCCTAAGTAGGTACTCGTACCTATAATAATAATTGTAACTTATTATTCTCTCAATTATATTTAGTTGTCAGAGACAACGTGACGTTTTAATTATGTTAAATGCTAATTGTATTTAGCGGGTTGTTTAGTGGGAGATATCAAAAGCACAAGCACACTTACATTGTTACCTGCATATTATTGTGTTAATCCGAAGCCAGGCCGCTGAATAATTGACGCGACCTTTGTACGCGGCAGATTAGCTACATAAAATTTTACTTTATCTGATTTTCATAATTATTTGATATTTTAATGTCAACAAGGTTATGTTAAATTGAAACTCGATAGGTCCTTCAGGTCGTATTTTAACGGCGGCGAAGGAAATTTATATTTGCCATTAGAAATTAATGACAAATAATTTTGTCTGTAGATATAAGGTATGACTTGTTTTTATTATCATTACAAGCTTAGTAAGTAGCTTTCGTGTTTCCGGCAACTAGTAATAAATTTTCAAGCACTTCCGATTACGCTGAAACTTGGCTTACTTATGTAACTTTATAAACATTTAAATAATCTGGTACTATAGGACTGATCTCATGATGCAGCCGACCTTCCGACTGCATCATGAGACCAGCCATAGCAACTTTTTAACCAGACAGGACCATCATATTTGGGCTCATTGGATTCTAAAGTCAAGTGATGTTACATTTAGTACCTTTCAGTTCAAAAAGTTGTTTAAATATTTTCACTTAATACACATATGTATTGAACTGTGTTGTCGAAATATTCATCTAAATATTCAAACGTGAATAGAGTGGCTTTCGTATTTGTATGGTGCATAGGATATGAATAATGAAATTGAAATTAAAAACGGCCGGATTGCCGTAGATTCGCTTTTAAGGGCTAAGTGGTTTACTGTGAATAGTGTTTAGTTGTGTTTGGTTTTCGAAGCTTTGGAATAATAAATGTTATTTACAACTATTTTCGCTAGTGTACAGTTGTATCTACACTGTTACTTATGACCGAATGTAATTAAAAATAAAATGATAGGTAAGCATTTTACATTAATGTTGTATGTTAAGGGATGTTTCCTGGGTAAAAAAATTACAATTCTATTGAGTCCATCAGTGAGATTATCAAATAATATTGGACCCGTATTTTTAGCTTTATCAAATAAATAAAAACCGACCAAGTACGTAATAAATAGGGTTCCGTAGTTGCATAATAATGCAGACTGAGAAGATGGTTTTTTTTGTGTTACATGAACATTTAAACGGTTTCAGCGACTCACAACGTCTAAAAATGGGCCCACATACAACGATGGTAACTGAAGAAGGAGTTTAAAATCCAACTTCACAAGTGAACTTAGACAATTACCTATTTGAGTACCACCGCGGGTAGAGGCAAGCGTATGGAATAAGATGGATCAGTCACTTAATAATTTGAAGTTACGGAGATAGTCTTCGTTAAATCTCCAAATAATTACAAACCGAAAACAAATATTTTAGTATGACTATTTTCAAACAACCTACTCAACTACCACAATGTAAATTCAAATTATTCAATGATAGGAACAAACAACCGACGTAAATAAGCTGCAATAAATAATCTATATGAAGGACGTCAATTGCGAAAGGCGCTGATACGAGCGCGCGTAAAAGCCACGAGGAATGGTATGGTTCGTTGCTGGATCCTCGCACGCACGCTCCTTGTTTCTATCTCTTTCAGTATTTGAAAAATGTGAATGTATTCACTATTTCGTAGTAATAGACCTATGACACGAATGTCAACCTTACGGCAAACGCAATTAAGTTTATAATTGCGACCACTGAGAATACCGCCATCTATGGTCGGAAAGAGGCATTTGCTTGACAACCGAATCTAGTTTGACTTTAGATAACAAAACGTCGAAAATACTTCTGCACTAACACAAAATAGACTCCCTCGCACGCATGCGCCGTACTGACCGGTACTGCCATTGACTCCGCCCACTCCAATGCGTTATTCGAGCTTAAACATTTATTAATTTAGAAATCATTATTGTTAAAGATGTTATGATTTATTTTTTGTATATTTTATACGGTTCATAAGCATATATTCACTATCTGTTTTACATAACTAACAACGTTTTTTAAGTAATTTTTCTATGGCATTTGTACAAATTTATTTAATGTTCCAAGTACATTTTATAAGTTGTTCGAATATTACTCGTAAACTTGTGAAGCCTACTTAGCTGTGTTAGATTTCCTTTTAATTTCGTTATATATACTAATGCCGCCTGAGAACACTTCACTCTTACAAAAATATACAATTTAAAGCTTAATTTTACGCAAATGGATCTAAACAGACCCATAATATTTTTGAATGGCCTCACATCATGGCAGAGACGAGAAAAAAACCCACTATAGGAGAGAGACGGAATATTTTTTTTCTTGTTTTAATTCTACCACTTTGTCGAAATTATTAATATGTGTATCCATGCCAAATTGAAGCTTTCTAGTACTATAAGAGTCTCTGAGCTAAGATTCGGACGGATCGACGGACATAGTGAAACTATAAGTGTTCCTCTTGTTGAACCTTAAATTGTTGGTTGACAATTACAAAGTTAAAGTGCATCAAAGTTCAGGAGTGGGGGATTGTGACGTCACTTTGTCAGTATAAAGTCACTTTGTCGGCACACCGTGGCGTCATGAGATATTTTAAAGCACTGTGGCTATTGTTTTTAAACAACTATGGCTATTTCTGGATAAAGCATTGCTAAAAAGCACTAAATAAGGTGATGGACATTGGCCAACCACATATAATAGTACAATGTGATACAAGGGTGGAAAGTAGGTTATTGCAAACGAGCTGTCATTAACAAGCCCGAGCCGTAGGCGAGGGTTTTTAATGACACGAGTTAGCAATAACCTACACACCCGTGTATCACACGACGTTTTTCAATACAGTTGTGAGAAACAGTAAAAACAAATCAAAGAATTAGATTTGTTTATTCACGAAAATGAAATTTTCAATATGGCGCGTTTTTGCAACTAGACATATATTTTTACAAAGAAAACAGCCTATACAGCCTATTCGATTTTTGACAAACGTTGATGTGAAAATAATTAACTTAAAACTAGTAATTAAATATATTAAATAACTATTTAAAACAAAATGAGAATTCAATGCTAAAACGTACGGAATCATTAATTTTTCCTCGTATAAAATCGTATCCCATTTTATTCTATGTAGTAAAACTCCTTGCTACTAAACTTTTTTAAATTGACTTATAAATTTAAAACTAAACTGCAAACATAATGATCGAGCTCGTAAACAAAAGTCACGACCGCGTAACAGAAAGATGCCTATGCGTAAGATTTAACTTTCGAATCATAATTATAGCCTCTGAAAGTACGCCATGTTTAACAACTGTATTGCAAAAATATTTTCAATACAGTTGTTTTATAGTCAATTTAAAAAAGTTTAGTAGCAAAGAGTTTTCATACATAGAATAAAATGGATTAGATTTTTTACGAGGAAAAATGAATGATTCCGTACGTTTTAGCATTGAATTCTCAAAAGTCTTATAAATGGTTGTTTAATATATTTAATTACCAGTTTTAATTTAATTATTTTCACATCAACGTTTGTCAAAAATCGAATAGGCTGTTTAGGCTGTTTTCTTTGTAAAAAAATATGTCTAGTTGCAAAAACGCGCCATATAGAAATGTTATTTTTTGTGAATAAGCAATCTAATACTTTGATTTGTTTTTACTGTTTCTCACAACTGTATTGAAAAACGTCGTGTGATACACGGGTGTGTAGGTTATTGCAATAACCTACTTTGCACCCTTGTATCATAATGTACTATGCCAGCATTGTATTTATTATACTATGATAATGAAGTTTTACCACTACCGTAATAGCAGTCGTACTTACTAGCTTTTTCCGCTGCTTCGCTTTTGAGGCCTGTCCCGCTGGATCCATGAATTATCAGGAAAAAGCTTGACACTAAGCGATGCTGCAGATTTCTATCAGTGAAAGAATTATAACGGCTCAGAAGTTTCAAAGATTACCTCTTACAAACAAACAATTCTTTTTATTAATTTAATATTTATTGAAACACTGTCTAACTTTAAAAGCTCTTTTTCGTGTGTCGATTACAAACATACTCCTTTTAGTTAAATGCCTGCCCTGGTTCAGCTGGCCAGGCCACGGAAACGCCTTCCGCAGACGCAGTCATAAGGTCCTCACGTGAACACTTAAACCTATACATGCTAAACAAGTCAAAGTTATGTTTCTTCTCTGTTACCAATACAGGCCTTAGGTATAATATTATCCTGTAATCCGATGAAACAGTGACGAGCTTTGCGTCAAGGCTCACGGCTAAAAGCTTAACGACCAACTAACGACGGAGCGACGCGAAACGAGGCGAGGCGGGCACGATAAGTGATTTAACTTTCTTCGGAATAGTGTCGCGATCGTAATAGGCTCGTTATGCACGCTAATATTGTTATCTTTTGCGATAACTCAAGGAGGGATGTTATAGGTGACGAGTGGTGGCTGATACCAAATATAATTCACTTATTTATTGATTTTCTTCTTTTGCGTGAGGATGTGAGAGTTAATTAAGCCGCCTCTGAGAACCCCACAGGCCTCTGACTTGGCTATTTCAGACTTACATTAACTATGTAAGTCCAGGTTTCCTCATGATGTCTTCCTTCACCGTTGCCTGTGATGTCCAAGATAAACTTAGAACGTACATATGAAATTTAAAAAGTCATATTGGTACTTTCCTGGAAGTATTTGAACCCAAGACATCAAGCACGAGAGGCGAGTTTTAGCCGCTGGGCCACAACGACATTTATTTATTGATAAGTACATAAATAAGCTATTGACTGGTTTATTGTGCATAAGGAGACTAGACGGACTTGTTATGAAGTTCATCAATTTATTTATTGTTAAATAAGAGAGAAATAAGGACAAGATTGTTAAAAGATTGTTAATTGTCTAGGGTAACTACTGTGGTATGATGAGTATTAAAGGAGTATGTAAGACGGGTCTAACTTTTATAGCAGAACTTTATATGTCATAATATTATTTTGCATAACAACGCCATAATTATGCCAAATAAAACTCTGCCGTTTTTTTTAAGTATGCCATTGTAAATGCGGACAAATAAACATTCGGCCAAACAATATTAATTTGTATGCCCTAAAATATTCGTTTAAAGAACATTATGCCAAGTGCCAAATAAATTTTGGCGCATCAAGATCCTGCCAGATAGAGGGAACCCAGTTAAGACAAGTTGTGCCGAAACCGAAAAACATGGCCAGTGGAGGAGAAAAATCGACAGCATATTAAGATTGATTGATTTTAGATGTCCAGCCTGTTCACAACTATTTTGGAGCGCTTGCAGTGGAATCGGGTGCATCTGAATATTATTATTTGACATTAAGTAACTGGGTAAACGGATTCGGGCAAGACATTATAGCAGGGGGCAGAAGAGATTGTTAACATCGCGGGTAGAATCTAGACAAGGTTGGCGCCAACGGAAAAGTGGGATCTATGGCCAGCAGTGGGTGAAATCAGGATGCGGATGATGATGGTAATACGGTACCCCAACAACTAGGCATCTGACTAAATTTATAATCTAAATCATTTTTTTTCTATTTTACATAGGCCTACATGGGCACTTATAAAACGTCGTCAAAAGGTGTACGGTTCGGGTTAGTCGTTTCCTATGGAGAAGAACCGGCAAGAAACTTCTTGGTTCCTCTTTTAAAAATTTTGTGTTTACAATTTTTTTCATGTTACAGCAATAGTACTTGGATATGGGGGGACAACGTTGGCCCGACAATAAGTCGTACGAAATTAAAAAAACGAAAATAAAAATAATGTAAAACGAAATAAAAAGTTAACAATCATCTAGAAATCTAGAAAGCCTACAATGTTCACACATTCATAATCGGTAAAAGAATCTATAAGAAAGGTAAAAAAAAAAATACTAGTTCAAGCTTCAGCTTGTTCTTCAAGGAACTTTTATCGTCTAGTTTGAGATTAAGGTTCTTTTAATTTTTACCAAATACTTGACTAAGTTTATATTTTTCTGCGTGAAAATATACTTACATAATTAAAGAAATCTTTTAGCTCCCTATATATCTTTAAACATTTGTGTAAAAAGAGTTTTTGCA
This sequence comes from Orthosia incerta, assembly GCA_948252205.1. NCBI lineage: Eukaryota > Metazoa > Arthropoda > Insecta > Lepidoptera > Noctuidae > Orthosia > Orthosia incerta. The sequence continues at coordinate 43,521,147 of OX411741.1, forward strand.
TTTTACAAGAGTGAGCAGGAGAGAGCAATATTTCTGATTTGCTCTCTCAGTAAATTACTTGGAGGTTCATTATGAAATCAAGGTTTACATCTCACTTCGGATCTAACTATCATACCGGAATCCGGCCGGAAGTTTGGGCTTAAAACTATGACTTCCTCATTACGATTATTCGGTACCTACTCTACTAACGGTGTTTACCATTAGCAGATTAGTCAAAGGAGTCTGCCCACTACAGCATACCATACCATGACTACACTGTGAACTCATATTAAACGAGTATCAACACTCAATGAAACATGATACGGTCAACCATCCGCACTTCTTGTTTTCGAGTCTATAGTGATTAATCAGTTTGGGAATAGGAGGCACACGTTTATAGCGGTATCAGTGGCGTTCATTAAGGCGTATATATTTCCCAATGTTAACGCAGTACTGGCCGTGCGCCCACTCGGAGCCAGAATAAAAAATATTGAACCACCTTTTGTGCAGTTTTGTTTGCAAAATATTCTTTGATTTACATATGCTATTTCATTTTTGGAGAAATTCTAACCATCAATTATTCTGCGTAAAAATATTTTAAAACATCCAAGTCGTTTTGGAGGAGTATCCAAAAGTAGCGAAACAATATTATGTTGTTAGTTATTTTTTTAAAGCAAAACTATTAGTAACACGAAAAAACCATGTTTCACAAATAATGTACATGAATCAATAATAAATATTTATTTTTTTCAAACCTTGTAACCTAGCCGTTACTAAGAGGTATGCTTTAGAAAGTGACCGTTTTACGGAACTAAAGCGGTGGTAGGCCCTTAAGTCCTCCAAAGTGCAGGAGTATAGGCACTAGAACATATAAATTGAAAATTTGTTGACGCTCCGTGCATGTTCGTCAGTGAACGGTCTAGTTAATTTTTTATACAAATAATATTTTTTGCTTGACTCATTTCTAGCAGTCTTGTTATAATTTGATACGGTGTAGTTACGGTAATTTATTTATAACTATTTATATACACTTTATTGTACACCATAATAAACAACAAAAAAGAAACTTAATACTAAAAACATACAATGGGCGGCATTATCGCATTCCGCGATCTCTTCCAGGCAACCTGGAATGGACAGAGATTACCTGGACATGACATGGGGTTGTCAGTGGTGCGACAATACCAACAATGAACATAACATTTATACAATAATACTTACTAGAAACAAAAATACATACATATGCTAAATAATAGATACATACATACTTAATATATAAGCAATGAAAATAAATGATGTACAACAATCATAGCACATTATGTCAAAAAAACAAGAGCTCAATCACAGCGACAGGTAATGTTCTTTGACAAGTTTTTTTTAAATACAGGTAACGACTGAGCACGTTTTATTGAGTCAGGCAATGCATTTCACAGACGAGCAGCCTGGACAGTAAAAGATTTATCCATGAAAGTTGTGGAATGCACTGGCATTTTAAGTTGCAAGTTATCTGATGACCTTAGAGATTTAATTTGTAATGTTATTGTGCAAAGTCCTTTAGTCCAAATATTTATAATTATTTGCTTATCAAGAAGCTACTTATGTTCAAATATTAGAACTAAACAACACGACTAGAGATTAGATTGGTTATATTAACTTCGTAACTAATGTTTAACTCACAGAATACCTATGTATTAAGATAACATGCTTCCAACTTTTATGTAGATAGGTGAACCCCGATTAACCCCAGTTTCAGGTTAACCAAACAAAATTTTAGCTTTGATCCTCACAAAAAACGGAACGGGTATTTAGTATTTCATTAGTAGGTACTAAATATAAATAGCTTAATCATTACCAACGTCTCTATCGGCCGTTTATAAGGAAGAAACGATGGTCGAAGTATATCGTATATTTCATTATTAAGAAAAAGCCTCTAAGCTGAGCCTTGGTAGACCAAATAGTTTTCTTACTTATTATGTCTTTTGAAGTGCAATGGGTATTTTTTCTTAAACTTTATAGAGTCAGCAATCTTGCAGCAACCACCCGGACTATCGTCGTAATCTATCCATTGATTGGCCTTCCTCATCTTACAAGTACGAGTGAGCAGTAGTGGTCCAGTGGTTCCAGCATCGAGTTTTAGGTCAAGGGTTTGAACCCGAGCAGGAGCTCTTTGTGTTATTTATCTACAGACATGTGACATGTTACCCTACCAATCTGAACCGGGCCCTCCCAGCAGTGGGAACATGATTATGCCTATGATTCTTACATGTACCTTATTTCTCTACACATCCACAAACCCACGCCCGAACAGTCTTCCTTTCGATGAATTGTAATCGAAATGCATAAGTTCTGTTCAATGATATAATATTAAGGTCATTAAGCAATTGAAACACGGCTTGAAGACGGCAAATACGCCTCAAGGCGACCCACTTGCGAGTCAAACACAGAGCTAAAACCGCAGGGTAGTTATGTACGACAAACAGTTTGCAGCTCAACACCACAACATGACAACAAGCACTTCAAACACAACACGGATTCAGCTAGACGAAGAAAAACTGTTACAAAGCCATGTGGTTTGGCCATGGGAAACCTGGCCATATGGAAAAGTTGAAGCTTCAACTTTTTGACCAACTGACCCTTACCCGCCTCTGCCTATGTCTCCTTCACAGTGGCGTAGCTAGTACTATAGGGGCCCAGTTTAAAAATTTGTGGGGGGCCTTTTCTACCGGAATGCAGAAAATGCTAAAAACTTTAACGTTTCTTACAAAATAAATATAATTGGAGACTGAATTCTTCACTTGGGTAACTTAAACGGTTTTGAGGGACGAGGATGAAGCACGAGTGATACAAGCGTAAAAACGAGAGAATCCTGACTGGGATCGGATAAGTTTTCATGCTTCAGCTTACTAAATTGGAGCATAAGGATGCTATGAAGACATAGGATAGATTATGCTGTCATCATAACAAATAAATATTATTTAATAAAAATAAAAAAGTCGAACCCTTTATCAAAAAGAATTTGATAATGGGGTTTTTAACTTTTGATTCCACTCGTCGGGGCCCTTGTAGCTCGGGGCCCCGTACCATTGATACAGCTGATACGGCAGTAGCTTCATAGAGAGATCCAAAGTTTTTTTGAATGTCTGAACCTTTTTGTCCTCGTAGTAATTAAAAAATGCTTGTATTAAAATGGATAGTATTTAAACGAGCGAAAAAAAAAACAAATTAAAGGTGTAAAAAATACTGAATATGGCTTACTGAAATACTAAGTGGGCGACAAACAGTGGGCGAATACAAATGTATAAAACAGCGACTTGAAAATATAAGTTTGTCGACAGGGCTCCTTTTTCTGTCTGCAGGGTCTAAAGTAACCTAACATGAAGGAGATGACGGGAGCTAAGTTCGCTCGCTTTGCTCGCTCACTTCAGCTCTCGTCATCCCCTTCGAACTTAACCTATCCGTGTCGGGATGCGCTAAGTTCCCGAGCTCGCTTCGCTCGCTCTTGGACACGAATAAACCCGAACTCCCGCACTGCACAGTGATGTCGCCTCGATAGTTGTTCAGCTATTTTCAAAAGAATAATATGCTAAAATAGAAAAAATAGAACCCCAAATACAATTAAAGTATGTAACAATATTATTACCGCAGCTCACAAAAATCTCCTAAAAGGTATTACTCAAACCGGATAAATAGTTACTTACTTAGTATAATAGTCGCCCATTCAGTATATTTTTCCCTCGGTTAATAATTTCCCTATTAAAATTAATACTTTGTGTTTGAAGCAGTAGAACTACATTATAATAATATGTGTCAGGTCTATTATTTTTTTGCTGTTATCTCTATTTGTTTGCGGTTGGTACAACATTTTATTTTCCCATAATTCTCTATGAGTCATCATTTCCGTAGTCACCACCTTTCTAGATCATCTTTCACACAGACCATCCACCGTTATCTTTTACACAGTCTATCTAACGTTATCTTTCACACAGTCCATCCACCGTTATCATTTACGCAGTCTATCTACCACTATCTTTCACACAGTCCATCTACCGTTATCTTACACACAGTCCATCCATCGTTAGAAAAGAAAGAAAGAAAACTATTTTATTTGGCACACACGGATACACACAAATAAACGGGAACTTAATTTTAAAAACAATTACATACATATTGTGCCCCGCGGCTGCGCCAAAAAGGTCCAGTTCAGCAAAATGCCAGACAATTGGGAGTTGCCTGACGCTGGTTTTCAACTGAACCTTACGTTGAAATGCACGGACGTGAATCAGTTTTTACGGTGTTAAAATATACAGGTTAATAGATATATGTTAGTGTGTTATAAACGATATATATGTATAATAATTAGTGTGAACCATTACGATATGAGCAGCTGAGCGAAATAGACGGATTGCAAATAAAGTTTAATATTAAAAAAAAGAAAGTTGATTTTATACTCGGGTAGTTTGAAATATTGCGATCAGTATGTACCTACGTCACATTTAAAATATTGTCATAGAGTTTCAGTGTATTAAAATGTACTCTGTGACAGAGGTGAAACAAAGTGAAATAAGTGAAATAAGGATATTGGCCGAAGGGTAGACGGTAATTGGAATCCATTCCTTTTAACCCATAGGCCTCCCAACCTCGAGCGAAAGTAGGTGTCAAGCCTGTCAAGGATGGACACCAGCCCGCGGCCGTGGGCATGACTGCACGAGGCAGCTATTTGAGGCAGCTGTTTATGCGGAACGTTAACCACCCGCATATTTTAGCAATGTATAAACTCTTTCATAATTTTTGCAACTTATACTGCCACCGACACACGCACAAAAGAAAACCGAGTACTATCAACTACGAATAGGATCGACATTATATCAATGAAAGGTTCAAGTGTATCAAGTCTAGTTTCCGTTGCACGTCCGTTAAATACTGCCGTAAACGTTTTCTAAATGTACCTATTGTGTTTAATGCTCTAACAGGCGGCGGTAGATTATTCCATACTTTGGATGCTGCGTAACGGAAACTTCCTCTGAACGCTGCTGTACTGTGGGGCTGCGATGAGAGTTGTTGCGAACATTGCCTTCTTCCACATTCTCGTCTGCCAGCGATCCAGCTCAACCTGCTGTACAGGTAGTCTGGCTTTTGTAGCTTAATTACACCGAACAACAGGCAGGCCAGGTGTAATTTACGTCTTGATTTAATTTTAAGGGTAAAATGCTTGTTGAGGAATGGCGTAACGTGGCTTCTGGGAGGAATTTTATAACAAAACCGAGCACAAGCATTTTCACGGTGTACGGCGTGGGCCGTACACCGTGTCTGCATAGTTTGGCCTGGACAAAACGAGACTTTCCAGCAGTTGTTCCCGAAGTGTTTCTGATAGGTACGGCCTCATTCTATACAAAACTTTGAGGCGGTAGAAACAGTTTCTCACAGAGTCGGCGACATGCTTTTCAAAACGAAGGTCCTTGTCCATAACAAGACCTAGGTGCCGCGCTTCATAGACTCTGTCAATTGGTTTGCCCATTAGCTCAATCATGAAAGTTGCGGGTAGCTTAGCTAGCTGTCGTTTTGAGCCAAATACCATGAATTTGGTTTTGTTAGGGTTTTCGTTATTTTTTACACAGTCCATCCACCGTTATCTTACACACAAATTATCCACCGTTATCTTTCACACACTCCATCCACGGTTTTTGAATCTACTAGCCATAAAAATTCATACAAATAACTTTCCTCACAATATTTAGCAGTTAGACAGCTTAGAAATATACATATATTTTACTCATTCGATAAGCTCGCATGGGGCCGCCCAAACTCCGCAGCGCCGGAGTCGTGACAGAAACAATGCTTGCTGCATGTTGCATGCCTTCTTGCTTGCTGCTTGCCTGCTTGCATTTTGCATGCCTGCTTCACTGCTTGCATTACATCCACCGTTATCTTACAGACAGTCCATCCACGGTTTTTGAATCTACTAGCCATACAAATTCATACAAATAACTTTCCTCACAATATTTAGCAGTTAGACAGCTTAGAAATATACATATATTTTACTCATTCGATAAGCTCGCATGGGGCCGCCCAAACCCCGCAGCGCCGGAGCCGTGACAGAAACAATGCTTGCTGCATGTTGCATGCCTTCTTGCTTGCTGCTTGCATGTTGCATGCCTTCTTGCTTGCTGCTTGCCTGCTTGCATGTTGCATGCCTGCTTCACTGCTTGCAGTACATCCACCGTTATCTTACAGACAGTCCATCCACGGTTTTTGAATCTACTAGCCATACAAATTCATACAAATAACTTTCCTCACAATATTTAGCAGTTAGACAGCTTAGAAATATACATATATTTTACTCATTCGATAAGCTCGCATGGGGCCGCCCAAACCCCGCAGCGCCGGAGCCGTGACAGAAACAATGCTTGCTGCATGTTGCATGCCTTCTTGCTTGCCGCTTGCCTGCTTGCATGTTGCATGCCTGCTTCACTGCTTGCAGTACATCCACCGTTATCTTACAGACAGTCCATCCACGGTTTTTGAATCTACTAGCCATACAAATTCATACAAATAACTTTCCTCACAATATTTAGCAGTTAGACAGCTTAGAAATATATATATATATTTTACTCATTCCATCAAAATCACATAATTGCGGCCTGTTTATCAATATTGTGTGACATCTATAACCTCATATTTAGGACAATCAAAAAAGCATGCAGACACGCTCCATCTTAGACATTCACAACTGTATTCAGGAAAAGTTAAGATTACTAATGTGGAAGGAGAACGGATAACTTCTTGAAGAATTATTCGATGAATACGGTCTCGGAATGCGGGTTGATGTCGTGTGCATTGTGCGCAGTGAGCAACCAAACGATTGTACGCCAACTACTCAAGACAACTGGGCCACTGCTTCAGGGGAACTAACGGGCCTTAACTTTCGCATGCCTGGAGCACTCGCCGTGCCATTGCATAATGCAATCCTCGGCTTTTCCCTCCACTCCACTCACTTCACTAACTCGGTTAGCGAAATGTTCTATTCTAATATACTAGCGTGGTAAGTAATCCGATAAGAGTTAGGTCGTGATTACAGATACACACACATTACCTACTGCTTGGTTGTTGCTTAACGTGACGTTGTTGGTTATATGTTGGGCATGGGAAATAAACGCATATTCTAACGCCAATTTCCTTTAACTTTCATTTAAAATAGATAGTTTTCAGTTTCAATATTTTTGCGGCTATTGTTATGTATTAAGAATGCTGCCTACATGATGCTCAGCTTATACGGGAACAAAACTACTTTTTCTTTTAGACTGTCCCTCGTTCGCCCGACAAGTTTTAAATATGCCAAACATAAAATAACCTTACAAGGTTATTTTCTGTTTGACTACAGTCAGCCGTAGCGAAACCAAAGTATTTTCATCAAAGTTTGACTAGTATCTAATTTAAGGTTTATGTAGTTGCCATTCCGTTCACGAAACAGGCGTTTAAGACTTGTGAACTTATTTGCGACGTTAACTTAAAAGGAAATTGATATACTTTAAATAGACTCAATGATACTTTCAGCCTACTCCGTGCGCCCAGCCTCCCGAAGTTCTATGCGACACAGTGAACTTTGAGTCTGTATATATATTTATAAAAAGAGGCTTTATGTGACTTTGACAATCGAATTTTAATCCATAAATAATGTCAACGCTTGTCAGTGTCCTAAGCAGTCTCACGTCACTACAGTAACATATTATAAAACAAAATGCTTTTAGTTCAACGTGGTGTTTTGAGACCACAAAATTGCGTGAGCGCTAAAGTGGTGTGTGAGCATGTTCGGTGGCAGCAGCAGGACACAGGCTGTCCCCCGTGTCTTCCATGTCCACCACCGCTGTGCCCCCCTCCCTGTGGTCCTTGCTTCCCCGTCTGCCCACCCTGTATACGCTACCCTCCCTTCTACTGCTGTCCACGAACCAAGTACAATGTGACGTGGCTCTACGTTAATGATATTCCACCATCGACCGGGGTAATAGACTTCGTTGAGCGCATAGCACAAACTGTATTCTGGACGGAGATACTCCGAGGTGAGGTTATTTTGGTTTGTATGAAAGTATTTATTTAAATGTTTTTTAGGAACCACTTTGGTATTTAACCAGACGTACTTAAATAATAGGTATTTTTTTAGGTAGAATAATCATTTCTATTGTAAATTTGATTTCACCAAAACGTGCATAACCATATGTTTCAAAAATAAAAATACCTAACCGATAAAAATCTACTACCGTTTGGCAGAAGTAGGGTGGTGAGATAGGATAGGGGTGTGCCCGTCTCCTCTGTCACCATTCCCATGAAAAGGTTTTTCCACCTTTCTTGAGAACACAAATGATTGTAACCTAACCTCAAAACACTAAAGTTGCTTCTGCATCGCCTCCGGCGCTGCGGGAAGTGCAACCCTTTCGCCCTTACGTAACAAAGTATAGGCACCCATGCTCACCTCCGCAGCTTAGGCTTGCTGGCCGCCTCCGGCACCCAGCCTCAGCCCCTCCGGCACTCAGCATCAGCTGCTACGGCTCGCACGGGTGCCTTTACTTTGTTACAGCGGGCGGGGGTTGCTATCCCTTCGCACCTTCGGTTTTTATATACTCTCTAGGGGTAGCAGCCAAAATACTACGTGAAGTCGGGGTTCCCCGATTCGGATTTGGAACAGATTCGACCTAAATTATTGAAACTAGGATTTTTAGGGTTCTGTACCTCAAAAGGTAAAAAAAAACCCTTATAAGTACACTTTCTTGTCCGTCTGTCCGTGTGTCACCACCGATTTTCTCAGGAACGGGTGGACCTAGCAAGTTGAAATTTATACCAGACTAGCTTTAGCCAGCGACTTCGCCCGCGTGAAAGTCGAAAGTTATCCCAAGGAAACATATTCCCTGGATAAAAAGTATCCTATGTGCTATGGCTGACTATAATCTATCTCTGTGCCAAATTTCATCCAGATCAGTACTGCCGTTTGAGCGTGAAGAAGTAACAAACATACAAACACACACACTCACAAACTTTGCGTTTATAATATTAGTGTGATACTGAGGTCTATAGTCCCTATTAGGTATATAAAAATCAATGTATTTTTATCGTGTTGACTCACAACACGATAAAAAGATATAAGCAAATTTTATTTTTCGGAATTTTCCATTTACTTGTACTGTAAGACCTTGCTTTTACCCAAAATTTACAATTCTTGGTCAACCGGAAGTACCCTATAGGTTTTCGGCGAAAACCTATATGGTTTTCCCCGTTGACCTAGAATCAAAATGCTGGTTTAAAATTTATGAAACACTTTTACTGTCATTCACATATAGCACTACCAGCGTTTTCCCGTGACTTTACCCCTGTGGCCTATCCTATTATCAAATACCCGTTATTTATAAGAAGTATCAGTAGGTAAGGTACCAAAGATTTTAATCGGATCAGTTCTTCTAAAGAATACATTCTAAAAACAAACAATTGTACTTTTGTATTATATTATTGGTAGATGTACAAGACAAGTCTTTGTTTAGAAAAGTTTGGTTTTACAAATTCACGACACGCTTCAGCAGTTCACCCTTTTTCGTGTCCGAGATGGTATCATTGGTAATAGAAATCACGGATTTACGTGTATTAGTGATTAAATTGGAATTGTATAGAAGCAATCGCAATATTTATCAAATAGTCTGTTATTTATCTATATATATATATAGATAGATAACACCTTTCGCTTTTATATATATAAAAGCGAAAGGTCTGGGTGGGGTGGTTATATAAAATATAATGACATTCCACCATCAAATATATATATATATATAACACTAGGTCACTCATTCACCTATCACGAAATATCGAAAATCACTTGACGTATAAATATTAAATTTTGGCAGGGAGATTCCTCAAGGTACGTAGTCCGAGCACAAAATAGTTCGTGCCGTCGACTAGTGTAATCTTAAGGGTGGAATTTCTTGGGACACGTGAAATTTTACATTTAAACTCTTTATTGATAAAAAGAATTCATGTATTTATTGGTTGTTGAAAATTCCACTCCTAAAGGGGTAATAAAAGGGTTGAAAGTTTGTATGACTTTTCTACAGTTTGTAAATTGGTCACGTGAAATTTTACATTTTCGCTCTTGGTTGATTCATCTATTTATTGGTTTTTGGAAATTTTACCCCTTTTAAGTGTGACACGTGAAATTAAAGATTTACGCTTTTGGTTGATAAAAATAATTCATGTACTTATTGGTTTTTGGAAATTCTACCCCTAAGAAGGTGGAAATTTGTTGGGCTTATATTTGAAACTTGGCATATACCTAAGTAGATAGTAAAGGTTTTCAATATTAGTTTTTCAAAATTACTCCTAAAAGGGGTAATTTTAGGGGGTGTTAAAGAATTTTACTGTACATAGCTTCTTTTTAGGATGTAAGGGAGCACTAAGAAAGGATTTTTGGAAATTCAACCTTTAATGGGGTGAATTACAAAGTCATCTGTAGGACAAATTACGGATCACGCGAACGAAGTCGCGAGCGAAGTGCTAGTGTTTGATAAATATAACCAAAATCTAGGTAAATGTGTAGATTTATCATCACATCATCATGAACATGCATTTCACTTTGCTTTAGCTCATTCAATTATCCAAACTGCAGTAGAATGACTGGAAAAAATGCCTTTCAGGTTTTGCGGTAACACTAGCACACATATTCAAAGAGCCAGCTGTTATAAACTATCCTTTCGAGAAGGGTCCCCTGTCTCCCAGGTTCCGGGGAGAGCACGCACTTCGCCGCTACCCGTCGGGCGAAGAGCGCTGCATCGCCTGTAAGCTGTGCGAGGCCATGTGCCCCGCGCAGGCCATCACCATCGAGGCGGAGGAGCGCTGCGACGGCTCGCGCCGCGCCACGCGCTACGACATCGACCTTGCCAAGTGCATCTTCTGCGGTTACTGCCAGGAGGCCTGCCCCGTCGACGCCATCGTCGAAGGACCAAATTTCGAGTACAGCACGGCAACCCGAGAGGAACTCATCTATAACAAAGAGAAACTACTCACGAACGGCGACCGCTGGGAGCCCGAGATAGCAAGCAACATTAGAGACAACCATTTGTATCGTTAGATTTATTCTATTACATTAAATTGAATTTCTTCCAATCATGCATTGCTTTATATAAAATATTTATAATCATATAGTTTTGGTATGCATAAATTACGTTTTCATTGATTCCGAATATTGTTTAATTTGCCTTCAGAACAACAACCCAAGCAGCGTCTGAAACATGCCTAAAGCATGTCTAAAAGCAATCATTTGACGAAAACCTTGAAACTTTTTGAGACCTAATAATATACATTTTATACATACAAGTAACACTTTGAAATGATTTATCAACCGTTAAATAAGTTGTAATTTATTTCTGTAGTTTCTAATATTTTTCTTTTATTGCTAAGCAGCTATTTACTTACTCCAAGATTGATTACGAGTACTTCTGGGGAGCACGATCATATTTTATTTACGTAATTATTTAGGAGTGTTATCCTCAAAAAGGTCAGATACGTGGAGAGTACCTGCAACAGGTGCACGTGTATGTCCGTGGACGTCTATCAAAAGAAGTGGCACGTGTCGTTCTGTTCCTTCTGACTAAACCTCAAAGACGGGAGTTTGTCATGCTCGTACGAGCGTATACGTAAACTTTAGCCAATTATTGCATCAAGAAAATAATTTCTCTAATTATTTTCAATAACGGAAGCATCTTATTAAAATTGAAAGCTTAATAAAGGTGAGACATAACTATCAGCGACAGTTGCTCGACATAGCTGCCGTCGCCTGAATGATTTGCGTATTAGTACGAGTATGTAGTAAAGCAGCAGCCTTATAAAAAGAAATCCTGCATTTTAGAAGAAATAACAATAGTTACTAAACCACGATTCAAATAGAGCTACCATGGTTAATAAAAAAAATTTTTTGGGCACAAAATGAGTGCACAGTTTTTTAGACGCATTTCCTGTCCTGTTATTTTTGGGCGATATTGCGCTCAAGGCAAACATTTTTATATTCATGATAAAAATGAAAGTTTTACAAAATACAAATAATATAGAACCTATTCTTACTGATACTGAAGTTCGCCATGACGTTAAGTTTATTGGATTATTCATGGTTTACAGCATTGAAACTGTGAAAAATATGCCCAAAATTATGTGAAAACATATTTGGACGAAGAAGGATTATAGAAGAGTAAAGGTTAATACATGCATAAGTACCTAATTCCTTCTTTTGTTTGTTAACCTCAAAGTGCAACGCTAGCGACGACGCATACTCAGCTAGTCGCATCTGCATAATAATAAGTTCTAAGCAAATCTAGGTTATTACTCTGGAGTAAGATGTAAGTAATAAGTCTGAGTCTGAGATACCTGGGTATCTCAGACTCAGACTTATTACTTACATGTTAAAAAGATTGCTCAGATTGAGCATCTACTCGAAGCACGCCTTCAAACGCTAAAGCACCAACCTGAACTTAGCATGCGTACCCTTGCTTCATACAAGTCTTACAACTCTTATAGTTTTCATTTGCTTTACTTCTAAATCAATGAATGCCTTTTTTGCTGATATTGCTGACAATTTTTATGTTATATTTCAGGCGCATGATACTTTTTAATTTACTGTGGCGCAGGTCTTGCAGTCTGAAAATGGCAATTTTATTTGCTTTTGATATCTTTGCTGTTGCAAGCATTTAAAGGAGAGACAATCATTGATAACTCACTGGAGGTTACTTGTAAAATAAGAGATGTCTCATAAAATTAAATGTTGTTCAACACACTTCAACACCTATACCTAAACAGCAACATAGATCAGGAAAATAATGTCAAATATACACACAGTTCCAATATAATACAAAAAGTAACGTAAAATAATATTATCAAAATTGATTTATATGGTTTCTCATGAAAGAAAATCTATCCTGATAATATACAGAATGTAATAAATGGCCACTTTATTTGATGATTTCCATCATACGATACAATCGAGAAACATTATCGACCCTCAGGCCAATATTTGTAGCTCTACCCAAAAATAAATACAATTTCATCAATCCGAAACGTTAAGCGCCAAGATTAAAGTATCTCTTTCCCAATAAAACATAATTAAGGTTTGAGTGGAGCGGCAAAGTTAAGCAACTGCAATATTAATTAGCCTAAAAGTATTCTCACACAAACTTCATCCCAAAAGTTGATTTGAAGTTTGGGAACTCAAGAATGTTGAAGTCAATTTAGTTCCTGATCCTCGCTCCTTTATATTCTGGCTTACTTGGGATCATGGATCTTGTGCTACGCCATTGTTGGTAACGTGCATTCTGATTCATAACGGCCAAGTTCCGAGAAACCAATTTCTACGACCACCATACCACATAATTTAGTCAAACTAAAGCAGTTTTCGTAACTGCAAGTTGGTGATTTATTTTAAAAACCGAGCTAATTCAGTTCGGAAATAAACCACTTGGAAATCGTACATCATAATATTGTGGCTGGTATTATTTGTTCCAGGTTTTAGTGAATAGTGAGTTTAGTTGTTTTATGTGCCCGTGTGTATATAAATCGCTCGGATGATTGTTCGCGGGTTCGGCGGCGGCGGGGGCCGCCCATCGGCACCATCGCGTGACTTCACTAGCATTCATGGATTAATTGCGTGCTTTGTTTCATACCACTAATATTTTGCCAGTCATTAATTCTAAACAAATGTATTCGTCAGAATGCTGTTATTCGTATTTGTCAAGCGGCTTATAAAGTGACTCACTTATATTTGAGGCTTTGTTGTTGAATATTTTGTAGAGTGCCGTGTTGGGTGCGATAGTGTATGTGTGCTCAATTTCGCTGTCCAAATTATTATGAGCACGTTGTATTTGTGTGTTGGAGGTGCTCCCGGGACTCGTATATTGGGGTTTAAATCGTAGCATCGTGCTGACGGTGTCGGGCCGGGCGGCGACCGGCAGCCGGCAGGCGACCGGCGCGCGGCCCGGCGCCAGGACGCGTCCTAGGTCATTCGTTAGGTAAATGCGTTGGTAAAAGGCCATTAGCGGCAGCGGCGTAGTGCCGTGATACCGCTAGTTAATGGGCTCGATTAACAGAATTAAACCTCAATTACTTTCTTCTGAATTCGTTTATAAAACACTTGTTTAGCTTTTAATTACAGAGTAATCAGTGTACTGAAACAAAACGAAGAGGTTTTTAAAAAATAATTCAATTAGTTCAGTATCTACTTTTATTTAAACCTGTAACTTTAAAAACCTTCGTCTATTTTTAGTTTGCGTCCCGACTCCCAGTAGTTAGTTACCTGGAAGTAAAGAAAATTTTCAAACAGTGAGTAGAGATAGTCAGATCGTTTTTATTGGAATTGTGGAAGGAGAAGTTTGCGTGCTCGTAGCGGTGTAACAAGATGGTCGGAGCGAATTAAAGAGAAAACTCACGAAGTCAGCTCAATTGAATTCTAAAATGCAGTGAATATGGCGGCAGGGGTGGGCAGCGATAGTGGTGGACGATTCGCCACGCGCCACGAGCCCGACTCAATATAGATGAGACGACAGTGTGGACGCCGCGCCCTGTCAACTTTATCCAGATAAATCTTTGTGTAAGCCCGACTTTAGACCAACATCCAAATAACAATGAAGTGAATTTTTAATTCAAACAAGAAGTCTGGCGGGTTTACTGCTTTTCTTTGAATAAAACGCTGATTTTAAAATTAATCAAATCGAAATTTCTGCTATAAGTTTCCTACAAATTTAGTTTATTAAGCCTAAGTATAAAACTTTCTTCACCGATATTATTTCCAGAGAAGTCTTACTTCCTGGACTTCTCTGGAAATAATATCGGTGACTTTAGAAAAGCGACCATTACGTTTTTTTGCCAAAGAAAATTACTGATGCCACGTTTGACTTCGCTAATTCTTAGGTTTTCAAAGAACCGTTCCTACAGTATGCGCCTAACCCGAAATGTTCTTCTATCCTCTGAATTCCAAATACAAAACTAAAGCGACTGAAACATTTCCTCATAAAATTTTGATAGAATAGGTTCCTCGGCGCGCCGCCGCTTACATACTTTGTGCTTCTAGGCAAGCGTGCTTTACCGTCGACCACACGATCGCTTAACATGAGCACCTGTAGCCAAGTTGACAATCTACAATCGATAACGCTAGTAGAAAAAGAATCAATGTATGGAAATGACACATCGGAACGTTAAGTGACGTGGTCAGACCATACAAATAAAGAGATTCGATACGAACCGTTTGTAACTTGGCTAGTGGATGGTCAGATAGTGGTCAAACGCAAGCCTGTAAATAACATTAAAAAAAGAAATCGACGTAATAATAACACGGTTAAATGCAGCTTACTGCAAACGAGAATAACACAGCCATTAGTGAGGAGGTTCTCTGCAGTCACCGATATGTATCATACCAGCTAAAGCCATATAGTGGAGCGGAGTTTGCGGACGATGCTGCCGTCTGTAGCGGCTATACAAATGTCTCTAGCTATCGGATAACTTAGCCATTGTCTGCCCCAGTCGTCGCCGCCACCCATCATGTCATCGGCACCAGATAATCCAATTTATCGAGACCGCCTTTGACTGTTAGACAAACTGCGAAAAGGACACGACACACATGAACATCTGGATACCATTTGTGTTTGCAATTCAAATAAATTCAAAAGGTTTATTGGTTTCCAGATGTACAAAACCTTTTATTTTTGTTCAGTAGATTAATAAGATACGTGTAGTTTGAAAGTGATATAATACAACTTAATATGACGCCTGTATCTCCCAAAGTTCAAGCACAGGTGCACCTATCATACCCCCATTTTTTTAAAATTATTTATTGGTCTGCTATTTTCTACTATCTCACCTGATGGTAAGCGATGATGTGGTCGACGGTGTAGCAAGCTTGCCTAGAAATAACCTATTCACTATTGATTTAAAGACTCCTAAGTTGTAGCTATCGGGAAACAAAGACTCCGGCAGGGAATTCCACTCCGCATAATGAAAATATTTTCAAAACGTTTTGTGCACCCATACGCACGGGATGTCCACCATGTACTGATGACGCTTCGATGTTCGTATTGTAGTCCGATGGTGAAACGAGCTATGCAGCACCAAATGAAAACATAAAAAAAAGTGCATCCGATAAAAAACCGACAAGCTGGCAACTCGTTGAAAGGCTCTGGCCACATCATGCAACAAAAACCTATCTGGCGTACAGATAGGTTTTCAAGTCCCATGTAATAGGGACCGAACCTATAATTGTCATCAACCGGGCACAACTCCAAACTCTGGACTGCTACTGAGAAATTCGAGATTTAAACCCAATAACACTCTGCCCGACCTGGGAATCGAACCCATGACCTCATGGTCAGCAGTAGCGCTTTCAACCACTAAACCAATTAGGCAGTTAACTATACAGATATTTCAATTTATATCTACGATTTCAAGTCTAGCTTCAGGTTTCAGTTGACGACCTATAAAGTTGTGAGGTGTAAAATAGAATTGAGCGATTGCAAACGATATGATGGGTATAATATTGTCGCATAACTTTGAATGTAGACTTTAATTTTACAGTCGAGCTTACAGATATAAATCGAACTAGATGACGTGATTGTATGTATTACGCGTGTCAAAAAAGGGAGTAAAAGTATGAGCAATGATCGCACTTTGAGCTGTTTCATTTAGCGTTATCGTCTCCGGACATCCACTGAAATCTAGGAAAACGCCTAATTATGCCATATAGAGCTGTAAAAACTGTACAGAAAAAAGTTGGCCGAGGCAATGGAAATGTTTTCTTTCATCGGTAAGGCAATTTGTTCTTAAATTGTGTGTGAGAAAGTGGCACGCTTGGTTTATAAACATATGAAAGGAAGTTATCTAGTTAGATTTATGTCTGTGGTCGAGCTTAATATGAGGAAGATAATACTTGTTACTTTATAACCGTCAGATAAAATTTCCCAAACATCATTGATTACAAACTATTTCAGCTGACGAAAACCATTCATAAATCGATTAAAATGTTATGAACGAAGTGAATCTTGAAAAAATCGATTTGTAGTTTGTTCTTTGTCGAAACTTGATACAGAAATCAATTATCCCGGAGATGGTTTACATTGCAAGCGGTTATCCCACTTTAGATCACTAACAACCATCAGGCCCGTTAGCAAAGTGGAGATGCGCGGCAAATAACTTATTTTATCTACACTCGCAACGTAATGTTCCAAATATGAATTAAAAAAATATTGTATAAACACATACTTTATATTCGTGGATAGGTAAAATTAAAAAAAATGCCATTACAGTGCAACATTTTCCTTCGATTTTCAAACAGCTGCATCATAAAATAATTTTTTAATTTTCATAGCACATTTTTACTTTTTAAATTATTGACGCTTAGGGCTTGTATCATTGTTTTTGGATGCGCGCGCTGCGCAGTCATGTGCAATGAGAATCTAAATTGCCCGCCATAGCACATATTTTTCTCGAGTATTTTTTCCGTTTCCATTTTTGTTTTATTTCAACTATGAGTGAAGATAAAATAGTGTATGCAACGGCATATAATTAGATATTAAAACACTCGCGTAATATTATTATCACACTCGGCTTCGCCTCATGTGATATACCTACGCTCGTGTTTTAATAACCCCTATTATATGACTGTTGCATAAACTACTATTAAACATCATTACAGCAGTATACAGGATTTAAAAGAAAGTTATAGTCATATTTTAAAAACTTCTTCTAGCCATGTAAATTATCAATTTTCTCCGATGTCATGGGCATTTCCCAAAAAGAAAACTGGATTTGCCATACAAAGTTGTCATCAGCTGACCAAAATTTGTAAGGAAGAATTGGGAGATACAGCTTTCTTTTTGAGGATTGACTATGACTACCTTGAAGAAAGTTTTTCATTTACATGAGCAAGTGAAGTTTTTAAATCGACCGGTTAAATGACCACCCCTTTCCGTTACACTCTAATTATTAGTTGAAACCCGCAAAAATATGAAAGAGGTTACGGAGGTATACGAGCTTTAATTTCAGCTAGAAATAATACATACTTAAATAGTTAAACCTGGGATATAATACCGCGCAGTTTTCGTAGTCCGTGGAGCGAAACGTAAATGAGATTTTAATGCTATTTTTTAAAAGACCAGGTTAGCTAGGTAGATGTCCATAATGGTTTCGTAATGAAGTCGACTATTTGTGTATATCCTTTTGTTAGCGACACTGAGACCTACTTTTCAAATAAATGAGGTTACACATTTAAAAATGCGCTAATTAACATAACGATATCATTATTATGTTATCCATGTAAATATCTAGTTAATAAACGCATTTAAAACACTGCCGAAACTTCCTCATTTCTATGATTTGAATTATAAGCATTTGTTAATCATGTTTCGATAACTTTAGCCTGAAAACTGTAAAAAAATTGCATTAAATTAAGGTTTTAAACTTTGGCAAACTCCAAATGTTTAATACAGAACCCGGATGGTTCATCATGAGTTCATTGAAGAGAGAGTAGATCGTCTTGACATGACAGCAGCTAAATGAAGCACGCTAACTATTTTCAAAATAAAACGGCTAAAAGGACCAAGCAGTTAAACGTGTTCCACGTTTAACTGCTTGGTTAGAATCCTTTTTTTACTTCATCTGAGTTGTAATGGATAAACTCAAAAATTATTTAAACAATTAAAAAAAATGTTTCACCAGTTGAAAGCTACATTATTCCGGAGTAACATAGGCTATTTTTATCCCGCAAAACGGCTCCTGTGGGGTGGGAAGGGAGCCTCGGGGAAAAGTTAGTGTAGGATAACTTTTTTTATTTTATTTATTATATGAACAACCTTTGCTACAGCATCAACACTGAAGTAAAAAAAAAACATCAGATGTTCCGGTCATTAAAACTATGTTCGCATAACTCGAAAAAAAGGGAAATGCTGATTCTATCTCATTCTCAAGCTGATTTGTCAAGAAAATTAAAACTATTTCAAAACATAAAATTAATTTATAAACAGATACAGAAAATAATTTGCTTATATGCGTTAGAAATTTTAGAAGTTAGCAAGCAGCTTAAGTAGTTTAATGTACATATCCCATTGTGCAGGCACACAATAAACACACATACTTGGGTAGAACCTAAATATTCCTTAAATAATAAAAATTCCCTACAAGTTTCACGAACCAAAAACAGAAAACAGCTATTTTTCAGCGAAAATTTCTCAATAACTACAAGATATATGAAAAAAAATATAATGACAAAAATAAAAACGACACAGGTCCATCGTCTACAAGCCCATGAGCGAAATTGAATACCACGCGCGAGTGCAACGGTTTATAAGGCAATATTTAGATAATTTATTAAAATAAAATAAGTACTCAAAAATAAAATATAAAAATTGGATTCGATTGATAAACACCTCAAATTTCAAATTATTTACTAGTTATTTTTACATTCAACATATTCGTACACGTAGGCGACGCTTTCGCACATGATAAAATTGCCTTTTTTTCGCGTGATCAAATTTTTTTTAAGTACTAATACAATAAACTTTGAAAACTAAATTGGAGGCTCACTAGTATACTATATGCCCAGTCCACACCATTTTTTGTAGCTTGTTATTTGCCACCAGTAAGCTAAAAAAGCAATTGAAAAACCTGGTGTTTCGTGATTTCGTAACAACGTGTGTTAGGAATTTATTTTATCTAATTTAAATTGAGCAGTTATCAAAAATATGTAATGTAAATTTACTAGATAACTATGCGACGCAAAAAGTTGCATTAAAAGATTTATCATATTATATCTTGTAGTTATTGAGAATTTTTCCCTGAAAAAGTAGCTGTTTTCTGTTTTTAGCTCATGAAACTTGTAGGGACTCTTAAGAAACAAGCAAACTTCTTTGTATGACGTTTTAATTTTCTTGTAATAAAATAAGCAGTAGTATGTACCTACCGACAACAATGTTAACAAGTTGTTGGAAAGATGTTTGCGAAGTATTATTTTCAAAGATTCTTGGAGTATGCAGCGAAGTTATTGTTTGGACGATGTTCAGAGCCGAAGCTTGTCTACGGCTAAGTATACCTACACGAAAACAGTCTACTGACACGCTTGCGTCTACCAATATACGAGTGTTTTAGTAGTTATTTTTACTTATATGTGGTTATTTATACTTCAAGCAAAATAAGCGGACTTAATTCTTCGGTTTTTTCTACCAGTCAACATTTTCTAAGACACGTAAATGTGGACAAAGCTCACAGAAGTGAAAAAGTGCAATAAGAAAAAATACTGCGTAAATTGGATCGATTTTTGATAAAATTGCATAAGACTATAGTCGCCGATCAGTCGCATGTTTCATGGCAAATTACAGGTTTTAAGCAAAAATAGCAGCCGTGGGCGGACGTGGCAAAACTATACTAATGTGTTTGTTTTTTAATATGGAAACCTAAAAAACGTAGTCAACCGACAATAAAGAAGAAAATTTATTCTGTTGAAGTAGAAAAACATAGGTATTATCAATTTACAAAAGGTAAACTTTAGGATATTTAAGCCGCTTTCCTGAAAATTCTTGCCCGAGATTTGGAATGACAAACCCGTCGAACTAATCACATAATCTGAGATTTGACAACAGTAACAATTGGTATTGGCTTTTCGAATTCGATTCCAGAAACCGGGAGTGTATCGTGCTAGGATCTCCCGTTAGTCCGGTCACATATACCGCCTGCTAAATTGTATTAGTTAGTGTCAATCCACAGGTCAGACAAGGAATAATTAGGTTTATTTGTGCTTGGGTTTTCACTGTCCAAATGATGACTGGGGAAAACCCACCCTATGATTACTGTAATTATGGGAATTGATACTGTCGTGCACGAATTTTAGATAGCTTCGAATGGATTTGTCGTGTTTCTAAGTTGATGATTAATTTTGATCATCATCATCAGTCTTTTAATGGGCCGTAATCTACCACGCGGGCCCAGTGAGGGCTGGTGGATGTCAGATGTCTTCAATTGTTTGGTTCTAGGACACGCCGGTTTCCTCACGATGGTTTCCTTCACCGTTTTGAGAGCACGAATAATTTACACGAAGTAAAGCGCCTGTCTGGGTTTTAACCCAAGACCTACAACTTGTAAATCACGGCTGTTGCCACTGGGCCACCACACACTGGACCACTGGGCAATTTTGTTCGCTGTATTCCAATGGGTATTTTATGTATTTCTATATTAATTCTAGTTATTGACTTGAATATAAAAGAAATGATAATGGAAGGCAAGGCTTAGCTTTTAAATCCTATGAGGCACATAAAGGTGCACGTTCCACAAATTAATGCAACATAAATGCAACGCGGGATTAGGTTTTGCCTAACTTTTAAGCGTCTTTTTAGGTGATATTTAGTTTTATGGCCAGCGCAGCACTAGAGCAGATATCGTACTATTCTTACTTGTAAATTTTATTCAACAAACAGTTAGTCCTGCTTGTAGGAAACAACTAAACAAGATTGCATCTTCGGAACTACAGCGAATAATCCATGAATAGTAAAGTCTCTGGTCTCAAGCCAAGTTCGATTGCGTGATGGCGACGGCGGCGGTGGCGGCACAAAGAGGCGAGGTGATGATATACCCCATCGAGTGAGACTCAGGGCAACAGCACATTAGTAATATGTTGAAAATTGATTAACAAGTTCTCTCAGAAGGTTCTAGGATTTAATATTATATAATATTTTATTCATGTGTATGTTTGAAAAATGTTCACGTAATCCGTTATTGCATCGTGCACCGACAATGTGAATCGATAAGGAACAGACAGGCCATGCAAGCTCACGATCTAGAGGCAGGATTACTTATTTTGCAACATTTTGAAGCAATTTTCAACGGAAATAATATTGATCGTTTTTCACTACAAGGGACACATGTTTCTTTTTGTAAACGAAGCTTTACTTCTACGTGTAAGCATACTTACGTGACTTTTACGCTGGTCAAAGCTTCTGCTGATCAGGCCTACGGATCTTCTACCCAGGTCTACGCGACTGCTATGTAGATCTACGCCTCTCGGTCTAACCGAATGCTATTCTGTCCCACGCAAATTCTTCGCAGGTCTACACGACTGCGAGGCAAACAAAAAGCTTGGCTAGGCGTCCACCTTCTCCTTGGATGACGACAGGGATGACGATGAGGCGCAGGGACCGGGCCTTTCGTAAATTTAAAAAGGATCGTAGTGTTGAAAACAGGCACCATTTCAAAACTGCAAGGAATCGGTGTAACCAGGTGATACGCAATGTCAAACGCCGCCATATTCTCGAAAACATATCTTCTTCTTCTCCGGCTGATATCTGGAAATTCCTTGGAACTCTTGGTATCGGTAAGTCACGTCATGTGAATTTTCTTAAGACAATCAGCTTGGATGATATCAATCGTCATTTTACTACAACCTGCCATTTGGATTCCCAAATGTTATATCAGACGGTTGATTTCATTACTGGCCTACCCGGTCCTATTATAGAACAGTTCCACTTTTCTCCGGCCACCTTGGATGAAATCAGAAAAATCATCCTGTCCATTAAATCCAAGGTCATGGGTTTTGACGGCATCAGTCGTTATATGGTCACCCTAATCCTCGAATTTCTTCTCCCCCCTAGTACCCACATAATCAACTTTTCTCTTGATTCCGCACAATTCCCTTTCTTGTGGCGTATGGCCTACGTTCGTCCACTTCCTAAAATCTCTAATCCCTCCCTATCTAACCATTTTCGACCAATTTCTATCCTTCCTTTTCTATCCAAAGTGCTGGAGGCCTGCGTCCACAGACAGCTCTCAGGGTTTGTTCATCGGAATAACCTTGTTAGCTCATTCCAGTCTGGGTTCAGGCCGGGGCACAGTACTGCCTCTGCTCACCTCAAAGTGACTGGTGACATAAGAGAAGCGATGGAGGATACCAAGGTCACTGTTCTGGTATTAATTGATTTTTCCAATGCCTTTAATGCCGTCAGTTACGACATTCTCCTTACTATCCTTTCACATCTAATGGTTTCCTCCGAGGCCCTGGAATGGTTCTCTTCTTATCTTCGGGGACGTCAGCAGTCGGTTCGCGTTGACGATAGTTCGTCGAATTGGTGTGACTTGGCTGCTGGTGTTCCGCAAGGCGGTATTCTTTCACCATTATTATTCTCCATCTTCAAAAATTTTATTACTCACTGTCTTCGGTGTTCGTATCATCTATATGCCGATGACCTTCAACTATATGCGGCTGCGCGGGTAGAGGATTTGTCTGTGTGTGTTTGTGTTTTTCTATAGGCGATTTGAACCGGGACTTGGCCGCAGTCAAGAATTGGTCTGATATATTTGGGGTATCTGTAAACCCCTCAAAATGTCTTCTTCTATTGTGATCGGGAGCTCGCGTATGACGGCACGTGTGGGGTTTACTTCTCATCCACCTATTATTTTTAATGGTACCGTTATCCCCATTAGCCCTAGTGTAAAAGATCTCGGTCTGCATCTCGACTCGACGCTTGGCTGGCAAAGTCAGGTTTCTAGTGTCAGTCAAAGAGTCAACGGAACCTTGCGTTGCCTGTACCGTCTGAGGAACTTTCTACCCGCAAAAACGAAGACTATGCTTTAGTTTAGTTTAGTTTCGGCGGGCTGTTTCCGCAACTCCACGACCAAGCGCGTATTTTGCGTACGGGTGGGATTCAGTCACATCATTCGATCCACCCCAGCTCCTCGAGAAAGGCCAGCAGCGCCTTGGTGCTGCCGACTATCTCCTGCAGGATACCTGGGTCGCCGAAGTATTTGGCCCTGTATCCAGCGATTACAGGGCAGGTCAGGAGCAGGTGTGCCGCTGTCTCTTCCTGCACCATGCAAGCTCTGCAGAGTGGGCTGTCCGTGATTCCTATGACAAAGAGGTGTTTATTAAAGGTCCCATGTCCAGTTGTCACGGCAGTAACTGCACGCAACTGTGGCTTTGTTAGTCGTAGGACCTTTTTTGTGAAACGGCCGTCAATGAGGGTTAGTGCCTCCTTGGGCTGCCTACATTCGCTATGATCAGTCCATAGCTTGCTGTGTTGATCCTTGGTGCGTTTTCTTACCAGACCGCGTAGATACCCGAAAGGTAAGGGCACTACGGGTTCCGGGCCCACCGGTGCCATACTTGAGCCCCTCCGGGCGAGCTCATCCGCAGCGTCGTTCCCTCGGGAGTCGCTGTGTCCTTTGATCCATTGAATGGTTACTTTGTTATGCATACCGACCTGGTTTAGGCGCCGGTGACACTCGTAAATCAGCCCTGAGTTGACCGTGTGGCTGTTTAGTGCTTGCAGGACGGCCCTGCTGTCCGAAATATACGTATAGGGAAGTCCTTTACCTCCCTAGCAAGGACCGCAGAGGCTGCCATGGAGATGCCCAGGCATTTGGCCTGGAACACCGTGTTGTGGATCCCCAGTGGTGTGGCTAAGCGGATATTTAGGTCCTCCGAGAAGACTCCTGCACCCGTGCCTGTACCTGTTTTGGATCCGTTCGTGAAGATTCGCAGTTCATCGGGGCGTAGCCCCTCGCAGCGGTTATCTTCGTGTAGCTGGATTCTGTATTTTTTATCGAAAATGACTGTCTTGGGTATCCGGTCATTTATGGCTTTTGTTATTGGGATTTCGTGGTGGAGACCCTCAAGCAGAGCGGTGTGTTGAGACTCTCTCTTACCCCAGAGATCCAGTGCCTTAAGACGTACAGCTGCCATTGTCGCTTCCTGTTGTATAAACAGATGCAGAGGGGGAAGTCCCAGCATAACCTCGAGCGCTGCGGTCGGCGTAGTCCTCATGCATCCCGTTGACGCCATGCAGGCCAGTCTCTGCATACGCTGTAGCTTATTCACGGCTGTAGTTAGTTTAGTGCGAGGCCACCAAACCACGGCTCCATAGGTGATCATGGGCCGGATTATCGCGCTGTACAGCCAGAGTATAATCTTGGGGGATAGGCCCCACTTCTTACCTATCATTTTCCTGCATTGCCAGAAGGTGATGAAGGCCCTGTTCAGCTTATTGTCTAAATGACTGCTCCAGTTCAACTTACTATCAAGAATGATTCCCAAATACTTGACCTCGTTGTAGAGCTGGAGCTCTGTATCGAACAGCTTAGGCAGGCGGAAGGGGCCTAGGGCCCTTTTCTGGGTGAACATGACCAATTCAGTTTTAGTGGGGTTTACTGATAGTTCATACTCCCTGCACCATCGCTCCACTATACGTAGCGCTTGCTGAGTAAGGTTGCAAATTGTACCAGTCAACTTCCCGTGTACGAGGATTGCGAGGTCGTCTGCATACCCTATTGTATAATAACGGTGTTCGTTTAGTCTGGTGATGAGATCGTTTATTACCAGATTCCAAAGAAGGGGTGAAAGCACCCCTCCTTGCGGGCAGCCTCTGGCTATCAAGGCCTGCTGCTGCTCTCCTTCCAGACGAACCGCTCGTTTGCTGACCATATTAGTAATCTAGTCAATCAGCACCTGCTCTACGCCATGTTTGGAGAGTGCAGCACCGATGCTGGAGAAGTTTGTCTTGTCGAAGGCCCCCTCGATGTCTATGAAGTTGCCCAGGCAGGAACCTTTCTGATGAATTGCTTCCTCTATTTGGCTGACCACCAAGTGAAGAGCGGATTCAGTGGACTTACCCGAGCTGTAAGCGTGTTGGTTACCATGTAAATGTAATGTAATTAGAGCGCCGTCTCGAAGCTCCCTTTCGCACAGTCTTTCCATGGTCTTTAACAAGAACGAGGTGAGGCTGATGGGTCTGTAGGACTTGGCGTTTGTATAATCACTCCTACCTGGTTTTGGGATGAATATAGCTTTCACTTCCCTCCATCCTTGGAGAACGTGTCTAAAGGCCAGACACGCTCTGAACCACCCCATTGTAGTAGCGCAGGGAACACCCCGTCTGGACCGGGCGCCTTGAAAGGATGGAAGCTTTGGACGGCCCATTGGAGTTTCTCCAACGTGATCATGCCTCTTGCATAGTGCCAATTATCGATAGTTGGCTGTTCGAAATTATCTTGCCAGTCAGTTACCTGTACGAAGACGCTCCCTGGGAAGTGAGTTTCAACTAGGACGCGTCTCGTCTCTTCAGGCGACGAGGTGAGTATGTTATCAGGTTTACGAAGTGTGGCGGGCCCAGGTGTACTCTGTTGCTCCAGTATTATCCTTACCCTGTTTGCTTGATGGCAAGATTCAATGTTCCCACAGAACTGCCGCCATCCCGTGGAACGCCTGAATCTGATGCATTTTTTGTAGCTGGATTTGGCTGCGTAGTAGGCGTCCCAGTCCTCATCTGCGCATGTGTTCATGGCTCTATTCAGGGCCTTCCTTACCTTACCGTGTATGCGTTCCAGATCTTTACCCCACCAGGGCTGCTTGCCCAGTGTTTTGCGTGGAGTAGTTTCTGGGCAGGCAGTGTGGTAGCTGCATATCATAGATTCGGTAAGTTGTTTTACCTGCGTGTCTATCTGCGTCGTGTTCACATAAGCCATCTCCTCGCATATGGCCGGATGCTTGGAGGCGAGGGTGCGTGTGTAGACAGCTCTGTCTGTGTTGCGCGGGTTACGCCTAGGTGGTGTGGGTACAACGCAGACCTGTATGTCGTAGCGGATCCATCTGTGATCCGAGCAGGAGGTCTCACTGGAGACCTGCCACCCAGTGATGCTTTCCGCTGCGTCTTCTGTCGCCAAGGTCAGATCTATAATCGTCCGACTGCGTCTGGTTACAAACGTTGGTTCCGTGCCTGTGTTTAGTAGGGAAAGGTTAATTGTGAACAGGTATTCTACTAATGCCTTACCCCTTTCGTTTTGTGTGTCCATTCCCCACAGCGGGTGATGTGCATTCGCGTCGGTCCCGATGATGACCTCCTCACCTCTGGCTTCACAATAGTTTACGAGGCGGGCCAGGTCATTCGGGGGCGGTGCCTCCGCCTCAGGCATGTAAGCCGAGGCGAAGACGCACGACATCATCGTGGCACCGCGCTGTATGGTCAGCCTAGCTGCAGAGATATCTCTGCAACAGAAGTCAGTTAAAAGCTGTGCTCTGATGTTACCTGTGACATATATACAACGAAAAGACTATGCTTATGCAGACTTTAATTTTCCCTGTAATAGACTATGGTGATGTGTGCTACTTTGACCTGAAAGCGGTGTTCCTGGACGAGCTTGATAGGCTCGTAAACAACTGCATCCGGTTCATATTCAACCTGAGGAAATATGACCATGTGTCGAGTTGCAGATCTGAACTCAAATGGGGCAACCACCATTAGGCAGAGGCGAAATTTGCGCGCTTTGACCACGCTTTTCTCTCTACTCAACTCTCCCACTCCTCCTTCTTATCTCACACCTTACTTTAGCTAGGAATCTGCGTTCATCTAACAATCTTCTCTTGCTTTGTCCTTCTCATACTTCTGATTTTATTCACTCTTCCTTTCATATTCAGTCCATTCTTCTCCGGAATGCACTACCGCTCGATATCAGGGCGGCCACCAGTCATTATGCATTTAAGCGGAAGTTACGGCATTACTTACTACACCAATAGCAGAGTCGTCTTTATCACCTTTCTTTTACTTTATACATATATATATATATATATATATATATATATATATATACATACGTATTTATTATAGGAAATATAAATTTATGTTTATTTTAACTATATAACGTTCATTGTTCGGGTTCGTTATTTATTACGAAAACACTGCACCTTTCATATTTACGTTTATTAGGTAAAACACAAATGGTAGGCACATACAATACAACTTAGTCTTAAGGCCTACGGTCGCGGACACGCGGCCGTCATAACATTAAAATAGGTTTGCTCCCGAGCCTTCCCGTAAATCGACTGTCGACCGGCTCGTGGCGCGAACGCACCGTAGCCGTTGGCGGCGTTCCTGCCCCTCGCCCCGCCGGCTCTCACCCTCGCGGGCCCTACGTTATATTAG
This sequence comes from Orthosia incerta, assembly GCA_948252205.1. Taxonomy (NCBI): domain Eukaryota; kingdom Metazoa; phylum Arthropoda; class Insecta; order Lepidoptera; family Noctuidae; genus Orthosia; species Orthosia incerta. The sequence continues at coordinate 43,549,079 of OX411741.1, forward strand.
GTAGAGATGAGCGCGTTATAACTATATATATATTCTTCAATTTTTACATTAATAATTATTTCTATTTTTATGCACCTGCCATGTTATCTCTCCACCATCCTTGGTTGACTGGTAGAGAATGCCTCAGGCATTAAGTCCGCCTATGTACCTGTATGTTGCATGAAGTTTTAATAAATAAATAAAGCTTGTATGAAGACGGTTTTATAGACAAGAAACCATCACTTCGATAAACTACCCAACAGAGACACGTTTTCAATAAAACTGTTCGTTAGAGGATGCGAGAGATGTTAATTTACCGCCAAATAAACGCATTCAACGACTACCATGTAATTTCACGCGATTTCTAAGAGGTCTACGCGACTGCGTCTCTGTCCCACGCGACTTTGGAGCAGGTCTACACAACTGCTACGCAGGCCTACGCAGCTTCAACGCAGGCCTACGCAGCTTCAACGCAGGCCTACGTGGCTGCTACGGTAGCTTACGCAACGCAACTGCTACGCTGTCCTACGTGACCATACGCGACTGCTACGCAAGTTTACTCGATTTCTACGCAAGTCTACGCGATTGTCATTCTGGTCTAAGTAACTGCTACGCAAAGACCTTATACTTCTTACTACGAAATACGTATAAGGTCTTTGCTGCTACGAAGGCCTACGCGCTTGATACGCAGGTACCAGACAAAAAGCTTGCATGATGACAGTTTTATAACCAAGAAATGATAAAAGACAATGACAGAAATCATCATTCCGATAAACTATTCAACTACGTTTTCAATAAACCTGCTTCTTAGAGGATGCAATAAATGTTAATTTACTGCCTAATAAACTGAATGCGGTTCTATCGATATTGAATCTATGAAATACGTAAACAGGGTATTTTGAATACTAGACTAGTATTGTGGGTGGCAAATTATTAATATTCGTGACAACACCTCAAACAAAGCTAAGGACAGTACAATTACTTTCTTAATGTCCCTAGACAAACTTCGTGTTTCGTCAGTCGTCAGACTTCTATAAGACTTCCAAGTTGATTGAGAGCTTCCGGTCTGCACCAAGTGCAAAGGTCAACTGATAGAAATCCGACGACTGACGAAACACGAAGTTTGCCGAGGGACATTAAGAAAATAGTTGTACTGTTGTACATTAATATGCTACGGTTTATCAGAGTAGTGCAACTGATTGTGATGGAACTCATGAATTTCTCACTAGTTTCACCTTATTCGTTGTAGTGGATTATAAGTTTTTGAGCTGGCATAATTTGGTCTCTAACATTAGTGCATAAAACGGGATGTTTATGTCCATGCCATTTTTTATTAGTTTAAAACTTTGATATTTCGGAACAGTTCTGAGCACCGAATTTAAAAGTTTGCAAGCTTTAGTCATTAAAAAATATTGGAGCTAGTTTTGTGTGCAAATAATAAGTAATACATTCATGCCAAAGTTTTTGTGGAGCAACATATCGTATCATGATTATGATAAATGATTTTCATTTTGCAAATTTGCTCCACAAAAAGTAACTTTGTTGTTCGTGCACATATCTGTCTACATATTTGTTTGGAAAACTAATAACAGAGCCACAAATTAATGATCTGCAGTCCAACCATAAATGTTAGACAGTAAACCGATAAGACCGTGTCTGAAGTTATCAAACAACGCGAAACAACGTATGAGTACGTTTGCTACACTTGCAAACTGGGAATTTGAATTGTTGCCGAGTAGTCGCGTTCTTAGATTTCATCTGAGAACGAGTTCACGCCCCCATTATGCCGCTGTAGCTTTGAGACGTGAACTTAACTTGCAATTTCACGCCCTTATTCCCCAAAGGGTTAGCCAGAGGTCTCTTGTTCTACTCTCTTATTTACGTGCTCTTATGACGTTTTCAATCACTCATTATCATGGAGAAATTCTCATGCAAACTGTGTTACCACGGGGAATAGTGCAGTTATGTGGACCTCCAAACCACTAAAACTCCACGGTGTCCTCCTGTGCTGCTTATGGCGGGCATACGGGCACGCGTTAGCACTCACCACGAACCCGCCGCGACTCTCCTCTGGGAAGTATATCCCATCACCGGCGCACCAGAACACACTGTACGCCGTGACCACCCCAGGGACAAAACCAGCACATGTGCGCCAGACGACCCCGTTTATGGCACCCTTGGTCCCCCAGTGACGGGTCAAGGTCAATGGTCCCGCCACCTACTATGTTTCGGCCGCAGGGGATAGGGAGAGCGGCCAAAGCTATTCCGACACCGACACCGACACCGGACCAAAGACAGACCTGAAAATCGATCCCGTGAACTCAGTAGCAGTGTTAGCGATCACTAGACAAATGAGGCAGTTTGTGTAGAACTTGCTTATGTCTCAACGCCTGATGAGCTTGCTCTCAGTCTTGCTTGATGGTAAGCAATTAATAAGGTCTGCGATGGAACGAGCGAGCGCAGAAGATATCTGTTCCCTATTCTTTTGTTTTGTTGTACCATCATGGTCAGAAGTTCTATTTGAGAGGAACGAGCAAATACACCGTGTCATTTCAGTTGTCTTACAAAAGCAACCCAATTCTTCTGCCTATCTTATCTTATCTTATGGAGGGGCCGAGAAATAACTCGGACACTTCGACCCATTGGGATCTATTGTGGTCCCCTAGATAACTTACTAGTTCTCAATATCGTTGAAAACTGTTTTCATGAATCTTACAACGAGACTAGGAGATATGAGCCTATAGTCTTCTGGTTTTGGATATCCAACCCCTAGGAGACTCATTCGCTTACCAGCCAGTGCATCGCATGTGCACAGAAGGTGCTCCATGCGTTCCGTATGTTCCCCACACAACCTGCACATGGGTGTCGCGGTTAGACCCATCTTCATGAGCATGTCGTTGGTTCCAAAGTGCCCAGTAAAGGCCCCAAGCAGGTAGCGGATTTGCCCCCTGCTCATGTTCCAAATGCATTCCTGGGCTTTGAACGTAATGCCTAGGAATTTCTTGGAGTGGTGTAGACCGGTATTAGACAGCCAGCAAGTTCGTTGTCTGTGATCTGCAAACGCCCTAAATGCGGCTTTTACGAGACACTTCAAGATGCCTACACATGCTTCTGGACCCACAAAATCATTTGCTGAGCCCTCTCTTGCCAGTTCATCAGCCACTTCGTTACCATGGAATCCTTTGTGCCCAGGGACCCACATCAGTCTTACCCTGTTGTGCTTCCCAAGCCTATTTAGGGTCTGGATAGCATCCGGAATAAGTCCGGAGTCCACTTTGTAGGATGCCATGGTTTTGATTGCAGCCTGACTGTCACTAAGAATATAAATGGATTTACCTCTGGTTCCTCTATCTATATTCTCTTGAGCACAAGTTATTATGGCATATGTTTCTGCTTGCAATACAGTTGCCATCTTCCCTAAGCTTTCGCTACATCTGTAGCCTTTTGCGTATATTCCCGCTCCTGTACCTGATTCCATTTTGGATCCATCAGTGTATCACACCAGACTATCTTGTTCTGGTGGATCGAGTCCCTTCGTCCAGTCCTCTATTGTAGGGATTTGGACCTTGATAGACCTTTCAAACACAAACCTAGTTTGCATTTTATCGGATAACAAGCTTGTTACCCGATCTAGGTCCTCATTCTCATCGAACATTGTATGGTTAGTCTTTAGCTTAGAGGCATCCCATAGTCCAGCAACAGCGAAACAATGTAATGTCTTCCTTGCATCGAATTCAACCATCATAGGTATCTCTCAATCGCTGCCGTGGTGTTGTCCTGAAAGCACCCGTGATGCCGAGACACACTGTTCTTTGTAACCTGGTGAGTGGCGCTTTGCACGAGGCAAGCTTTGTTCTTGGCCACCCCACTATGCTGCCGTATGTGATAATAGGTATTATTTGTCCGGTACAGCCATCGTATCACTATGGGCTTTAGTCCCCAAGTTTTACCGTAGGTGGAACGACACATGCCGAACACTCGTAAGACCTTTGTCGTAATATATTCTTCTGCCTATGTATATGAACAAGTTTCTCCATGGAAATCTTAAGCAAAACCGAAAAATATAGGATTTTCTATACAAAGTTGTTGTCAGCTGATCAAAATTTGTAAGGCAGATGCAATTTCTTTTTTGTGAATTACTAGAATGCCACGGTGTACTGTACAATATCTATCTTATACCTTTAAACGAGCAATTCTTGTATATATGTTTGTAAATAATTATATAATCTAAACCTCGGAAACGGCTCCAACGATTGTCATGAATTTTAGTATGCAGGGGGTTTCGGAGGCGATAAATCGATCTAGCTAGGTTTAATTTTTAGAAAATGTCGTTTTCTCTATTTTAACACGAGCAGAGCTCGGTCGTCCAGGTACTATTATTATATGAGTCCAGCGCTGACCACATACCATCGCCTCATAATTATAATGTATGATGTGTTATTGTTTGAGTTGAAACATCACGAACATAAGTACATAATATATGCAAGCGAATACGAACATTGAGATGGGACTGAAATTGTAATCCCTTACTGTAGAGTCAAGGGTCAAAAGTGCAGTCGCTCTTTCAAAACTAAAGTGTCTAAAACTTGTATGATTAACCTTCTTATACAAAATATCTTTAGACACTTTAGTTTTGGTAGAGTACGAATGCATGTTTGACCCTTGACTGTATATTTCTGTATACCAAGTGACGGTGTCGTTTCCAGGGCAAAGTCAAAGTCAAAATTATTTATTTCAATGAAGTCATTAACTCTGCCGGCCACTGACTTAAACGAGGTGGGTAAATCAGGGCGTTGATCTATCGGTAATCTATTAGAGTTGGTGCGATAGCTACTAATAGTGCCTCCACGTCTCCCATTAGGAGCTCGGTGATAATTCATAGTGTGGACAAGTTTCTCACTGATGCTCGGTAGATGACGGCGATCGACTCATGTATCTGGGACTAATAAGTTTGTCTGAATTGTGATGCGTTTACGTCAGAATTATATTTATATTAACGATAGTTTCTGAATTAAGTATTTGAAGTTTTAACTGAAAATCTACCAAACTTTCGCATAAACTAGCTTTTTACACGTTTTTCTTAACTCCAAATTCTCAAAACAGTAACCGAGTATTAATTTATTGAAATATATTTATGAATGAATAAACAATGTTTAAAGGTAGTACGAGTATAAACTAGAGCATTTTCGCGTGCATTTCAATGTAATGCAACGTTCTTACGAATGGTATAATACAGACAAATGCTCAGTTTCCTAAAGCATTTCCATGTAATGTAACGTTCTTGCGAATGTTCGACACTGCGTTCGACGTAATGCTTGCGGCGGGTTAGCTTTTACTTGTAACATTTCTTTTTACCTTTACGTCACCCGCGCTCGTGCCTTTGCTCGATTAAATGTTACACCAAAACGCTAATTAAATTTTAAAATCAGGTCGTAACAAAACATCGAGCGTCATGTTCGAAGTTTGGTTCGAGTAAATTTAAAAACAGAAAATTCTCTATTGTATATCACCTTAAAGTCTTTTTGGATTTACTTTTTCTTTGTGTCTATTCTTGTGAGAACAACAAAGGAAACTCGAATGTGGCGACATATGTGTGGTAATCTGATCAAAGGTCACCAATGAGTGGGCAGTTTGTCCCATCGTGTTGTCATGTCCGAAATACAAAAACAACTTTATTGTATGGAATTGAGCGACGTCGTCTTCTACATGTTATTTTTCGGCATGGCAACGACGAATTGTGTGTAGTTGTCCTTATAAAAACAAATCTATAGAATTCCATCAGCATAAGTAGGCAAGCGGAAAAAATACCAACATAGGCTTCAGATATAATCTCTTGAAGACGATGTCCATTTGGTAATGTAACTGAGAAAAGCAGCGAAGAGGCGCTCCTCCTGGAAATACATTAAATAAATTCAGATAAAATGGAGAAAGACTGTGTTCCCATTTAAACAGAGACGTTAAGAGCGGCGAACAGCGAAGCGAAGCGACGTAAACTGTTGAATGTTTTCACTGAATAGGGATGACCAGGGTATATATTAAATTTAAGCGACCTTCGTTGACATATTGCATCCGTTGCCCTCGTATTCGTTTTAATGAAAACCCGGAGTGACATTATCTGTAATTAAGAACTACGATATACAAAGTTCGTTGCAGCGCAGTGATATATCGACAATCGCGGCCCCAATCTGTAATTTATTCGGTTATTAACACCCGTTTCGACGCGCGTATGCGTCTGCATCCTGCTTGATGAACAAATTGGTTTTGTCGAGGAACATAGTTATGTTCCTCGTGTCACGTAGGATTCCTTTTAAACTTCCATTCAAGTGTAATTTATTTATAATGATGGCAGTGTCGTGAATAATGTTAGTTTACTGGTGTCAAGAATGACACGATATTTGATTATGATATTTAAAGGACACACCACAGTTATCTACGCCAGCTCATGCTCGTGCGTGCCACAGCTATCTACGGTCATGTGCGTCGGCGGCTCGCATACCTATCATGTAAGTAAACCATCGTCTTAGGCTAGCCGACATAGTAGATATGCAACCACCGCAAAATGATTTGTCTGTGCGAGATTAATTGATTTAAGATTGGTCCCAAATCTAAATCTAAACTAATGTTAGAAAGAGAAATAATGTTTATAACATATAATCTCTGGATGAACTGATTCCAATAAGAAAATTGTTTTACTGATATAAAGGTACAGATACTCTATGAAAATTCATAGGATATCTTAACAAAATTGCACAATTAAAGTGTGACGGGCCACGGGCTTGGAGCCGCAGTCAGAAAGCTGTAATATTAAATTATACCGTTCTGATAGTTCTATAGATAGAAGCTATGTTAACAATCCTTACTTTTGCAAGAAAATTGCTACTCAGAATGCACGACGATAAGTAATTATAAGCTCTTGTTGTTTCAAATTGTTCATTCTAGAACTCAGTCGCGAATACGAATACCATTTAATATTAAATAGCTGTCGCAATTTCTTATCAAGTGCGTAGTCATAACTAACTCAGACTTCAGTTCCTGTTCCTGCAGCTAAGTTTAAACAGATATTGTCACAGCGTGTAAGGCTTAACATTCACGGTATTAGAACTAAGAACACGGAATCTTTGCCGGCATCTCGTAGCTATAACTAGGTCAAACTAGTGTCACATGGGATTATTACATACATATAAATATTTAGTTATTGGTAACATAACAGTTTGAATTAATTAGACACCACTGCTCCGTTGAATCTTGTAGACGCTTTCCCTTCGCAATTCCCCGATCACTAATCTATATCTAGTACCATATTGTACTAGATTGCTGCTGACTGCTGATATCAGGAACGAAGAATGTACACAATGTAACAAAAGAATATAATATCTTTATTCTAAAAATATTATCAAAGAAAATGTTGGTTTCAATTTTCCTGAGCTTTAGATCGAATGTCTTTTATTTTTATATCTGTAAGCCGATAAACGTTGAATCGAGAACGGTGTTGTCACACAAGTTATTTAACAAAATACGTCGAGTATTGTGTATGTAAGAGTTGTGACGTGGAAGTGGAAGCAGTGAGTGGGAAACTAAGTTTGTGGCATAATTTATAGGTGTATGATTGTAGCGTATTGAACGAGCTCGACAAACGAGTGCCTCCTGCTTACAACTCGATACTCGTGCAGTGCCGAGTTGCCGACTGATTGGGTTTTGCTTTCCAGAATTTTTTCCAACATGATCTTCTAGGAACTAGATGAGTTATAAAATAATATTAGTAGCTGTTCAGTGCTCGGTTGAATGCTCCGCTATCCTATTACTTGGAAGAGAGTTTGCAATGAGCTAAACAGTGACAGCTGGACTTTGTGATATAAATAAATTTGCCGCTGCAAGTCATATCTTCGGTCTTATGTACCTACGAGGAATTTTATAAGTCTATCAAACTATTAGATACTAAGGCAACAACAATATTTTTAAAACTAGCGAATACACAATGATGGTACCCGACACTTTTTTTAACAAGCTTTTATTTTTATATAACTTGCCTTGATAGTATATATGGGTTAAGTCTTGCAACTGAATTTTAAAACCTGTTAGCCTAAACCGATTGAGCAGAAACTTTGCATACACGTTTGGTTTGGATGACAAGGCACGTTTAGCTAGGTGACATCTTTCTGAATCTAATTTATCTTCCAAAGATGGCGGTTCAATTATTTTATATGCACCCCATGATGTGAGTATCAAATGAAAGGATTTGCTGAGAGGTATACGTACCTACAGCATGTTTTTTAGGGTTCCGTACCCAAAGGGTAAAAACGGGACTCTATTACGAAGACTCCACTGTCCGTCTGTCTGTCTGTCTGTCTGTCTATCACCAGGCTGTATCTCATGAACCGTGATAGCTAGGCAGTTGAAATTTTCAGAGATGATGTATTTCTGTTGCGGCTAAAACAACACATACTAAAATCAGAAAAAAAATATAAAAAAAAAGTGGTTTATTTGCCGTTTTTTGAGATAATGGTATGAAAACCTTCGTGCGCGAGTCCGAGTCGCACTTGGCCGGTTTTTTTTATTTATTAATTAATATTTCTTATTTAAATCTGTAGTTATATTATCGGTACGTACGCAAAATCTCAAGGGTCTCACATCGTTCCATGTCTCGTAAAGCCATCATTACCGAACGTTTACTCCGAATCATTCACGTACATGCTAATGAAGCGAGGGGAGGCTTCGTCAGTCATAACTTCAAAAAGTTAAGCTACATTTGTGTACCTTTTCAGTTCGTACGAGGTAAACGTTTTTATAACTTTTCTTGTATGTAGAAGTATACTGTACAGTTACATTTATCGCCCGTTTTTCATAGCACCTTAAGGCTTAGCAAGCACTGCTGTTTTTAGCCACTCGGATGAATACCGCAAATTCTGCGATAAGTATATGGAATTGTATGAACCTGCACGCACTTGCGGTAAAAAAAATCGACACAAATCTCTGTCTTGCCACAGAATCCACCGAACCGCGGCGCGGTTTGAATTCACGCAAATATTTTGAGCTCTATGAACAAGTAAAAATCACGAAAATAAAGAAAAAAATCACGCTGAATTTTATCCGCGGTGTGTTTTAGTTATGATTTAGTAAGCGGATTAAAACCACGTGAATAAATTTATTATTTTATTAAAAACCGCAGTGCGTGCTAAGCGTAAGCAGAACTCAAAGTTTGCAAACCAATTGCAATGGAAATGGCAGGTCAGCCACCAATTTTTTTTTTTATCTTCCTAGCCTTGCCTCATCTATGTTGCAGTTGGCTTCCAGTCTAACCGGTTTCAATTAAATACAAGTAAAATACTCGACGTATTCGACATAGAGGAACTACCTACGTGTCCGCCACAAACTAGTAACTTCGTAAAATTGGTGACAGATCTTTAGGCTCTGACTACTCGTAACTACTCTGAAAGATCTACGAATGATAACCGGGATCAACACGCAAAGGTGTTAGGTGCATTCAGTGGAAACGTAGGCATAAGTGAAACTTAAAAAATCATGCTCGTAAAATAAAAAACATGGCCATTGGCTTAAGAATTAGGAGTATTTATTTTTGTACTTATTAATTGTAGTAAGCATCTTAATTTATTCAAGCTTTAGTTAGTAATGGAGGGCTTCAAAATATAATTTTTTCTCTCCAAAATATTAACAGCATTTTTTTTCGTGTAGGTCAAGGCTCATCTTTCAATAAACATAACTAGATAGCGGAAAAGGTTTTTTCATAGGCATTGCGTATGTACGATAAGATTAGATGGCAGGTACCTAATAGCTCCTATATAGAAATGTTTATAACGATAATTAAAACTTGAAGACACGTTTGTTTTACGTAATAGTCAAACCGCAAAGGTATGGCCTTAACCTGTAACTTTTAATTTTTCAAAGAATTTTGTTAGTATATAAGTACAGACTGAAAATAGAACCAACACGTATTTATTTATATTATTCTTCTTTTTTTACTTGTTTGAAAGATAATTTCCTTAATTGCATCATATGTGCTCCGTTTCAGTTTGTGGTTTCCGCTTTTCATTCTGAAGTCTATTGGTTTTTTTTTTAAGTTTTTCATATTGAAGTTAAACGGCTCTCGATAATTGGCGCGATACTGGGTAACAGGTAAACCTCTTCAAGACGGCGTTTTGACGGATCGGTGGATTTGATTCCGGCGTCCCTATCGTGTTATAGTATTGGGTTGTAAAGGTCAAATGGGCAGTTCATGTAAAATACTGATGTTCAGCTTCAGGGAAAAGGCTAAAAACATTAATTAATTTGATTTTTGTTTTGGATGGTTAAGTGTTATAGAAGTATTTTGTTTTTAATTATAACGTTTTAGTCGCATGATTATTTTGTAAACATTATTTTTTTTGTAAATAAAAAGATACTTGAAAAGCTGTTTTTTATACATTTCATTGCCCAATTGCAAACCAGGGTGTACCGCGGGATTAGAAAAAGAAACGAATTCTCTAAGTTCAAAGCACACTAAATTAATATTTTCGAGAAACGCAAATTAAATCGCTGCTTCATAAGTATTGAGGTTTATATTTGCACGTTCTGTTGTAGTGAATAATTAGTTGCTTCCCATTGTTTACACTCGACCATGATCAATAGTAATCAGGCAGGCAATCCGGTTAGGCGGTTCCTCGCCGCTAAGTGCCAGCGCACCGACACTTGTCAATTACTACTAATCCCACGGAAACTTGTGAAGCTGATCGATGAACAGTCTACTAGAGGGGAGCTGCCAAGGATTTTGAGCAAGCATCCAGTGTGGCTTGCTGAAAAACACCGATATATCTGAAAAGTTTCACATAGGAGCCAGATCAGGGGTCCACTTAAAGATTACAAAAAAAATAAAACAATAAAAGGACATGCGATTGCAGCAATCCCGACCGATTTTCCGTCATCTATTGAAGAATTGTGTTGTATATCTTTGATGTTCTTCATCAGAGCTTCACCAAATGTGACCAATTCGGGAACATATGCAATCAAACAAGAAACATTAAAATCTATTCATAATTGGCGAATTAATTACGTAACAAACATAAAAAAAACATACAGTCGAATTGAGAACCTCCTCCTATTTTTTGATGCGGTTAAAAAGAATATTTAACAAGCAAGGCCGTTAATTTTCATTAGATAAGGTGGGGCTTGTCGCAAAATGACATAAATAGACAAATCTGACAAAGTAATAATGGGTTTTTCGTAATCTGATAACTCTTAAAAAATTCCAAATCAAAAAAAACTTCCAGCAAGCTCCCCCACTATATTGTATTGTATTGTTAGCTGTACTGAAAATACATCCTAGAAACTCTGGCAGATATTCTTTGTTCCGTCTCTAAATCGAGTTTGCAAGATACTCGAGATACCTTGGCGACAGACATAAATTTTCAGTATGTCGGTAAAAATTGTAATCTCAGGATTTTACGCCTCCTTTCCACTTGTTAAATTTGGCAATCATCCAGAAAAGCTTTATGCTAATTAGTTGGGGCACCGGTACATACTTACCTAGCTACTTACCGTAAATCACGTGAAGACGTTACACAAATTAAACAATTGATACCTGCCTTTACAAAGAGCGTAGGTATGTACCAGCCGGGTATTTTTGTGTGAATCACGACCGGATGGATTTTAATAAGCTAGTATACAAACATACTGTTGAATAGTCTATTAAATTTCTCTCACGTTAATGTTGTACTCAAATCGCCTCGGAAGTGTATTTTCAAAATGTCCCGGTCCTCCTGTCCAGTGCACCTGAAGTACGCAATACGGAGTACCTGAGAACCTTTCTCTCAGCTCCAACAAGCTTTTAGCAACTCATAATTGAGTTACTACGAGGAAATCGACGACTTCCTAATTGATAAGCTTTGCCAACATTTAACGTTGAATTTCTCATTAAATGTTTGTATTTTTTCCCTTCCTTGCGTTTAATTAAGTGAATAAGTGTTTGAGGTCGATCGGTTCACGAAGCTTTTATGTATTTTTTCTAATTGAAATTCTTCGAACATGTACTGTTGGGTATTTTTTAAAAAAAACAGTTTATCAAAAATTTATCACTGAAAACGAAATAGCAAATACTTTGGTTTCGATAAAAACAAAAAAAAAAACAATCTTTTCCGGAATTTTGTAACAGCAGTTTTCCTCTCTAAATTCTTTGTGCAAAATACCCTCCTTAAGCAGCCAGCTTGCAAAACTAGCTGTAGCTTGCGTAGCTTCTCTACAGATAAGCGGACACTTGCGGGAAGTGTATTGTGCTAACACCTATGCTATTGCGACTAGCAGTAGCAGACAGAAAGCGGTTCCGAACCTCGGTCATTGAGCAACTGTGGTGAATTTACGAATTACCGGTCGTGGGATACTTAGTAGTATTAGACATAAATTACGTACTTAATTCACCCTTGACTTGCGTCGTGGATTTTAGCCCACTGCCTCTAACAGAGACGTGGCCTGTTGCCCAGTCGTGTACATGTTGTAGGCGGATTATGTAACCACTCACAAGCAAGTAGGAAAGAAGAAAATAACAAAGTATTTGCAGGTATAGTAGTCACAGTGGATCTTTGTGTCTCTGAAGTTGGCTGCAAGACCCTGCGCAGTTGCTATTTTTGTGTCAATGTTGAAGTAGTTAAAAACATTGTATAACTGCCTCTTTCACTCGCTTACGCTTGTCGCATCGTCCTATCTCACTTACTCTATGCAGTATACTCGATGACAAACTGTTTCTTGCGCAATGGTTCGAACAGCCAACTTCAAAGACACAAAGATCCGCTGAGACTACTGTAGGTAGGTTGCACAAGGAGTAATGCTTCCATGCATTTTCCTATTTTACAGGTCAATCAGGATGAGCTAAAAGCCTTTCTCAAATAAATGTTACAATATAATTAAAATATATGTATTATTAGTAGTATAGTAACCGTTTTTGTAATTCTACATTTTGCCGTCAGCTTCAAGCGCTTAAATGGCAAAATTTGCCTACGAAAACATACCTTCTGCGTAAAAAGTATCTTATGCCCAATCCAGGAAATGTTCACCTGAATCCGTTTTGCTATTGAGGCGTTAATGATTAACAAATAAAATAATATACTTACAGAATTTAACATCCTACTAATGTTATTAAGGCGAAAGTTTGAAAGTGTGTTTGTATGTTTGTTACTCTTTCACGCAAAAACTACTGAAAAGATCTGGATGAAATTTGGCACAGAGATAGATTATAGTCTGGAATATCACTCCGGTATAATGATCCCTTGAGATAAGAAAACACTTTTCACGCGATTATAAAGGTGAATATTTATGAGTGTGTGTGTGTGTGTGAGTGCAGTTGTGGCCCAGTGGTAGCGGCCGCGACTTACAAGTTGTAGGTCGTGAGTTCGAACCCAGGCAGGCGCTTTACTTTGTGTAAAATATTTCATCACCAACCACCAATATCTGCTCTCAAAACGGTGAAGGAAAACATCGTGAGGAAACCGGCATGTCCTAGAATAAAAAAATCGAAGACATGTGACATCCACCAACCCGCACTGGGCCCGCGTGGTGAATTACGGCCCGTTCCCTCTCATAGAGACGAGGCCTGTGTCCCAGCAGTGGGAACATTAAAAGGCTGATGATGATGATGATGTGTGTGTGTGTGTGTTTGTTTGTTTGATACTTCTTTACGCTCAAACGGCTGTACGGATCTGGATGAAATTTGGCACATAGGATACTACTTTTTAGTCCGGGAACATGCTCCTTTGGGATAATTTTCGACATACACGCTGGCGAAGCCGCAGGCAGAAGCTAGTTTACTATATTTACGAGTATATATAGTCTATCTTTGTGCCAAATTTCATCCAGATCCGTCCAGTCGTTTGAGCGTGAAGAAGTATCAAACAAACAAACACACACACACACACTCACAAACTTTTGCCTATATAATATTAGTGTGAACTGTGATAGTAGGATGTAAGTCTATTAGTTGCAAGCGCGCACTGCTGAGCATGAGGCCTTTTTTTATTTTTTTTTATTGCGTGGATAAATGCTCATGCATACTGCACTACCACGGGGAGATAGTGCAGTTATGTGGGACTCTAACCCACTAAAACTCCACGGTGTCCTCCAGTGCCGCTTATGGCGGGAACACGGGCACGCGTTAGCACTCACCGCGAACCCGCCGCGGCTGTCCGTCACCGGACCCTCCTCGGGAGAGTACCCCCTCATCACCGGCGCACCAAAACACACTGTACGCCGTGACCACCCCAGGGACCTATTCAGCACATGGGTGCCAGACGACCCCGTGTATGGCACCCTTGGTCCCACTGTGACGGGTCGAGGTCAATGGCCCCGCCACCTACCATTTTGCAGCCGCAGGGGATAGGGAGAGCGGCTAACGCTATGCCGACACTACTCTTCCCCTGCGGCCCCACCGCGTCCGCCACCAGACGGTGGCGACCCCGTCTAGGCCGCAAAAGGTAAGAAGAGCGGCGCACCGCAATACCGGCACTCCGCTCCCGCCGCGGCCTCCAACCCTCAGCCGCAATATAGTATGGGACCTGGGAATCTCCATAAGACATCGCGGCCCGCCTCAGTTGCGATGTCGCCTGTTACCAAGCGGCACCGCAACCTACTAGTTGGCCGCTACGTCGTCGGCTTAATCGGCAAAAGCCCTGACGAGCGGCCCCTCCTCGGGTTCCTCTTCGCTTCACCGTGTGTGACCAAGCCACGGTTACTGAGCCCCCCCGCCTCGACAAAGCGGGAACCCACCGGGGGGGGGAGCATGAGGCCTAGGGTTCGATTCTCGGGCCTGACAAAGTGTTATTGAAATTTTCTATCTGGAATTTGTCGGTAGCTGCCCGGCGTCTGGACTTGTGCTCGGTTGATGGCACTGTGAATTAAGGGCCTACTACCGCTTTAGTGCCTTAAAACGGTAACTTTCTAAAGCAAACTTCTTAGTAACGGCTATGTTAAGAGGTTTGAAAAAAAAATATTTTTATTATTATTTCATGTATATTATTTTTAACACATGGTTTTTTCGTATAACAAATAGTTTGCTTTAAAAAATAATTAACAACACGCTACTTTTTCGCTACTTTTGGATACGCCTCCAAAACGACTTGGATGTTTAATAGTACATAATGATACAAGAGTGGAAAGTAGGTTATTGTAACCGAGCTGTCACTAACAAGCCCGAGCCGAAGGCGAGGGTTTTTAATGACACGAGTTTGCAATAACCACCCGTGTATCACACGACGTTTTTCAATACAGTTGTGGGAAATAGTAAAAAAAAAATCAGGAAATGGCGCGTTTTTGCAACTAGTAGTATTTTTTTTTACAACGAAAACGGCCTATACAGCCAATTCGATTTAAAAAATCTGTTTTACGCCGCGGTGAATTTCTTGCATTTAAATAATAATCTTTAGATTTAAATTGATAATATTAATTATACAATTATGGTGACTTGTTCTGTGAGTGAATGTGACGTTACAAGACGAAATAACCCCAATAAATACACGTTTCACAGGTAAATACAATTTTGTCCTTGGATTGTTTTGAACCATATTTTGACGAATTTCTGCTAGTAATCGGCTCAGAAAAAGATTCTTACAATAGTATATTGATTTCCAATGTTATATATAAGTATATTTCGTATATATAAACAAAATTGGAGAAAATATTATGTAAAAGAGTAAATTGTTTGTTTACGCTAGGGCTTGACAAAGCGGTGACGTCATGAGTATCGATAAAAACTTAATCGTTTTTAGTGACATCATGACATGAATACAAACTTATTTAGTCAGGTTTTGTTAAAATAGATTTAAGTTACGATTGAGAAGATGTTTTTATCGAAACTGTACTTAAAGTTGCATGTTTATTGTTGCCTTTATTTTTCAAAAAAAATCGGAGTGTTTTGATGTTTTGTTACTTTGAGTAGGTTTAGGAATGTCATTATATTCTTCTCCTTAGCGTGTCGATGGCAAATATAAAAAGTTAAATATTGTGTTTGTCCCAGAATTCAGCCACGGCAATACCATTCGGTGACGCAGTCATAAGGTCTTCGTAAGTACAGGTGACAGAGCATGCTGCGCTCTCCGTGAGATGGGCCATGGTCTGCGGAGAGATGCTGCATAAGCACTGAAGACTAATGCCATCAGAGAACCCCCACCTGAGGAGGTTGTCCTTGCTGCGGCCAACCCGAGTGCGGAGTCTATTTAGGGTCATTATAATTGTATGCATTTATTAGTTTTACAGTGGCTAGAATACATCAGTGCTCTGCTCATCTCATTTTTTCTGTTGTGTAAATAATAATATATAATATTTATGTACCTACAGATTCCCAAATAATTCTGTATTAAGAGAAAAATGGATTCGAATTTTAAACAGAGATGGATGGTCTCCAAATAAAAACTCTACAATATGTAGTAAACATTTTGAATCGAAATACTGCATACAAAGAAAACATCGACGACTTCTTATGAAATAATCTATACCTACTTTATTTGTGCCTGTAAGAATGACGCTTCCTATCGTATGGTTAGTTAGTGGCCAACCTAGTGTTAGTTTTCAAACCATCTAGATACCTCTAACAGACCTCATCTACTTTTATAAAATATGTAAACGTGTTTGTACAAACCAACTTACAGAAATAATATCATTTATCATTGAACTATCTGCAGGCCATACAAATATTTGTTCCGTGCGGGAATCGAACTCGCGACACGCAGCGCAGCAGCCGATCGCTCAACCACTACGCCAACCGTGTCGTCAATTTCAAATACCTGACTGCGGTATTTTTTTATTAGTACTTCAAATACTTGTGGCTTCAAAATACATTCAGCGATTTTATTAATAGATGCGTTCTGCAGAAAATAGCGCTTGATAGCTTTCATAAGCAAAATGGCGACCGCGTACGTCAAATTTTCAAGTACCTTGTAAATTATCATTTTCATTTCAAACGGTTATTTTCACCGAACTTCTGTGTATTGATTAAGTTTATTAGTACGAATGTCACGATGAATGACCAATGAATGAATATTTTGTTATTTGTATTTTAAATAAAAATAGTTAAAATACTGTACTTTACATTTTAAATACACGACTTAAAAATATTTTGTATTTCGTATTTTAAATACATGCGAGATATTATTTTGTAATTTGTATTTTAAATAAAGCAAAGCATGGTTTTTGCCCAGCAATCGTGTTTCTTAAGGTGTTCACCAAGTATCGATATCGATATTGAACATGGACTTTTTATCAACACTTTTTTAACTAACACATGGACAAATTCCCTCACACATAGATTTTATATTTTCGGTTTCGTTTTCCATCTGACTCTGTGTATCTTGTACATACTATATCTATGGTCTAAGCATAAAAAATATAAAACTAATAGTGTAAGTAAAATGAAGCTAACTACTTCCCCAATATTATTATTTGGTTTTTGAACACAAGTTATCTTAAAAACAGTAAAAAATAGTTCGGTAACCATAAAAAGTAGTAGACGCCATGTTGTTATGTTTTTGTTTACTCTGAGCCGTCAAGCGCCATCTGGCGGGAGCAATTGGCAGTAATGTTCCCTATTAAATATGTTAAACAGCCATTTAAAAGACTTTTGAAGTGCCAAACCAAAAAAAAAAAAAAAAAAAAAGACTTTTGAGAATTTAATGCACGAAATCATTCATTTTTCCTCGTATAAAATCTATACCATTTTATTCTATGTATGAAAACTCCTTGCCACAATAGTAGTTTGTGCAATGGTCATAATTAATAGGGGTTATTAAAACACGAGCGTGAGTTTTTTGTGGTATTTTATGATACAGTTATTTGAAAATCGAAGGAAAATTTTGCACTGTATTGGGTTTTTTTTTAATTTTACCTATCCACGAATATAAAGTACATGTTTAAGCAATATTTTTTGAATTCATATTTGGACATTACGTTGTGAGTGTAGATAAAACTTTTTAAATTGTGTTATAAATTTAAAACTCAATTGCAAAAGTAATGATCGAGCTCGTAAACAAAAGTCACGATTGCGTAACAGAAAGATCCCTATGCAAAAGATTTAACTTTCGAATAATAATTATATTCTCTGAAAGTACGCCATGTTTAACTGTATTGAAAAAATATTTTTACACAGAAAAATTGAAGGCTGCAATTTCTTCATAACTAACATAGCATGTGTAAATCAAATAATATATTGCAAACAAAACTGTTCAAAAGGACGTTTAAAATTGATATTTTGGCATCGAGCGGGCTCACGGCCAGTACTGCGTTGACATTGGGGCCTATATATCGCCTTAAATAAAACTGGCGAAATGTGGGTGAACTACAGGTGCCCCTTTGCCTTACTTTTCGGGGAATACAGGCATGATGCTATGGGTAACACTAGGAAGATGTAGGATTCACAATATGAAATGTGCCCTGAGTAGGTACTGTTCTTTTTTTAGGGTTCCGTACCCAAAGGGTAAAAACGGGACCTTTTTGTTTTCTTATAAATATGGTATCATGAAAGCTTCTGTTTTAATAATACACAAATTTAAACTATTATTTTAGACTAACTACAAAAATTTACCGATTTAACTTCTCGGTAAATTTCACCTGTGCTGTGTGTGCTGGTAAGAAATTATCCTATGGGAACCGCATAATGCGAATCGGGATCTAATCATTGCATTTTCTATTGCATGCAAACGAAGCTATGCCACTTTTTTTTTTTTCTAGTCGAGAGTCCATATCGCATCTGATTTTCTAGAAGAGAATTTGAGTTATTTGAATGTAGGAATGATAGTATTAATTTAAACATGTTATAATTTTTATATCATTATTGTACAGAGAAAGCCTGAATTTTTAGGATTCCGTACCCAAAGGGTAAAAACGGGGCCCTATTACTAAGACTCCATGATCCGTCTATCTGTCTGTCACCAGGCTGTATCTCATGAACCGTGATAGCTAGACAGTTAAAATTTTCACAGATGATGTATTTTAATAGGGTGCCGCTATAACAACAAATACTAAAAACAGAATAAAACGAATATTTAAGTGGGGCTCCCATTCAACAAGCGTGTTTTTTTTGCCGTTTTTGCGATAAATGTACGGAAACCTTCGTGGCGAGTCCGACTCGCACTTGGCCGGTTTTTTTTTTTTTAATTTTTTTTGGATGTGGCCACCTCCGGTGTTAAAGTTAATTATAAGCCACCTCTGGGAACCCCACACCTCACAGGCCTATGTTTATTTTTTTGCGGTTGCATATCATCCAATGATTTCGCCCGCTCAGAGTTAAGCGGGAGGGCGTGTCAGACTTTTACTGACTAAAAACCACCCGTGTTCATTCAGTTGCTTAAGCCAGGGCCGCAGTAACTCTCTTTCAAATTTATTCGTGACGCAAACAGGCATCGGCCCTAGCGGACCCCGTCAGTTATGCTGACATCTCTTTGAGGCGCGTGTGGAACACTACTCTACTCGGGCCTGGTTCTTATCAGACGGCGAGCTACCTATTACTCGCCATCTGCAAAGCCGCGCCTACGGTGGCCGGGAATCGGCTTGCGTTGCCCGACGCCCAGGGCGTCTCCTGCGGTGGCTAGGGGCGTGCAGGCGTCTCCGTTGCGTCTCCCTCACGCGTTACTTCACAGGCCTCTGACTTGGCTATTTCAGACTTACATTAACTATATGAGTCCAGGTTTCCTCACGATGATTTCCTTCACCGTTGCCTGTAATGTCCAAGATAACCTTAGAAAGTACATATGAATTTGAAATTTTGAACCCACAACCTCAAGCACGAGATGCGAAGTCTTAGCCACTGGGCCACCACTATACTGTTCTGTTAACATGACGCCTAAAACGTTGTGAGCCGAAGATGATTTGCTAAGGTCGTGTTAGTGTTATTTCCCATGAGGAATGAATTGAAAGTGTCTTCCTGTCCGATATGCATATTACAATATGCCTTCTCAGCTGCTAACGCTTAACATGCGGAACACGTGTGAGAAGTTTTAAGGATTCTGTTACAACAAACCGCTACCCCTGATTCTGCAATAATTTAATGTAACAAAATTTTCGACTATGGGGACTCTTTACATATTGATTTTTGGTACTTATTGCCGGTTTTATTAGAAAACAGAGCGTAAAATAAGCATAATAAAAAAAACTGTTTTGCAAAAAAAAACTACCGACTTCCAAACAAAAAACTACAAAGTGAAAAATAACTTAATTTTTGGAAGTCGGTGTCTTTCGTAGGCACCATTGTTTTTGCTATATAGAGATTTTCCGTTAGTTATTGAAGAGTTTGGTTGAATATCTCCGAAATTCTTCATCAGATCTTCACCAAATTAAAATGGGACCAATTTCGGAACATATCCTTTTAAAAAAAAAAAGAATTTTTGAAATCGGTCCACAATTGACAGAGATATCGGTGAACATACACAAAACATACATAATGTCGAACATAGAATCTCCTCCTTTTTGGGAAGTCGGTTAAAAATTGGCCTTATTTATAACTTTCTGGCCGTATGAATAGTTAAAACACTGATTAGCAGATGATAATTAAAATTTTCTATGGAGATTATGTATTAAGTTTATAACTGCGTTTAACCTAGTCATATCCATAAGTGGGTATTTATAGATATGGCTAAAAAAGAACACCTTTTAAATGTTCTTAATTCCACACGGCCATAAACAACCTGCCAAGAACAAAAAGGACACAACACTTTGGAAAATGGCTTGTTTAAAGTTACGACATCGTACTGGTTGTGGACACAAACGCTTGCTTTTTATTCAGTTTCTAAGCGGAAGGCAAGCACTACTATAAATTAAACTCTTTAACAAAAAATAAACCGACTTCCAAAAAAAAAACACTACAAAGTTCGTAGAGGAGCTCGTGGCTAAATAATAACAGCCGCACTGGTCGATCTTCAAGGTTAAGCAACGCTTCACGAGGTCGATCCGTGGATGGGTGACCATTTCAACATACCGAGATTCCTCCATGCCACGAAAAGCACACTAAGCCGTTGGTGCCGGCTGTCATTTGAAGATCTTTGACAGTTGTTACGGATAGTCAGAAGCCTGAGATCTGACACCAGTCTTGCCAAGGGGTATCAAGTTACCCAGTTACTGAGTTGTGAGGTAAGATAGGTAGTCGCTCCATGTAAAACATTGGTACTCAGCTGAATCCGGTGAGACTGGAAGCCGACCCCAACATAATTGGAAATAAGGCTAGGCAGATGACAAAGCAAAAAAATACTTTCTTTTTCGAAGTCGGTGTCTTTGGTACCTATTGTTTTTCGTTTTTCGACCCCGTTGTATTCTCTTTTTAGTTTTGGTACCTACCTCAAATTATCATGAAAATCATTTATAGCCAAAGTACATCTCATGAAAATACCAACAAGCTCAAACACGACTAGGATACATTTTTTTATTTCGGTGTCCCAGTGCCTATCTTCCGGCTTCATCATTAAATCAGTTAACAATTTATTTATAAGTATAAGCTTCATTGTAGTCGGTTAACAATTTGAGATATCTTATACCTGTGACATACTTACGAGTATCATTAAGGAGTTCAAGTGTCCGTCTGTGGTCTTCTTCATCAGTTCCACTTCACAAAGTTATACATTTTCAGTGCAAACTATTGCATTGTTGATAAAATAAATGTAAATATATTTTGTTTGGTACCAAAACGTTTTGTTGCAACACCGAGTCACGGTTGACAGGTGTCACTAGACTATAAAAATTGGAAAAGAAGGCGTGCGACGCGATACTGGTCTAGCGGGATAATACTGTAATTGTGAATTATACCAGAGATCATTGTTGAAAAGTGCGCCCGCCATTCGTGATTGGTTTTGTGCGGCGTTTGTGCTTTGGTATTTGTGTATATTTCGCGTGCAGCGGAGTACTTTTGTGTCGACAACGTGCCGGTGTCTGCTGGCAGCTGGAGTCTCCGGTACAGAACACGGTTGTTGTACCTTCCTTTATTATATATTATATTTTCCCCGTAACACCTCGACCTTTTCTCTTTCTCTCTTCATCAACACCACAAGGATAACGGTAAGTACCACGTTTATGTACCACTTCCCACCTGTCAGACAGGAACCAGTATCTTTCCCAATAAAAAACAGACTCCTAGCTTTCCACTGCTGCGAATCGCAGTTTCATGGGTATTGTCCTGGTTGGATCCAAGAGTCACAGCGTAGCTATGCCCCAGCAGGCCTGTACTAAACATATTTGAACAGTTACCTCGATTTCCATGAGATCCCATCATCAGATTCTGAGTTGGTGACAATGGAACCACCTCCACCCTTTCAAACAAAAAAATAATTTTCATGATTGGTCCTCAAATAGCGGAGTAATTGCGTAGCAAAAATACAAAAGAAAAATGAATTGAGAACCTCCTCCTTTTTTGAAGTCGGTAGAAAATCGGCGGTGGTTTAAGGAAACATTATCTTTTCCACTCAATAAACTTTATCAGAAGCAATTTAGATAGAATAGCCTGATCTGATCACTAACCTTCTAGAAAATGATAACATAAAAGCGAAATAAGTGGCTCTAAAAATGAAGCACAAATGCCAAGAAGAATATTAATTCTATTCAGATTGAGAAAAAAGAGCACTATCTAGATTGAATATTGTATTGGTTTCATTTAGCTGTAGTTACTGATCCAACCTGTGGCGGTTTTAAGCAGTGGCGTATTCACAGATTTGGTGCCCCGGGGCAAATTATGTAGGTATTAACAAAAAGAAAGAAACCTTTTTCTATGATTATGATTTGAAAAAATGAAAACAATTTAATGTTTCTTTTGGCAAGCGAAGCCATCTCGATCTTTTTTGCATTTCGGATACAAATAGAAGTTACTTAGCCGATTTCAGTGTAAAAAATTGGTCTTTTGACAGGCAAGAAACAACGGGGTGGCAGGCAGGTGTACCCACAGGACAGTCTGCCCCCCTGGTCTAAGGGTAAATACGCTACTGGGGTTAAATAACGGCTATTAAACGGTTATTATTGATCTTTAATCCCATCACGATGGGTTGTAGGTGAGCAGCTTAAGCACTTACAATGCTTGCTAACTGCCAGATTGTATGCCTGCGATGTGTATTGAGTGAGCGGTGATGCACTGGCAGATATGCTGCGGTGTTTGCTTTGTTCGGGAGTTCGCAAACCGTCGTCATAGAGCACATGGCTGTATCTATACTGTGTGAGGTCTGTTACGAACAGAATATGTTGTATTACGATAAGCCAACGTTTACAATTATAATGTTTGTTGAATGAAATCAATCTGCCTAGCAATATCCCATCCCTATGTTGGGGTCGGCTGCCAGTCAAACCGGATTTAGCTTAATTTAATTACCAGTATTTTACATGGACCGACTGCCTATCTGACCTCCAGTAACTGGGTAACATGATACCCCTTGGCAAGATTGGTGTCAGATTTTAGGATTTTCACTTCCCGTAATGACAGTAAGATCTTCAAATTACAGCCGGGACCAACGTCTTAACGTGCTGTCCGAGGCACGGAGGAAACCCGATATTTAAAAGTGGTCACTCATCCACGGACTAACATCGGTAAGCGTTGCTTAACCTTGAAGATCGACCCGTGCAGCTGTTTTTATTTAGATAAAAAAAGAAAACAGCATCTCGGCTTTATTTGCGCGAAGAGCTATAGGTACGTAAGAAAACGGCTTCCTTATTGCTTGCGTAACACTGGTAACAGCATCCTGAAACTGTTTGTCAGCAGATCATACCGCCCTATGCAAAGGCAGAGGGAGAAAGTGGCTACACATACATAACCTACTACTCACTCCTTTTTCTCATGGGGGTAGGCTGAAACTACAGAACCCACCTGGTACGATCCTTACATACTTCTTTTGCTTCATTAACGTTCATACATGCAGCAACCGGTACTGCACACCTGACCTTTCTGAAGAATATCACCAAGTAAATAAAGAAAATTAAGTACTAATAACTAGAGATGTACGAATAGTGGTTTAAACAAATAACCGAATACCGAATTTTATTCGGTTTAACCTTTACCGAACAGGGTATTCGGACGAATTATTCGGTTTACCATTACATTATTTTGCCGCGTAAACAGGTTCTAACATGTTGTATGTTCTGCTGGCTAGATGACAAGCAAGCCGTACCTCTCCGCCCGCTACCCGCTCGCACAGCGCGCTGTCACTTTGCTTTAAAAGTTCAAAACATCGCACGATTCTCTTTGTTCGTTTGTTTGTGTTTGTTGTGTTTTTTTGTTGTTGTTTATTGTTTGCTCTTTTTTTTTGTCACGATTTGCGATTTGGGCTTATCATTACAAAAACATTCACATATTGATAATATTATTAACTTCATTGTGTTTGCAATATGAGTGGGCGTAACGTGCTTGGTACTTTTTGACGAAATGGGAGATGACAAAACAAAAGTTAAGTGCACTTGGTGTAGTAAGAGACTATATTGGCTATATTAAGATTTGACTTATAATATAATATTATATCTATTAATTATCGGCACGTTCCCGGATGACAGCGATGTGGATGAGTACTTCGACGCCTAAGTGTACCTTTCTTTTGTATATAGTGTAAGTAGTTAGTTTAATTTTAAGTTTGTAAAGTTTACTTTTGTTTAGTGTTTAAGTATGTACATATATAATCATTTATATAAATCTTACTTAAGAATTGTTGTCTTTTAGTTCTACACCATTTGTCATTTAGCCAAGAAAATAGAAATGCTTGAACCGAATATATTCGGCAAAAAAACCGAATAATTCGGCCGAATACAAATAAGGGAATGCCGAATACGCCGAATACCGAATAACAAACGAATATTTGGCGCATCTCTCAACTCTAAAGGGCGTCGTCGTTCGCGGCGTTCGAGGCTCTTAAGTCGCTCCACATTATTTGTGCTCGGCTCGTGCTCGGCTCGTCTAGCGTAGCCGCAGAATTTGTGCTCGGCTCGTCTAGCGTAGACGCAGCTTAACATATTATGTGGAACTAGCACCCCGCCCGCGACTTCGTTCACGTGTTTTCGCATTTTATCCTACAGATGTTTTTGTTATGTGCAGTTAGTGAAGAAGACCAAAAACAAGCTATTGTTAATTCAATAAAATGGAGTATCGTAGATTTAGAATTTATTAGTTTAGGACGATTCGTTATTTGACTTAAAGAATAATACATTTTAGGTTACCGCCATTAGTACTACTACTACTAAAAACATAATAACCCCTTTTTGACCCGTTGAGTGTCGAATTGTTAACAACCCAATTATATGTCATCCGCTCTTTTCTTCTCTTTTTTCTTTTTCGTTTATGTTAGTTAGATTGAGCAGTATGATTACTCAAAAAAACTTTAACATCCCTTAACTCTATCTGGGTAGGTAGTTTTAAAAAACGTATTATATCAATTCTGATTATTTACTTTATCCCCAAGGAATTAGATACTGCATACAAACAATCACCTTTTCACCCACTTAAAGTTTGAAAGTTCTGGACTGGCGGCCGCGTGGTGGTAGACTCAGCGTAGGAAGGCCTCCCTCTAGGTGGAGCGACGACCTAGTCAAGGCTGCGGGAGTCCGGTGGATGCGAAACGCACAGGACAGATCCGTATGCGACGCTTGGGGGATGTCTGTGTCCAGCAGTGAACATTATTTTGCTAAAATGATGATGATATTGAAAGGTTGCATTGCCGAAAATTCCTTCTTAGTGCTTCCCTAGACCCCCACATTAAAAATTAAACCCTATGCATTAAGATTCTTAGCAAACTTATAAAGGCAACCTTTTTTGTTTACTAAGGTTGGTATTTATGTCAACTTTCAAGTTTATTAAAGCAAGACATAAAATTCTTTAAAAATTCTTTAACACCCCTAAATCCTAAATCGTCTTTTGGGTGTAGTTTAAAAAATCTAATATTGTCAACCTTGATAGTTTACTTAGGTTGGTATTTATGCCAAGTTTATTAACCCAAGAAATAAGATTATTAATAAATAATAACGCCCCTTAAATCGTCTTTTGGAGGCAATTTCTATCGTTTACATTTACGAGTATGTCTAGTTTCAAGTTTATTAACACAATAAATGAGATTCTACAAAAAACTTTAACATCCCTAAATCGTCTTTTGGGTTAGTTTAAAAAAACTAATAATGTCAACCTTTATTCATTTCATTTCATTTATTTATACTCCAACAATTTACATTGTATCGAACATTAAGACAATTGTTTTACTAAGGTTGGTATTTATGCCAAGTTAATTAACCCAAAAAATAAAATGTCCTAAAAATATTAACACTCCCTATATCGTATTTTAGGGAAAGCTTCGAAAACCTAATAATGACAACCTTTATCATTTACTTAGATAACTATTTGTGCCACATTTTATGTTTATTAACATAAGAAATAAGATTATCCAAAAAAAACTTTAACCACCACCTAAATCGTCTTTTAGGGATAGTTTCAGAAAACTAATACTGACAACCTTTATTGTTTACTTAGGTTGGTATTTATGTCAAGTTTCAAATTTGTTAAACCAAGAAACAAGTTTCTTCAAAAAAACATTTAACACCTTAGGGGATGTTAAAGTTTTCACCATCTCCTGGGAATAGTTCCAAAAAACGAATAAACACAACCCTTTATCAATTACTCATGTTGGTATTTATATCAAACTTTTAGTTTATTAACTGAAGTTATAAGATTCTTCAAAAAAGCCTTAACACCCTCTAAATCGTCTTTTGAGGCTAGTTTCGAAAAACTAATAATAACAACCTTTGTTATTCAATAGATTATTGTGCCATGTTTATTTAGATAATTTTTCCCCCTATTTATCCCCTTAGGGTTGAAAGTTCCAAAAATCCTTTCTTATTGCTCACTAAGGTTACTTGAGAAACCTTTCTGCCAAATTGCATGCTTCTAGGCAAAGCGGTTTTCATTGTGCGTTGATCGATCAGTCACTCAGTCAGTTTCTTCTTTTATATATAAAAAGAAAGAAGATAGATATAATTACAGCCTGTTACGAATTTACAATCACCTTATTCAATAATTATGTCTCAAATAAAAATATTTAATTATCTAGCAGTTAGTATAAAAGCTAAAAAAATTACTATTAGATACAAAATAAATGACTCCACTAATGGAAGTAAAGAAATTTGGCAAATTGTCAACAATTGCACAAACCGAACTTAAGTTAGACATACTGAGCTACTTCTACTTAAAATTGACGGTAAAATTATTGACAAACCCTCGGAAATAGCTTACATACTCGTACAGCATCGCACTACTGCAGGATTGTACAGAATGCGTAGAAAAGGATATTTGTTTCACGCATACCACTCCAAATTAAATAAGTAATATTTTCAGAAAGATGGGTAATAAACGATCCTGTGGCTATGATGAAATTCCTATTTCTGTTATTAAAGATTACTTAAGTATACTTGCCTTACTGCTTTCTTGCTTTTTTAATAAATGCATTGATGACGGAGAATTCCCCGAGCAGCTTAAGATAGCCAAGGTAATGCCCATTCACAAAAAAAAGGCACTAAGTCTGATCCAAAAAATTATAGACCAATCTCCTTGCTGCCAACCCTTTCAAAGATATTCGAAAAAATAATTAAATCCCGGCTTGTACTTCATATCAACTTAAACAAAGTCTTACAAGGCAGACAATTTGGCTATCAAAAAAATGTTGGCACGGGTGATGCTATAT
This sequence comes from Orthosia incerta, assembly GCA_948252205.1. Taxonomy (NCBI): domain Eukaryota; kingdom Metazoa; phylum Arthropoda; class Insecta; order Lepidoptera; family Noctuidae; genus Orthosia; species Orthosia incerta. Next base: position 43,576,696 of record OX411741.1, read on the forward strand.
ACTCTTATTAATGATGTGATAACTAATATTAATAATAAAATGAAAGTAGCTGGTGTATTCGTAGATCTAAGCTCAGCATTTGACACTGTTGATCATGATCTACTCATTGCTAAACTTAATCACTACGCAGTAAGAGGTAAACAAACAGCTTTACAACTTTTATCTTCCTACCTGAAAAGCAGGAAAATGTTTGTCGAAATCACTGAGACAAATGACGGGCATAGACAAGGTTATAAATCATCGCTTTTCAATATCTGTGCCGGTGTTCTACAGGGATCTATTTTGGGTCCCATATAGTTCATTATATTCACTAACGACTTATTAAATTATATAAATAAAATTTTACCCGACTTACGACTTGTAGTTTTTGCTAATGACACTAACGTTATTATTGCAGCAAATGACATTAAAGAACTTACGGCAAAAGTTAATGTGGCACTTAGCTATCTTCATTCATGTTTTTTTTTAAATACGTTAAAAATCAATAGTACAAAGACTAAGATAATGCTACGAGTATTCAAAACGACTGCTCGCAATAAAGAAACCATGAAAATTGTACTAAATGAGGACAAAGTTGAACTAGTGAGTGAAGCTAAATTCTTGGGAGTATGTGTAAATGATTTGTTGAATTGGAAAAAGGAACTAGCCGCCATAGATGCATACATATCGTCTGCGTATTATGTGCTAAGAATCCTTCGTGATGAAATAGACTTAAAACAATTAAAAATCGTATATTACGCGTTAATCGAGTCTAAACTAAGATACAGCGTGCAATTTTGGGGCAATAGCTGTAATTATAATTGTCAAAGAGCTTTTATCCTTCAGAAAAGAGCTATACGTACTATAGTCCGTATGTCACAGAGAGAGAGCTGTCGTCCTCATTTTACTCAATTAGATATTCTCACAGTACCAAGTCTCTGCGTTTTAGCACCACTGACTAACCTTGAAAAGTATTTACATGAATATGAAACAAATGAAGAGAGATTAGATAAAGAGGGATCACGTAGAATGGATCTGAGAAATAAGATGAGTCCCCATTCCAACATTGTGAAACACAGTCCGCAGTATCAAGTGCAGTGCAAACTTCAATAAATTGCCACTTCACTTAAAAAAATTGATTTACACATCTGCATTTAAAACAAAGCTTCGTGTGTTCCTGTTATATAGGCGTCTGTGCTCAGTTGAAGACTTGTAGGGATAAGATAAGAGAGAAGGGCTTATTCTCGTTTTGTGTTGTATTGTTGTGATTTTCTATTATTATTTCCTTATTACTATTATTTTGTATTATATTACTTTAATTGTTAAATGTACTTTTGATTTTACAGAATGTGACATTGGATTTATTAACTTTAATGACATTTAGTGATTTTCGTTGTATTTTTTTTGTTTGTTGTATTAGATAATTGTAAGGTTGACATTTAGTTTTTTATAACTATATGACTTTCTTTATTATATTGAATTTGAATACTTTTTTGACATTGCGTTTATTAACTTTTAAGTAGTGATCTATGTTGTTTATTTTGTTGTATTATTTAGTTGTGAGGTAGAAATTTAATTTGTATAAATAATAATGTAATGATAATATGTTCAAACACAATATATATTGTTTATGAATGCATAAATGAAATGTAGTTTATGTTGTACACTCAAATTTCGCTTGTCTCAAAGTCCCATGTAATAACCGGCAAAATCCAAACGTCGGACGTTTGTCGTGAAAATAATTAGTCGCACTAACGTACGTCGAGGTGATGTGCTGTCGCACCACTGATGGTCGTCATATCATACTGTCGCCCTTACATTTGTCGCGTATTTGTTTGTCGCAACTTTGATGCGGAGTTCGGACCGGTCTGCTTCTAAGACATTCAGGACGGAAAATCCCAATAACATTTCGCTCGGTCTGATCAAAATAACAACGATCAAATCTTATGAGAATTGCCTATTATAATTTTACTTATGAGAACAATGATTTAAATTAATACTAAGTAGGTACCTATCTTGTTATCCCCGAGGCATCCTGCTAATACTTACGTTAATATAAATTTATAAAGAACAGTTATGTATTTACGGCTAGATACTAAGTCATAAAGAAGAAATATAAACAAAATCAATAAAAATTGTTGGTCCTTATCAGTTTTTGTACTATTACCAATAAATCTTCTACGTAAAGATTTAACTACGACAAACAATATTCTTAAACGTTAATTACACTTTCAGAAAATTAAGAGATTTCTTTAATAAATAACCAATATGCCGATTTTTTATCGTATAAAGCAGGTATTTCACAAAGCGTTAGCGGATTAAATATTTCAAATGAAATCAAATAATTTGTTAAATATAACGGAGATTGTAGTACATTGGGTATATACAAAGTAAACTACGTACAAGTTTGTACCCATATCAATTACAATCAGGTGGCTGAAGGTCTGCTTTCCTAGCTAGTTTACAGAATTATCTGTATTAAGGCATAACAGTCCCTGTCCCTTCCAAAATGTTAAAATGAAACTTGTACAAGAAAATCCAATACTACAGTAATTTGATACTACAACTATATTAATTTTTGAGTGCATGTGTGTGTGTTTATAAATGTGTGTGTGTTATGTGCGAGTTTTTGTGTGTGAGTGTATTACATGTTTACAGA